>OZ018390.1:17542538-18268360 GCA_963969525.1 Ontholestes murinus | reverse complement strand
ATGCAGACGGGGATTTTAAAACGCCTTTTTTCCTTTGTGCCTGCCGCCGGCTGTAGAGTAGTTGCGGGATTAAATGAGGCTTTGCGAGAATTCCGGATTTTGGCGAAACTTCTTACATCTTTCAGCAGACTCTGAATTATTCAGGGTTCGTGTGTGGTATGTTGTCGACTGGCACAAAAGTGCTTAGCTCAACATTGGAATATTTAAGAGGGGCCTGCATTAAGCGAGTGCAGAGATAATTATACAAAGTGGTCAGGTAAGTTACCTGCAACTATTTGAGTGGATCAGTTTTAACTATAATTGAATTATTGTATTACATTGATTTAGTACAGTTTTATTTCTTAATATAAATTAATTTATTAATATGCATGCTTATTTATTTAATTATTTATTGTTTGATACTAAAAGCTTTTACATATATTTAAAAATTATAAATTAAATAAAACTATTTTACACGCCGGAGGTTGCGCATTCGCAGTAGTTGGATGGGTGACCGGTACCATTCGCCATTGGGATACAATTAATGGTGCTTTAAAGTGACGGAGGCGATTCTTCAAAGTAACAAGCTCATTTGCACACCCACACAAAATAAACAAATCACACCGTGGAAGGACCACGCGGTCGGTAGCCAAACACTACTACTACTAATACTATTTATTTTTGTTGATACACAACTGTTCATATTTAGTAACCATAGTTTCGACCGTGATTAAACAAGACTTAAATTAACAAAATTGTAATTGTTTGTATTAATTTACGTCTAATTTGACAATAATCAGGTATTTAAGTGAAGAAAATTGTGTAAATATAATATGGAAATTTATTATAAATTAACTTTTCGGGTATTATATTCATTATACGGTTCTTTCAATAGCGTTTTCATGCCTTCTTTATTATACAATAATATTACAATAGGTTCAAAAAGAATTAATAATAATTATGTCCTAAAAGGTTTTGACTAGTCCATCAATATATTTTTATTTGTTCTCGAAATTATTTCCTTCACAATTTTAATTCAATGATGATAGAATAAAAATGTGTAAGAGTTTTCTTTAAAAAAAAATATATTAGCGCTGGGCCATATTTCTCCGCGTCTTGCATTATGTTTTTAATCTAAACAACACATCCTTAAAAGCTTTTCCCAAACCGAATTAATTAACGTAAAAGAGTACCGGAGTGCTGCCATTACCACAATGTATTTGCTCTACCGCAACAGATACGATATGGAACATATTATAATTAGAGACCAGTTTGCCGAAGCGACCATACTTAAGTACATTAATGCTACTTAATACTTCCTAGCGTAATTAATTTATACTCCCTCTGGTAATATCCGGTCGAGGATGAAAGTAGGAATTACGAAGTGTGATACCTCCACAAAACGAACATAGTTATAGATTTTAACATGTGGATTGAATTTTTAATATGATACGTTTTATATTTTTATTTTATTTTAATAACGCACATTTTTAGTAGTTGGTTTTTTATGCAATGAATCATAATTAAAACTGATTAATGTTACTGTGCTAGCTAAAATACCTTTTGTTTTAATTTTATATTCTTGTTAACAATGTTTAAAAATTTAAATATATTAATTAAACATTTTTCTGCATAAGTTGCTAGTTTTACAAGTATGTGTTATATTTATTTACATAGCTTAAAATATTATGCAAATAATGTTTAGTCACCTTTTTTTCTGTAGATAACTAAGTGATATATGAAGATAAAACGACTAAAATGAAAAATCTTTAGAAATTGCTAAAAAATCAATTGAATATTAAGAGAAACTGACTAATTCTACTACGAAATGGTAAATTAGTTATTTGCTCTTAATACTCAATTGATGTTTTAGCGATTTCTAAAGATTTTTTATTTCATATTAGTTCTTTTATGTTATAAAGATCACACGAGAGTTAGTTATCCACTAAAAATAATTTAAGAACTGTATATAGGTTTTATAATTAAAATCACTTGGTTTGTTTTAAAAATTTATATTTATATATTAACATAATGTTTCACCAAGTGATTAATGAGAAACAAGTATATGATATATTAGGAACTGGAAATTACAATAGAGTTAAAGTCTGAATATTTTTTCTTAAAAGTAGTAAATTATTATGCTTGTATTATTAGTAAAACAAAAATTTGTAAAAAAAAATAATTTATCATTTATTTATTACATCTTTGCACTCCTTTTTAACAAAATATTAAGAAATTTATATTTTTAAGGACGGATGGAGTTTACTTCTTCAAAAGATCTTCCACTCAAAACCCATAAACATGTATCATCAATAGTGCATCAAAATACCTTTATCTCTATCCATTTATATATTCAATGCTTGAATAAAGCATATTTTAGTCATTAAATAGACACATTTTTACCTGTTACAGAATATGTACTTTTTAATTTTCCTGATGGTATGTAACGGCGAAAGTTTTAAATTAATATTAAAGATATTAAAAGCCGCCTGACAAAACTTAAAAAAATTAATGAAAAGATCAATTCATTGGATCAGCTAACTATAACCACTTTGAAGATATACTTTCCGAAATTGATGATAGGAATCAGCGAACGCCCAACGTTATTTTCTTTATTGTGAAAGAAGCTATGGTAGAATCACTTGATCAAAAAATTAAACATGATATGGCATCTATTAACGAAATACTTTTTACCTGTCAAAGCAATTAATGTTGCCGAAGATCTCTGAAAATTTCCTTCTCTGACGATAATCTCTGCCAAGAGAGTACTACAAGCAAATAAACATAATAATATCCATTCTAATAATTTCAAGGCCGATTTAACTGCCAAACAAAGACAATATTTAAAAGTCGTGTCCAAATCACGCCATGACAACACAAAAATGCCCAAGCCTTTATTACCAAAATCTAGGCGGTATGAAAACAAAAATTTAAGATATTATGCTAAATAGTAATTGACTATATGACATAGTTATATTGACGGAAACTTGTCTGAATAATGAAATAAAACATAGTGAACTAACATGGAATAATTATGATATTTATAGATGTGATCGTAGTGTTACTACTAATAGTAAAATTGTAACATCGTGAATAATGAAATAGAACAAACATTTTTATCTGTTGCTGTGGGTGATACAAAATATTTAATTGGCGGGGCTTAAATCCAACATCATATGATGTTTGCTAAATATCAGCAACACTGTATAACAGTAGAACAATTATGTACTCAATGTATTGAGCATTACTTTATAATATGTGGTGATTACAATTTGCCCAATATTGAATGGGAATGCGAACAGGGTTATCGTATATTATCGAGCCAAGGAAAGGATTTACATGTATTGCAATGGATCTTTAAGTATGTCCTATTTTTTAGTTGATTGGGACTGTGTAATAAACAATGAGAATTTTAATGCTGCTGTGAAAGATTGAATGAAAGAATAAGTCATACATTCCTTTAAAATCAGTAAAAAAATAGAAATTCAAAATAACCACGATGGTTTCGTAAAGATTTAACTGCTTGTACTCGCAGAAAATTTATAAACAAATCCTTGAAAATGATGACTACTTAGTTTTTAATCATTTATGTGCCGAGGTTTAAGGCCCAAATAAAACGTTATACACTATGTATATAACGCCCTATCTCTATTAAGTGATTATTGCTTCGGAGGACCTGACAACATTCCAAGCATCTTATTAAGGAACTGTATATGCACACTAGTATAACCTATTTTCAAGCTATATATATATAACATCTCTAAAAAGTAAAATTCCAGTTACTTGGTGTCTACATATAAGTCTGATGCGCATGATCACATCGAGAACTAATGAAGCATATTTATTTAATCCGTCTTGTACTGAACATACTTATCGAATGCCTGACAAAATCATTGTCAGGTTGATAATATCTACACTGATTTTTCTAAGGCGTTCGATAGCGTTAATCACAAAATTCTTTTATCGAAGCTTCACCGGGTAGGTTTTGAATGCTGGTTTGGTTCAGTGGTTCTCGTTCTTTTAAAAAAATCGTATTCAATATGTGCGTATCAACAACCTTATATAAAAACAAATAAATGTATTTTCAGTCGTGCCTCAAGGCTCAGATAGTGAACCGATTTTGTTTTCTTTTAAACACATAAATTATCGTGACTTTATTATTTGCGGACGACCTGAAATTGTTGTTTTAGCAGTTGAATAGGCTCTATTAAGATATATTAAATAAAAATTAAAATATGCTCTAGAAATATATTTATTAATCTGCTTTCTATAACTTAAAGTGTTATCAAATAACATCTAGATTAGTTGCATGGTCAGCATATGGAATATTTAAACCGTTCATCCTTATGTTAATTATATCGCACAGCCTATCCTTTCCAAAAAACTAGAAATTAAGACTTCAGAGGATTCAGTCTTAGGTCCAGTATGTGTGAAATTTGTGAGATTCTTTGAAGATTTTTAATTATATATCACTAATTTTTATTAATTCTGGCAAAAACGAATAATATAATTGGAAGTCATATGCATACATATGTCCATTACAGTGTTTTAATAACGGGTGTCCAACAATTATTTCAGTCCCGGGTGGCGTTGGAATAAAAAACGTAGGTCGATTCTTACATGTTGCAAATAAATGAACTGACATTTTTAATGCACATTTAAGTTATGTTTGACAATTAAAATGTCAGTTCATTTATTTGGCACAAGAAAGAATTGACCTACGTTTTTGACTCCAACGCCACCCGGGACTGCAATAATTGTTGGACACCCGTTATATCAAGTATGCAACAGGTGTATATCGACAACAAAAGACGACCAGGAATAGACCCCTGAAGCCACCTCTACTAATGCTCTTAGGATTAGATATTTTTTCCTCAAGTTTGACCACTTGTTTGAGATTACTTAAATAGATGTCCGATAAGTCTAAAAATTAAATGCAATTCGCTATAAGTTACTGTATCAAAGGCTTTTAGTCAAGAAGCACTAGCACTGCCAATTTACCTTTATCCGTGGCTGTTATTATGACATCAGTTAATCTAAGTAGTGCACTTTCACCCCCTTTAGAGCCTGTCTGATGTGGCAGAATTTTATTTTCATCAATAAATGCATTTAGTTGATCCGCTATTCTAGATTTTTTGAGAGGGTTGGTAATATACTGATCGGACGCAAATCTTTGAGTTCACAGGGATTAGTTACCTTTGGTATCGGTTTAATAATTGCAAATTTTCAATTCTAGAGTATGCATCTCCTATTTGAACACCTTACTTACAAAGATATATCGACGAGATAGAGCGTAATGAGTTTTTAAGATGTGCTGAATATAAAACTGAAGCGAATCACGTTACAGGTGATTATAATACAATATTACATGTATTAAGCTTGTGCACATTCAAAAAAGGAGAGTAGTAAATGATCTACCTTTTTACATAAATTAATCAATAAGTCTATTGACTCTATACAACTTTTGTAAAAGATTATTTTTAATGTACCTTTCACTACACTAATCACAAAATATCGACCACTTTTTAAATTAAATATTTATTCCTCAGATATATCCATGAATAATGTAATGAACTCAACTCATTTTGCTATTGTCATTGATTTGAATTATTTAATTCTCAACACCACATTTTCTAAAGAAATTTACATTTTTATTTAGATATAAATGATCTTATGATAACCGATGGTATTGTACTTTCCATTTCTGCTTTTTTGCATTGAATGAGCACTCTTTAATTACCTTTTTTACCTTTCTCACTTATACTTAATTATATTGTAAAATGGAGTATTCCTTAATTAAAGTTTTAATAACTAGTTAAGTTAATAGTTGAATAGTTTATTTCTTCTGTTTTCTGATGTAGTATAGAGAACATTATTTGAGCTTTAAATGCTTCTTCATGCTGATTAATAACTTAGATTTAAAACTGTTTCTGCTGAAAGAAGGTGTTATTGTAATTTATTTATTATTTTTGAACTTTTTACTTTGATACCACATGTAAAAATATTTTTTGCAGCTTCTAAGTGAGGTTTCTTGAAAATCTATTTTAGTTTTTCATAATATGGTAGGTTATAATTCTTAATATTTTTCATATGTTCACGGGATTTGTGATATGCTAATTTAGTTGCCAATCGTTTTCTGTTTCTAGATAATTATGTTTTGTCTAAAGCAATACTTTAGTTACATTGTCTACTGTACATTATACAAGTACTATTCCTGGATTTATTAGAGTTATTTCTAGTGATAATCTCATGTTCACATTAATATCAATTTTTAGGGTAGTAGTTTTACCACTCCTGGGTCCTAACTATGCCTTTCGAGAATCTGTAGATTTCTGAAGATGTGCTATTTATATGGACGTATATGTGTCGTCCCGAAAGGAAGGATACAATTAACTGAAGCACATTTCCGCAAATACCAATGGCAATTAGTTCTTCGGGCACAAATTTCACATCTATCGTATCAAACCCATAGGAAAAGTCGTAGAATAATTCCAGCATTTAAGTTCCTTGTGATCTGCCTCAGGACGTCAATCGTTGCAGTTTGGGTTGACTTTTTCTCGAAAATCATCTTAATGTTTCGTTATTATATTATATTTCTTGATATAACTCCAGAACTTCTTTACAAGAATATTTTTAAATATTTTCGAAAAACAACATAGGACAGAGACGATGGAATGATAATTTTCTTTTTCTATTTTAGTACATTTTTAAATATCAGTATTATTTTGGATACTTTTAATTTGCTTAAATATGTGCCAGTGCTAAATGCTAAATTAATTAAGCACGTTAATGGCTTAGTATTTTTTGAGCCACCTCCTTAAGTACCTTTACTGGAATATCATCTTGTCCAACTTTCTTTTTATTTTTAGGCCCTTTCATAATTTCCATAACTTCTTCCGGGGTTGTTGGTTCTAAAAACAAAGTTTGGTTTATAGTTTTTAATGTTGGCCACTCTTCGAATAGACTGTTTCTAGAGTGATTTATAAGTTTTATCTCTGTTCTATTTGGATCCGTTGATTTCTGCCCAATTCATGGTAAACAAATTCTCATATTTTTTTAGTTTATTAGAAGCGTTTAAATTGATTTATGGCAAGAAGATTTCCTGGCATAATTAATTAGTTTCTTATGAATCTTTTTTCGAAATTATATTTTTCCCTGGCTTTGATTGTCGCTAACTGTTTCATTGAAAAAACAACATTTTTAAATTTTCGCTCGATCTTTTAACTTTATTGCTTATCCAGTTTTGCCGATATTTTTGATATGATGTAAGCTTCTAGGAGCAATATAACACATCGCTCAATAAGTCCCCGGTCTGACACATATATGGAGCCATTATAGACAGACCCTCGTGATTCCCTGATTCCCGAGTAGTACTAACCTTCAAACAGTATGTCAAAATTTCATGGGATTCTGATTATCACTTTAGAAGTTAGTGTCTTGATGACCATTATGGGGACTCTGCACCAGGGAAATCAACTATTATTGACTGCTATACTGAATTTAATCGCGGTCGTACAAGCACCTATGATGCTAAACTCTGAGTCGCTCAAAATCGGCAGTTGTTCCGAAAAACATAAAAATGCTCAAAAAGAGTTTTAAAAGATCGTAAAATAAGATTCTGTGAGATAGCTGATACCTTGAAGATATCAGAAAGTAGTGTCTCTATAATTTTACATCAATACAACAATGTATTGATTATTCAGAGGGCTGGTTTGAGCTGTTCAGGTGAAATATAAAGGATTTCTTCCTTCGGTATGTGACAATGGTTGAAATATGGATCCACCACTTTAAGCTTGAATCAAATACATCATTAGCTAAGTGGACAGTAGAAGGTGAAAGTCGTCCAAAAAGACCAAAAGCTCAAAAGTTGGCTGACCAGATTATTGCATCCGAATTTTGGACGCGCATGGAATTTTGTTCATGGACTATCTTGAGAAAAACAAAACTATCAATAGGGAATATTACATGAGATTATTGGATAAATTTAGTGTAGAAATCAAGGAAATGCAAAAGAAGTACAGCATTTTTGCTGTTTCACCAGGACAAGGCACAGTGTCACGAGTCGAGTCGATGAATACAATGGTTAAATTGGATGAATTACGCTTTGAATCACTTCCCCACCTACCGTACTTTTTATATTTGCCTCCCAGCGATTACTGGTTTTCTTTTCAGATATGAAAAAGATGCTCCAGGGGAAGAAATTTGGCTCAAATGAAGAAATGAGGCTTATTTTGAAAGCAAAGACAAATCCGTTTTAAATAAAGGGCATCGAAACTTTAGAGGAGCGTTAGAATGAATGCATCACTCTTGAAGGAAAGTATGTTGATAAATAAAGCGGAATTTCTAAAAAAAAAAATTCTTAGTTGGAGACTTATTGAGAGATGTGTTATATTAAATTGATGTTGAAAATAAATTAAATACTAAGTCTATATCGTTATTATTAATAAACTCCTAGTCAGTACGTTTTAAACCTGCAGTCAGTTTCTGAATTGAATGTTTATTTATGCGTCTCACGTATTATTTTATTCCAATCGGACATTCATGATTTACATTTTTGTTAATATTAATATATAAAATTTTAGCAAGATGGTCAGATACTTTCAAATGAGCAGTTTTTAATGAAAAGTTTACTACATTCGTAACCATGTAGTCAATTTGTGATACTGATATTCCTCATTCTTATGAATTCTCGTTGGTTCGCTCAATTTATTAATTAACTTGAATGACATAAATATGTTACATACATTTTCTTTGTCTCAGCAAAATAATTTATGTTCAAGTCTCCACACAAGATAATATTATTATATTTTGTATGCATTAATGTCAGTAATATGTTAATATTATTATAGAAAATATTTGTATTTCCAGAAGGTGGTCAATACATTGTAATAATGCCAGTTTTTGCATTTATTGTAATTAATCAAACAAAAAATGCTATGTGGGATTTTACACATAGGTCATTAATTCTTTGCACGGATAGAATCATTACAACCCCGTGTTTAAAAATTTTATTGTGTTCCCATTTATTTGGAAGTTAAATTTAATATGTTGCGACTTTGTATTGAATATTATGTATGTAGTTTTTACTTCATTTGTTGTTAATAAATTGTTAAAGATCGATTTTTCAACAGATCTAGTTCTATCATTTTTTTTTCTTCTTCAGTTTGGTCATTTCCTGTGTAACCCAGGCGAGTATCGTCTGCGTAAATATATGGTGCTCCTAGTATCTGTTGTTGCATCATGTAATTTATGTATATAATGTATAGAAGTAGTGGTAAATTGCCTCCTTGAGGAATGCCATATTCTGCGTACCTTGATTGAGTTATTACTCCATTGACTTTAGTTGTTTGTGGTCTGTTATTAAGGTATGTTTGTAAAAGTTTGAATTATTTGTCTTTTATTCCAATAGCATTTAGTTTTTCAATTAACATTGCTTTCGATATTGTTTAGGAAGCCTTTTTCATATCTATACAGATAGCTACGACTATTTTTTCTTGTCTAGGTTGTTACGGCGTTGATTAAATCATATGCTACTGTGTGTCGGAAATTTGTTGGAATTCATATTATTTGTGGTGATGTTTGATTTTGGATTACTTTTTCCATAATTTTATTTAAGAAGGACAGAAAGGATATCGGTCTATAGTTTTCAGATTAAGTTCTATCTCTTTTTATATCTAGTGCTTTATCATTATGTTCTTCATATAATCTAAATATGTCCCATTAATTAGTACTGTATTTGCTATTTTTGTTACTATTGATGTTAGATGTTTACTTCCTTTTAGGATATCATTTGTTATATAATCAAATCCAGGGTTTTTCTTTATTAGTAATTTCATACAATTTTATTATTGGTATAGTTGATCGCGTTGTAATGGTTGTAGTTGGTGATGTAGTATTTTTATTTGTTTTTCCGCCAGTAATTTACTAATATTTGTGAAATAATTATTTCAACCGGGTTTGTTTTAAGGGTGTTATTTTTGTTATGATTTTTTTTGGATAAAATTCTTGCTTTTATGTTTCGTATTTATCTGTATGTTCATACAATTCCATAATCTCTGTGAACTCTTACTATGTTTTAGAAGTTATTTTTAAAATATTGGTTTTTTGAATTTTTTATTAACCTCAGTGTTTTTTTTTTTGGTTTAAGTATCTATCCTTCATTACTTTGTGTGTTTATGTGTTTCTGGTGCCGTTTATATAATTTGTTTCTTTTGCATATTTCTGTTAATATTTCTTCGATTATCTATGCCCTTTCTTTCATTCTTCTGATTTTTGTAATTTTTTTGTTATTCTTAATTATTTCTTATGATAATTGTTCACAGGTATCTATTTCTTCTATGTCGATGTTTCTTATATCTTTGGATATGTGTGTATGATTTGTTTTGTGAAAGTATTTGTAATGTGTCTTTTTCTGTGTTAATATATTCAGTTCAGTAATAAGTATTTTTTATTTAAAAACCATGTTCTTTAGTCGGAGCAAAAATTTTGCATTTTACAAATACTTGGTACAGACTTGTTGAACGTTTTTGACGTTGCTCTGTCTTTCTGGAAATATCTTCTTTGGTCATAACCAGAAAATTTTACAATTTAGGTACCAAGAAGTTATTAAAAATATCCACAAAAAGATCCGAATTAACTATAACTGCACTGGAGGTAGAGCCGTGTTGGACGTTTGTGATGCTGGAATCATGTTTTTGGTTATACCCACGAACTTTTTGCAATTTTGACACGAAGAAATTGTGAAGTTGTCGAAATTCTTCATACAACCCTCCAAATTACTATAACTGCACGTCCTCTTTTAACTTCAAAAAGTAAGAGCCAATAATTATTTTAATGCCTTATAAAATAAAGGTAAACTTCATTCGAAAACAGAATATTAGTAAACGTGGAAATGCCCTTAATTGCCTGGTTTATTGAACCAAGCCTTTGGCCGGTATACTATACTTTAATTTTTTTAGCAATTAAATTTTATTTAGTTTAGGTTTTGTACATTGTGAGGTGTAATAACTATCTAGGCACATTTAAAGAGCTTTCGTGCTCCTGAATTGAAATGTTCAGATCGTCACGAACAAACTAATTAACACTATCCACTTTATCTGCCATTTCTGATGATCTTGGTTGGCCCGTTTTTGTTTTTCCCAATATTGTACCGGTCTTTTCAAACTACTTCACCATTGTCCAATTAGATATATGTTTGGTGCTTTTGGTTTAAGTGGCGAAAATCTAGAATATTTCAGAATCTACTTCGTATCAAAGTCGTAGAATCACAATTTTCTTAAGCTTTCCTACAGATAACGTGCAGTCTGCTCCCGAGTAAAGAAGAAGCTGCAGATTGACAAACCTCTCGGCCCTCCGATTCTTTACATTCAGAAGTTAGAGAAATATAAATTTTATCTGGTACTTTTTTTATAGGCTTTAAACTTTCCATGTGGTTTAACAAATTTAAAGAAAGAAGGATACTATTTTTATTGGTATAATTAAATTGATTAAATGTACAATCAAATAATAAAGATACTAATTTATTTCTTCAGATTTAAGCTATCAATCAGTGGTATTTTAGCCTGTAATTAATAATACACTCGCTAATATAGGCACCAAAGATGATATTTGGAATATAAGAAGCTTTTACTTTGTTATACATGTTTTATAACACATTTCGATAATGGCAAGTTGAGTTGCCGAAACTATAGTAAGCATATTAATAAAAATCAAGTATTATAAAAACAAAGTTAAGATGTTTTACTGATTATAAAAAGATTAAATAAACTAGTGAATAGTGGTTTCAGAATATTTTCTCTTGGGAACTATCAAAGAATTATTAGAAATCTTTTTTTGAGAAATGTATATCAAACATTCCTATATAGAGATTATGATTGTTAGTTAGTGAAGGAATTTAATTGAAGGGATCAAGAGGGTGCATTAGAATGCGCAGGTTTTCTTTAGCTGGATGTTCTTTTAACTTTTTAATTGGCTACAAATTTTAAACTGTATATGATAATACTCGTACAACAAAAAAATAAATAAAAAATTAACATTATTATTTTTTACCTTGCATCTTATTAAGCAAAAGAGTAAAAACAAGTTTGAAATTTAAATATGATATCCAGAGGTTTATGAGATACAGCATACATGGCAGGCACATATAGCCATATTTTCCCTCTAAAAAATTATTAAAATAATTCTTAATAAAATACTGACATAGTATATGGTTGAAACCATATATTGTATCAATATTTTATTAATGAAGTTTCAACAATGAACAGCCTCATCAATCCAGTAATTAAAATAATTCCTAGGAATCTGAAAATGTGCATATCTGTTCTTGATCTTAATACATTTCTTAATTTCGCACAGTGCAAATAAAATGCCTAGAATTATAAGTTTATACATAATATATATTTAACGCAATGCAGAATTTTATTGAAATATTCACTTACATGAAAAATAACATCCCCCTCGATTATAACGCTGAAACCGCTAAAAAGACCCTTAATACAATTAAAAATGTGAAAATATTCTATATGTGCATACACACGGCATTACGGCATCGATGTGTGAAATAAAAGGGTTCCGTATTTGCCGATAAAATACATGTCAGGCTAACCGCGATAATCGGGAATACGCCGGGCCGCAAATTCGACTCGGACAAGTGAGCGAAATCTAATTGTAGCCGGATTTTAAATTTATATTTAACAACGACGTCAAATTATCGGCACGTGATAAATCGCGCAAAAAGGCAGACCAAAGTGCAAACGAGTCGTCGAAATCAATAGTCGAAACCAATTTATTAGGATTGTCCGTCGATTAATTAATTAAAATTTTAATCTTCTTTAGGAGGGGCCGGTAAATTGCTTGCCGAGCATTTTACGGAATATTTATCGGCGAACTTAAGTATGGGCGTAAAAAGTGTCTCGAACAAAGATAGGTTTAGTTGCATAATTTATGGATAGTGGATTAACCTTAATTAAGTATTTATAAAGGTACAGAATAACTTTTAAATAAATTAATACAAAAAACATGTGTATTATATAAACTAATTATAATTGTAAATTTTCCAATACTAGAAACTCGAATAAAATATGAAATAAATTTCTAAATTCAATACTGACTGATTTTATTAAGTAAAGGGTAAAACTTCATGTTTAAAATTTTAAAATGAAATTTATGAGATAGGTCATATTTTCCCTCTAAAAAAATATTAAAATAATTCTTAATAAAATATACATACACTGTATCAGTATTTTATTAAGTAATATGGAGTTTCAGCAAGTAACAGCTTCATCAATCCCGTCTATAAAATGCATTGCTTATGTTCAACATTTACTTATAATTTACTGAATTGATAGCTTAATTTTAATAGAATTAAAATTATAAATTTAAATGTTTAATTGTGTAAGCGTTTATTTGTGGTACATCTTGAATATAATGAAGAAGTAATCGTCTCCTTCTTCATTATAAATTTATTATGTTTATTAAACAACAATTACAATGTTTTTTACCACTAATAATAGTAGTAATGGTCGCCACCATCCTAATTACATCTTGTATATCGTTAATATTGCATTTATTAAGTTAGTTACATTCATTTTATAGTTAGTGTTAAAAACTATTATTTTTAATAAACTCAGTAAAATATAGTGAAATTAACTGTTCATTTATTTTCGTAACGTTATATTCTTTTTTCCTAATGTATAATTAACTAAATTATTCGACTGGAAAACCAACATCATTAGAATTCGTTTCTACGAAAATGGCAAAAAGGGGCAGAAGAAAATATAATTAATTACAACAGACCGACTCAAGTGTTTTCTTAGTTTATATTCTTAGCACTATTTCTTTTGAGTTAATAATAAAGGACTTAATTATTAAATGATTCATTTTAACTGCTTCAAATTATTTATATTGTTATTTCATTGAAATAGTTTTATCCATTTGAAATCTTTGATCAACTCCAAATATTTAATTTTTTAGGTAAAACTTACATTATATAAGGACTAGATAACTATAATCTGTGTTTATCGGTTTAGATCTAACATCAATGTATTATAATTATTATTGAAACGTTATAATTATAATAAATATATACACTCATTTGAAGCACATACAGATGCAACGCAAGCTACTGTTGAAATAATTTATATGAATACTGAATATCCTTAATTAAAACGAAGTAATTTTACAAGTTCATGTTTTCGAAGAACTTCAGTTTTAATGTCTTGATGAGCTTAAGATTATATGAAAATTATGGTAGCGACCGTTACTATATGGTAGGTCATTTAGCCTCTTAAGATTATAGGTAGTGTACGTGGTGCAAAACGGCCCTTGTTTAAGTTAAAAAAAATGTATTTATTTATTGACGTCATAAATAAACATTTTACAAAGATAAATTACAAACATATATTACAAACATTTAGATATTAAACTAAGACGAGCAAATAAAATACATAGCATCATTTTTAATCTTAGCGAAAGAAGAATACAGCATGCTAAGTTTATCACAATATTTATTTACAGTAGTACACATTCTTACTAATGGACTATACATAAGATATGATGTGCGACAAAATGGAACATGTAATAATTGAGACTGCCTAGTTGTTTATGCTGGAACATTCAGTGCAAAACATTGTAAACACTCGGAAGAATTAATTACATTATTGAGTAATTTATACGAAAAACAAACATCAAAATATTCCCGCCTTTTCAATAAAGCTGGTAAATTGACATACATTGTCCAAATCTAAAATTATATTTTGAGAATATAATTTGTATCTTAAATATTTCAGAAATTTTATTTGTACATGTTCCAATCTGTCTATATAGCAGTTAAAATACGGTGACCAAATCACATTACAATATTCAAGTACAGACCGAACTAAAGATGTAAATAGTATAGTTAGACTTTGTACATTTTAAACATTTTAGTAGTACGTTTAATAAATCCGAGCATTTTGTTTGCTTTGGCAACAACAGTTTCAATATGATGAGAAAATGTAAGTTTTCTGTCTAAGTAAATTCCCAGGTCTCTAACTACCTCTAAATATTATAAAATATTATTATTTAAGCGGTAAACAGGTTGATTATTATTACTTGTACGACTGAATAATATTACATTACACTTGTTCAAATTAAGGGTCATATCGTTTTTAACACACCAATGATTTATTCTTGAAAGATCTGATTGTAATATCGCTGCATCATTATGCGATGAAACTCGTCTGTACAGTTTCAAATCATCTGCAAAGAGTAATATCTCAGATTCTATCCCAACGTGTATAACGTTTATATATATATTCAAAAGAAGAGGGCCCAAATGGGATCCCTGGGGGACCCCAGATGTAGCGTGAACAACATCGGATAAAAAATTATTTACACGGACTTGCTGCGTACGATTAGTTAAATATGAAGACAACACAAATACCATACTTCTTTAGTTTATCCAACAGAAGATTAATATTGACTTTATCAAAGGCCCTAACTGAAATCCATGTAAATGGAGAGCCAGCCTCAAAAGATTGTAAAATATAGTTACGATACAAGAAGAGATTGGTTTCTGCAGAACGTCCACTCATAAATCCATGTTGTTGAGGAATTGTAATATTTTTGAAGGTATTGGATAAACATTTAATAATAAGTGCCTCAAACAACTTTGGAATCGCTGACAGAATTCATATCGGTCGGTAATTTTTAACATCATTTTATGACCTGATTCGAAAATGGGTTGTACATAAGATGATTTCCAAATAACGGAAAAATCACCTTGAGTCAACGATATAGAAAATAATTTATACAAAGGAATATAAAGCGTTGAGTGACACATATTAAGCAACAGTGGTGGAATTTGGTCCGGACCAATACAGCCTTTGACATCAAGATTTTGCAATACTGTCTGAACATCAGTTGGCGTTAGGTTTATTTCAGACAATTTAGTATTAGATTCCAATTCCATATCGCATTGAAGCGAACGTTGGTCAGTATACACAGTTGCAAATTGTTTAGCGAATGCATTAGGTATACTTCTGCCGTCATCTGCATGAACACCGTCCAAGTGCATACTAGACGGAATTTTACTCGAGTCCGATTTAGTTTTTACAAATTTCCCATAAATATGCTGGATTCTCAATTACCGAGTTTTTTGCGTGAGCAACATAACTGTCATAACAAAGTTTCGTTTTTATTTTACATTGTTTCCTAAGGTCAGAAAATTTAATGTAGTCTGTTTCTTGGTTTGATAATTTGAATTGTTTATGAGCAATACGTTTTTGTTTTATTAGTTGGCGAAGTTCATAACTAAAGCAGTGCGGAAAATTGAATTCTTTCAAATGTTTTTTCAGAATAAATTTTTCAAAATAGTCAAACAATGTTGCATAAAATATGTCAGCTGCCGCATTAATGTCAGTTACATCTTGAAATGCCCTACACCAGTTAATCGATAATAAATAGTTGTTAATAGCAGAATAAGGAGCCCGCTTAAAATCATATACAACAGTACAATCTGAATTTAAATAATCGGACTCACAGCATAGACTTACTACTTCTAAATGGGGATGGTACGCATCACAATTTATTAAAGGATCACATCTGGAAATAGAATTTACAGGATATGAAGCAAAACATAAGTCCAGTATTCCTCCAGTAACATTTTCGATGTTATTAAATTGATTTAAACCGTTGAAGTCATATGTATCACAAACTAAACTTTCAATTTCACTTTTTGTGTTGGAACTGTTTTTAATATTAATTGGAAACAATCCCACGGAGTCTTCCATCTCGATCCATTTAAGATCAGGCAGGTTGTAATCGCCCAGTACAATGAATTTTGATGCCGGAGATTGAGCCTGTACTTCGGATAAGCATCTTAAAATTGATCCGATAACCACGATATATATCTTTTAAACGAGAACAACTAGTAAGGGTTCTCAGGTGTTTAGGTATTTTAGAAGATCAATATGAAAATTTCTTTAAGAATATAGGGGTATTTAGAGACACTTGATTGTCAAAGTAATTGAGAAAAAAAAATGAATTAAAATATTAATTATCGATCCCTGTCAACCAGAGCTTTAGACAGGTTTCAATCTATTTTGGATCAAAAGGGAATTAAGCTAAAATAAAAGTTTAGAAATGTTCACCAAAGAGTAAGCAATATAAGTAGATAGAACCTAGAGTTTGGATGAAGCTTGAGAAATCCAAAGCAAAGGAGGCTTTAAGAGCAAGAAAATCAACATTTACATGGACTTTATTAATAAAAGAAGATAAAGCAAAGAACGTAAGAAATAAACCTGCAGAGGCAACCGCTTTGTGATGTATTGAATTAATCCAAAAACCTAAGATAATTATAATCAAGGTTATTATACTAAACAAATTAGGTAGTTTTCTGTTTTATATAACCACAGATAAAAAATGTATAACACCATATAGGAGTTATTAGTCAATTGCTGCCCTTACAATTGTAACCCCCTTTTCATGTAGCATCTATATTACAAACATATAGAGGTGATTCAGGTAAGAATTATGAGTTTCTTCTTCTTCCATAAGAAGATTCTACTACACTCTCAAGAGATGATTCCTGTTCTCCAAAAATAAAATTCTAAATCGAATAAGTAATAGACGCCACTTTGTCACAATCAATTATAATTCTAATCACCCCTTATCACACAAACTAGCGGCTTATTACAGTATGGTACATAGGTTTTAAAAAATCAATGGTAGATAAAGTATTACATAAAAACAAAGAAATAGATTAATTGATTCTATTTACCCTATAGTAAAAGATAATAATAAGAAAAATTTTACATCATTGACATTCACAGGCAAAAATAGTAACGAAATAGGAAAAATGTTACAAAAATTAAGTATTAATGTAGTACATAAAACAACAAATAACAAATAACCCTATAAGTAAAATAATAAAAAATAATGAGGATAAAGTCAGTAAAACACAACAAAGTGCCGTCTATTTGCTATGTACGTAGGGCAAACCGGAAGGTTGTTCCAAGAAAGGATCAAGGAACACAAAACTAGTTACGAACAAAACAAATCCAACTCCATGTACTCTAACCACCTCATCGAAGAAGACCACCAATTTGATAAAAATTTCAAAATTTTACACCGGGACACCAAAGACCACAAACTTAACATCCTGAAGTGCATGGAAATAAATAAAAGAAAAAATATTGGACATCTACTCAATAACCAAACAGATTTAACAAATTCGCCCCTTTTAAATTTACAATTTTTTCAAATATTACTTTCGACTAAGTAAGATTTTGTATGTAGTAAAAGGAAGTAGCATGCCAACTTTTAAATTTTATGTGGATAAAATTATGAATTACGTCAAATTCTTCAATAAAACTCAATACAGAGATTAAACGTTGACCCGAAGAGAACTTTGTATAACGACTCTCACTAGGATGAATAAAATTAGATCTAAGATAGATGCTAAAGATATGTACTTAAACTGGACTTTAGAAGAGCATAAAATCAACATACTGGAGATATATTGCTTTAGGTTACATATCTAGATATTAAAGAAAACTAGTGTATTTTTATTCTAAAACCACGATGCTAAGATTTAACAAGAAAAGCATGTCATACAATAAATTTTTTCGTTCTTAAAATAGTAAGAAGTCTATGCTACCAATTTACTAAAAAGAATCTACTAAGAAAAAGTTGTCGTTTGACAGATGGCAGAACCTAAATCGTCCATTCCCTAAATATAAAATGCAACCCTCTTACATATTTTATCTTACCTGGAAACGAATTGCTCACATCAATTAGAAGAAGAATATTCATACATTTTAAACAAAAACGCGTAAAATTCTGTAAACTATAAATAAAGTAAAATAAGAGTGGTTGAAAAAAATAATACTAAGTGCAGTCAAACCATATGCAGGAACAGGTACAAGGATCGCCCCATATTTATTTATTTATTTATTTATTTTACGGAAATCTACATTTTACATAAACATTTACAAATAAACAAAATATATTCAAAGAATCAAAGCAATTGAATAGAAAAGAAAAATTTCAAAAGAAGTGAATAAAAAAAAGAATTGCTTCTTACACTAATACTGATAGATAAGTGGCGCTTGAATAGACTATATGTGTTACAAAATATAAAAAAATGGTAGGAATTCATTAGCATATTACAGAACCGCATGATACGTGATGCTGGATTATGTGCACCATAATTAGTTAAGTGAGACTTTAAACGAAATAATGGTCTTTTGCGCATATTCAGCGCTACAGAAAAGTTAAAATCTAATGTGGCTAATAGACTACTACAATTGATAATACCATTTATAATTTTAAATCCATAACACACATCATATACCACAAGAGTTACATTAATTTCGGTGATCCTGCACATAGTGAATTCACCACCATAAGATATCACCCACTTCCCGCAGCAAATCAACATGTGTCGTACATTCCTTTTATATTCCCAGAAAGTCAATTTGTAAATTGGTTCGTCATCCATCGCTGCACAATGTAGTTCTCCTGAGCAGGCACATCATATCGAATAGGAAACCAAACGGTTAAGTAATTACCCTGTCTCATACATTATATATGATCCGTTACCATCAAATATACTTGAATGGCCTTATTTAGTTTGTGGACTAGAAGACACACCGTACAAAGGTGGATACTACTACGAAAAACTGATCTTGCTCAGAGAATTCCCCTTCAAGCCACCTTCTATTTTCATGACCGCACCCAGTGGCAGGTTCAAGACGAACACAAGGTTTGTCTTAGTAAATCAGGCTACCATATTGATACATGTAATCAGGTATGAAGTGTGTTTACCATTTTAACCGGAAGATTGAGTTTCATGATTGAAAAGAGTTTGACATTAGGCAGCATATGTAAAACGCCAACTTGCACGACAATCCTTGGAATTTAACTTGAAGAATATAGCCAAACAAATACAGGAAGAAATTGCATTGCGAAATGAAGTTAAAAAAATACACAAGATACAAAAAAAACATTTAAAAAATAACAACCGACTAGGCCAAGCTGTAGTGCTGCCTGACCAACCTGGCAGTGTTTTAGGATTCGCATCATTCGTTATCACCGTTGAGTGGAGAGTGGATACAGTTACCAGATTATTTATCCCTTAATATATAACATATTATATTTTTCCAACTGTGTTTATAAAGGTTATGCCTCTATAATTTTTACAATTTTTGCTGTTCCCTGCTTAATGTATCGGTATAATAATCCCTATTCTCCAATCTCTATGTGTCTATTTTTTTCTCATTATGTAATTCATGAGCTCTTGTAGTTCCTATCTTCCTTTTTGTATAGGTATTTTATCATTTCTCCGGCTATCCCATGCTTTTCCGTTTCTTATATGTTTACAAGCTTCCTTAAGCTCCTCCTTTATTATATCATTTATGTTCAATATTTGACGATTTAGACTAAGTAAAATTTTGTATGTAGTGAATAGAAGTAGCTAGCCAACTATTCAAACTTTATTCTTAATTACGTTAAAGTCTTCAATAAAACCGAATACAGAAGTTTCAGATTGACTAGAAGAGAACTTTATATAATGATCTTCACTAGGATGGATACAATTAGAGATCTAGGAACGGTGTTAAAGATATACACTTAAACTGAACTGAAGGTCATGACATCAATTATGCTTTTCCGTTTCTTATATATTTACAAGCTTCCTTAGGCTCCTTCTTTGTTATATCATTTATGTTCGTTTTGCTTATCAGCGCCCTTCTCCTTTCACTTCCTCTTTATTGTCTTCTTGAAACAATATCTCAAAATGTTCTCTCCATCTACTAATTATGCCCTCTTCTTTAATTAGTATGTTTCCTTCTTTATCTTTTCTTTCTTCAACGTTTTGGCCTTAGGTTTTCTCATGTGTTTTATTGCTCCATAGAATAGTCTTTGGTTGTCTTTGTGTGCCTTTGCTAGATTGTGCCCTAATTTTTTCCATTTTCTGCTTTTGCTTTCTTTTACGTCGTTTAATTTTCGTCTTTCTTCCTTGTATTCCTCATAGGATTTTGTTTCTCTCTTACTTAAATATTTCTTCCATTTTTTATCTTATTCTTGAATGCTATTTGTATGTCCTTGTTCTAATATGGTGTCATTTTTCTTTTATAGTTTTTTTTTGCTATTCCGCAGGCTACTTGTCATAAAGACAGACTAATGTCAACCATATCTCCCAAAAAGGGACAAAAATAGAAAATTTGCTCAAATTTATTACAAAAGAAGAATTCAGAAGCTGCCAACATGTTTTACTGAACATTGTATGGATGAAGATCATTGAAAACCAGTGAACTCCGCCCATAATTCTTGCTGTCTAAATTTGTGTACGTGGTTCAATTATTTATGTATTATTTTGAAAATATTTTATAAGAAAGAAGAACAAAGTTGTAAAGCATTAATTAATTAATTAAAGAATAAAGTACTTGTGCTGTTTGCTTTACCTCGTTTTTGAAATGTTCCCATCTTGTTTCAATGTCCTCCTTCTTGTCTCTTGTTTTACGGTTTCCTCTAGTTTTTCATATAACTTATATAATATACAAATTTATTCGGCCAGATCAACATGGCTTATTCACACCATCTGATAAAGCAAATTGGGGAAAAATAAAATAATGTATAGTAATCTTGAACAAGAAATTATCCGAACATTTCGAAAAAGAGGGTATACCATTAAAAATACTTAAAAATAAAGAAAACCCGTTGAAAATTGCTAGAACCCTCATAGAAATCCTTGCAAACTCAATGAGAAAGATAAAAATTTGAAAAACAGCAAAGGCAGCAAAATGATTGATATCTCAAATAAAATTCCGAAGAAATAAAGCAGAAAACTACTGGAGACTTTTTTTAAAAATAATGCTGGAAAAGTTTAAGAAATTTATGTGAGAAATATTTAAAAAAATTCTAGAACTCCAGAAAAAAATTCTTTATAATTTCCTGAAAAAAATAGCGAAATGCTAATAAAATAATTGCTGGAAAATTTTAGAAACCTCAAGGAAATTCTTACAAGCTCAAAGAGAAAATTGCAATTTTTATGATGAGCTGCTTAGGTAATTAAATCCTGTGAAGAAACTTGTTATGTTTTTATTCAAATTTACATATCTGACTCCATCAAAAGTGTAGCCCAACAAACATAAATCATGTAATTAAGACAAAAAATGAAGAATAAATCTAAAAATATTCAAAATTCTGTAAGAAGAAAATTTTAACTTTGCGTTAGGAATGCCGTTCTTTTGATCAATTCCCGATTTATAAAATGTAACTTATGTAACAATGAATTACTTTTATCAACCAATATGAGAAAATTCTTGCTTTAAAAGAAACATAGGAATGGCTGATTAAGAAATATATAGTAAGTTGGAGCAAAAATAATCTTAAAACTAAAAATAAACTATCAAAAATGACTAGAACCCCTATAAAAATTCTTACAACCTCAATAAGAAAGATAGAGATTTGGAAATCTAAGACAGCAAAATTATAGAAATCTTGAAGGAAATTCTAAAGAATTTTAATAAATTAAAACAAAATAATACTGAAAACATACTAAATTGTGGAAGGAAAATGTTGAAATATTCAACAAATTTATATAAAAAATATTTAGAAAATTCTAGATACACAAATGACACGTGGAGGATGGCCAAACACTACTACTAATTGCTGGAAAATCTTAGAAACCACAAAGAAATTCTTACAAACTCAAAGAGAAAATTAAAATTTTTATGAGGGAAAGTTTAGGTAATTAAGAGAAAAATGAAGCCAGCAACATTATAGAAATCTCGAAAGAAATGAAAATTACATAAGAAATATTTGATGGTGAAGGCGTTTACTTACTTTATAAGTCATTATTAAACTATAAGTTAGCTTATAGTCACTGTAATTTTTAATAATAAAGTGGCGAAACAAAGCAATTTTGCCTCAATTACAAGTTCAACAAATAAATACATGTTCTAGAATGGAGAAAGAAAAATCTTTAAATATTTCCGAAATATGGGGTTTCTGAGAAATTTTAATAAAATAAGGGCTAAAAATTTATAGAAATCCTAATAAAAGTGTTTGATTCAAATTCTTCAAAAATAAAAATAAAACTTTGCTGGAAAACTCTATTAACATTGAAGGAATTCTTTCAAGCTGTAAGAAAAATTGCAATTTTTAAGAGAAATTAAGAAAAATAAGACAAAAATTTAGAATAAATCTAAAATTATTTATAAAATTCTGTAAAAATAATATTTTGATAAATTCTGATAAGAAATTACTAGAACATTTAAAAAAATGATGATGTGGCTATCATAATACATTTCCCCTATATTTTTTTTCAAACTATGTGGTTCACGCGAAAGGCTATTCATAATAGATTTGCTCAATTTGAATTCTTTACAATTACTTATTACATACATTTCATTTAACTTCTATAGTTTATTAGCAATAGCCAAAAAATATCAACAATATTGGTAAATAAAACTTGCTTAGTTTTTCATTATCTTTAACTTTTGTTTGAAAAGTTATGTCCTATATTTCTAAATTTCTTAAAATTCAAAATTTGTTTGAATAAATCTATTAATTTTGTTTGAATAAATATATTTAAGTTTCACAACTTTTAGTTAAAACCCTCGCTTATGTTTTAATGATTGGAGTGTGGGTAAGAGGCCACCCACCCACCCTACATATACATGATAACATTAAATACTAATCGTTGATGATTTTGCTGTAACAAAATTATTTTTTTTAAGTTTAAATAGAAATGGCATTCCACAGCATTATTGCAAAATTTAATACTTTTATTCAAAAAAAAATTCAAATAATTTTTGATGCTTTTCTGACTGGAGGGAGGGATAGAGTAAAGATCGACTAAATAGAGAAAAAAAGTGAGACAATCCAAGTTATTAGTGAATTATCTACAACGTAAAGGACTTATATATTTTATTATCAAGTTTAAAATGTTTCACCAAGGGATAAATGAGAAAGTCATTCAAGAACTATATAAATTATCACAAATTATAAGAAATAATCCTTAAAAACAGAAAATACTAAAAAGTAAATCAAGAACGAAAAGGCAAATCCATAAATTCGGCCCTAGGTACTCTAACAAACCAATTCTTTGAAAAAAAGTTACCCACGGAGTATAAAGAATGCAGCCAAATTATTTCTTGAATTTAATTTTCGATTAGCTACTCGAATAACTGAATAAATAGGCCATCTAGAGTACAAGTTACAATGTTATCATTCTACTTCCTTTCTTGTCTGTGTTAGATGCTTTCAAAATACAAAATAAGTATTACCTATATTAATAATTGTCTAAAAGTAAAAGAGTAAAATATTAAACATTTACCTAAAACAAAAACTTAACTAAGGAATCATTCAATGTAATTTTTAGATAAATATAAGTTTAATAAAATAAATTAAATAAAACGATGGTTTTGACACCATTAAGATGATAATTATTGCCTTGATTTGCCTAATTAATTGGACAAACCACAAGAAACTATGGAACTACCAATGGCGACAATTGATAATAACAATGTTAAACATTAAATTATTGATTCTCTGTCAATAGCAGCTACAAAACAGAGAAAAATAACACAATGTTTTATTTTACATTAGTGTTGACAGTTCCCTAATTATCTGTTGTTTCTCCACTACATTGGAAAAATTATTGCAACGTTTAGAAAATAGATATCACCTTAATTATGTTTTTGTCATCAATGTAGAACTTAAGGTTTATAATTTTTTTATTAGCATTAATGCCTTTAACTGCGCTTCGCGGATGAGACCAAAAAGGCTCAAAATCGGTCGGTACCTATTGTTGGCAGAGAATCACACAAACATTTAACAATGATATAATAATTTCATAGCTTTTAATAAACATCTACAAACAGGTGTTTCGATCTCTTAATTTCAGCTTTAATATATTTTTGATTTTAGATTTAAATAATTGCTAAATAATAATTGTACAAATAACAAGGCGGAAAGACCATGTGATCGATAGCCAAACACTACTACTAGTTGAAAATGCAACACCCTGCATCCTGCGTTAATAGTTTCATAGTTTCCTAGTTTCATACTTTATTTCATTTATTGTACTTACAAAACATTTCAAGTTGAGAAATGGCTGAGCCGCTGATTCATTAGATCAAAATATGATTATTTAATACAAGATATCTATATCTTAAAGTTTATGGTTATGTCGGAATTAGACTACCAAAAAAATATTATTTATTTTATTTATTATAACAATTGAACGCTTCTGAAATTTGTTTTTAGAGATTATTATAACATAACACATCATTTCAATTATTGTGACCATTATGATTGTCAAGGAGTAATTAATACTTATAGATGTATCAATTTTTAATTATTATTTTTTATAATTAGTAGTCTTCCAACCCAACGTTTGAATTCAATTACCAACAATAATAAGATATTTTATTATCTCATCTAGAGGCATTTAATACTGAATTTCGCCCGAGTTGGTTATTCCGGCGAACAACCATCCACCCACGGCCACCCGCAGTGCTTCTGATGATTTAATAATATTATTCAAAATTATTTACCTTTCTAATAATAGCCGCACCGGCAAAACTTCATTATAACCCATTTTAACATTCCAAAACTTTGTTGTAGAGAGTGAAAACATAAATAATCCCGTGTATCGTAAAATCATCACGGAATCCATATTATAGTTGTTTGTAACACTACCAGGTAAATATTTACTCCCTCGTTTTATTTCCTCTCCAGAATGGTATTTAATCACGTTTTATTGTCACAGTCCCGATTTTCGTCACTGGAGATTTTAATTAATTGCGAAATTCTTCAATCCTTTATTAATTTAGAACCGGGACGATGTGTTCAGTAAACACGGTGGTATGTCAAATTTGATCGATTATAGGTGAACGCTGAAATATAGCAATATGAAGGTTTTAATAAAATATATGAGTATGTGGCAAATATTGAATGATTGTTTATAATTAATTAGCAACTACTTACTAATAGAATTAAACTACGAACTTTTCTTCATCCATCACTTCGTGAAACATAATTTACCTTATCGTTACTTATAGAATATTCAACGTAGAATTAAAGTATATACGTTTTTTGTGTTAAAGATTATTTTTATTTATAATTTGATTACATGCCACATCGGCCTGCATTTACAAACAACATTACGTCATTTCCATCTAGATTGTCAATAAATAAAATTTGAGTTGATGGAATACTAATACTAATATTTATTAAAGCTCGCTTGAGTGATGTTACATAATCCCGGACCACTCATCCAAAATCCTAACGTAAAATCGACAACTCATCATTTATTTATTTAAATCCGCTGGAGGACAATCTACTAGGACAACTTGAATTGCAAATGCAATGCAGATGCTTAGAGGTTAGCCTCGACCATAAACAGCTTTTAATGGCACGTACTCAAATTTATAGATAATGTATTCAAGAAATGTTTTCGTGTTATAACAGATGGAATGTACATATTTGAAACGCATTTATTATATAACTTATACATTAGATAAATTAATTCTTATTATAATTTTTATAAACTTTAACTTTTCTATGAACAGTAGCTTACAAAAATGTATATTAGTTTATTTAATATATCATAACAAAATTTAAATCATAAAATAAGAATTATATTATATAATATTAAAAGAAAAATCTACATATAATTAAATTTCTGAATTTTACACTAATATTAAATCAACATTAATGTCGACCAGCTAATTAAAGCAGTCGTTTTGGTGTCTTTTGGTAAAACAACAATAACAAATAGATTAATGTTCTTTATTCGCCTTTGGGCTCTCATCCTTTACCTCTTCGCATTTTATACCTGCACTGATATTTTATACTTCTGTACATAATGCGAGCATTCTCCTCATCTTGCTTTGTCATTTAATGTTGTGAAAATTCTCAATGGAAATTCCCTTGGCGAAAATTATTCCGCCAATGAAATTTAATGATCAAAAATATGTTTTCTCCGGCGCTTTGCATATCGTTGCCTCCTCGGGGCAATTTGTTTGAGTGTTTACGCTTTATAAATTGTTATTTTATATATATATATATATATTATATATATATATATATATATATATATATATATATATATATATATATATAATATCTAATTATTTGTGAAATGTATTGCAATAGAAAGTATTTTTATTAGTACAGATAATATTATTGTATTGATATCTCACTTAACTAGAAATGTATAAAAATTATTAGTAAATTTTCTAAAACCCTTATAAAGACTTTTCATTAAAACTCTTATTGCTACCTTATTTATAGCTTTCGACTAGAATTGTTGATATAATAACAATAGTAGATGAGACGTAGCTGTAAATATGATCCGCTACTATACTTTCGCAGATCTTGTCAGGATTACTATAATCTTCAGAAATATATTATTTGACCAGGAATCTTCGATGTTTTCCGCTTTTTATTAATGAAGCTCCAGAACCTTTTGGGCTAGTAAACTATAAGATATTCCGGATTTTATTAATGGTCACTATAAGCCTTTTATCTTCTTTTAGATTTTAACGATTACAATAAATTACGCAGAAATAATTTGATTAAATTGGATAGGTATCGTCTCAGACGTAATCGATTTAATTTATTTTCGGAAAATAATTGAAATTCTGAATATTTTTTTATTAATCTGCATAAAATTATCTAAAACTTTGTTTACTGCAGTTTTCTTTATCTGTTATAATAACCGAGATATATTGATTTGAAAAAATGTCGCTTTTTACTTTTAACAAAATAACTAATTACCCTTAACTTTTTTGAAAACTTTGAAAGTCTCATAAATCTACACTTCTTTCCCCATTCAACCGTTTGTCTATTTCTTATAGTTTCCGAGATTTCCATAGAGAACATCTAAAAAAACTCACCCTGTATAAATAAGAATTCTTAAAGCATGTAAGAAAATTCTAGACAAATATGCTAAAAAATTCTAAAAATAGAGAAATGATTTTTCTATAAAATAGAAAAATTGAAGAACTATTATATATACTAGAATGTTTTAATACAAACCGAAGGATGCTGGAATTTTATAAATCTAGGAAAAAAATTAAAATTTTTGATAAAAAGTCTGATAAAATGAGGTAGGAGATGGTTGGAAATTCTGCAAATTCAAGAAATATACAAAAGAAATACCAGAATTTTTAGAGAGAGGTCCGAAGAAGTGAAAAACAACTGAAAAATTGTAGAACCCTGAAAAGTAATCAAGAAATATAAAAGATAAATTTGCTGAAAATATAAATAAAAAGACGGGAAATATAAAATCTAAAAATTTGAATAACTTCCTGGAAAAGTATATAACCTCTGAATAATTTGAAGAAATCAGGTAGAAATATTACTGAAAAATTCCAAAATTCTTTAATATCCTTTGAAATTCAGACACAAAAAATGGCATAGAATTCCTAAAAACCTAAAAAATTCAGAAAAAAATTAATAAAATATACAAGATTGTTGAAATATACAAATATTTTCGATGAGGAGCCCGAGGCAGGAGATTTTTGTAAATTGTAGAAATTTAGTAAAGAAATTTCCAAACATTTTAGAACCACTGCAGAAAATATATATTCAAGAAGGAAACTTGATGAAAAATATCAGAATTTATATTAAAAGGATCGATAAATTAAAACTAGAAAAAAATTGCATAAATATTTGTTGGTATGGGCGTTTACTTCGTGGTACATCTTAAATGAGTTGTAATTGAAACACGATAACTTTGTTTTAAAACTATATTTTGAAATTACACACCATAGTTTCAACTATAAGCTAGTCAAGAAAAGTTTTACTTTTAGTCTGATAATGACTAACTTATAGTCTAAACAATAGTCACTGTGTAATTTCAAAATATAGTGGTGAAACAAAGTTATCGTGTTTCAATTACAACTCAAAAAAAATTCAAAATTTTAAAATATAGTGATAAACAAAGTTATATAGTTGATGCTTGAAGCCATTACTTTGTAATACATTTTGAAAATTAGGACGAC
This sequence comes from Ontholestes murinus, assembly GCA_963969525.1. Lineage (NCBI taxonomy): Eukaryota > Metazoa > Arthropoda > Insecta > Coleoptera > Staphylinidae > Ontholestes > Ontholestes murinus. Next base: position 18,239,381 of record OZ018390.1, on the reverse strand, counting down.
AAATTCACACAAAGTGAATTTCATTTATCTTCTTAAACAAAGTTTCAATTACAACTCAAAAAAAATGCTGCAAAATTATATAATCCTGAAATGTTTAAAAACATAGAAGAGAAATTGCTGAAAAGTATTAAAATTATAAAACCGTCGTAGAAATCAAAAAATAAAAGTTAATAAAATTGCTGTGAAGCACCAACATTTTTGATAATTGTGCTGTAAACAAGTTTAAAAATATTAAACCCTGGACGAAATTCAAGAAATATAGAAGAGAAATAAATGGAATATAAAAAAAAATATGAAAAAGATGTTTAACAAAGACACGTTAGGTAATATAATTAACATTAAATTTGGAAAAGGAACTATCAAATAAATTCAAGAATTCGGGATGGAAATTTCTTGAATATATAGTCTGTTCGTTGGATCTTCCGTCGTACGTCACAAACTATCGATTCGAGAAACGACGCAAAAACAATCAGTCTGATAAAGTAAACCAAATGCGTTAGAAAAATAACGCACTGTAAAACTTTCGTCGTTTTTAGCTATAGTTTGTGACGTACGACGGAAGATCCAACGAACAGACTATATTAGGAAGGAAATTTCTTGAAAATATCAGAATTTTTAGAGATGTTTGACAAATCGAGAAAGAAAATAAGCATAATTGCTAAAAAATTCTAAAACCCTGAAAAAAAAATCAAGAATACTTAAAACTATTAAAATTTTAGAAGAAAGATCCGTTAAAGTAAAGCAGAGGACGCAGAAAAAATGTAGAAATTAAGAGAAGAAATTTCAATTTAATTTTAGAATCTTCAAATTCAAGAAAAATTGCTAAGAATTACTAAAATTTTAAAAGAAATATCTCATAAAATGAGGCATCATAAGAAAATTTAAGAGAAATTGCTAAGAAAATACTTAAATTTACAAAATCCGATAAAATTAGACAGGATATAGAAAAATATAGAAAATGGCAGAAGAAAGTAAAAAAAAATATCAATGGTGTTTTGATATATAGGAAATTAAAAGAAATATTAGGCTGATATAGAAATTTGTTGTTGAGTTACGTGAAGATGTAATTAAAACTTGATTAAAATACTAACACTTTCTTCACAATTAATTTTTATTTCTTCTAGTTTTAATTAAGTTTTATTAGGCGGATAATAACACTTGTTTTGTTCCATAATGTTTTTATTTTCAGTTGCCTGATACTGAAAATTAAAACATTATGGAACAAAACAAGTGTTATTCTCCACCTAATAGTAATATCTGTTTCCATCAAGAGTGTAGCGCAACAAGCATTAAATTTATTAAAAGAAATAGTTGAAAAATTTTAGAACGCTTTAAGAATACCAATAAACCTTGAAGGGATATTGTCAGGAAAATACTAGAATTTTTAAGACAGAAGACGTTGGAAAATTCTTTATACTTGAAAAGAGAAATTGTAGCAAATTCTAAAATTCTGGGAAAAAATCAAGAAGAAATACAAAAAGAATATTGGCTAGAAAGTACCAGTCTGTCTGTATAATTCTGGAAAAATTTAAGGAATATTAAAGGGAACCTTTTTATAAACGTGAGGCAAGAGATGTTCGAAAATTCTATAAATTTGAAAAAAAAAATATTGGATAATTCTAGAACCATCGAAAAAATCTAAGAAATCCGTCATTACTGGAAAAAATTAAAATTTAAAAAGGTAAACTTTAAGTGTCAGACATAGGCAAATGGTGACACGTGCGCGATTAATTAAACTTGGTAAGACTAATAAATAAGTAATGACAGTTAATACTTCCTAGATAAATATACTTAAAATCCTTATTTAATTTGTCTTTTATTTCTTTAGTAAAATTCAATGCTAGAGCGTAAATTAAAAATTAAAATATAACAATTTCGAAGGCAGAAAAAATATTCAAAAACAATTGCTGTCTACGTGAGGAATGCAAAATTCACTTAATAAACATTCTAAATGAATATCCTAAAAACCCAACTAAAATAATTACAATATTGCTATTATTATAAACAACTGCAATTGTTTTACGTTCATCTTTTTCATGGCTACCCATTTTTTATTTATAGTAAAACATAAAATGAATATAACTCACTTATTTTTAGAAATAACTATGTCGTATGTGATATTGGATTAAAAAGAAAATATTATCTTTTGAATGAGGTGATAGCCAACAATGGTTTCCATTAAAAAAAAAAGTAAGTTTGCCTCATGTCTCCGAAAATAATAGCGATAAAAATTTTCTGATTATTTTTTATTAATCTGCATAAAATTATCTAAAACTTTGTCTTTTACAGTTTTTTTTTATTTATTATAATTATTTATTTGAAATATATGAAAAAATTGACACTTTTTACTTTTCTCAAAATATCTAGTTACCCTTGACTTTTTTGAAAACTTTGAAAGTGGAATTTTATTCGTCTTGTAAATCTACACTTCTTTCTCCATTTAACCGTTTCTCTATCTCTTATAGTTTCCGAGATCTTCATAGAGAACCTTTAAAAAAACTAACCCTGTATTAATTTTAAAGGGTGAAAAATTAATACAAACAATTGCTGCTCATTCAGAGCTGTAAAAAAATTATCAACACACCCTAGAAGAAAGTCTTTAAAGATTATCAAAAGCTCTTTTCCTAATGTTTTGTTGTATTTACCGTGATAAAAACGTAAAGTTAAAAAAATAGTTTTAATAAATTTAAAAGCGAGAAAACAATTTTAAACAATTGCTAGCTAAGTGAAACCTTCAAAAAAGACTCAAAAAATATTCTAGATGAACACTATTAAAATCTACCTTTAATTTATTTCTTAATTTTTATAGAATTCAAAGTAATTCAAGTGAAAAATCAATATTTATTCAAAAGTTTATTTTACTTTTGCATCATTCAATATCTGACGAGGTATTAGCTAGAGATGTAGTTGTTTCAAAAGTGATTTGTTTTGTAGTCTTAATAAGACTTATTTATTGTGAATTTACGAAATGTTTTTCTATTTATTAAAATAGTTTAAATGGCGGGAAAATTAATTAAAAACAATTGCTTGCTACGCGATGCTTTAGAATAATACTCTTTACATATTTTAGATTAACAACTTAGTTAAAATTTATTTCCTAATTTCTGTAAAATTTGATATAAGTACAGTGTAAAATATAAAAGTAATTAGATTTATTTCAAAAGTGCGAAATTAATTTCAAAACAATTGCTAACTAAGTAATGTTTCCAAAATTTACTTAAAGTATAACTTAGATGCAAATACTTATGATTTTTCTTGATTTATCCTCTTAATTTTAATCTAATTTAATGTTATTAGAACGTAAATTAACCAAAATAATTATAACAATTCGAAAGGCGGGAAAAACAATTAAAAACAATTGCCAGCTAAGCTAATAAATTTACCCTAAATCACATCCTACATAAACATTCTTAAAATCTATTTAAAGTCGTTCTAATTTTTCTCGAAATTTTCATGATTAGATTAAAAGCTAAAATATTAAAAAGTTATTACAAATTATTTAAAGGTAAGAAAATGATTAAACACGATTTTTAACTATTTAAAGCTTAGAAATTTTACTCAATAATCCTAGACTTATATTTTTAAAATCCAACTCATATTAGTCATATAACTTATATAGAATTTATAGTGGATTCGAGCAAAAATTTAAAGTAATTATATCAAATTTAAAGGTGGTAAAATTATTTAATAACAATTTCCGATTATGCGAGTCGTTTAAAAATTACTGAAAATACATTGAAGGTCGATATCCTTTAAATTAACTATAAATGCATTAATTAGTGAGAGAAAAACATCTTTATTTATTATTTGTTACATGGTATTATTATTTTACATTTTATTTAAGAAGAGACACAAAGCAAACAATAAATAAATAAATAAATAATAACAATTTATTTGATTGTCTTAACGGCTATCGACCCATGGTCTTTCTGCCAGTCTTTATTAGATATTATTGTTAGTTGCACGTTGACGATTATGTCGATGAAGATGTAGATGAATCATAAAAAGATGTTATGAATTCGAAAATGGTTGTGGAAGGATGTTTGGTTTTAGGAGGTTTTAAAGGGCTGCGGGGTAAACATAGGTGCTTACAAATTTTATAATAAGGTGTTCCAGGCGGTTTTCAATGGGAATTACTTGGGTTTTTTGATACAGTAGTATGTTTGAAGGATTGTGTAGAGGGTTATTGGGATGCCTTAGTTTATTTAAGTTTCTCAGGGCCGATCGTTCACACACTTGCACGTTTCTCAGAACAGGAGGGCGGGGATTTAGGAAAAGGATTGTTGCATATTCTAACAGAGGTCGACATATCATTTTGTTAATATTTACTGCTATTTTTGTGGAAATTTCTTAATTTTTAAATGCAAAATGTCTGAAATGTCGAGCTCTGTTTTTAATTTCGATTTTAAGGGTTTGGGAATGATGTTTGAAGGATAATTTAGGATCAAAGGTAATTTCAAGGTACTTGCAGGTTGATGTTAATGTATTGATGTTAATACCAAATGGAGATGTGGATGCATTTTGGAAGGGAATGAAGAGATAAGATTTATTGGGATTGATGGTTATTCTGCATTTGGCAAACCAATGTTGCAGAGTGTTGATCAGCCCTTGCAGTGTATTGGAGGATTTAGGGATTGTATTGCTATGTGCAATAAGTGCTGTATTATTAACAAACAGAAGACAATATGCCGGGGGATTAAATTAATTGGGATTAAGGTTGTATACGTCATGCACAAAGATGATAAGAGGAGTGGGGTTAGGGGGACCCTTGGAACACCTTGTTGTGGTATGAATGGGCGGAAGAGGGAACTACCTATTTTGACATTGAGGGATCTGTTATTAAGGAAATTTATTGTGATTAGACCATACAATTAATAAAAATAATTGTATTAATTTCAAGTTTAAAACAATTGATAGCTATGTGCTGTTTTAGAAACAGTAAAACATGTCTTAGATGAATAACCCTAAAATTTATTTTAAATTCAGCCTCTAATTTCTATAGAATTTAATATAATTAGAGTACAAATTTAAAAATCAATAATAACAATTTTACAAAATTTAATGGAATGCAAATCAACTAAAAACAATTGCTGTATACGTGAAGATTTAAAAAAATCTATTTCAAATACTTCCTAGATAGACATACTTAAAATCCTCATATAGATTGTTTTTTATTTTTAGTAAAATTCAATGTTATTTGAGCGTAAATTAAAATTTAAAATATAACAATTTCGAAGGCAGAAAAATATTTAAAAATTTACTGAATGTGTATTACGAACGAATATCCTTAAAATCTAACTTAACTTCGTCTAATTTTTCTAGATTTAAATGTCTTTAGAACCTAGGCTTAAAAAATAATTATATATTAATTTCAAAACGGCAAAAACAATTTCAAACAATTGCTGCTTATTCGGGACTGTAAAAAAAAATATCAACACATCCTAGAAGAAAGTCTTTAAAGAATATCATAAGCTCTTTTCCTATTTTTTTGGCGTATTTATCGTGATAAGAAAGTAAAGTTAAAAAACAAAAAATAATATAAAACAATTGCCAGCTAAGTTAAACATTCAAAAAAACTCATTACATATTCTAGATGAACAATATTAAAATCCACCTTTAATTTACCCCTACTTTTTTTTATAGAATTTAAAGTAATTTAAGTGAAAAATCAATATTTATTAAAATAGTTTAAAAAGCGGGAAAATTAATTTAAAAACAATTTCTTGCTACGCGAGGCTTTATTTTATATTAATCACTTAAGAAATTTTGTTAAAATAAATTTGTTACCTAATTTCTGTAAAATTTGATATACGTATAGAGAAAATTTAATTTTAATATTTAGATTTATTTCAAAAGGGCGAAATTAATTTAAAACAATTGCTAACTAAGTAATGTTTCTAAAATTTACTCAAAATATATCTTAGATAGCCATACCTAAGATTTTTCTTGAATTAGCCTCTTAATTTTAATCTTATTTAATGCCATTAGTAATAGTAGCTGTAGACCACGTGGTCCTTTCACCGTGTGATTTGTGTATTTGTGTATGTGTAAATGAGCTTGTTACTTTAAAGGATAGCCACCGTCACTCTAAAGCACCATTAATAATTTAATGCCATTATAACGTAAATTAACAAAAATAATTAAAATAATTTGAATGGCGGGAAAAAAATTAAAACAAGTGCTTGTAATATCAATAAATCAATATCAATCAATAAGCTAAGCAATATAATATACCCTAAATCACATCCTACATTAACATTCTTAAAATCCACTTAAAGTCGTTGTAAATTTTCTAGAAATTTTCTTGATTATAAGCTAAAATTTAAAAAAGTTATTATAAATTATTTAAAGGTAAGAAAAATAAGTGAAATCGATTTTTAACTATTTGAAGATTAGAAAATTTATTCAATATATATCCTAGATTAATATCTTTAAAATCCATGACTTTAGTCATATAACTTATATAGAATTTATAGTGTTTATTTTGTTTATTTAGTGGATTGGAATAAAAATTTAAAGTAATTATATTAAATTCGAAAACAATTGCCAGCTAAGCAAATAAATTTACCCTAAATCACGTTCTACATTAACAATCTTAAATTCCATTTAAAGTAGTTTTAAATTTTCTAGAAATTTTTTTGATAAAACTTAAAAATTAAAACAAGTTATTATAAATTATTTAAATGGATGAAAAATAATTAAAAACGATTTTTGACCATTTAAAGATTTAGAAAATTTACTCAATACATATCCTATTTTGATATCTTTAAAATTCAACTAATATTACTGATATAACTTATATAGAACTTATAGTGGATTCGAGCAAAAATTTTAAAGTAATTATATTAAATTTAAAGACGTGAAAAATAATTAAAAACAACTGCTGATTATGCGAGTCTTTCAAAAATTACTCAAAACAATTCAAGGCCAATATTCTTTGAATAATCTATAAATTCATTCATTGCTTTTGTAGAATTTAACATAAATATAAAGTGAAATTTAAAAATGATTATAATGATATTAAAGACGGGAAAATTATTAAAAACAGTTGCTAGCTACGTGAGGCTTTAAGAAAATACTTAAAGCACATTATAGATGGATATCTTAACAGTCCACTTTAGATTCTTCCTTAAAATTATGTAAAATTTAATGTGATTAAAGGGCAAATTTTAAAATAAATTATAATAATTTTATAGGCGGAAAAATCAAATAAAAACAATTTCTGGCTACGTAAGATATTAAAAAATTACTTAAAATTCATCCTAACTGATAACAAGATTCTTTGAAATATATGTTAAAGCTATTCTTCAATTTTGTGGATTTTATACTGATTAGAGTGTAAAATATAAAAATTTTATAAAATTTGTTTTGGCTAAGTGAATTTTACAAGAACCACAAATTATATTTTTAATTAATATCTTTAAAATTTGGCAAAAATGTTTACTCTAAATTTTGTAAATTAGATAATTTTAAATTTGGTAAAACTAACTTAAAACAATTCCTGTCTACACTAGGCTCAAAAAATAAATTAAAAAGTATATTATAGATGGATATATTTAAAATCTATATTTATATTGTGTTTTTGTGTTTTAAATTTTGTAATATTACATGCGATTATAAGGTAAAATCTTTAAATTATTATATTTATTTTTCAAAGGAACTAACATTGTTTAAAACCATTGCTAGCTACATGAGTTTATTTAAAATTAATATAAGCACATTCAAGATAGACATTCTATTCAAACTTACTTTTCGGTATATGTTTAAATATTTTTAGTGTATCCTCTTCTGATTGCAAAAATACTCAAAGCGGACAAGGTTTGCCAGTTATTTTTTCTAGACAATACGCTTTTCTTATGTAAATTGTTAAATATTTTTAATTTCGTTATTTACACGCTAGATATTAACATTTTTTTACTCTGGTTATCTGTTGCATTTGATTCAGGGACATTTTAAATGATAATATTCGATTATATCTTATTCCGTTCATTTAATTCATAAATAATACTGATAATAATTAACATTTTTATTAAATAAGTAATTGTCAAGGCTTACATTTTGATAATTTAAAATAAGTAAAACAATATACTTTTTTGGTATCACTTTTTATTTACAAGCTGAAGTTGTCGAGACTATAGTTACAAGTGTAAATAAAAAGTGATACCAACAAATTTAATTGTTTTACTTTCTTTGAATTAACATTTTTATTGAATATCTTTTACAATTTTACATTTTAATAATAAATAATTATAATTAATGATGCGTTAGTATATTTACTCGTACAGAATTGTGTTTATAACAACGAAATAAATCCAGATGGGCATTTGCCAGATTCTCCAACGCAATGGAATGGAACGTATTTTGGGAGGGTGATGGAAAGTCCAGGCTTAGATTTTCAGTGGGCGAAGTTGACGTGATAAATGGAGTTAACCCTACTTTTCCGGGCGATACCGCACCACGTTTCTGAATGTGGCCCCTAATCTTAAATAGTTATCTATTAAAATAACACTCCTCGGTTGACCATAATTAATAGACGTTTAAAAGGGTCACCGATTCCTAATGACGGCCATTGTTAACAATTTACGAACAGGTTTGTTTGCATTAATATATTGATAGTGTTTATATATGTATTAGAATATTGGAAATTAATATACAATCATTTATATTAATAAAATTTAAGAAATAATTCAATATTCATTGAAAATATATTTTTTTCTTTAAAAAAATATTGATATATTTATGTAATACGTCCATAGACTTTTCTATTACAGTACTTCACCATTTTAGTTTTCAATTCTTTTAAATAATTAACAGTGCACATTATCAGAACTGTTCAATTAACTGGCAAAAATGCATATGCTTTTTTACCACTAACATTAAATTCAGGACAGGGCAGAAAGACCACAAGTTTACATTTCTGATGAACACCATTTATTTATATTCATGCCTATTATTTGTATGTATGTATTATTGCCTGAATAAAAATACTTTTGTATATAATCAACAGTAAAATAATTATGGTGGTGGTGAACATCATTACGTGGGAATTTTAATAATAAAAATGTAAGAAAGTCCTTAACGTTGTAGAAAATTAACTAATAATTTCGTAAATTTACAACAAATGAGTCTTATTAAGACTATAAAAACAAATAACTTTTGAATCAACTATTTCTCTGGCTAATGCATTGACAGACATTGAATTTAGTTTCTAAGAGAAAAAGACATTTTTCAATTTATTGTATAATATACATAAGCAAATAATTAAACTACTGTTGTTTACACCTTTGCAAGCAACTATTCATGCAATTGATAACATTTTAGTCAAAACTATCCTCGCAGAAATATGTTACAATATAATAAATCATGGTTAAAAATGTTGATTATTGTCTCATTTATTAATTAAAGGTTAATTAAACACTTGGTGCGGCTTTACAATTTTTATATTTCTCCAACTAATTTCAACCGTTGGTCATTCTCAAGAAGATATTTACAAACATTTTACTATGTTTCACCACGGGTTAAGTGAGAATTTAATTCATCGTATCTCATTTATCGTTTTCATTAACAGTAAAATAATTTACATTATGCATATAAAAAAAATAAAAAAAATTATATACGTATAGACATTAAATTTAATATGAAACATAATAATTTCTACGTGATTGAAAACAAACAACATTAAACAAAGACAAATATTAAGAAAATTACACCCTCATCCGCCGTTAGCGGTAGTCGTTTCCTTTTCGTTCCTTTATGATTTATGATGATTATTATTTTTTTGAATAGGTCCCGCATTTACATGTACCTCATTTTTATTATATCCTTATCATTTTGTACTTTATTGCTTGTTACGACAATAACCGGTTTTATGGACCTTTTTATTCGGCGATAAAAAACGCTTTAATGTACGCTACAGTTTCTACTTGATTAAAATTCATCAAATAATTATTGCTATTAAACCGTGTGCATTGTTATTTTACGTGTGCAATTTACATTCAGCGTGTTAATATTAAATCATAATTTAGATAGAAATAGCCGGGTTAATGTTGTGTTAGCATTTATAGGCGATGTGAATGTAGTGATTAAGACGATCCCTTCAAGTTTATTATCGCGTCTATATTGTTTACTGTACTATCACGTAAATAAATACAAGGAATGTCTGATCAACGTTGCTATAAATTATCATATGTTTAGTTAATTTAAAGCATCATTAATCGCCATTTTAAGTTTGACTAATATGATTTAATTGTATCATCAAATAAATCTACACTATATTTCGCCGTCTAAGTTGTTGTAGTTGGAGGGTAGGATAGTGGACACCCACCCACCCTACATATGTACCTGAATTTAAACTAAAACTTTATTTTAAGTTTCCGATCATCATCAACTCAAACCCTCTTATTGTTTTTTTTATGTTGTCATTATCTCTTATTGTGTATGACAATAAAGGAGAGGTAATTATAATGTGCGATGTTAACAATTCTGTCGATGTAAGGTTACGTAATCACTAAATAAGTAAATTGATTACAGAATTTTCCTCATTGAGGCACCCAAAGAAGACGTACAGAAACTTCTCAAAATGAAAACTAATCGAGTTGGGCCTTTTGAGGGTTCTAGAATTTTCGAATTATTTCTGTTTTAGTTTTTCTTAGATAATATTTTTTCATATTTTTTTTGCAAATTACAATCGTTCATTCTTTTAGATTTCTAGAATTTTCCTTCAATTTTTCTTTAAAATTATGAGAATTTAGTTCGAGCGTCTTAGAAGGTATTGATCTGATTAATTTTGCTCTTGAAAACTTGAGAGAGTTATAGAACTTTCTCTTCTAATATTTCCAACAACTTATCTTCCAAATTACAAAAATCAATTTAAGAAGATCGCATTTCAGATTTGTCTTTAGAATAAAAGCTTTCCTTAAAATTTCTTTTAAGTTGCAACCATTTATTTTTATAGATTTCTAGAATTTTTCTTCCAAATTATGGAAATTTAGTTCCAGTGCTATGGAATTTTTTCTTCTGTAGTTATAGATTTTATTTCACTCTTCAGAAATATTACAGAGTTATAGTACTTCCGAGCAATTCTTCTCTTTTAATATTTCTAGTAACTTATCTTCCAAATTGTAAAAATTCACTTAAGAAGTGTTCAGAATTTTCCAGCGATAGAGATTTCAGATTTCTATTATTTTCTTCTTCAAAATTGCGAAAAATTTTTGTAAAAAATATAGAAATTGATGGCAGATCACAGTTAACAGTTGACCGATGTCAGATGACAGATGAGAGTAATAGATAACATATGATAGATGGCAGATGACAGATGACAGATGTAAGAAAAATTTCAGAACTATTAAGAAAAAGTTTTCTTAAGGAAAATTCCTGTAATTTAAACGAAAATTATAGAAAAGCAAAGAAAAATTGCTAGAAGAAATTCCTTTGAGAATTGTAGAATTTTCCAGGATTCTTTTAACATTTCTAGCAACTTATCTTCCAAATTGTAAAAATTTATTTAAGAAGGGTCCAGAATTTTCCAGCGATATAGATTACACATTTTTATTATTTTCTTCTTCAAAAGCAGATTAATGATGTTTCCTATAGTTTCTTGCTTTAATCGTAGGACGCCTTCTTCCAAACTAAAATTAATTTAATATACTTGATTACTATTTGGCCAGTTTTAACCTTTACGACGTAATGTTTAAACTGCATAACAAGGTAATCATTTAACCGGAATCTGCAACTTTATTCTCGTTTGGAGATAATGCTGTTAGAACCACTGCAAACATTTTCTTTGTAAAAACTCTCTCCGCATATATTTCTTAAGTTACTTTGGCCTTAAACCATATTTAATATTTCTTCAGCAGATACTTTAGCCAAATAGTTTTTCAATCTCCTGATTGGTTACTTTTTTGGAATAATCGTTGAAGATTGGATTGATGGCTTCCATCACAAGACGTGGGTTTTCATTGTAGAAGATCAGCTGGAAATTGTAGTTGTAGTAAATTTAGTGTCAAAATATTCAATATCAAATATGGATATTTTAAAATACTCCACCAAGAAGGAAAAAAAAGAAACTACACTTATTAGAAAACACAGAAATCAATAAAAGAAAACCACACTGGCCTTCTGATGAATGACCAAAGTGACATCAATCAATCATCACTTCCAAATATTTTTTCTTTCAATAATAATCCCCCAACCCCCCCTTCCCACTGCGGTAATGACTATTTAAACCAGACACAAACTTGTAACTATACCATTGCTTCGTTTGAAGAAGTTAAAGTATGGCGAAACAATTGTTGCGTATTTAAAGAAATAATAAAGTGTTTTGAAAATTTAAGTGTTGTTTTTACGATTCAACAAGGGAATATTCAATATCCTTTTTTCATCCGTAAACTGAGCTCTCATATAGTTTTAAATGTTAGTGAAGTAGTCTGTGAAGAATCCTCTGTTTCTAAGAGGAATAATCAGTAACTGACCCCTAACATCATGCTCAATAGAATGTTGGATATTTGATATTATTATTTGTTATTATTTCCAATTATAATACTTCCATTGAATATGATAATACTTTGTTAGTTGTAGTTATACCATGACTAATACATTTTCTTCGGATACGATAATTAATGAGGTTCCAATAAGAAAATGTGTATATTAAAAGAAACAGTAGAAGGGAATAAAGAATCGATTTTATTCAAGTTAATAGAGTTAAGTAATCTCTAAAATTCATTATTGCTAATTATCTTTGTTATGGGAGTTTGTAATATTTTTTACCTCTTGGAGAAAAAAAATTCCAAATATACTTTCGTAGAAAAAGTTAGTTATCAATTTAATTTTATCATTTTGAAAATTAAAATGCATATAACAGTATTACAATTCACATTAGTCCCTAAGTAATTAATGCAATTATATGTATAGAGAATCACAAAATATTTTCTTGAATTATTTTCTCACTTATCTCTTGGCGAATATCAAAAAATATGTTTTAGCCGAAAAGCTAGAAACGAGTTTGCTAATGCATTTTTTGTTGCAAAGCAGCCACAAATAGCTTATTACGCTTAGATTGTATCTACTTCTTATTGCTTCAAAAACAAAATGGTCTAATTATAGACATTAATTAAAAGCTTGGAAGGAAATTATTTGTACTGGCGTTGCTAGACTGCCAGAACATAAAGTTTTTTTTTACATGGAGCTAATCGAACAATCAAATTCTTCTATTTGCTACTTGAAATTATTTTATAGCAAAATTCTTTACTTCGACAACACTTAAAATAACTTCACAAACATGTAGCAATTATTTAAGATAGGGTTAAATAATTAGAATTTTTAATAACCGACTGAATTAAGTTGTAAAATAATCAAAAAACAATAAGAATGAAAATAGACAATAGATCAAATTTATTTCAAATCCCCAAATTCAACAATCAAATAAACTAATCTCATCCAAGAAAATTGTAACTAATTTCCGGAAGCAAAATCACGTTGCTTATTTCTTAGTACAAAATTAATCATTCAGAATGAATTAGCTATAAGCCAAACAGAAATGAATTAAAGAAATATATTCTTTTTCAGATATACGCAACCTAAACATTTTACGCCATTGTCTCTAAAGATAAAAAGTAATCTCCTTGAAGCGGCCGAAATTTACAGAAGAATTAATAATATTCTTGTTAATTTTCTCAATTAACCTAACGATCTCTTTTAACCTCAACTTTTCAGATAGCTCTGAAAGATATTATATCTATATTTATAACTCTTATTTCTAAGACGACAAATCAAATACTCGTTTTTCTAGTATTTCATCCCATAATAATGATCTAAAGAAGTTAAAACTTAAGTTGTGATTTTATGTTTATGTTTATATAAGGTATACTTTTATATAAATTGATTGTGGTAAAAAAAAACATAATTTATAGTCTAAAAGAAGTTGAATATATGCAATTTCACAATTAAATATTTTAATATACCCATAAATTGAATTTAAGTTTTAATAAAATTAACCTTAAGTCTAACGTTCAAAAAAAGTAAAAATGTATTTTCAAAATGTAACTGGCATATCAATTAAGAATTTATATAATTTACATATTTATTTATAAAACAATTATAGTGGTGTAAACTTGATTAACTGATAATATTTCTAATTCCGAGTTATGTTTTTGTAGCCACATAATATTTAGAGTTGATCGTACATTTGATAATAGCGAGAAATCTAAGGGTGGTGGGGTTTTAATAGCGGTTATTAACTCAATTACATCTCATGAAGCTTGTGTTTCTGAAAAAAGTGTTGATTAATTGTGTATTACTCTTAATATAAATTCGCAAAATTTTATAATTGTAAGAGTATACCTTCCACCCAAGTCTCTTCAGATGCGTACCTAAAACATACTACTAAGTTGAAAAAATGAATAGAAGATTATAAATATTATCAATTTTTATTGTTTGGCGATTATAATTTGCCTAAAATTAAATGGAGTAAAGATAGCAAATGCGAATAATTCATCCGCTAATATTATTATTGACTCATTTAGTTTTCTAAATTTATTTCAATTAAACTCTACCTAATCAGAGAGGTGCATTATTAGATCTTATATTTGCATTTATTTCTGATATAAACATTTCAATTTCAAGTAATTATTTATGCAGCAACACAATACATTATAATGGATATAAATTAGAATTAACTACTCCTGTAACTGATAATTAGATCAACAATTACAGTATATGGATTTCGTATATGATTAAAAAAGAAAAAAAGAATGTTGTTAAAATATTTGAATAGTTTTATAATATTGTTGACTTCGCCATCTTAAATACACAATCCAAAACAAGTAACAATCCTATGGGTTATGAATCGTTTCGAATTCTATGTAATCGCCGTTCATTGTTAAGTAGGAAAATTTCCATACTAATATATTTAATGCTCGAAGCCATCACTTTGTGATACATCTTGAATCAGGAATTTTAAATGATAAAACATTTCATTGATATCACTCACAGGATTTATTACGTGACTATAGTTTTAACCTTTAAACTGCACGTTCGATAATGGCCTTTTAAAGGTTGAAACAATAGTCACGTAATAAATCCTGTGTGTGATATCAACGAAGTGTCTTTTCATTTAAAGTTCCTGCCATACTACTGATTGGATAAGATCATACCTATACAGTAGAAATCAAATCGTGAAATACAAACATTGTGTGTCTAAAACAATTTCTGATTATTCCAGTGTGCCTCAGGGTTCACGCATTGGTCCAATTTTGTTTTTGCTGTTTGTGGATGATAAAGTAGACTGCTACAAATTTTCCATTGCTTTTTCATTTGCGGGTGAAAATCTTGGGTATTGTTAGTTAATATCCAAGATTGTCATAAACTTCAATCAGATTTGCGTTCCTTCGAGAGATGGTGTATTAAAAATGTACATTTATATATTTGGAAATGTGATGTTCTGTCATTTACAAGAAAAATTTAGCCTAGTATTTTTAATAATTCAGTACTAGAGTATTAGTTGTTAATTAGGAGTGTTTTTTTATTAAAAGCTTAATTTCTTTTTTTGCATTGCAGTAATATACCGACCTTCTAATAGTAACCCTGACGTTTTTCATGACTCATTGGAAAATACTATAAGTTATTTGTTACCACTGTGTGATGATATTATCTTTTTGGGAGATATAAACATTAATATGCTGGGTTTAAACCACAAAAATACTAAAGTGTTCGACTAGTAGCGCTTTTTAAGGCAGTATTAAGAGATAATGTATTAAAAAGCTAAACTAGTCCAGTAAATATAGCAAAATTGTGAAACAAAAGTATAATTTAATTTAAACCTTCATCAGTAATAATTCAAAATGTTTCACCAGGTGATAAATGAGAAAGTTAGACATTTAGCATTTATAGCCGATGTGAATGTAGTGATTAGGACAATCCCTTCAAGTTTATTATCTCGTATATATTGTTTACTATACTGTCACGTAAATAAATACAAGCAATATCTGATTGTTATAAATGATCCAAAGTTTAGTTAATTCAACGCATTATTAAATAACCATTTAAAGATTGCCCTAGTATTAGTTTATTGCATTAACAACTATAATCTTTATTTAAGTTTTTATTGCAAGGAAATAATATTTTTTACAAACAATCTTGCCTTATTACTATTAAAAGTCTTGCTTATTTTTATTATTTTTTTCCTTGCAGTAACGAGAAGTACATTGTTATTTATATTTCCTCGAGAAAATCTTCAAGAAAAAACCCTATATGCGGTTGGTTTTGAGCTTATAGTGACCATTTTTAGCAAAATTCTTCACTTAAAATCATTTGCCAAAGATAAAATAATTATTTTAGATAAGGTTAAATAATTTGAATTTAACCTAACTGATTTATTGACTAGCCTCACGCGTATAAATCTAATTGAATTATGAAATAATAAAAATAACAATGAAACTAAACAATAGCTCAAATTTATCTTGAATCTCCAAATTCAACAACCAAATAAACTAGTCTCGTCCAAGAAAATTGTAACTAATTTCCGGGAGCAAATTCATATAGCTTAATTCTAAATACAAAATTAGTCCTTCGGAATTAATTAGCGTGACGCGCCTGATATTATTTATATGATAATTAGCATGAGTTCATTGCTGGTCGATCAATAATAGCTAATTTATTAGATTTTGAATGTTATTGTATAAAGGCCTTAGAGAAGCAAAAGCAAATAGATACAGTTTATACTGATTTTTTCAAGGCCTTTAATCGCATTAATCATAATCATAATTAATCTAGCTAAGTTAAAGGCCTATAGTATCAATCGCCATACTGTTGATAAGATCATACCTATACAGTAGAACCCAATTTGTGAAATACAAAAATTTTAGGTCTAAACCAATTTTTGTTTATTCCAGTGTACGGCTGGGTTCACGCATTGGTCTAATTTTGTTATTATTGTTTGTTGATGATAGTAGACTGCTTGCTCTTTGTGGGTGATATTATTTTTTTAGAATAATTAACAATGCCAAAGAATGTCATAACCTTGAAAAAGATTTCTCTCATTCTCTTGAGAGGTGGTGTATTAAAAATGATCTTCATTTAAATATTGGGAAATGTAATGTTCTATTATTGGCTAGAAATAAATAAAAAAAGTTTGTAACTTTGTTTGTATAACACTATTTATTTTTTGTTGACTATAGTTTCGGCATCTCAACGTGCCATTATCAAAACTTATAATCAATAAAAAATAAATAGTGTTATACAAACAAAGTTACAAAGTGTTTTTATTTATACTCAACATGTATAACAAAGTAGAAGCCGCAAAAATCAATAATATTTGCTAGAAAGATTCAGCTTATTATTATAGATTTTTCTGTAAATAATTCAAAACTCAATAGAGTATGAGTTTTTAAATATTTAGAAGTGTTTTTGTATTCAAAGCTTAATTTCTCTAATCGTGTTAATTTTATTTATTTATTTATTTATCTGTTTTAATTGAGTGCTAACAAAAAAAACCTAATTCATACAAACATAATATAAATAATATTCACAATAATTTAGACTGCACAAGACTTGGGCAGAGTTCATCCTAGATGATCTTCCACTCGTACCCTGAAGGAGTAAATTCTTCTGTCAACGCTACTGCCGAACAGAAACGCACCAGAATGAGTAAACGATCCATATTTAAGTTAATTTTTGCTCTAGATTGAGGAATTTTTGTCCCTAATTTGGGAATTGGGATGTCAACTTATAAATTTATAAAGCTGTATTGCAAAAAAATATATAAAAGGAAAGTGTAACCAACTTATCATATACAGATTGAAGCGCTTATACTTTCAGTTGTTCGATCTACTTTGGAGTATGCCTCAACAATATCGTGTCGTTTTTATGATTTCTATTCTAAATTTTTTACAATGGCTTCAGTTAGATTACCCACCAACAATAATAATCCTCATTATAATGATATATGTTGATTATCTTTTATCGACTCTTTAAAAAGTGATCTTATTTTATTGTACAAATTCATTTACAATAGTATAAACTATAATATTGTTAGCTATTTGAACTTGTATGTAGATCCTGTGTTAGTGAATACTCGTAGTAACTTGCTATTTAGAATATCTCATGTAAAAACTAAGTACAACATCAATAGTCCACTGTATATATGTATAAATTTAGTGAATCGTTTGAACCCTCTTCTTAATTTTAATATTATTGGTAGAATCTCAAGTAACGTACTAATCTTATCTTGTCACCTTTACTAGAATTTAAGTAGTTTATATATTTTATATTGATTGGATATTGGGTTTTATAAGTCGCATCGATAGCTTAGATTATTTGCGCCGCTAAATGAAAAAAAGAGGGAGATAGTATATATACAAAAAAAATAAAGCTAGTATTATAGTCCGGTATAAAAAGAACAAAGAAAGCTACAAACATGTATAAGGGTTTTGTAAAATCACAGATTGAATATTAGACGTACAATATCGGTACACATATGTTAAAAGTCGCAAGCGTGTATAAGATGCTTACGACAGAGTAGAAGACAGGCACAGAATAAATAGTAATAAAATAAGGATTAATGTAAATATGTATAAATAAAATTAGTGCCTATTAAATATACCTAATAAACCCCGTCTTTCGTAGGAATATAAACAGTAAAGCGATGTTGGCTTCACCTGTCTTTCAAGATCTCTACCAGAGTACCCCCTAACTTCGCGCGTTGTCTCTTCGGCTACGAATTGAAAGCCTTCGACCTGTCATTATAATGCCACAGGTAGGGTTCTTAATGAGCAATATATGGTTAAATCATCAACATATAAGTGTGCCTTTAAAGGAGGTCTAATTGCTTCAACAATGCCGGTAATAGCAACGTTAAATAAAGTAACGCTGAGAACAGAGCCCTGAGGAATGCCACTGGCCTGTAAGTAAGTATCGGAGAGGTTCGACTCACGAGAATAGCTTCGTGCCAATTATCAGGAAATAAATAAAGCGATTGGTTGGACAGTGTTGCATAACATTATAATTTCAGGCAATAATGTATAGAAACTATTACAGTTCCACTTGATGAGTGTCTTAGCCATTTCTGACATGTAGATTACTGCTTAAGTTGAAACTTAAGACGGTCCGGACCGGCAAGTAACTTGGACTGTTCGACGTACATAAGATCATTGGAAATCATGTCTTGCGAAAGACTCATTGACCTGATCCTTATAGACTCAGCTACCTAATTTTTTAGCTTCATCATATCTATTAATTTCGGTTTTGCGACGGTATTTGATTTGGAGGGAACTTGACTAGTTTTCTTTTTAACCACTTTTAACTCAGTAGTTTTGGCCGATTTTGGTACATTTGGTACGACTTAATTAGTATCGCACTGGATAGATATGGTCGACGTTTGAACTCTAGCAACTTTCGCATAAGACTTAAATTTAGCAAATGTCGATGTGCACATTAAGCAATATTTTCGTTTGGCTTCAACATAAGAAATTTGATCTTCAACCAGGATCTTATGAATGGCATATTCGGAATTTCGGACGTGATCACGGGGATTGCGGTTCCGCAGAATTGGCGCACTTAAAGAGAGTCTGACACATTACCTTTATGCGAAGATTACTGTACTGTGCATATACAGAATAATTGCCACATTTCTCGGAAAAATGTCCAAATTGATGACAACTGAAATACTCAAGGGGATTTGGATACATGATTGTACCTCCAAGTTGTACATTGAAGCTATGTTTATATTTCTAGGGAGATGGAAGGCATTAAGAGCTAGGATGAAACAACCAATGGCCATTCTTCCTTGAAGCCAATATTTTTATTTCAATTACACCCTGGGATTTCATCTCGTTCAAAATTTCATCATCGTTACCACGAGTCAAATCAAAGCAATAGATAACTACTTTGGACAAGTTCGAAAGTTTCATAGGGTTGAACTACTACATTATAATCTCATATTTTCGTGCATTTCAGAAATTGCAGAAAGGTGTTACTATCTTTTTGCTAAACTGTAGTTATCAATAAGGTACCGTCGCGCAACTTTTTACTGTTTTAACTTGACCTACTCCGCATATCAGTTTACTAATAACAAATGGTAAAACATTCTTGAAAGTTCCATTCGTCATTTGTATCAACAAATATATTTTTTTTAAATTCATATTTACCACGAATTCTGGACTTAATGGACGAGGCCGTTTCTGTCCGATAAGGGGAAAGTTATTGGGATCCATATGTTATCTTATTACTTCATCTTCTGTATTGCCTACTCTTCTCGAAGCTAAATATAAACTGTCCAGACAGCCAGGGCTATAAGACAATATAGCCATGAAAATCAGAGGCGTACGTAGATTAAACGCACCCTCAGACCCCACATGACTTGCCACACCAGCAAGCTTGAAGACTTGACACGGGTCGCAATGAGACAAAGATACATGTAAAGGAGGGACAGGCCACTAGCCAAAATATGATAATACAATTAAGACAAGGACGCTTGTGGTTTAAGATACGACACCCATTAAGGCCGGTAGTCATTGGTCGCCTCTTGCGACTTGCTGAGTGGGCAGTGGATGTATTCTGTTCCCCATCCACAGGAGGAATATTTTATATATAAAGGTAATCTCTCAATAAATATTCTATTCTATTCTAATTGTTGTTGTTGTTGTTGTCTTGTAAAAGTGGTACCATATATTTTTGGCCTGCGAAATTCTTCGTACCTTAGGTGATCTGCTCATTCGTGCTGCTCTTTTTGATGGAAGCATCACTTAGAACTATTATAAAAACAAAATTTTTGCAATTATTTCTCTTGTGTCCCTACTATTAAACTAATGTTGGTCCCAGATTAGTCAAAGCAGCTATCTCGAAGAAGTGGTTTTAATTGGAAAGAATCTAACACTACCTTCTCAAAACGGTGTCAATGATGGATTTTTTATATAAAGTCATCATACACAAGAAAATTTTAATTCAAGTAATACACTTTTTCAATATCATTTGGGTATGATTCATGATGTGCCTCAATAAGGAATGTTAGAGTATATGAAGTCAAAGAATAAGTTAGTAGTGTTACGAATGGTATTGTATTGTCATAATTTATGATATTCTAAATTCTCTTACAAGGGTGTTCTTAATGGATTTTCTTACCCCTTAACAATAAATTGTGATTTTTTGGTCGTTAAGGTGTTTATTTTTCATATTGCATATTAGGATGGAGAGCCAAATTATTGTTGATTATCTAGTAAAAAAACTTATTAGGAAATTTAAATTTGGCTTTACTTTACTTAAAAGCTCTAACATTCTAGAGAATATTTTCGTTCGGTATTTAAAAATTCTGACTAGTAATTAATAAGAAGTTGTACGAACAACTAACACCTAATAAAATATTTAGAAATACAATATCATTCCATTTTTTTTTATATGCAGTGCAGTTATTTAAACTACAAATGATTGTGTACTATCCGATATTTTATTATTCATCCCATAATATACTTTTAACATTTGTATAACATCCATTTAGAATTTAAGTGTGGTGTTTTTCTAACAAGGTTATTCTAATATGGCATGTAATAATTTGGGTATTTTTATATATTTAGAAACCTAATTATATATCATTTCTTTCCATATGAAAATATATTCTAATAATCAATTTGAAAGTGGCAATTATTTTGATTCAAGTTATTGCAATTAATTTTATAAAATCTGGATATTGCATTTTCAGCAATGAATTTTTAAATAAAAAGTATTCCAAAAGTAACCATGAATAAAGGAAATAATTATGGTAAATACAATGTTTAAATTTAGGTCTGTTAATATAAGTAGTTTTTAAATAAATAAAATGATATTTTTCACTACTAAGTAAACTTGTATTTAAATATCCAACACCAGCATAATTTAGCTCTTTGAATATTTATGTGCAACGAACAAAACCGGATTTCCCAACGTTGGGAAACGCATTGGTATTCATTTACATTCTTGCTTAAATATGTATCCGGTCAATGATTTATATCATCCACTAGGGTAAATAATAAAACAAACACGCCCCACACCAGAAATAATAAACATAGCTAAATTTCTACGTTAAGAGAATAAATTATTTTATAAGAGTTTTCCTCTATAAAATCTAAAATATAGTTCAGTTGTAATATTTTTTCCCTTAACCATTACAAAATTTTGTGTATTTAATTATATAAAAAACCACAATTACAAAAAATATCAAAGATAGAGGACAAGCTAATCAATTTTATAAATTAGAAGTAAAGTTAGAAGACATCAAACTTATACATTAAAGTCTAGAGGTAAAAAATTCACGATATAAATTTCAAATTTAAAGATTGTTTATTTGCAGTAAATCAATAAAATGCAGTTTTGGTAGTCTTGTAATTTTATTAATAACGTCTCATTTTAGGGGTGCTGAGGTAAGAAGTATCGTATCGTCACCAATAGGACAGTAGGACTATCACAATTCTACCGAGGAGTAGGTCATTTATGTAAATTATAAATAGGAAGGGTCCCAGAATTGACCCTAGGGGCACACCTTTCCTAACAAAAGTCTCACTTGACAATTTCCCGCTTGCTTTCTATTAGATAAATAAGAATTTTACATGCGACAGTTAGATGGACTGAAATTATAACAGTATAATTCTCACAGGAGAACTCCATGATAGACACAATAAAATGCCTTCGACAAATCCAGCACAATAGTTCCCTGATTCCTTATGAACCCTCATAAGTTGCCAGTGTGAAGGTAATAGTTACACCCCTCAGTTAAATTAATACTGATCGTTTGAGATTATTTGATTAATTTCCAGAAAAGTTATCTGTATAAACAAAATTCGTTCGAGAAGATAATCGGTAATAACAATATTGAAGGATAATTATCAGTATCATTTATATCATTTTTTTGTGAATTTGTGTTACGAAATTTTATAACGAACCTGGTTGTTAATTTAAAAGTGGCTTAACTCCATTTTTGGTAAGAAAACGCATATTATTCACTTAGTAATTGTCATTACTTTAATACGAACTATAAATTTAACAAGTTTAGATACACTTAATCAATATAAATTAATTAATAAAATATTATATTATAATAGTGTATTAAGTTTTTATTAAAAGATAATTTGGCTTGATATTTTAAATTTTAATATATTACACATGTACTATATTTATATGATATAAGCGTTTCGAAAAGTTGTATGATTCGATGTTCTCGCGTAAAGTATTTGTTTAGAAGATGAATGTTTGGATGATAAAGTGGGTGAGTGATGGAACATCGAACTTACTTGTTGTCTAAACTCACTTTATTATTGATGATAACGGTTTGATATATTACATTAATGCACAGAAAGGAGTTGTTTCTAAAAAGTAAATTCACAAATATTTAAATCAACGCCCTCCCACTGGGATAACTGATAAGAACACCTAAATGAACAAAAAGAAACTTGTTTTTCTCTCTTTCGCGGGGGTTCACAAGACACGTTCACATTATTTAAAGTTGTGGTAAACATGGGAACGCTTGGTGGTATTCACATTGAACTGTTTGTGTGTGCAGTTTGTAAGCGGTCTCGTCTCTCGCCGGTGTGATGCTATCAGCTGCGTGGCTGTTTGTTATCAAACCCGAGCGAAACTGAGCCAGACTTATACTATGACAACGTCGAGAGCATGAGAGCATCGGAGCATGCGCCCGCGAGCCCCGTTTAAACCCCTCCGAAGACCGACCGTGCAACAGCTTGACCGTAAATGACTAGAAGTTTTCCGTGCCCATAAGTTTCACATCCCCGATAGTCTATTTATGTCTCGACATCGCGGAATATATTATTGGATTGAAATTAGTTGCATCATTCATACACTGGAGATAAACAATATTACAACTATGTATATGAAGAATTATACGTTTCAATTTTATTTTATACTAGATTATAGAAAACATACCTCTTGAAAAATGAATGAATGTACTCTATTTTTTAGACATATTAGATTATTCTTTAATTTCGCTATAAAAACTTTGTAATGGTAATATATTAGTATACGATGAATTAGTTTCTCACTTAACCCGTGGTGAAACATTTTTGTATTAATTTGATTCTTAAGGAGAATGAGAATGACTTATAGTCGAAACTAGTCGGAATAAAATAAATAACAAGTAAAATCATACCAAGTGTTTTAATTCAATCAAATTAATGTTAGTATATATTCAAATCGGATTAATATAAATTATATTGATAAATGGTGGATGCGCCGGGATATAAAAATATAAAGCAAAATAATATGTCCCTATCATTTATTTCTTCGAATTCAATTAATACTATGACAATATATGTTTTATTTTAATTTTCTGTCCGATATATAATTTGATTTGTTTGATTATTTAAAATAATATTGTTAATAATACGAATAATAAAATAGAATGTAATAACAAATAAAAAATGTGTTTTATAGATAATTGCGTTTACTATTTTATCTCTTCTTAGCTGGATGTCAATTTCTGGTTAAAATAATTTTAGACAGGTTCGAAATCGTTGAAAGCGACCTGTGGGTACGTACGTGAATAAAATAATTTTCAGCTATTTTACAACATTACCACTTCCCGACCGTTCATATATATTCATAGGGTTTCAAATTGTGCGGTGCCGCGGTTGCTATTACTCCGCCATACTGGCACATTCCTGCTAAGAACTTCGGCCGTCCAGTGGGACCCAGTGAAGTACATGTTTTGGATTCCTTTCATTCTCACGCGCTGAATAAATATCTGTCACTTTACTTGTGTTTCACTTTATCGTTATGTCCCGCTGATTGGTTCACCGAGCACACAAATATTTATTTTCAAATATAATAAAAATATATAGTTACAGAACAAATTATTAAGTAGTGCACAATATAAAAAAGGAAGAACATTTATATTCATAAAAGATTATTTTTAAAATTATACGTACATTCAATTCCAAACTTTTTAAAATGTATTAAGGTTTGACCATAAATATTTCATTTATATTGAATAATAATAATAATAATTGACATAATTTAATTAATGGAGAATTTTTATGATGACATGAATTAGGCATGCAGAAATGGAATGTCGACAATATCTCATCGATTGCCTAGGAACATTAAATTGCAATGAATTTATAGTTGGCGTATTGTTATAAATAAGTTTATAATAGTAATAATAAGTTTATTAACGTAAAATGCAGCAGATTGAAATTTATTGCGTTACATATAATAAACAAACAACCACAACCCACAAAAGACAATGTCTTGTAATTGGGTATTAGTTGACATTTAACATTTTAGAGCTATTATTTTGAATATTTATGAGTAAAAGAAAAAAATAGTAATAATTAAACTAATAATAAAATAATTTAAAATAATTTAAATTACATACAATGGAACAAGATCGTTACAGTTTACGTTATATATAGTCTGTTCGTTGGACGTCACAAACTATCGCTTCAAAAAACGACGAAAGTTTTACAGTGCGTTCTTTTTCTAACGCATTTGGTTTACTTTATCAGACTGAATGTTTTTGCGTCGTTTGTCGAAGCGATAGTTTGTGACGTACGACGGAAGATCCAACAACAGACTATATCTTAGAACGCATAATATATCTAAGAAAACCACAATACTATCTGATAACTATTAAAAATATAGAACGCAAATATATATTTAGAACAATCCTTCAAAAACATTGTCATAAAAGGCTTCATGTTGATTAAGTGCAATGTTCACGTTTACATTTGTCTTCTGAATTTAAGCTTTTTATACAACATGGTATTGCATTCTTGGCTTTAGATAACAAATAATTAAGGGGCCTATAGATAAATTAATCTTGGGTACCACTGTATCCTCTTCTTGTGTTGTAGTTATGGGTGTGTTTTATAAAATTCTGTGGTGTTTTGAATGCCTTCCTTCCAACTTTGTAGAAATACACTTGACATATGTTCATCACTGCGGCCTCTCTGAATAGTAGGTCTGTTTTGTAGTAGACTTATTGCTTGTTAAGCATCAATTTCAAAATCCTCCTTTGTATGATTTGTAATGGCTTCATATAGATGTATCTAGCTGAGCGCTAACAAATGAGGCCATAAAATATATGACTTGTATCAGAGAGTAGTATATTATTTTCATAAGATCGAGGTTGAGGAACTCAGAAAACTTCTTAAATAGACAAAATGTATATCGTAATTATTTAACAATATGACGAATATTTTTATCCCATCTCAGATGTTGGTCGAGAAATATACTCCTAAGTAGTTAATTTCGCCAGTAATTTTAATATTAACTAAATTTTCATTATTTTTCTGTACTAGTTCTTGAAAGGTTGGAAGTTTGTTAGCATGACATGATAATGAAAAGAATTTGAATAATTAATAAAACACTTCAACTTTGTTTGTATAACACTATATTTTATTTCGTTGACTAGTTTCGGCAACTCCACTTGCCATTATCGAAACATAACACTTATGTTTCGATAATGGCAAGTGGAGTTGCCGAAACTAGTCAACGAAATAAAATATAGAGTGTTAAACAAAGTTGAAGTGTTTTATTAATTATTCAAACATGTATAACGAAGTAGAAGCTTCTTACATTAACAATATGAAAAGAATTTGGTTTTGCTGATATTTATAGATAGTAGATTGTTAGTTATGTAATTGAAAATTCCTTTAAGGTCTTCTTCAGCTTTTGTTTTTAGATTTTGCTAATTACTGTTTTCGTAGAATACCGCTTTATCACACGCAAATGAAATAAGTGTTCAATTTGATTGAATTTAGAATAGATCATTAATGTATATCAGGAATAGAAATGAACCTAGGAATGTTCCTTGGGTAACACCGCACTAAATTATATGCTCGAAACTGAAGTATCCCTTTATGTTGACTATGTTGCGTTTTTTCATGTAAGTAAAATTAAAATAATTTGTTAGCTAATCCTCTTACATCCATGCTTTTCAAATTTTTAAAGAGATTTTCGTGATTAACTGTATCAAAACCTTTTTGAAAATCTAAGAAAACGCACAAGGATTTATTTTTATTATCAAGGCTTGAATATGCCTTTTGTAATACAGCATTGATTGCATCTTCCATTAAAATTCCTTCGGTTAGTTTTTTCTTGATTATGTGCTCAAAAGTTTTAGCAAAATTCGAGATCAAATTTATCGGCCTGTAGTTAGCAACTTCTTCCTTCTTGTCTTTTGTAAATATGGATTTACTATGGCGTTTTTTAAATGTTTATGACATGTACCTTTACTTATAGCTCCATTTATTATTATGAATAGAGGATTAGTAATTGTTTAATTAGCTTTGAACTTATTTAATCCATGCTATAGTAGTTTTTACTTTTTATTTTGTTATAATTTGCATGATTTCAATTTCTGATATTGGTTGTAAGAACACTGATATAGAAGAATGATTTGTATAAACATATTCTTGGGTACATTGATTTATTCCCTCTTCAAGATTAGGACCAACGGTAATAAAATAATCATTAAAACTATTTGCCATTTCTTGAGGCGAATCAATAATAATATAGGCGAAGTTTATTTATGTTGTGGTTTGTACAATTTGAGCCTGATACCTCTTTGATGGTGTTCCATTTGATTTTAGAATTTCCCTTATTATTAATCATTTTGCTTCATTAGTAGTCCCTCTTTGCCCGGCAAATATCCTCTTATATCTCATTACGGCAGTTTACTTTAAATTCAATTTCTAGCAACGTATTTTCCGGTATTTTAGTTACTTCCTGCATGGTTTATTCTTCCTACTTATATTTTTTACAGAAGTGTGTTAGTTAACCAGCTTTTTCACTTTATTTTGACTTTCGGAATTTTAGATATTTACGTGCATTCCTTAATTTTTGTTATTGTGGTACCAATAAATGTATCCGTTCTACTTAAGACAAACAGGTTTTTAATTTGTATATACTTAGATGTTCTCTGGTTCTCTTCTAGGTTGTGTTATTTGGGAAAACTAATTAAAGTCCTATTAAATGGTAATCGGTTATATGTGTTTTTAGAATGAATGGTTGGGTATGTTATTAATATAACGTCGTTAGTGAGGTTGCTACATAAAGGAATGTTTAACAAATAGGATATTAATATAAGACTGGAAATTGTAAGAGGTATGTATAAATTGCATTCAACCCTTTAATATCCATCCGTCCGTTGATTCGTGGGAAATGGTTGTTTATTGATGTGCTACATCTCCATCAACAATCTATTTTTATGCTGTTTTCCGTATCTAAAACTTCCACAGAATCATAGTTATGTTTTGTAGATTGGACATGGTTAGCCAACGCAAAGAACCCTTGTTAAGCCTAGAGTGTTGGGTAAGCCTGGACTTCAGTAGTTGACCAATGTATGTTAACTCACAATCAGAGCAAGGGATGTTATAAATAACATCAGACATTAATAATAAAGGTGCCTTGCCCTTGGTCCTGCTAAACAATTTTCCTATTTGTACAGTGGTTTGTTTTGCAAATCTGATTTTTTTGTTGTTTAAAATTTTGGTGACTTGATGCGTTAAATCCTCAATATATGGCATTTCCACATATGTTGGAACAACAGAAGATACTACGTCTTCAGCTTACAATGAATTTTCGCGCTCCGTCATGCTCACCCTTGTACTGAATTGTTGTCTATTAAGGAGGGTTTTTGGGTAAGAATTCTGTCTTAAAATATTAAATAGTTTTTATAAATTATTCTGTAACAAAGTGAGGTGACACATTTTTAAAATTCTTTTTTTAAGGCCAAAATACGTGTGGTAATTTATGTAACGATCTGAACTTATTGAGTTTTGAAACCAATCTAATATAATAGTGCCATCTGCAGCCCTTATAAGTCTGGTATCAAGAAAGGAAACACTACACTCATTTTCAATTTCAACTGTGAACTGTATGTGATTATTATGTAGTTAAAAATATGTTATAGTTGTTTCTATATGTTTTGGAGGAACAGCACAAATCAGATCATCAAAATATTTATAGGCCACTGAGGTATGACAGTATTACTAAGTCCGCCAATATTGGAATGAGCTTTGATCCCATTGGGAAACCAAAAATTTGTTTGAAGAACATGTTATAAACAAAATAACTAGAATTAAACAATATTCTAATTAACCTAATGCACGTTTCTTGTTGGATGTTAAACAGTTTCCTAAGTTGTTTCTTAAATGGTAGAAATGGCATAAAACATTTTACATTATTAACTATTCTGCATTTCAATTTTATTCTATATAAATATATTTTTTACCTTGAAAGTGACTTAAAATTCCGATTAAAACAAAGTTGAAATGAAAAATGAGAAGTATGACGTTTTTGAAAAAATCATAACTCTGAGAATTTTCAACTATATCAAAATTTTATTTGTTTAGTAGGTAGGTACAGATTTTCCATTTCGTATCTATATCAAAGAAAAGGTAAAAAAACATTTATTTACGAAAAATAATGTTATCTAGGTGATATCCATTCTTTTCCACTCACTCCTGAGTTCCAACATGTGGGTCGGAATCGCTTGAATTTCTCGTGTGATAGCATTGAACACGTGATCAAGGGTCCATGGTTTCTCAATAAATACGCGGCCTTTAAGTACCCTCAGAGAAAAAAATTAGGTCATTTTGGGGTCAACTCGATGCCTTCTCATAGCGAAATGAGACGTCCTGGAAAATATTCTCTCAAAAATACTATAGACTAAGGTGTGACAAATTGCCCCGTCTTGCTAAAAAAAAGACTCTTCTAATGTCAATATAAGCGCAAGCCTGCTGTACTACCAATCAACGTGGACTTTGTTTATTAGCTGTCCTAATTTAAGCCACATTTTAGAGGGTTTGACACTTTCTTCACTTCGAGATACTCCAGGCTTCCACTATCCTCTAGTACAGAGATTCTGGACCACTTCAGAATAATTTTTGCGCGTAGGAACACGACCGTACCTTCCAACATTGATTGTGGCCATCAGCAAGGGGGATAATCTTCTCAACAATCAGCATGAAATTGTCTGTACCCATAATATTATTAATGTCGGAATTTCCTACAATTAGAGCAATTTGTACATATATTACAAAATTACAATTTACAATTTAGTTTTAAATTTGATAATGATCCACAAGGACCGAAACACGCGTCAGTTATCTGAAAATAAAGAAATGGAACACAACAAGAGTTTTACTTCTCCTAATTTGAAATCTGCGTTGTTTGGCAACCACAGAAGTGTCGTAAAGAAATAAGTGTTGCTCTAGATTTCACGGTTCCATAACGACTTAACCAAACAAAATGGCCAGGTTAGGCGGTCACATATCAATCATTCCCAAAACGTTAGGTTTCCTTTGCGCTGAGTTATACGCGCTCCAAAAACATGATACTTCTCTGCTGGACTGTATTATTTGTTTATTTATAAGTACATACACGTCTGTATTTTTCTCGAAGTACTACTCTCCCAGCGCACACATGCATCCTAATGTTCTTTTTGCTTATTTAAACAGCTTTGGAGTACTTATCAGCTCTATCATACATTACTCAATTTTAAAAGTATTATATTTTCATCCTTTCCAAAAAAAAAAAATAAGCAATAGAAAAGAAACGTAACTGTTTATTTATTGTTGTGGAAGTAAAAACAAGAAACAGGAATTTGTTTTTGTTATATGTCGGTCGTAAGTAGCAAGAAATCTAGAATTTCGAGAAAAAGATTCAGAATTTATAGCAAATGATTCAGAAGCTTTTCCACTTCTATTCCACTCGACCTCTTATTCCTTTAGGTTTTTGTTTTTGAAATCCGCCAAACAAGAAGGAATTAATACCAAGTAGTTATTAAAAAGGAAAAAAGAAAATAAATAAATGAAACCATAGCGAACTGTACAAGGTGTTTACATACGACATACATACAAGGATTTAGTAAAATTTGTTGTACGTACGCGACCATTTAAAATATTGTTAGATCTATAGAAATACATCTTAAATGTTTCTCTCAGTTCCTCTAACAAGCAGCTATGCTCAATAATACCACTAATTAATTTATGATGAAAAATGGTCCAACATAACTCGGCGATTTGTAGATTAGCAAATAAAAAAAAACATCGTATTGGCATAACAACATTTACATACAGAAATTAGCTTCTATATATAAACCTCTATACACTCTAATATAATTTTCTCTTTATATTTCTCTCCCACCCCAGTCTGGTCAAAAGCTATACACCTACTCTATATCCTCTCATCTATTCTGTTACCTTCCTGTTTATATATATATATATATTCCTTTCTTCCTTTCGTACTTTGGATTGTATGAACTCCTCCCGATACATCCTTGCATCTCAACCTCTTTCCACTTCTCTTACACTCATGCCTGCATATTTACCTCTTTCTCCAACTATTCATTCACAATACTCTCGGACACTCCTGCCCTTTTATACATCTTTCTGCGTTCTATCCTCCACTCACTCCACTTTATACCCATGCATGTTCTCAATAAATCTTTTAACAATCTCTCATTACCCATTTCACCCAACTTTAACTCATATTTTACTATTGCCTCCCCATGCAAACTCATTCAATTTTTTTTTCTTGAAGCACAATGTACCCAGGCGTTGACCTTTCAAAAACCAGAATCTGCTTGAGGAATAACAATTGCTTTGTCTCAATGCACTCATACTACCGCATTCCCCATGTTTCTATCCCATACAACAAAATAGGCTTCTTATTTTACCCACTTTTCCTCACCATGTCCCATGCTTTCCCCTGTATCCATTTGGTGTGCTCACCGTATCAAACTGTACATTTAAATATGAAGCCTGAGTATATAAATTCCTTCACTTCTTCAATTACCTTCCCCTTCCATTCCAATTTACCCACTCTTCCTTCTTTTCCACAATTCCTAAATCGCAACCATTTTGTTTTCCTTGTACTCACTTTCAGTCCTCTTTTGTGAATACACTTCTTTTATCTACCCCAGTTTCGCGCAAAGAGCACCATATCATTCGCATATGCCAGCAACTATACCTTCTTTTAAAGTTTTACCACAAAGAGTTATGATGTAAGACTCAAGTGATAGCTTTGTATCAAATTACATTAACACTGGCCATCTAACGAATACGTATAATCAATTTCTGTAAAAAGTCACTGATAAACATTTGTAAAAATTTAGATATAGTTGATTAAACAGTGGTTTAATTT
Source organism: Ontholestes murinus (assembly GCA_963969525.1). Lineage (NCBI taxonomy): Eukaryota > Metazoa > Arthropoda > Insecta > Coleoptera > Staphylinidae > Ontholestes > Ontholestes murinus. The sequence continues at coordinate 18,207,257 of OZ018390.1, read as the reverse complement.
TTTTAAATTAATTTTTTTTTTTTTAATGTGGCAGTCGCTACTATTAGAAATAACTAAATGTGTAGGACTTCGTAGGTAATATCTATTGATTTACAAATAAAAAACTTTTTAACTTTGTTTGTATAACACGGACTTTATTTAGTGACTATAGTTTCGACAATTTTAGCTTGTCATTATCAAACTAGAAGTATTATCTATTGATTTAGATTAAAAACAATTTCTCACTCCACTTACTAATTGTAATCTCTCCTTTCGGGAGGACTCCAGACAATAAGAGTAATATTGCTGAATCCATATACTCTATCAAATGAGTCGGTATATATTACATAAATCTGTTTGTTATTCTCTAATGCCTCTGAGAGAAACTGTCTGTATTCCAACAAATTTGTTACTGTAAATTTATTTTGTTCAGTCATGCCGATGAGGAGAAAAAATATGCAAGAATTAACAGCTAAGAGCTAAAACAACAACTTCTTGTGCTAATTACATAACTAATAGCTGCCGTCTTATGACTTAAATAACTAATCTAATTTTTATACACGTGTTTTTGTGTATCACAGCTCATCTGTGAAGTTATGCAACCGTTACGTGGATTCTTTCGGGTTGTAGGCCCGCACGAAAATGAGTCGATTTAAATCTGTTTCGTTAATACGGGGAAATGGCTGAATCATAGATTCCTGAGATTACAGATAAGCCGGAATAAATCTTAAAAAAATATTATTTATTCCATTAATAACAATTTAATGTTTCATAAGATCTGACTGAAATTTATTATCAACGATTATCAAAATATCATTTTAGTTATTATGGCCATTATTGATTGACAAGAGATTTAAATCCAGTAGCAACACAACATAAAATTAAAAATATTTTTTTATTGTCACCTTCTAATAATTTTAAAATGTATGTTCAAATTTAATAGCAAAAAACATAGGATCTATTTTAAGAATATGAAACCGTATTTATTTAAAGAATATTATTGTGTTATTTTAAACGATGTGTTAATTAGATTATTTATAATTCATAAATAAATAAGATTTGTGCCTATTCTTTAGTTTACAACACATAAATACTAACTATTACCTCTTTCTATCTGATTAAAATTGTGTACATACTCTGAGTATATGTTAGTAGCCTTACTGTATGTAATTACACAGGAAATAATGGTAACACTTTCTTTCACAAAATATTTTGTGAAAGGAATTGTTACCATTATTTCCTGTGTAATTCTCAAATATATCTTTACGTAACTCTCAAAACCACATTCCTATTTTTATTGTATGTACATAAAATTGGTTTAGCCAGAGGTTACTGCTTACAACATGAACAAAATTATTTAGACATAATAAAAATATAGTCACAGGAATAACAGTCTTTTCAATCATCATCCTCGACTGAGCCAAGTGATATCGTTTGATTTCGGGTTCTTTTTTATTATAAGTCTAGCAAATACTCTACATTTTACCTATATTATTAGAATTTATATATATTTACTGAAGGCTATTTTTGAATTTTATAAAGATTGGATTTCATGTAAAAGGCTAAGATTTTAAAGAACAATCATTATTTATAACTGTTTCATTCAATTGAAATAAAAACAGCAATTAATCTTAATAAATTGCATAATAAAATATATTAAAATGCCTCAGTTCGTTGTAGATTAACTAATAAATTAAAAATACGAAAACATTTCGTGATTCTATAACAATGAGTCTTATTAAGACTACAAAACAATTTACTTGTTGAAACAACTACTTCTCTGGCTATTAGTTAATTCAATGGAAATAATTTCATTCAAATTAGTGTTACTTTGATAGTTGTACTATTTGTAACACGGACATTACTTTTGTATCATTTAATGTCAGTCGAGGTATTAGCCAGAGAAGTACTTGTTCAACAAGTAATTTGATTTATAGTCTTAATTAGACTCATTGTTGTAGAATCACGAAATGTTTTCGTATTTTTAATTTATTAATAATTTGCAACTACTGATAGGTGATGTTGCAACGTGACATAAAAATGCAAAGGTGTTTAGAAATAATTTTACTCTTAAGCGTAAAGTTGGAGGAATTGATGACCTGTATAGTTATACTTCAAAGAAAATAGTCTATGATGTACCATATGGAGAATAAAAATGGACAAGTGTCCGATTATTTTAAGTACAAGGTCCTCTAATTAACAATAGTTCACCATTTACTAAAAGTATTAATATACGTTGTAAAAAGAGAATAAATAAACTAATACCACTAACAAAATTAATCCACTTTTCCAGGGCTATCACGAAAAAATATTATTGAAGCTGTGCAATATCACTGTAAATATAAGTGTGTTATCGATTGTAATGTACAAGAAAACGCCGGAAGTGCACTTAAAAATTGGAAGCAGACTGCACAGGGCAGATAATTTCATTACATCTGAAGCTAATAGTTGATCTAGGGCCATTCAATTCCATAGCTTTTACAATTACTTACATACTTACACACCTATATAATAATTTTCAAATAAAATGAAAAATCATAAACAAAACAAAAATAACTAAGCAATAAATTTTCATGAAAAATGTATGATGATGGTTGTGACCGTTACTACGTGGAAATCCGTAATATAGGCTGAATAAAACATTTACTATGTTTCTTAACCTAATTGTGGTAACACAGATAGTAAATATTTTATTCAGTGCCTAGATAAAAATTCATGTGACCCTATAAAAGTATTAGCAGCTTTTATTTGTATTGTGTAAAAAGTGCGTTACCCTACAGTTGTACTATAGTGTAAATAAAAATAGTTCATTCAAGCAAATATTCATCCCTATTAATAATAGATAAAATATATTAAAACAGTATAAGAATTTAAAAAATCACTTCACCATTTTTGCTTTATATTATATTATATTATCCTGAATTAATATGTGTGTAAAAACTTTGTAAAAACTTGTAAAAACGTTTTTGAAGCCGTATACTGTGTTAGTATTTTTTAAGTGATATGAAAGTTTAACAATTTACAGCATCAGTAATACAGTATTTAAAAACTTTTTAATCATATTTTAAGTGATGATATTTATTTTTACCTCTAAAAAATAATTAAAAGGATACAAGTGAGTGATATTCAGCTCTAGCGGAAAGCCTGGAGAATGAGCATGCAGCCCATAACAATAATCCCTAGACGAAATGCCATATCAAATAAGTATTTGCTATTTAAAAGGTTTTGTTCATCCTTAAAAAGATTAAACTCCGATGAATTTTGTCTTTTAATTGTATTTTCTTTTGATTCTTATAATATTTAACGATTTCATCTAACTTCTATCTCTATTCAATTCGGTAGATAATTTTTCTTTTTAAGTATAAACAGATATATTGACAATATTATAGCCTTAATCAATGTTTTTATTATATGACATATTAGAACGCAAAGTAGAAAAATAAATAACATTGGTTTTGCAATATATTGCAGCTACACTGTTTGCATAAGTTAACAAGTTAATATATACGTTTACATAATGGTGTTCAGGAATACATATATTTAGAATGGACTACAATTAAGCTATAATTTGTTGAACACGTCCAATTAATCGCACACTGTGAATTAAAAGCAAATCATTCCATATGGTGTTTATGTAATGAAAATAACAGGGAGAAATAAATATTATTTAGTCGTTGTTATAAAGATTAACCATTACAATGCAATAATAATATACGCTAATTCTAGCACAAAGAAAAAGAGTTGTAGCGCTTTACACTGTTTAGTAATCGACTTTTTTTAATTGTAGTGATTATAATATTATTATTTTCTTTCCAATAAACTAATGATTACAAAATATGAAGACACTATGTGTCAGTTAAACTTCTGAAAAGTAAATAAATAAATACATAATTCTAGCTAAAATAATTCAATCTTTTATAATGTTGATTTATATAATTTATGTTAGTTTTTATGTTATATAAACTAATGATTGCGAAAGAAAAGGATAACATTAACTTTTTTATACTTAGAATAATTTTCTAAATAATCTTTATTATAAAAAATATCTCTAAAAATTCCAGAATTAAATAATACAAATTAGAGTTCACTTTTCTTTCTATATACTGAAAATAAACTCTTATTTAATCTACCTCTTCCCGTAACTCAATAAATAAACCAACAGAAATTTTCAAAATTCATATAAAACACATAATTAAGTTTAACTTTCGGTTTAACAATGATACGCTAATGTATCGTAACCATTGGTCACCATATAAATAAATAACGGTTATACAAAACAAAGTGATTGTTGTGATTAATTTGTGACATAATTAAGAATTGATTTTATTATATTAATAAAAATTAGATAAGATAGAAAGCAGTCGGACAGTAAATTTTATTTAAAGAGATCTAGTGTTGACCCGACGTGATGACATTCTTTATCAGCGGACCTGCTTATCCGCATCGTGCCTTCCTTAAAGACACGAATCCCCATTTTGCTCCATCTGATAAGGCTGCCCTTTTCCGGTCATTAGATGTTCGATCTGATATGGAGACGAACGAAAAAAATCAATCACGTATTCCGTATTTAAGCGAAGGACTTTTTCACGTTGAATCCGATTGAAACCATTTAATCGCACTGCCTTTGTACGTGCAGAGCACACGTGATTTAATATTTAATGAAGGGAAAGTTACATCTGTTGCGTCAGTCATAATCATATAATTAACAGTCAGAAGTCATTAAAAATTCTTTGTATAAAGAATATTTTTAAATTGTAATTAATGAAATATTGAAGGAGTAATTACTTTGTGGTATATTTAATAATTGTATAGCTAATGTAATACTGAGTGGAAAAAAAATTCTAGATTAGGAGCGGCTATTAATTTGTTTAGACTAAGCATTATTTCATATGATGTTTTTAATAACTGGGAATAGATATATAGTTACTGACTTTTTGACCGAGCTTAAACATACATTTTAAAATTATTCTATTAAAAGAAAACAGAAGAATCTACAAAATTTAAAAAAATATGCTTCTTTGAACGAGGAAAATGTTTTTATAAAGTGAAGATTATAAGATATTGCTACAATAAAACATGTGTTATAATATAAACCTAATTATCTTACTCACACTTGTTAATAACTTTAAGTATATTTTAAGGAATGGCTTCAGTATCTAACTCATCTTGCCGATTAAATGGCAGTTTTAAAGAAAATAATTTTCAGAAGATCGACAAAATGCTCTGTTTCTGCTACATTTTATGTATTCTATTCATCCTTCTTTTAGTTTGTGAATATTATATATATAAATATTATTTGTATAAACTAAATTTTAAACTCCAAGTTCAGCTTTTTACTTTTTTAGCAAATCTAAATTGTTGTCATGTTACACCCTATATTGATGCAGTGTTCTTCTAATCTGTCACAGCTTTTCCATTTATGAATGCTTTTCGGTGTTACTTTAATCCAACTTCAAAATTTCTTCTTCTTTGTCTATATAGGTAATAACTGTCAAAATATATGCACTACATTTTGTAAATTCAAGGTTTTTTAAATTTGTTCTTTGTTTCTATTTTATTGTTTACCAAACGCCCTCAATATTTGATTTATTTACCAATATTGCTTTCTTGTGAATTTGTAACTGTTTTTTTTTACGTTAATACTGGTGTTATTGATAAATGGAATGACTCCGTATAAATCGGTTCCTCTAACTTAGATGATGGGCTATATAATAATCATCTTATATGTTTCAATTTATTTACCATCTTCTAGTCATTGTTTAAACTTAACGTGGTCCAATAATTTAACAATAACAATAACATTAAAAGTCAAAATGTCGATAGAGAGTGTAGACGTGAAAATGAAGGATTCGGATGAAGAATGATAAGAGCAAACAGTGCGGTTCTGTGCCTTTAAGTGGACCTAAATGTATGAACTGTGGACATAAAATACATAACGAATGCATCAAGTACATGAAGAACGTAACAAAAGTGAACAATGATAGAATTATATGCTGTACAGGCAACAAGACGACCAACCACACGAACAGCGAGACGATCAGCTGAGCGAGGAAGAAGAACTAATCGTTTAACAGTGGAACCACCGTAATCAAAAAAGGCAATCCAGAAATTAAATACTTAAAGCCTTTACTTTTAAGTATATAGATAGTATCATTAACAATATGATTGAAAATATCAAATTTCTGTAAGAACAGATCAAAACATTAAATAAATTACTAACAATCCAGAATTCTACAACACACAAACAAATTAATTGTTTAAATGAGCTGCAAACATCTCGAAAATCACGACATCATTGCACGCGTTACGACAACAAAATACAACACCTCTTATACAACAGATAACTTACAATATTATCTATCTGAATACTTTCCGGACAACCTTGTAATTATAGAAATAATGAAGAATAAAGGATCAGTTAACTCTTCCAAAATAGTTGTAGATGAAGATATCAAGAATAGGGTAATTGTGCCCCACATATAGCCAAAAGAATCCAGATATCAAACTTTCTTCTTCAGAGGCATGCACACGGAAACAACGAATTCTAGGAATGTAATAAACGTACCTAAGAAAATTGTAGAAGTCTAAAAAATAAATAGCTTAATCTTGACGTGTTCAGAAAAGAACAAAATAACCCACATTATTTAAGTATATGCGAACATTGGCTTAATAAAAGTGAAATAATATTGTGTAATTTAGGTGGATATGTTATAAATTATTATTGCAGAACTGAAAAGATCGGCGGGGTTTTGCTATCTTTGAAAGGCAAGATATTAGGGTATGTCGAGTAACTATACCTGTGTAAATTTATTTAAACTGAACGGTAAGAAAACCATAATAATCTCTATCTATTATGCCTCAAGCAGTAATAATCAAAGTGACCAGAGTAGTTTCGATACTTAAGAAAGGTGACCCAACAACTCCAAAAAATTATCGAAGCTTTTTGATTGTGTCTATACAGGGTCCTGCAACAGTGCGTCGGGCTTACCTAGCGCCTTTCTCGTAAGAGATAGAAAAAATGTTTCGTATAAAAATTTATTGAATTAAATTTTTTTTAATAGAACACCCTGTATATTTTTTCATTTTCTAAATTGGATAATATTTTATAACTTGAACCTGTTTTTGGTTTTTAATTTCGATATGACATTTCCGAGTTATTCTGAAAAAAATGTAAAAAGCGTAGGTTAACAAAAAAAATTATTCTGATGTTCTATTTAAAATTTAAGATATTTTCTTTTTCCAATGGTTGGTTATAAGTACTGTTTATGTACCAGTGTTAAAAATTTTCACTTTTGGGGAACCCTGCCTTTGTATCACACACGCCATTTTCTAAATTTTCAAATTGTCGTAACTCTTTTTTTTTTAATGGAATCATATATTTTTTTAAATTTCACCTAAAAGTGATATTTTTTCAAGATATAAAAAAAAATTATATTTCAAACGGTCCTTAGATATGAATTTGTTTTTGAATAGATAGCCATGACTGAAAAAATGCATCTGTCAATTAAACAATTAGTTTGACATGTAAATCCCTCTGATATTTTCTGCAAAGTGATTCTGATGGCCTGCTAGATCTCCGGATCTAACAAAACCTGACGTTTTCTTTTGGGATACTCAAAAGAGATTTTTTTATAAGGAACCACCAACAGCACCAATGAATATGCACCAACAAATTGTGGAAAGGTCTTTGCAGCGGCGAATTAATTTGTGCCTAAATGAAAATGGAAGACATTTTTAACATTTACTGTAGTATCGTCTCCCTTTTGTATTAATAATTTTGTTCATGGCTTTGGAATAAAATAATGAATCGTATTATCTATTTCTATTTATCTCATATTGACACTTACTTTACATTACATTTTGTTAGTTATTTTGCCTCAGAATTATCAACTCCGTACATAGAAGTATGTATAATTAAATGGTTATTCTTGTGAAAACTATTAAATATCTCAACAGCTATGGGGTTTAGACAAATTATTATTTGCAAAGTTTAGCATTTCTTTCTAATCTAATTGAATAATAAGAAAAATAATTGTTTTTGTCTATTTGAAAAGCGCTGAGCAAAAATTCTTTAGGCTTGCAAACAATTAATTCCACTTTCTCCAGTAGCATATATCACATCAATTAATTATTTTTAAAAATTGCATTGTTATAATCGTAACAACAATACAACCATACATACCAAACTTATTGTTTAATTGACAGATGCATTTTTTTCAGTCATGGCTATCTATTGAAAAACAAATTCGTATTCAAGGACCGTTTGAAATATAAATGTTTTTATATCTTGAAAAATATCACTTTTAGGTATAGGGTATACTGAATATTTTTTGTAAGAAATTAGATGCAGAATAATATGAAATTTAAAAAATATATGATTCCATTAAACAAAAAAGAGTTACGACAATTTGAAATTTTAGAAAATGGCGTGTCTGATACAAAGGCAGAGTTCCTCAAAAGTGAAAATGTTTAACACTGGTACATAAACAGTATTTATGACCAACCATAGGAAAAAGAAAATTTCTTAAATTTTAAATACAACATCAGAATAATTTTTTTTGTGAACCTCCGCCTTTTACATTTTTTTCAGAAAAACGTCAATAACTCGGAAATGCCATATCGAAACTAAAAACCAAAAAAGGTTTAAGTTATAAAATACTATCCAAATTATAAAATGAAAAAATATACAGGGTGTTCCATTGTAAAAAATGTTTGCTTTTGTTATACCGCAAAATTGGGACACCCTGTATATTTGAAAATAATTTTACAGCATAGAGATTTTTAATTCAATAAATTTTTATATGAAACATTTTTTTCTATCTCTTACGAGAAATGCGCTAGGAAAGCCCGACGCACTCTTGCAGGACCCTGTATAAAAGCTAATATCAAACTCTCAACTTTATTTTACTATTTAAAAATATTACAATTAGTAATTTGCATATAGAACATATTAACATAAGGTCAATTATTTCTAACTTAAGTAAGCCTATATTTGCTTCGTGATTATGTCTTTAAAAAAAATACGATATCTTAGGAATATCTCAAACTTGGCTGTCTTCAACAGTTGTGGATGGTAGAAAATCTTTCGCCTTCTATATCTCCCATATTTGAGATTAGATTATTCCGATGTCAACAAGGATCGAACAACTGTGGATTGAAATAAAAATCAAAAAAATGTTTTATTGGAATAATCTATAGGCCACCAGATAATGACTATATGAGTTTTATCGATGAATTGTATATTGTGTTATCCAATACTATATTAGAGATAAATTTATATTTAGTGGGCGATTTCAATATTAACATGCTCAATAATAGTTTTGTGCCAACTAATCAACTAAATATTCTGATGAAGTGCTAAGGATTAAACCAAGAAATGAATATGGATAATACATGCAGGTTTAGGATCGTTGACGAAGTCACTATTTATAAAACTATTAAATCCTTAACAACAAATGCGGTAAGATGTGATAATAATCCTCACGTATGATAAATCTTTGCTGTTCCCACATAATACCATATTTGTTGCATGTTGTAAATTTTTGCATAATCCGTAGATTGTTTCGAAGTGCTTGATAAAAAAAGTCATTCTAGTCTCTTTTGACGTAAAAAGTAAATAGAAAAATTTAGTTTACTCTGGAGAAAGAAGAAGATGGACACATTAATTTACTAGACTTATCAGTAAACATAAAAAACAATAAAATATGCTATTAGATATACAGAAAGCGAACTATAACCGACACAATTATACTTAAAGATTCCTTGAAATCCGAAACCATAAAAAATGCAGCCTTGAATGCTTATGTATACCAATTGGTAAATATACCACTTACGCAGCAAGACCACCGAAAAGAAGTATAAACAATTTGCAACACAGATTTAAACAATGGGGTAAATACTTTGTTCACTGCACTCTTGATGAAACGAAAATAGAATATTATCTGATTTTGAAATAAGACACTTGTATCGTTTCATATTGGTATATTCAGTTTCCTGACACGTGTTTTGGTCAATGACGACCATTCTCTAAGGAATTACAAAATTAAGTAAATCTTAAGTTCAGTTTATTTAATTTTGTAATTCCTTTGAGAATGGTCGTCATTGACCGAAACACATGTCAGGATACTGAATATACCAATATGAAACCAAAAGTGTCTTATTTCAAAATCAGATAATATTTAAACAATGGATATGATCATCGTAGATAAACTGTTATAGAAGAGAAAGGGAAAAACTTTATAAAGAATATCTTGATAAACCCGAAAAGACATATACAGCAATTCTATATATTGGAAGCACGAGCACAAAGATCGAAAAACTTCCAAACAATAACAGTGAACTAAAGTAATCTCGCTAAACGTCTAGTAAATAATAAAATAGAAACAAAGAATAAATTCAAACAATCAGGTATATACAGTATCAAATGCAACAACTGTGACGGATATTACATAGAGCAAACGGGGCGTAATTTCGAAATGAGATACAAAGAACAGAAAAAATCCATACAAAACGGCAAAATAACAACAAGATTATCCGAACATTGCTTAACAGCAAGATATCATCTAGCAGAGATTATTCCGTTCCAGTTACGACGAAAAGGATTTAGGCTTAGCCTCCTAGAAAGAATTGAGATTAAACGAGCAATCATCAAAGGCGATAATCTTCTGAATAATCAACATGAATTAACTCAAGCCGAATACGTCATTACCGTAGACCTCCCACCATAATAAGAACCATATAAAAGTGTGCTCCTTCGCAAGTTTAGTTTAGTTTTAAAATCAAAACACATGTCAGGTAACTGCACTTAATGCAATTATTATTTTTCTGTATTATCTAAACTTTTTGAGAAAATCATGTCAATATAAATTAAAAACTTACTAAATACCAATAATACTCTCAGCTCATTTTTGCTCAACTCAGAACATCATCAATTAAATCTAGAAGAACCGTTTCGCAGTTATGGACCTTGCGAAAGCTAGATTGTTTGTCGATATTTTTACAAAAACGGTTCTTCTAGGTTTAATTGATAATGTTCTGGCTAAAATGGATAACAACCAGCTTAGTCCTTTTACATTATAGTAGAGCCTTTGACAAGCTGAATCATGCAACCATGTTAACATTATTAAATCGTATTTAGAAGACCGCATACAGCAAATTAAAACAGATGATAAATTCTCAATTCCTAAGACTGGGGTATCACAAAGATCGATTTTAGAACCACTTCTCTTCACCATATATTGAAAGACCTACAATTTAGCAAGATATATCAATATGCGAATGATACAGAATTGTATTTATCATTTCCACCACATATGTTAGTTGAAGCAAGCAATAAACTAAATATTTATCTTAACTGCATTTGTGCCCAATGTAAAGAATACTCGTTAGTAATTAATCCCACAAAAACAACAGGAATACTATTTGGACATAAAATTCTAAGAAGATGTTGATATAATCACAAAATCGTAATTATACCTTATAACTTCTGTACTTCAGCCATTTATTAGGTATTCAAGTAAAATTTATCCTGTGTGAAACCCTGGTTTTTTCTCATCAAAATTATTGTATGTCGATGTGTGGACCAAGTTTAAATGTTATTGTGAAAATAGATTGCAACGAATATATAACTACTTCTTGAGGTTTATAGATGGTATTTGCAAATTTGATCGAATTACACACATATTTGAAATAACAGGGAAATGGTGGCTAGATATGTAACATCGTAAATTATTTAATAGCGTTAATTCACAGAATAATTACGACAAAACCTCCAACAATAATATTTATTGGGACATTTATATTTTTACATAACAATTATATTTAATGGGCATGATTGATAAAATAAGATGATTATTAAATTTTTTATCAATTTTGTTTTTAGATATCTACATTTTTTAAATATATTTTTAAGGATCAAAAAATTTTCTCTCATCTAGATTTATAAAAGTCTCCAGCATTTATTTTTTTAATTGCATTGGAGCTTCCTAGTAACTATTCATCCATTATTTTTAACCTTTATTTTATGCAGATTTTTCAGGAACATTTTTTCAGATTGTGACAATTTTCTTCAAGAGTTTAGACTTTTTTAGCGCCTTAAATTGCTAGGATATTTTGGCATTTATTATTCTTTGATTAAAACACTTAGAACCTTTCTTCAATATTTTATTTTTATCCAGATGCAAATTTCGGACACAAAGTGTCCATTACCAATGGTTTGATTGAGGTATCAGACCATTGATAATGGACACTTTGTGTCCGAAATGTGCATCTGGATAAAAATAAAATATTTAAAAAAGGTTCTAAGTGTTTTAATCAAAGTTATTATTATCTTCAAGTAACTCAATCAACCAAATTAAAATTTATTATTCTATTTCACTTCTGCTTTTTCAGCAAGACAAGATACCAAAAGTAGGTAAATTGCTATATAAAAAATGGGTGGAGACACAGCCCCAAACCTGGACGAACTCACCAGGACAGAGAAACAGTTCCTTAAGAAACAATCGCCAAAATGTAAGACCGAACTTCTGAATCAAGACAGGAAAATGGTCAAAACAATAATAGATCTGACGACAGGACACTGCAAACAAAACAAATATATGAACAAAATAGGCCTGGTGGAAGAAGCACCATGCAGATTCTTCTTAGAAGAAGAAGAGGAATCGTTCCACATCCTATGCCATTGCGAGAGCCTAGCAAGACTTAGAAATGACAAGCTAGGCACTAGAAACCCAAGCGCGAAGACCTATACCCAAGCCCTTCTGGTAGGGCTAATAGGACTAATCAAAGGGGAAAAGTAGAGCTGGTCATCTGAGATAAATAGGGATCCACAATGGATTTGAAAAGGTTGCGGTAGAACAGGCGCTGGTGCCACCCATATAACATCTACATATCTACATCTACACTGCTTTTGCAATTGGTAGGAACTATTTAGAGAAAATATAATAAATGTAGAAGACATAGATTCATTAAACATCGATGGATCATAATACTCTGAAAAGAAAATTTTGATTAAGGAGAAAGCTAAGAGAAAGTAGGTAAGTCAGTGGAGACTTCCACAATTAACATCACAGCCATAAATGAAAATGTTTAGATAAACAAAATATAAGAAGTTGTGTAAAGAAATGTATTAAAAATCTAAATAATAAAATATAAATATGAACAAGTAAAAAAATCAAAACATACTTTCAGAAAAAGAATCTCTTCACAAATATAAAACCCAAGCTTCAAAATTGTATGAACCAAACTAACTAATAAGACCAGTCATCACTTGTACAAATGCGTTATATAAATTTAATCCTAAAACAACTAAAATGCGTATGAATTAAATATGTAAATTTTAAAAGTAAAACTTTTGGTCGTAAATACACTCAACTGATTTTATTACGTTCAGAGTACACTCACATGTTTGCATTAATCTTTCAGAATCACCACATTAGGTAACTCAAACAGATCGATAGTAATCCTCCCAATAAATCCCAATACAATGAAAGTTCTGTAACTATACACATTTACAGTGTAACTAAAACCGACATTTTTAGCAGAGCTCGCGTTAATGCCCCCTGAGACAGTGTTTGCGGTGCAAAAAATGTGAATAGAATGTGTAACATTTTTTTGTTAATATTTGAACAAACATTTTATAAATATTTTTCATTGTAAAACCCAATTACGGTATATTAAATTAAATTCTGTAGGATTCTATATTTACAAACGTATGGTTTATACAAAAATGAAAGACCTACGGTCGATAGCCAAGAAGAGGACGAAGTAAGAAAATAATTATTATAATTATATGTTGTAATACTATCTACAATAAAGATGTTTTCTCTCTTTTCAGATTATTAAACCTTTTTATACTACTTTACAAACACCTTGATGGATTTTAAAAGTACGTGAAAATGTTTATAATTAAATAAAACACTAGTTTGGCACTTTTTTCACTTGGTTTATTAATCGCTAGATGTCACTTAGTGACCGAAATGCATATCTTGCGAATAATAAACCAAGTGAAAAAAGTACCAAACTAGTGTATTATATAATTATAAACACTTGATGATAAACCTTAAAGGAAAGGAAACCTTGTGAAAATATAAAAGATTATAAATTTAGGGACAATAAATTAATATATAAAATATTTAATCATAAAATTTATTGCACTTACTAAACGTAAAAAATAAAAATAAGAAACACAGGCTAAAATAATTTTACTTATAATCTTGCTAAGATAATCCATTATATTATATTTGCACGCAATTAATTGATAATAATATGTTACTTCTTAATAAAAATGTATAAAATGTTATCACCTTACACCGAAAGCTAAAAGGACCAATGAATAAATAAATAAATAAAAGTTTATGTAGATTAAATAATATTTACGATTTTTTCTTTCTGGCGTTCATATTTAAATTATTATTTGATTTGATAATAAAACGCATTTATATCATACAGACTCATGCATAATACAAAATGAAAAATAGAATTTCAATAATGGAAAAATCAAGCTAAAAATACACACAACTATAATACACGTATAAATAATGAAAGATAAAAAAAAACAATTTCATTTAAATGTTAATTCCGATAACATAAATAACTGCGAATGATTTTGATGAAATAATTACAATACATAAAATTCGTATTATAATTTACCAGCGAAATGGATTTCACGTCCGAAATTGCATTTCGACGCCGATGAATAGAAATTTAAATGTTTTAAATTTACGTCGCGTACGGATTTATGGGCCCTAATAAAAATTTACAATTCTGTTCAATTTTCAGGCCGCATAGGGCATTAAGTTTGGGGTTTTATCTGCAACGGAACACACTTTGCTAAAGGGGCGAGAGAGGCCGACATGAAAAAAAAATATATATAGATTAACACAATAAGACGGGTAAAACGGTCACTTCCGGGTTTATAAAGGGTAAATAGATGGTCCATCTAAAGGAATTTATGTCACTGAAAATTTTACCCCTAATCCCAATTGACGCTTGTCATGGTAATTTTTATCTTAATTAATGCGTTTTATAATATCTCGGGCGTAAAATTAAATGTAACGCGGTCCGGAAGGATATCGCCTTATCTTATTCTCGTAAGCTGAACTTATTTAATGCATTGATTTTTCAGAGTATACAAGGAAGTGAAAGATGCATAGAGAGAGGGAGAGCGAGAGAGAGTAGAATTTGACATAATGTTTTTTATTCGTTTACAAAGATATAATTGATAGTGCAATATTTCAACATGGCTCTTTCAAGTTTATTTGTTACTTATTATTACGGTATCATATTTTTCAAAATAAATTATTTAAAAAAAATATATGTTAACTTATTTATTTACCAAGAATACTTTTTAAATCTGATTTAACGTTAACAGCACAAAAAATATTGCAATGTGTTAAATTTGATTTCAGCTATGTAACGATAGTTAACAGTTATATAATTCAATGCCTAATGGTGCTATAGTACGAGGAGTAGTTGTTTTATCTATTAGTTAGGTAGTTCTATTATTTCCTGATAAGTCGCACTTAGTTAAAAATATTAATTCGTTGCGCACTAACTTCAGAAAATGATTAAAAATGAATGAAAAAGTGGTTCTGGCATAGACTATAATAGAAACAACATTATGGTGAAGTTTATCTTGGTCAGAACAAACCAAGTACGTTGCAAAATACTATTCAGATTAAGGATGATGACATGGAAACTGAGAATGATATCGATGATACAGACAGTAATGGAACAACAAATACTTCTACAGTTAATGTAAGTAAACACAATTTATTAATATATTTATATTTACATTGTATGTAAATTTATGTTTCCATTAAATCCGCCCTTATTAATGCAAAAATCGCAATAACTATCTCTGATGGCTTTCGCAATTATGGGTGAATTTCTGCTATGAGTTGTACGAAATAATGTTGACAGTTGTTCTCCAACTTCCATCAACAATAATTCCTGACTGAAAATCTTAAATATCAATAGAATTGTTGCAAATGTATCTTCCAGACTGGTCTCTTTTTAAATAATTGTGAAATTAGCAGCACGCTAAAGAATTATTTGGGCCTTTTCAGGAGATAGCGTAATAGGCTTTGTAAATCAACGAACTTTGAAACTAAAACCCCAAATGCATTTTCTACAATGCGACTTTTTCACTGCCCGGTGTTATCCAACCTACGCGAATTAGCCTATGGATTATGGAGATACAGCACTTTTAATTTTAAGTCTTCAAAATTATTTCCAGTAGATACATAACGTTGCGTGATTGATAAACGCTAAATTAGAGGGATAGCATCTTACATCATAGAAGGGATACTATAATGCGAGATGCTATCCCTATTTTCAGTTTAAGGTGTAATCATTCTTAGTAGTTCATCAAATAATGTACTATCTAGTCGCAAAAAGAATGGATAATCACTTGGTTCATTCATTCTCAGTTCACTTAACAGAATTTCATGAGTGTACTACTTTATATTTTTAAACTATTCCTTCATCCACCTGCAATTTATCCTTTCCTTCTTTTTCATAGCTATAGCTAATACTATAGCCACGCAACTTCATCTGTACTTATTATTCTACATGTCACCTGCGAACTAGTGTATTGTGCAATAATATTTCACTGTATGAGTTGACCAAGTAATACAATAGTGCAAAATATTATGTAATATATTAACGTGTAGGGATTAAAGAGATAATTTTTCATTGTATTAAACTATTAATATTATAGCCTCCGACTAAGTAACATCTTAATTAATATTTTAAGTATATAATTATTGATGTACGAACTCTTAATTTAAATGGCGCAGTCGGTAGGATCGCTTAAGAACATATCTGAGCGAATTTCATCATATTTTATTCAGTTTAACAGTTTTTAAGAGATTCCTAGCAGTCCCTATTTGAAACATCACCAGAGGGTCCTTGGAACTGTTAGAAACCAACTCTAGAATACCCTGAGGGCATATATGGCAAATGGATAGAGTGATTTTAATTAAGTGGCTACTTTTCATTACTCCAGTGATCACATTTCAAATTAAAAGTGTCACTGCAACGGGATTACTACTCATAAAATTAGGAATAAGACTCAGATTGGAATGTAGAGCAACGCTTAGACATTAGATGGCACTTTTATGGTAATATCTTGATTGACGATTTACCCGGAGAGTTAAATACTCTAAAGTAAAACACGTTTCTCCCTTTCCAACGATGACATACCAAATTCAAAAGGCCTGAATTACCCTGCCCATCATCAACACTAGATCAACTTTTTGTGTGAAAAACAGAGTAAAGCTTTTCACTATGATGATAAGGCTCACATATACTGCCTTCACAATCTACAAACTCTATTGTACGCAAAACGTCGCTCTGAGAAACGTACTGCATGCTCCACCTTACATGTGGAATGCGTAAATTCACCGTAACACGAAAATCCCGAGTATCCTTGAGTACGCTGTAAACTTTTACAGCAAAGCAGATGATAATCCCTCTTCCAGAATAAACTCCCGAAATACGATGGCACTGCTGATAGCAGACATCTAAAGCCATGTAAAATTCTAATTTGCTTCTAATTAGCTCCCCAAAACCTTGAACCACCGTAATTTGCTCGACGTCGCTACTTCTTTCAAAGAGAGCCGCACACTGGACGATTGGATGCCCCAAAATCTTTGGTCCTGAACTAGTAACATCAGCGATCGCGGTGGAGTAGTTTTACTCGGTAGGAGTGTCCGACAATACCTTACTGTTAGGTTGTTTATAAAAAAAGGTTTCCCTGTCTCCAACTGCAATATGCTTATGACTTCTTTTTCTCGACTCAAATTGAATCAGATTTAATAAACCAAGAGGAAATAGAACGCATTAGGAACAATATCTTATACTGCCTTAATTTGATCAGTTGTACCTCAGGGTTCTCAGTTAGGACCCTAAATTTTTATGTTATTTGTCTATAACGACGCTGAACCTTTTAAATACTATCAATATCTTTTTATATGCCGATAAAAGCAAGATCATTACTGAAGCAGATTTTCAGCCTAATGTCAGCCTATTAACACTCAATTTAGTTTTATGAAATTTTATACTGTTTACTATTTTATAATTTTTACTTATTAAAATACTGGCACAGTAGAATAATAAAAACATTTTTTAAACCAAATACTATGTCAATATTTTATTAAGTGATAAGAAGTTTTACCAAGTAAAAGTCTGAACAATCCAGTATTTATAATTTTCAAACAATGTTATAACAATTTCATCTAAAGCAACTATACTTTAGGATTTATCAAGAAACACAGTACTCAGTTTGCAGATATTGATACATCATGCTATCTCTTTGTATCTTTCTTTCATTCACATTTGATGCACTGTGCTATTATATTGTTATTAAAACAGAGAAGAAAAGACATGTAAAATGAAGAAAATACTAAAAATTTGAAAAAGAGATTGCTAGAAAATACTAGAAATCCTGAGAAAAATGTGTTGCAATAACTACGAAAAATTAAAGCATCAATCGTAAATGATGATTCTTTGCGATCAAACTACATTTTTTTATATTATACTCGAGGTTCTTGGTATTTTGTATAATAAATTTTGTATAAATGTAATTAACTATGCAAATAGTTAAGCTATTTTTGCAGCTTATTGAAATCTTCTTACATTCTTAGGAATTTTATTTTGGGTGAGTTTATTGACCCTATATATACAACATATTTATTAACAAACACAAATACAAGTAATATAATATATGAATGATACAGTTGACGTTAGTTTGTTAGTTTGCTAAATGGCTATCGACCAGCGGTCTTTCAGCCTGGATTTGTCCTTGTCAATGTGTTTCGTCAGTCTGTCTTTGATGATGGTGATGGATGATGTGATGCGATGAATTCAAATATAGTCAATGAGGGGGTTTTGTATTTTGGGATTTGGTTGGGATTTCTGACCCTATTATATTCAAATTGACAAACTCTAAGAATTAACACAAATAAGAGCTTATGGGAAATTTGGGCAATTAGCCAACTGCGATGACTAGCAAATAAACATTGTCGCGCGTTTCAGTAAAACTAATTTGCATAATTTTATTTTTACCTGCACTTCTTGGTCTAAGGTTTCCAACCACTAAATTGACAGATTTTTAAACTAATACGCATATCTCCTCAGCTAGCCCCTACTTAGTATTACGTTTTAGTTTAAAGATTATTTTTTGTAAAAGAACAGTTCCAATCACTGGTAGTGTTCAGTCAAGTTTTTAAATACTTGTAAATTGTTTTAGAGGGTGTATAAATAGACAAGTTAAACTAAACATTGTTATAGTTAGTACATACAATATAATATTACATACATAGAATATAATACACTAATATAAATACGTCAAGAACTTAACAAGATACCGAAAGAATTAATATATAGCACATAGATAAAGTAAACGCCCTAACCATGAACAGATCTGCAGATCACCAAGGCTATATAATTCTGTTTCAATTAGGTACTGTTTTAATTTGGTTTTAAATTCATCGTCAAACTGTGATGAGGTATATAGTAGTCTGTTATGTGCCTTGTTTTATATGCTTGTTCTTTAATATGTGATTCAAATTTTGTTTCATTTTTAAAATTAAAAATTAATAACTCGTAAACATACAAACTAAATAATGTTAAGATTTGTTCCCTTTTAAACAAACCCCTGCACGATTCACTATATTTTAAATTAAAAATTATTCTGATGACTCTTTTCTGGAGTAGGAAAATATTTTTTGCCGCCGGACTTTACCACAATACGAAAATTACGGACGGATCCCATTGAACCAGGGAAATTCCTTTCGTCCGCCTTTACAATGATATACATCAAAAAATCGTAGTTTGAATGAATTAAGATTAAAGGGAAATAAATGGAAAATTCTAAAACGCTTGAAGAAACATTATACAATTTTAAAAAGAAAGTACTAAAAAATCCCAAAAGATATAGCAAAATATTTGATAAAATGTAAGTAAATTGAAAAAAGTATTATGTAACATCGTAGAAATGAAAACAAATCTACCAGTTTGTAAGAGTAACAAATGAAAAATTATTTTGAATAAAAATGAAAAAAGTCCCGTAACACAAGCCAATTTTGAAAAGAAAGTAGTATAAAAATTCAAAAAATTGAACAATTTATGGTGAAATATTCAAATAGTTTAGAAGTGAAAGTAGTGAAAAAGAGGTAATTAAAAAATAAGCCAGAATTAATGGAAAATTAAAAATTATATGAATAATTTTAGAAATTGGATGAAGAACTTAAAGGGATATTTCAATAAAATAAAACAACAGGCACACAGCAATTGCATCGTAGATTTTTTTCGAATTTCTCGATGTTGTCTTCAATACGAGTAGTTTTTGACGATGGTTGGTCATCATATGCAAAAAACGGAAAACCCGTGAAATAATTTTAAGTGTTTCTTACCTTTCTGCACTAGTTTTTTTTTAAATTCAAAACAGAACTTCACATTCGCTCTTCGTTTTCCTACCGACATACCCAAACTGACTTTACAGAAAATATCAAACCACAATACAATATAAACTCAAATTTTGAAGTTAAGTAGATGATAGGTCTATCATTTTGGGAGAAGTAATACACTTGTTATGTGTATTACTTCTCCCAATATGAAAATTTGGTTCCATCAAGAATGTAGCAAAACAAGTATCGAATTTATTAAAAAAGTCCATCATTTTCTCATTGATGTCGCTGTACCAAAGACTTTAATGAAAGCAATCTCATTGTATCTAAAACAAATTTTATATCTTTAGAAAGGAAGAGAAAAGACGTTGCAATTGAATTGTCATTCTCGAAATCGAAAATATTTCTAGAAACGATCCTCCAAACTAATTTTGCGGAACAAACTGGTTTTTCACTTAATCTAGACTAACCTATGGACGATAGTCATGAAGAAGAGGAAGAAGAAAAATCATAAAATTATTGTTATTGTTATAATTATATCTTCTAATGAAAGAAAATTGTTGCGAAATGTTAGAATTTAAAAAATATAGTCTGGTAAATTGAAGGAAATTCTAGAAATTTGGAAAAGTTTTCACTTGAAAATTGTAGAAATCTTAAGTAAAAGTATTTAGATAACTTCAAGATAATAAATAATATACAGTGCTTCCCAAAAGTAAAGGATGCATTCTGTAAAGTAAATAGAAATATTTCAGAAAAATGCTTTGACACGTCAATTTTTGTCTTTTCATTACTATTCTGATATACCCATTTCAGCCCCCCACCCCTTTACCCTAAGAGATGGTAACACCAACTTTAAAAATTCATATAGCAAATTACCCGTTGCGATACCTCAATTGATAGATTGATTTTTATTTTTTATTCTGAATACAACAAAAACAATTATCAAAATCGGTTGATAAACAGCGGCGATATTTACCAAAATGTATTCAAAGAAGGGCGTCAATATTTGAGTAGGCGCTGTTGAAGCGGACATATCAATATCGTTAGAACAATTGCAACTTTTTACTTATGTCAAAGACCATTCAGAGTTTTTCCTGATTGAAGAAATAGTAGCAAAATAAGACTTTTTAAACCGAAAGAATCGAAGTTTTAATGATGATTGGGTTTGGAGATAGATATAACATTTAAAGTTTAAGTCGACTATCAGATACTCTGTTGATTTTTCTGTGAAGTTTGATGTTGTCCGCATATAGTAATACTTCAGATGAAATGGCACACACATGATTAATAAATAGAAGAAATAACGGGGGTCTCACGTTGAATCCTTGCGGTACCCTAGCAATTGCTTATTCGGAAAAGATTGGCGTCGCCATGCTTCACGATCTGCTAACGGCCCCCCAAGTAAGAGCCAATGCAGTGGATTTTATTACCAGCTGTATTTAGATCGTGCAGCTTTGATACTAGTACTAAATTTGGCATATTTATTTGGTTATTTATTTATTCAAAATTTACAATCAGACCCAACAATTTTAGATAACGAAATTCACATCTAATGCGGCAAATACGTCATTCAGTATAAATTACATTAGTTTGTCACTGCTTATCAAGATTTTTGAAGATGATCTATGGAAATAAGTTCAGTAGATTCGTTGCTGAAACTATGCTGTTAATGAATAATAGAATATTGAACCGTGAAAAATATCTGTCTGTTCAATATCCTTCATGATCTGATTACGTTTACAAGTTTTATTAATGGGCACAATTTAATTCTCTTGCAGGTCTGAGAAATGATGCCGTTTTTAAGCATCTGATTGAAAAAAAAAGATTATCTTTCTATTCGATATTACAAACAAATTCAAATTTAATTTATATTTTAGATTACTTAGTTTCAATTGAGGGATACTCGCATCAAGAGCAGTGTATAGTTTAGAGTTTAAAAAATCACAAGTTTCATCTTCATCTATCTAAGTTGTATAAGCTATTCCAATTTATATTACCTGTGTCCTTGTATAGTTTTGTAAAATTAGCTTTTTTAAAGTTATTACAGTATTGGTTTAATACTTCAAATTTTGGAACATGTCTAGATCCTGAAGAGAGACTTAGATATATTTAAATACGGTGAAGTGTGGTATTGATCCTCAGTGACAAAGAGACCTAGAGCTCTTTGCAGTTCACACAAACTGTAGAATATAGACAGATCTAATATTCTGTTCAGATTGTTTAGAATTGTGTTGCATTTCCCCAAGTCGGGAAATTCCAAAAAATGTATTCAAAGCTGTTACAGAATCTGTATGTATATTACTCTGCAGACAATGGTTATATTCTGCTATATTAAAATGTCCCATAATCAACGCATAATCAAATTGAGTAACAATAAGATCCAGTACTTCAAAAAATGTATTCAAAATATCTATCTGGGCTTTAGGGATATATATGCAAATTAGCAATATTGTCTTAGCATTGCAAGATTTTTCGGCTACTGTATCAATAGATTTATGTATAGGGGGTAAAAGTATATGATCTGATAAAAGAGTATTTTATGGCAAGTAAATCTCCGTCTATCTTCTTAATTCCTTCTTGAACTTCCGCAGTAAGCCAGCTCTTCGAAATAAAGTTGATATCATTATTTAATGCACAGGTATTACTATAAAATTCAATAGTTTTGGAATTTAGGTCTCTAACATTCTGATAATAAAAAATATTTTTTATTGCATACAAAATATGTTCTACTTATCATTAAAATTGCACCACTGTTAACATATTGCTGGGAAATCAATAGTTTTTTTTAAGTTGGATTTTGAGATGAAATACAAAGTATGTAGACAGATGGGTCATTTCAAGACTTTGAGTCATCCAATAATTGTTTTAATTCGTTTTTTGTGTTAGAGTTCTATTAGGCTTAACTTTAAAAGTAAACTTAAAAAGTCTGTGGACTTTTAAAGTTCAGCCTGATAAAAATCTCATGGCATCCTCTGACTGCGAAAAATAACCTTAACCGGTCTTTTCTTATCTAATTATTTAAAAAAGAAATATTGAATTTAGCGGTTGAAACTACCCAAGCAAAAGTAGATTCATCACTAACTTTTTGTTTTTCGAAAAGTTGTTCAGTTTCAGAAATATTAAATACAATGATATAGTTTACCCTTTTTCAGACTTCCAGCTGACGGAGTAGAGACATTTCAGGTGAGGTAAGTAAATCAGGTTTGGATTCTAGCAAAGATAGATTATTGACCAATTGCCTCAGTTCCTGGTTCTTGGATTGCAAGACTTCTATATTAGATAGGATTTTACGCATCTCCATCATTTCAGAACGCTGAATCATCAAACAAAAATGACGAAGACGTCACAAAAAAGCTGCTTTGAAGAATAACTCATTAAAAATTCACTCAGAAATTAATGGAAAATTTCACTAAAATAAAACAAGAAATGTTATAAAATCATAAAAGAAAAATTGCGATAAAATATTAGAAAAAGTCTGATAAAATGAAAGAAAATCTAAAAATTTAGAAATGCTAGAAATAAACAGAACACTTGAGGATAAGTATTTAGATAATACCAAAAATAAAGCATCATAAACGATATATAATAAATTCGAATGAGTGTTGGAAAAATTTAATTAAAAGTTCATGATGTCTTAACTTTCTGGACTAACTTCCTCAATCTATTTGAGGTTACTGCATCAGCAAATGGATGGATATTGAATAATAACAAGCGTATTTGCTCCATCAATACACAACATTTGTTGCTGTTTTGTAGCTAGGTTCATTCATAAAATAATAAATAATTAACTAATGCCTAGATACACTTCAATATTAGTAAGAAACGGAAACCGTCAGGAAGATTTATTAAATTTAGGCTTAAAACACCCCAGGTGCCATGTTCATATCATATTCACTGGTACTATTGAACAAATATGTTACTGTAGCAATTACTAATAATAAAATACGTGGAGCTAACAATACTACGGTAATTTTAATTATGGGTGTATCTAAAATTTTGTATTTTATAAATGAGTTTTGTAAATGATTTAAGAACTTATGTTACCATATTTACTTTGGACAAAGATTAGTACAAAATTTTGCCTAGTCTTTCAAGTATGTTGCTTTAATTACGTGTAATTACAAAGCAACCCAATTTCAGACTTTGGTCTAAATTATCGTGATATTCTCATTGATTTTAGGTCAATATATTTGAAAATATCCTAAAATTAATTAATCTCTGATTATCTGGTCAAATTTCTAAAAGTGATGTATAATATGTTTGACCAAATGCACCGAGAATAAATTCGTTAGCTTATGTTAAAAAAATCTCAAGAAAATTTGCAAGAATTTAAATCAGATGCACAGAAGCAGAGAAGGCGTTGATGCATTGGTCCATGTTCATAAATTTGAAGCACCGAAACAATCAAGATGGTGTTTGGAAAACAAAAGATAGAAAAGAAAAATAGAACTTATAAACATGATATGAAAAAGACTTTGGCAATTAAACAAAAATAGGTTGCTGTAAATATATTAAAACTTGTTCATACTCAACGTAGATACAAGAATAAATCCATGGATAGTTGAAAAATGACCATCTGCTTATAAATATCAAGTTCTAAGAAAAATATGGAAGAATTGAAGAATTTTTATGAATGGATATATTAACAAAAAAATGTGTTAGATTTTTTCTTGTTGATATATCCATTCATAAAAATTAGATGTCGTTTCTATTAAGACTAGTAGTAAACCTAACATTTTATCAAAACCACAAAACTACAATCATCAATATAAAAATTATGAGTTGCCCCAAAATAATCTATTTATGTAGAAATAAAATGAGTGATCATCTTAGAAAACACATCATTACAACATGAAATTATAGTATTAGATGTATAATATAAATTATTTCTTAGAATGGGCGGTACAAATAATAGAAGCTTTGAACTAAATCTTAAGAACGGAATTTTAAGAATAATTGTCAGAAAATCATACTATAAATTATTTATGAGATTCCATTTTAATGTTTAGTTTGAAGCCTCTAGTACTAAGATTTAATTATATTTCACATTTTTAGTCGAGTAGAAATAATAATGAATACCAATTTAAAGTAAATATTAAATCGTACTGTGATTTATCCATGATTATTAGTTTATTTCACTAATTTCTTATATTTACTCAACTGGTAATTAGCTAACTTGATAAGAAAATATTATTTAATAATGTTCCACCAAGAGATAAGGAAGACATTTTTTCAAGAAATATGTCATTACAGTTATTACACTTATAATACCAATTATAATAAAAAAGTATCTTAATTAATTTTGTTAAATACTTTAGATAAAATTTAGAATTCTAACTGTTTTAATTAATTATAAATTAAGAAATTTATTGAAGGTAATTTCACTCCATTAGGAAGAATTATGTAGACTGGATTTTCAACAGCGAATCAATATCGGAACTGTACATCAACTTATTTTATCTCTGCGGTTTCCTGCCATTGGGATAACATGTGGGATTGTATCAAACACGACAGGGTATGCGCGGTTTCCTAAAAATTTAAAGCGATTCAATTAATCTGCCATTTTTAGCAGACCTATCTATTCCGGTAGAGAGTTTACATCAATGGATTTTAAAACCAAAATGTGTTATTGAAATATAAATAAAACATAATCGATATCATCATCATCAATACGATTTTATTTATTAGTGAAATTAATATTCAATATTGTCAAATTAATCCTGGATTATTCACGACCTGTCAAATTCTCGCTTGTCAACAGATATTTTTATAATTCATTATAGTTAAATGATGGAATATGATAATTCTGCCAACCTAAAACCAGTAATATTTTAAAGTCACTAGAAAATGATCAGATCCAGGATGAATTCTCGGATTTATCGAAACTATCCGAAGCTACCCGATTATTAAATGCGACGATTAATCTTGGATTTATTAATCCGAGAATTAATATCCGACTATTAGTACGGCTGTAAGTGTTTTTATTGTATAATTGCGTTTCTGGTTATTTTCATTTGTATGAAACATTAATAATATTTTATACATATTTGATTTATTGGTTAAAATAAAATTATGATAAATAGAATGCTGCTACTCAAATTTCATATGAATTCCTATTATATTTGTGTAATAATAACACGGAATACATTGCAATAAATTATAACAATAAGACGGGAAATTATAACGCCGGTCATTTTCCGCGTATACAAGGTTGAAATCTATTTTTCCAAGTCATTTTTCAGAGCCATTAATATGCGGGCTCGAATTACACGTTGGATAAAATATTTGCACAGGAAGTCTCCATCAATCATGCACAAATTTATGCATGTCTGACTTTAAAAATATAATCGGGGATTAGTTATTATTCTAATTGATCGATAGTTTGTGGATGTTATTAATTGACGTTGTGCAAAATGCTTTTAAGTAAATTCGTTGTTTATAGATTTTTATAAATGGGATGCCGGGAAGATAATAAATTTTTACGTCAAATTCACTCTATTTTTTTGCAAGTATTTCTGTATCCGCTTTATTATTAATTGATGGATTTATACAAAGGTAGTGTATATTCCCATAGATATAAATCATGTTTAATGGATTTTTTTAATAAACTTATTAAACTTTTTCGTTGATAAGATTTAACATATTAATATGATTAAATAAAAATAAATATGTCAATTTCAGATAGCCGCTAACTATGGCTACAATTAACAATAGTTTAGACACATTTGCTACTATTTTCTCGGTGTTAATGTGATTAAATAGTTAAATAGGAATTTAATTTATTTTGATTTCTCTTTTATATCATGCCTAACATTCTAAATACCATAGAAAATTACAATGAATTATTTAATATTCAAAAACAAGTCTAATAAAGTCATAAATAAAGATAACAATATATTTGGTCAGCTAATTAAGTACTATAAAGTTTCCATTTCCATCGCAATGAATCACCTCTGACAACAATTTCGCGGTAATGCGCCATTAGGTGCTGTTAGGTCTGATAGGTACATAAAGTAAAGTATAGTTCCATGTTCTGTGTGTGCATCTTATTGAAGTTTATTTATAGTGGGATAAACTGAGAGACGCATTAGCAGTTGACACATTGCTATACAGTATGTCTAAATGCAATACGTATCTAAGATTCTTGCACTCTAAAAATGTTTAAGTAAATAAATATCAATTGAATAAGTAATTGTGGAGGCTTTCACTTCGCGATACATTTTGATAATTCAAAATGAATAAACAATTGACTTTGTTGGTATCACCTTTTATGTATAAAAAGTGATACCAACAAAGTTAATGGTTTATTTATTTCGAAATATCAGTTGCCTTATCTGATGTTAATGTAAGTTTAATTTATAATAATAATATATAGTAAATGGTTAAAATTTTAATTTTTTTAATGATTATTAATTGCGTTTTAAATAACCTAAAGTAGATTACAATGAATTACCAATATTATATAATTAATAATTAAATAACTATTGATTACAGAAAATTGGCAATTTATTTATTATCTATACATATGAAATAATATATCCAAATGTTTATATTAACTTTTATCTAAAAACAAATAGCAATTTTTGATTGAAGCTAGAGTTACTGGTAAAAATATAATGTAATTAATACAAAGAAATGTTTTATTTAAATATTTAAATTTATTACTTTCTTTATGTAATAAACTAAATAAATTTAATTTCAATATAGAACAGGCAACTAAAATAACCTACATATTTATAAAATTGTGATATTGTATTTTTGTAACATACTGTATATTCCGTGCAATGAGCGTGACCTATATCCGATTTCTGAAATCGTGAAAGTTGCAACTGTATACTGCTTGTATACCTAGAGCCATGTGTACATCTCAGACGATTACAATAAGTTTCATTTAGCAAACCGTCGTACTTCCGCAATTCTTCTTGCGGAAAATTGAGAATATAACGTCCTTTATACTCGACTCCTGGCCCGATGTCACAAATTTTCATCCCCAGTATTTGTTACGTTTAACGGGCTGTTCTTAAAGCTCCGTCATACGAAAATTATATTTACTAAGGTTTGACTTAAGAGACGTTTCCCCGGTAGTTTGAAGTACAATACGTATAAACCACGTAATTATATATGAAGGGGTATTAAGTATTTTTAATACTTAAAATAAAAGCGTACGGGAAATTATGGTGGAGGCGCCGGGTAACAATATCCTCAATTTTTTAATTTCAATTTATAATGATTATTTACATATTGATTCATTTTTATATATTTGAATATAGTTAATGAATTACATAGAAACAAAATATTCATATATTAATTTGATAGACTGATTCTTATTTGCAATGCAACAAAATTTACAACGCGAAATATTTTCTAATCCTGTAGTTAATGTTTACAAACAATAGTTATCCATTATTCATAACAAAATAACTGCGACAAACTGCATTGTATAGTCTAAATGTAGACAATATTTTATCAATAAAATGCAAGTTTAAAATACCCCATTATTAAACGCCGCATAATAAGTTATAATCTAAATATAATTTAGCATTAAAAGACGCTTGAATGAATCAGTATAAAATTTCTAAGGGAATAACAGAGAATGAGCTGAAGGTAGTGTACAACTTATTAACCTATCAATAATAAACACATCTGTATTAGAAAAATGTCGACTCGTTCAATAGATATTTTAATAATACTAATGTTTCACTATTAAATGAGATAAATTTAGATAGAAATTAAATCATTTCTGATTACCAATTGAATTTGGTAAACATGTGATGCAGTTTAGTTATATTATCTTAACTTTTATGAACACTAAAAAGTTTTTGATGGTGTTCTGCTGATTGCTACAATATCTATACAAATAGCTATTATCTTATCATTTTATATCTTAGCAACACATTAGAATTTATATAAAATGATAGTACTTAAGAAGAGATTAATTAGGTATTTTGTAATATAATAAGCGTTCCAAATTGATCAATTTCTGTATTTAATTTATTTTGACTATCTATACTGCCACAATAACCATACTTCCATAATCGCTGCTAAAATTTCTAACATTTCCGATAAATATGCAAATCTTATATTGTTTATTTAAAACGGATAATCTAATAGCAAGTAAGAAATATTAAAAATTTATTTTAACTCTAGACATACCAAGGCATCACCAAGTCAATTTCTTTATAACTATGTCTATTAGCTCAGGCAACCAAAAAGTAAACACTACCCTCTTTTGAACTCACATTGCTATGTATTTTTCTATCAACTCTATCTATTCTAAACGTTTGCAATGTATGTATATATTTTTAATCCTAAGGATTTCTTATCTTAATGAAAATTGATTATGTGTGTGTTTACTGAATGATAATTAATACTTTATAATGGATTTCGTCGATTCACCATCATATATCATTCACATAAACTTTCTTTTCCACTTTTTTTTATGTTCTTAAGTTCTGTAATTTAAATTATAAAGAAGAAGCGGTTTTTGACACATTATGATACTTGCTAGAGTCAAAAGAAAAACAAAAAGGGATAAAAATATCCAGTCCCTAAATGTTGAGAACTACTCTTACTAAATAGCGATAACTGTACTAAATATCTTCCTAAAGTATCCATTTGGATAACCATCTAAACTCAGCCAATTATACTGAAATAGTGTGCGCAAAGATTTCAAAAAATACCTACTACCTCAGAACTATACCACGTCAATGTAGTTGCAGTGCAGTAGTTAAAACTTAAAACCCATATTCGGTAGGGAATATTGATGTGGGATCTCTCAATCTGCCGTAATAGCGTAATTATTCTGCAAAAGCTGGCCCTAAGGGTTATAACTCATATCGGGTACCAAGATGACTGTAGAGACTCTTTGAATAAAATATGCATACTTACTGTTTCATCCTTATTTATATTAGAATGTGTTTGTTATTAAAAAAACATTTAATAGATTATCCTGCAAAACAACATTTTTACGAAACGGGTGAAAGGAATTTTATTTGTCTAAATCAAATTAGACTAAACAGAGCATAAACTGGTCAACGATATTATGGTATGGACAATACAAAAATTTGCCAGTGAAATGTTTTAAAACTAAAGTCAAGAAATACTCAGTAGAAAAATTATTGAACATACTAGAGAAACTTTTGACAACAGGAAAATTTTGCTTCAACAATTTCGAATAAATAGTAATGCTCTTATTGGTTTGGTGATACTTCAATCTCAATTTTTTTATTTTAATATCTGGTAAGTTTTACTTTATGGTATACTTTCTTATTCTATATTATGTCTGATCCCCATTTTAACCCGTTGTTTTTAATCTGTTTAGAAATATATATATTCTAAGTATATTTTTATTTGTACTCGTTTTAATTTTCGTATTATTTTTTGTAAATTTTGTTGTTTAGTTCTTTCTGTTTAAATAATTTTACATTTTATATATGCCTCCAATATTAGATTGCTAATATTATTTACATCCATGACAACAGTAAACGGTAATGTAATTCACTATAAATCATATTCTATTCTTCCATTCTATTCTAACTACTTTGGTTCGAATATAATTCCAAAATAATATAACCACACACGTACCCTTTAACTTGTACCTTCGAGATTATTGAAACATTTAGCTTTAACACATATGCGTAGGTTCATTGGTGCCGTGACGGTAAATTAATTTCCTTCGTTAAACTCGAAGAAATTACTATTGTTAATTTGAGTTTACGTGAATAATTTTACAAATGAAAATAACACACAGTTTATACCTTACTTCACTTGTTTATTAAGTGTTAAATGTACATTTCGCTCACAAGGTGAAATTATCTATAAACTGGCATCTTCATCTCCTAATGGTTGTGTAATTTATTAGTGACCCGATAGGATTTCTCCAGTTACCAAATATCATCAGATCAGATCAGAAGATATTTGTAATAAATTTTCATAACAAGTATCTTCTAACAAACAAATAATATTATTTATCTGTTTTTTGCCTTCTCAATTTTCTATTCAATTTCTAATAAAAAAAATCTCACTTATCCCAAGACGTTTTAAATGTTGGCAAGAATTATGCAAAATCTTCTATATAGTCAATGTTTTTATATTCAATATCAAGATTCTATTATAAAATCATTCAGTTGCTTCATATTTCAATCACAGTCGCTTATCGTACTGAACACACTTTCTATTAGAAGTTATTACAATTTTTATATTATTCTTCTTAAAAAAATGTATTAAAATCGTTTAAGTTTTAGAAAATTAACTAATATTATTATTTACATGATTTCCTTGATAAATTGATTGCTCTATTAGGTGAATAAAAGTTTAAAGTGATATCTTACTACTATACATAGTTTTATAATTCAGTTGGTTCGTTGGATAACAGGCAGGTTTTTTGAATTTATTAATTTTCACGTTTTTCAATAAGTTTGTTCAACAGACTTGAATGAACGCTGTTTATTCGTTAATTCGAATCTATTGTCACACTTTATGCCACTAAAAATATCAACTCTACCTTAGTGACAAAAGTGTCAATGTATAAAAAATATAGTTCTAAGATTTTCATTCACCCAATGTAGCAATACATTTTCGAAACAATTGTAGTGAAAATAAACATACCCTTTTGAACCAACAAGTTATGCAGAATATTATTTAAATGAAATAAATATGGATTTTCAACACCTCAACTCCATATTAATCAACCTTAAACATTATAATATTAATTAATTAACTACATTCTATTTACTTTTCTAAATGTGTGATCATTCAAATTTCTATATTAATTGCATTAGTATTAAACACGAATTATCTAGCTGGTAACGGATACATTTGGGGAACATTCTTCAATGTTTTGGAGTGATTCCTAGAATTAATAATTTTATTACAAAGATTATTTTCTTGACGTTAAACGGGTTAAACTGTATTTCCAAAAATGTACCTGCTATAATGGACGAATAAAAAGTTAATTCAAATACTGATGTTATTATTTTGGAAAATAATAATAATCACAATTTTTTTTCTGTATACATTAATTTAACGTTTTCCTTGTATTTAGGTTTAAGAAAGCTATAAAATTGTCATACATAACAGTTTTAGAATTAAAAATCCAACATATGGTGGTTTCTGTACTGAACTTTAAGTACATCTATTTCTACAGCTACTAAATTGTAACAAAATATTCTAGAAATTTAAATATTTGGTTTAGCTACATAAAATTCTGCACCAGGTTTTCTATAATTCGAATCCCAATGAGTGCACAATTCTTTAAAACTATTTTTCTTTTATTTGTATTAAAGTCAATATACTTTTACATCCAATTATCTTATTTAAACCAAAGAACTATATGTATTCGCACCAATTTTAATCCCTGTGCCAAACATTGTTTCAGTTTTTATAATGTAAGTAAATTGCATACTAACTTCTTTTTCCGTTAATTAATTTGTTTTTTGTACACCAATTTGCAACCTCTGAATAAATGGTATTTATATTCTCGCTAAGATCCTCTGGTATTTGTGCTGAAACTACTAGTGACGTAGTATTAACAGCAAAATTTATCATATGACCTTCACTGATAAATTGGTGTTGAACCCGGGGCGACGCCTTTGACAATACTGTAAGAGTTGATATTATTCGCTCAATTTCTATTATATTTGACTATGAGTTAAAAATAAAGTAATTAAATTTAATATCTTGCCTCTTATTACAAGGGCGGATAGCTTTAACCTTACTAATTTCGCGCTTATAGTGTCGAAAGCGCGGAAGAATTTGTAGAGGAGTGCTGTCACGTTTTTACCGGAATCTACTTGAGAATATACTTCATCGATAAACTGATAGCCCTTTCAAATATTTTTGAAAATAAGTTTATCACTGACACAATGCCAGATTTACAAGATATATTAGTGGCTCTAGGATGAGATAGCTTACCGCTTTTATTAATGGCGTTGATATCTCATC
The DNA here is from genome assembly GCA_963969525.1 of Ontholestes murinus. NCBI lineage: Eukaryota > Metazoa > Arthropoda > Insecta > Coleoptera > Staphylinidae > Ontholestes > Ontholestes murinus. The sequence continues at coordinate 18,173,925 of OZ018390.1, read as the reverse complement.
AGCTCCTGCACTTGTTTTATTATTTTATTTTATTATTATTGATTGTAGTTCTTCAGATGATATTGGACGAAGAACCATGTTGCTTGAATTGTTCTTAGTAGCTGTACATAAAGTTGATACATTTTTTTCCGAATTGGTTGTTAATGTTTGTGCATATTATTGTAGCAAAATAATGGACAAATATTTTGGCAACTCGATTCCGGTCTTATATTTTATTCTCTCAATTTTTAATGATAGTAATAGATTTTCGTATTATCGAGTTCTTCATTTACGAATGACCATATTTTTTAACTTTGTTATTCGCTTTTAGTATTTCATTTCCATGGAATTGTTTCCGTGTACTTTGAAATAAAAGTTTATGCAGTTTTTTGAGTATTTGTAAATTTGACTGTCTTCCTCTGATCTATTTTCAATTATATTTCTATATGTTTATTTCAATTCTTCTAAGGATTCAATTACTTTTTCATTAATACATTTTTTCCTTGATTATTTCCTATTGACTGTTGTTCTTCATTTTGGACAAGCTAGTTTAAAACAATATAGGAATCCATTTAAAAATATATTGAATGCACTATTTATGTCATTTGCCAATTTCTCAGTTTATCTGTAAATAATATTGTAGTTCTGATATATTTTCGTCTGTTACTTCTCTAGTGATTTTAAACTGTGTTTCGTTGTCCTACTCTACTAAACTTATTATATCAGTTATTATCAGAAGTCGTACTAAGTAATCAGAAATATTCAAATTCACGTTATTACATGTGCAATAGTTTTCTTGGTAGTTCATTACCATACAGTCTTGTTGACTTACAGATAATCTTTCATTAATTATTTGTATTCTAGTTTTTTCATTTAATTTGTTTACTAGACGATACGAATTGAATATATCACTTATTAATTTTGTCTCTAATGAATCATTAAGCATATTTATCTTAATGTCACCACATACAATTATATATCTGTAGAATAACTGCAAATCATTTAAGTTAAGTACACGTTGGTCTCAAAACTTTCTGATAATTCCATTGGGCAGACGATCGTTACAATACCGATTTTATAATTTTCTAAAACTATTGTACAAGCAGCGCATTTAATTTCCATTTTAATTATGTAATTAAGATTTTTTTGTATTATTTGCAACACACGTTTTTATCTTTTTATCTACGAGTACCATAGCTCCTCTATATTAATGCATTTTCCTTGAATAATTATTTATGCAAATGAATCCACCATTTCTAATAAGTTTTTTTTATTATTTTCATCTACAGCTAATTTCCACTCATTTATTTTGATTATTGCGCTTCTTATATTTAAATATAACGTTGGATTCATATAATCTGTTTTTTATCTACGGATTCCGATTTCGACTTCAGAAATTGCGAAAATTTCCCTGGAATTGAAATTTTCTTACTGATGTTCCATCAGGCTATATTTTAGGGTCATAATCCTCATTTATATAATTTATAAGAAAACTAATTTTAAATGTATTTAACTTTTTCTTCATTTGATCCCGAATGTATTGTTATTTTTGTTTTGGTTTAGGTTGTTCATCTGAGTTTTTAATTTGTTTAGATGGCTTCATTTAGTATTTATGTCGCATATTTTATCAAAGTATTAAATTGCTGAGCTTGCCTTGAGATGATAATGGCACAGGTCGACCGTGTGGATTAGATTTATTTAGATGCATTTGAATTTTATTTACTTGAGAATGGTTTAAATCCTCGGCAAAACTTTTGTCGAAAGGTGTCACTTTGTTGTTGATGATTTCTAATAGTTTAATATTATATTTTATCACGTTTGTTTTAACTTTGAATTCACTGATCTTATCTTTATCTCTTTATGCTTAAGAGAGTTTTTTAAATATGTTACCTCGCAACATTTTGTGTCTTCTTCATATCATTTTCTCATCACAGGTGCCTCCGTCTGTCCCGTTTGTTATTATGTTTTCGCAGCAATATAAATCATTATTATTATCGATAACTATTTGTCCTGATCATTTTAACAAATAATTGGGAAGAAAGTAACTGTTGCATAAACTGCAAGTCGCAATTTTTTATCTACTACTGAACATATTTTGCACACAGTTTCACTACAACTGATCGTTCTCGTCGCCATTTCTAATATTCATTTTAATGAATAATATATTTTTCTTTGTCTTATAGAGTATAAATCAATTTAGAATATTTTTAATGTGGTGGCATCACTAATTCTGAACAAAATGGAAAATCATTATTCAATCATTCAATTCATCAACTGCTTTACAATAATAAATAATTAATTATTAAAAACATTAAACACATCTGTCCACAATTTAAATCATTGGACGCCTCATATCGTTCATAATTGTAAATTATATTATTATTCCCACCATCTAATCTAAAATACTGCATTTCAATCGGAGGTTTTAGATTACAAAAAACTATCAAAATATGTTACTATTTTATAAGTAAGCCAATGTGTGCCTTCATTTTCTAAATTAATACATTGGTCTATATGAGAAATGCATTTCTCAAATAAAAGCCCTTAAATGAAGATGTTTTGAATAATTTAGCCAATTTTAGAATTTCCAAATTGCTTGTCTTTTTATGAAGAAACAACAATGTATGTATAAGTTACTGTAAATAACTCCTTGAGAATGACCAACAGTCGAAACTATTTGTGGTTAAATCATAGTGAATTTTTCAATTCAGAATAACAAAGTGCTTAATTAATCCTTTTATTAACATACAAATGATTTACCACGGGTTAAGTGAGAAGTTAATTAATCTTTCAGATTCAGTTTCCTATTTCTTGGTACTTTTCGCATCATTTACAACATCTGCAATTGCTGCTGCACCTCTGCAAAGTTGTCCCAATTCGTCCAAAGCTGCAAACAGTGGAATTAAAGGTAAAAATCCTCAATGCTTCGGAATGGGTATATTGGAAATTTAATTTTTCTTTTAAATATTTTCAAAACTCAATATGCAGATTTTGTAGCATCGAATAAACTCTTTCTTGTTGCATTTCTAGCAATTAAAATTACCTTATTAAACACTAATTATTCGTTGCCACTTGCGATCTTTGACCTTACTTATTCTCTTCTTCATTCCCATTTCGAAAGTAGTATTTCGTTTGATTACTGCTGCGACTGTTTCTGATGCAATATTTTCACCAAAGCGTGGACGAACTTTTCTAATAATTTTTCGCAACTTTTCGTCAGCAATATGTCTTTTCTATACATTATTTGTATTATAATGAACAATAGCGTGCTCTTTACAAGCTTCATCTAGTTCGTTAATTCCTATATCAGATATTGCTAATCATTTTACTATTTTAGTTTCATTGCCACAGCAATTATATCCAGGCAAGTGAATTTCAAATGGTAATTTATTTATTAACTTTTTTACGACCGTCTCATTTGATAGTTCTCTTTCGACTGATGCAATTGCGGATACTAATTATATTATAAAGGTATATGAGAATACAACAAATATTACTATAAGTTTCTATTTTTATACAATCACCAAAGAAATTAGCCTAAATATATGTCACAGCTAAATGCCACTATTTAAATCTTTCATTACATACATTTCTCTTAAACTACTTTCTAAGCAAAAAGTTAAAACTATTTCAATTCTTTTATTTTTTTGACGAATTTTTATTAACCGTAATAAAATAAATGCTACGTACTTATTATAGCTTGCTCACATACTACCACTTTATTTTTTTTACTTTACATCGTAAGAATCTAAAATCACTTGCTGCAAATCAAAATCGTATCAATACCATAAAATAATAATTCATTTACCAAACAAGCATATTCACTACATTTTCCTTGGAATATTCAATAATATCCCCAACGATCTCTCTTAATAATCCCAAAGATGTATCAATAAACTCAATAATAAATTTGATATTTTTAAATATTCCAAACAAATTGAATTCCTAATTTCCATAATTCACGAAGATCTTCGTACGAAAAAGGTATTTCCTTTTTCCCTACATCAATATTCATAACATTTGGACAATTATCAATTATAACCTAGCCTATTGATACCCATTTGGAATTACTCTTTAAAAAAAATCGAAGGCAACGAAGTGGCAGATGAAAACGACTCATTAAAACCAATCACAGCCATTATGTGCTTGAACTCACAAAGAACAAGCTGCTGAGAACATTTACCGGGCTTATGACATGACATTGTGCCTTCCAGTACTATTTGTGGAGAGTGGGAAAAGAGGAAAGTGGAAATTGTGAACTATGTGATTCGGCAGATGAAATGATCAAGCACATACTATGTAATTGTGTCGCGATTTTCTACAAGCGTTTTTCACACTTCGGTAGAGTTCACGAAGAAGTGAGCAGCATCACCCCAAAGAAAGTTACCAAGTTCATGGAGAACGTTGGACTGTTTGGGAAGTGATTGGTTAAGAGTAGAAGAATAGATTTGATAGATCTGCCTCCTTTGGATGAATAATCACATCTAGTCTTCATATACTCATTGATGAGGCGCAGAGGGTATGATAATGAGGAGGAATTACCTCAGAAAGGAAGAGGTTCTAGAATTGGCAATCTCCTTCTACTCATAACCACTCGTATTTTTTTATCAACCGTGAAAATTCCTTTCATTGTTTTACTCCAGATCTATGCGTTTTACGTTTTCACTTGCAGAGACGTAAATATGCATCCCTTACAGTTCTCACATCGTTTGGTTCATATTTTAATTTCCATCTCGAGCGTGCACATCTGTACACATTTTTAAAGCTACGTTACTCTCGGCATAATGAAATACATGATCATTAAACCCCTTTAAATAATCATAGGGTTTAATATACAACCTTTAGAATGTAGAGTCTTAGACGTGCTCACATTTCTCGAAATAATATTCCATTATTACAATAATTTAGATGATGAAACTATTTATCTATTGTAGTTATTGATGAATGTCATAATAATATACTAATAACTATAGATATATTGCGTAAATCATTAAATGCATAAATCTAGCATTAATTGTAACTAACACTAATATTATGTTGACCTTTGTATGTAATTTATAGTAACGCATATGAGTTTATCATTTGCTAACTAATATCTACTATTGTATAAAGATGATGTTTTTGCATTAATAACAGTATCAAATTAAGTTTACAATTTAATAATTTTAATAATAAAGTTCATATGTTGTATCAGCGAATATTTGATTAAATTTGTTTTAGTACGCATTTTATACTAAAATTATCCATACGTCTGTTAACATATAATGCGTCGTAAAAAATAATAAGTCGCCGTTTATAGCCGGAGGTCATTTCATTTACTGACGCCGTTAATATAGAAGGCAGAACTTAAAAGGAAATATTTCCATTCCATTGGTAAAACACTAAAATTCCCCTCTCGGCCGCAAGCCGCACGGCCGCCGTCGTAAAATTACCAATCATTAACAAGAGGAAAACGGCCTCCCGTGCGATGTTACCAAAGTCCCGCACGTACCGCACCACCCTTGACCCGAGGACCCGAATAACGGGTCTTTTGATCGCGGGTCCGCGTCCCCGGATCCTGTATTCCGGCGTTAGTTAGTGTTTATTTCCTTCATTTCCTGATTCGTATATCACTGTTGTGGCCGCGGCGCGTTTTCACATAGAAACGTCTGCTCTTTATACATTTCTTTTCCACTATATAAAAGTCAACGGCAGATATTTATGCCGCATTCGCCCTGCGCCCTTCATTTTTCCGTTTTATGATTAATAAATTAGGAATTTCGCACACACGAAACAACCAATGATATATTCGAAACGAATGCACCTTACGTCAAAATACTATTGCATTATATGGCATGGTCTCTACACTATTATTCCTTTTATGGTTTATGCTCGTAAAATCTACATTTTACGAGAGCAAATGTGCGAGATTTAATTAGTGATCTTGGACACAGATATTTTTTTTAAATACTTTTTGGTAAAATAGTAATGAGATTATATGTATATACAAAATATCTCATTACTTACTCATAGTGTATTAATTATTATATATATATATATATATATATATATATACAATCTGAATGTTATATGTATATAAAATGTTTTGTAGGTATAATGAACATAAAATCATATTAAGCTAATGTGCTTTTAGATTGTTGCTACGTCGTTACATTATTTCTTTTCGTTTGTTAGATCATTATTTTTTAAATATCCGTATTGAGTTTAACCTTAAGAATACTGATTACAATTAGTGCTATTTACATGCTTAAGTTAAAATAAGTGCTGTTTGATAAATTTCATGCTGTATAATAATGATCTTAATATTTTAAATATTTCACCTTTCATTATATATTTAACAAAGTGTATTCGACGATGGCTACATATATAGGGTAGTTTTGCTTCCTCTAAAAGCACTGCTGCATAAATAAACAGAAGAAAACTTAAAGTTGCGTTATTAATTAGACAACACCCTCGTCACTATGGCTTAGGAGGCAGGAGAAGCTGCAGATATAAACTTTCCTAATCTGTGCTTTGTGGGTTAAATTTCATATATTTACATGTTATACTTAAGACTAGATATAAATAGAAACGTGTATTTATATTTCAAAAATATAACCATTTATATAATCATTAATTAAAGTTTAGTTGAATGAGAAACAAGTGCCTACTTGACTTTATATAAGTTAGATATTTTGCAGAAATGCATTTCTAAAGTGTGCATACTTGATGTGAGTATTTATACTAAAAGTAATTTCAATTAATTTTAATTATGTTGAAACTATATGCTAACGTTTACTTATTTATAATACATTTATATAATGTAATCTTTTATTTCTATTTATGATTTGTACAATTTATAATTTACAAATTTCAATACAGCATAAATAAATATATATGCACATCTTATTTTCGAATAATTTATTAGAAAGAACTGATTGTAAAATAATAATAATAATCGTTTATTTCTCGACAGATTATACATCTAATAAGGGAGAAATATAAATAGAATTAAAGTTAACTATATTTAAATATTTTATATGAAGTATTTGATTTCGAGTTATGTAAAGAATTTAGTAAAGCTATCAAAAATGTTATACATTTGGCGCTTTAATAATCCGGTACAGAAAAAAATTACTAATCGTTTCAATTAATTATTTAATGTAGTATTGAATATTTGTGTGACTTCTAATATAAATTTTTATTTGAAAGTCTATTAAAATAAGTCAATTTAATTAAAATCATATCAAAACTGGCTAGTATATTAGGCACTTCTTAAAGGCCTCAAAGGCAACACTCAAGCACAGGCTACGAGTACAAGTGTTTCATTATTTTGAATTTCAATCCCGTATTCTCATAATCCTCCTCAAAGGAGCAATTAGAAACGTTTAGAAGGGTGTACTGGATATTATTTCTGACCCTAATTAATACTCCACTGCCGCAATATAATTTCGCGGAGAATTGAGTTTAAAATGAAATTGTAAGATGATATCGGCAAAGAAAGTAACCTTTCTTTTATACAACCGTTAAATTATTACATAAATAATATAAAATGAACAAAAATCAAATTCATCCTGTGACTAAAATTTAAATATTTCATTAGAAATAGAAAATATTTTTTCAAGAGAGAAAGTGAAATGCATTTCAATTGTATCCCGGCGCATCCACCAGAATTCACACATGTTATATTTATTTATTTATCAATTTGATATTTTAAATTAAATGAAATAAGAAAGTGACTTACATTTTCAAAAGATAGATTTAAATATATGCATATAAGAATGTTTAATTAAGGCCAAATGAATTTAATTCAGTTAAAATGTATTTTATAAAAATATTTATGAGAGACGTAGCGATATTTACTTAATAAAATATTAAATGTTAAAGTGTTTCTTTCATAGTCAATAATTAAATTAGCAATGGACTATTAGAATTTCACGTGTGGTCGGAAAATTAATGAATCGCTACAATTCTTTGACTAATACCTAATTTACTGGTGTGCAACATTTTCGAGCAAGTAAGTAGCCTTCAGTAGATGATTAATTAAAAAAGTTTTAAAGCACGTCTCGTTTTATGTATAGGGCGTCGTCTCAACTAAATGGCTTACATTGTGAATAGTGAGCTTGATAAAGAAATAACTACATGAAATTATTTTCGCCATCAGTACTTGTTATGTTGTTATCACTGCCGATAAACTCTTACGTAATTGCCTTTGTCAACACTATTATAACTTGGATTTCTATTATAGTTGCCGCACGCTGAGTGTAATCAAGAATAATCGCGATAGGCGACGCGACAAACTACTTGGAAATAATCTCTTACATAGATAAAAGTAGCACAGACAAAATTATGTTTCATTAAAACTCTAAACACATTTATTTTAAATCAAAAAATTATTCGACAGCAAATAATTTAATATACCTTGAATAATGGAAAATAACAAATATCTTATATTCAAACAATACTTTGTTTAAGATAATTTTATAATATAAAATCGTATGGAAACTAAAGGGGAAACCTATTATATGGTAATATCAGGTAACATATTGACGGCGAGCCGGAGTATTCCCAAGACTTTTCTTCTCTGTTTCTGTTTACCTTTCCCTACACCTCAGTAAATATAATATGTAAATAAAGTGTAATCAATAAGCACTGAGCTACCGTAAAGCTTGCTCGATTCCCTAAAACGTTCTCTGGATTCAGGACCAAAGGGATATACAGGACGGCGAAAATTCATCTGAAACTGAAAATTCCATGAACACTTATGCCTTCAGGTAAAAAGAATTGCACAAATACGTGCATCTATGTGTTATGTATCGTCACGTACATCGAACATATAGCATGATATATTTTTTTATACATACAGTAGTCGTCTTATTAAGAACAACATCCAAAAATGTATATATATATATATATATATATATAACCTTCAAGAGGGAGTAATGCAATCATTTGTAGTTAATATAAAATCTCGTATATATTTTCCACAGGGAAATATACTCGCAACCAACCTTCAATATCACACACTGGTTCAAGGTAAATGCATACAAACGTCTCAATTGCATATGTCCTATATATTAAAAATAACATTTCCACACATGGGAATTTACCATGTAACGTATATCGAGGTCGTCAATTCCATTTAGAAAGTGATTGAATGAAAATAGGTTTTTATCATTACCGAAAAATCAACAATAGCGCCGTTGTTCGATTACATTCAACAATCATCATTTATTTTTCATTAACACAGATAAACAACGGCCGCCATTTAGTCCCATTGATTCTACATTAAATGGATATGATATGAGGGAATTACGGCCATCGGAAATGTTTGCAGAGAGAATCGAGAGTGATTCCAGAAACAAAGATATCGGATTTCCATTATTATATATATAGAGGCGCATAGACATTTTAGATCTCTTCCATTTCCCTACCGTTGGCCATAACTACCCCCCTTCTGTTCAGATAAAGAAGTGGGTAAACATAAATTTTAGCGGTTTCCGCAATTAGGGGATGCGTCGAGTCGGTATCATGCGGCTAAAGAATTGTAAACAAATTCGAGTAATTCGCAAGAAAGAAAAAGTTTGTTTTCTCGAGTTTCTAAAAACGATTTTTGTATTTGCATTTATATTATTCCAGATTATTCGCATCATATGAATGGATTATATTTTTTTTACTTGGGCCTTTATAATAAATGTTTAAGAACACTTGAAATAAATATCTTATTTAAATTTAATTTAATTATTATAAAGAAAATAATACAGAAAATTCTAAAATATTGAAGGAAATTATTTTAAATTTGGAAAATAACGCTAGATAAAAATTAAAAAAATGGTGATGTGGCCAACATAATACTTTCCCTATATTTTTCTCGAAAACTATGAGTTCTACGCAAAAAGGCTATTCTTAATAATTTGCTCAATTTTGAATTCTAAATTCTAAATTCTAAATTTATATGTATATGTAGGGTTGATGAGTGTCTTTTAACCCACTCTCCAATCAGTGAAACATAAGCCAGAAAATTAAAAGTTGTAAAACGTAATTAAACATAACAGTTTTGTTAAATTTAATAAATATATTCAAACAAATTTTTCAAATAATTTTTTATTATGTTTTCTGACTGAAGGGTGGGATAGAAGCCACCCACACACCCTACATATACATATAAACTTTAATTCCTTATCGCCTCGTTGCATCCAATGAAATAACTTACAAATTTTTTCGAATATTTCTAGATGATTTACATCAATAATATACTTGTAGACTAGAAATTAATCACTGCGCAAGCAGTATTTTGTAGATTGTTCATCATCAATGCGATTGTAAAAGTAATATTCTAAAACTTATTCAGTTGGGAGGATTTTATAGGCAGTATGAAATTATGTGGATGTCCAATTTGGAAACAAATGACTGGAAAATTTGATTCAAAGAGATATTAAATTAGGAAAAATAAGTTTTTAAAGATACATATAACCTCCGTACATATAACATGTAGAAGAAACTGTAGTGTGTATAATAGAGGGTTGTTGGAACTTAGATTTTCTAGATACTTGCTGATTTAAAAACTAGAAGTGAAACAATATTTTTAAATTCTTCAGAAGATAAAATAAGTTTACCACTAATAATGATTTAAATCATGTAAATCAACAAAATACTGCTTGCGCATTCCTGGATTATTATGTATATGTAGGGTGGGTGGGTGGCCTCTAACCACAAAGATATTGATACCTGAGAAAACTCATGGGTCCTACAAAAGTAAAATCTTAAAAAAACATTTGAAGAATCTTTAAGAAAACTGTGTTTATTAGAAAAAAAATAATATCAAATATTATAAAGAAACCATTAAAGCTTTCTCTAAGCAAGAGATAATTGATTTTTTTAATGTTTATTTAAACATTTCAAGAAACAATTGTAAAATAAAAAACATTTGATCACTCGAAAAAACAACAATTTTCAAATTAACTTAAATAATTATTTTCGTAGCAGTAGTAGTTGTATTTGGCTATCGACCACTTGGTCCTTCAGCCGTGTTATTTATGTATTCGTGTGTGTGTTTAAATCCGATTGTTACACTTATTTTATTTTACCAAAGAAAATTAAAAAAAAAACTGATTTTAATGTTTTTACGTAATTGGAAATTAAAATCTTTTTTTGTAAATAATACTATAGAAAAAACAATTAACAAATAGCTCGAATTTAGCTTTTAAAAATTAAATCAAATAGAAAATTTTCTGATCTAATCTAATACTTTTCAAACAGTTGAAAGACAACTTGATTAACCTTATTTATTTAAACTAATAAAATAAATGTAATAAAATTTATTAAAATCCTTAGGTAGCTTTTTTTAATTATTATTAGTTAAAATAAATAAACTTTCCTGAAGTTATACCAGCAAAGTTACTTTTTACTTTTATTATTTTATTGCAAAATAATACAAAATCGAATAAACAGAAACAATCGACTCTTTAAACGGTGAACTCTTTATAAGAATCAATTTATTTTAATTTAAAAACTTTTTATAAGTGATTAAGATCATTCGAAACATAGCAAAATTAAGAAATTTAAAAAAATATATTTAGTTTTCAAGAGAGTCCAAGAATTTCTTCTTAACGTTTCTAAATGGTTTGTTATTTTGGTCTTAAAACTGTATTAAACTTTTCGGATGTCCTAAAATTTAAATAGCTTTTTCATAAAAGTTTTTCTAGAATATTTGTTCTGAACATTTTGATCAATTCAATTTTTTAGAGAAATCTCTATATTTTGCAATTTCTTTTAATTATTTTTAGATATTTTACCACTTTTTTGAACTGTACAAAATCTACTGTTTGAGTAGTATTTTCGAGATCATGCAAGATTTTCTAAAAGTTTTGTCATTTCCTTTACAAAACTTTTCTTTATAAAACTAAAAACTTTCTTCTCGAAATCATTTTTTATTTTTTTTTCAACATTTTCTTGAAATTACTATTTAAGGTTTTTATGTTTTTAGTCGATTATTTTTTCTTAAAGCTATATATTTTTTTAATTATTTTTGTTTTAATAAATTTTTCTAGATTTGAATTATATAGAATTTTTTAAAACTTTTCCTCGAAATTAATTAAGTTTTATTATAAGATCATCTATAATTTTTCTCAAAATTTTTAACATTTCTGTACAAAAACTTTTCTTTTGACTAGTTTAAGAACGTTCTACTCTAGATTCTCCTGCAATTTCTCTTGTGGTTTCTAGATTTGGTTTAGTTATTTTCTTCTGAAAACCATATATTTCTTTTCTTTTAAACATTTGAATAATAATAATTTTCTTGGATTTTATTTATATCAATTTTTAGAATTATTCTTAAAAAACAATTTACTTAGAGATATCTATATTTTGCTAGATTTTTTTCTCCTTCTTTACAAATTTCTCAAATAATTTTTGATGGTATTTTCCTGACTGGAGGATGGGATAGAGGATCACCCACTTGCCCTACATATACATATAATCTTTAATTCCTTATCGCCTTATTGTATCCAATGAAATTAATTACAAATCTTTTTAAATAAAAATGAAATTAAAATGGAAGCATTTTTGAGTGAGTAAATTAGAAAAATATGATGAATGATGAGTGGGCAGACTTTAAATATAAGTTAGATAAGATTTGCTATAGAAAGTTAATTATATTTAAAATTAAATTTTGATTTTGTTTCCTTTTTTATTACATAAAGGGTTTGATGGTTTTAAGTAGCAAAATCATGAACGGCTAGCAATTAAAGTTATTATATATATGTAGGGTGGGTGGGTGGCTTCTATCTCACCCTTCAATCAGCAAAATATAAGGGAGAATTGTAACAAAAAGTTGTAAAATATAAATAAACACAAAATAATTGCATTTTTTAGATTTATTTATACAAAGGATAGAGGCCACCCACCCACCCTACATATACATATAAATTTCAATTCCTGATCGTCTCGCGGTTTGGAGTAAATAAATTTTACAGAACTTTTTGAATTAAAAAAAAATTCAAAAGGTAAGGTTTTTGATGAGGAAATTAATACAATTTTTAAGAAGGATGGGTAGATATAAAATATATATTATTAGCTATATAAGGACATTTATATTTAAATTTACGTAAATTTGGATTTTATTGTTTTTTTGTAGCAAAATCATCACCGATTAATATTCGAGGTTATCATGTATACGAAGGATGGGTGGCCTCTATTCGACTTTCCAATCAGTAAATCATAAGCGAGGGTTTTAATTAAAAATTGTAAAATGTAAAGAAATATAAAAATTGTGATATTGCTATCATAATATTTTCCTCACAATTTCTTCAAATCTTTGAAGTTTACGCAAAAGGCTATTGATAATAATTTACTTAATTTTGGAATCTTTACAATTACTTATTATACAAATTTCATGCAACTCACATAGTTTATTAGTACTAGGCAAAAAATATCAAAATATTTTTTTAATTTTTTTCTCGCAAGTTAAGCACTTTATGAAAAAACATGTTCTAATTAAACTTGCTCAGTTTCTCATTCCCTTTAACTTTTGTTTGAAGAGCAATGTAATATTTTTAAAATTTAGAGAAATATCGAGAAAAATCCAAAAAACGCCTTGAGTAAACAACCACTTCCGGTTTAGGAATGTTTACCAAAAGCATTTCACTTCTAATTATTAATGATAAAACGTTAAGTTTAAAGTTTCATCTCAAACTGATTTTTCCTTTTTGAGATAGAGCGCCCACAGACATTTTCATTCACAAAAACAATACTTCCCCTATATATACTATATAGGGAAAGTCAAAATCATAATATAAACGAAATTTCAAAATTGGGAAGAAAAATTATTCAATAGTTCCGATAAGGTAAATTCAGAAATGATAAATTATTGAAACAATAAGAAATATTTCTAAAATATTAAAACAAATAAACAAGGAATGTTAAAAAGAAATTCTTAGAAAAAAATCGAAAAACCAGGAAGAGAAATTCGTAGAAAACTATAATAATTTTAATGAAATCAAACAAAAACTCTGTAAAATTCTATAACTACCTAAAAAATCTCTCGCAATTTAAAAGAAACAATCTCAGACCATTCCGATTAGATAAGAAGGAAATGATGAAAATTAAATATAAGAAACATTTTTTTCATAACATTAGAGCACTTGAAGAAAATTCTAGAAATCCGAAAATGAAATTGCTGCGAAATTCTAGAAACCAGAAACAAAAATAAAATGCAACATTTAGAGAAGTTGCTAGAAAAATATAATAATATTAATCATTTCGGAAATTATTTTATTGAGTTTTAAAATAAAAATAAAACATTATTAAACAAGAAATATCAGTATGGTATAGATGGATGGTTATTATCTTATTTCGTTCAGATATTTACATATAAAAATATAAGGTTTTCTTATGCAAGGTTTTCTGGAATATAAAATTTTGATGCAATAAAAATTCTGTCAAATTTTTAAAAATGTTTTACTGGTTGCAGGGTGAGATAGAGGCCACCCACCTACCCTACATATGCACTTTTATTCAAACTACAAATAGTGTTTTGTTTCAAAGGAAAGTAAAAGTAAAATGGTGAATGATGATCCACCAAATACAATGGCAGTGTATTGATGGAAGTTAAAATGTATATGTAGGGTGGGTGGGCGGCCTCTAACCCACCCTTCAATTTGCAAATTATAAAACAGTGTTTAATTAAATTATTAATAGATTAATTAAGTAGATGATACATTGTTTAATACTTTCTTCCATTCTACAAAATTTATTTTTTACAATTTTTTTTTTTAGAAATGTTAAAATAATTAATGTGTTCAGTAGACAGTTACTAATGCAATAAAACTTATGCCAATTTTTTGACGATATTTTACTGGTTGGAGGGTGGGATAGAGGCCACCCACCCACCCTACATATGCACTTTTATTCAAATCACAAACAGTGTTTTATTTTAAAGGAAAATAAAAATAAAATCGTGAATGATCATTCGAAAAATACAATAACAGTGTGTTGACGGGAGTTAAAGTGTATATGTAGGGTGGGTGGGTGGCCACCAACCCACCCTCCAATCAGTAAGTTACCAAAGAGTGTTAAATTAAATTGTGTATTAATGCATCAACTGGATTAATTGATTATTTCTTCTGATTTTACTTCCTTTTATAGTATATATTTATATTAAAAAAATGCATTGATGTAAAAATAATTAAAGCGTAGATTAGTAACCACCCATTTAAAAAAATAATAATTTTACTGCAAACGAGAGGTTACTTTTTTATATATTTAAAAACACTTTTATTTCTACAAAACAATTTAAATTGCAATTAGCATTATTAGAATTTGTACAAAGATAAAAATTGATAGAAATGAAATAACTTATTTCAAAACAACAATTTTTGAAGAAATGACTGGCAAATTGAGTTTTGATATCCAAAAAATTTCTAGACATCTTAAAGACAGAATATTCTTAAAAATTGAAGTTAACCAAAGTAGGTAGCTTTTAGACCAAGACGAATTGGTTTTTTCCAGACGGTGATTGTTGGTAACGGATCGTACTTCTTCCTTGAGTGGTGGAAGCAGATTTGCTGCGTTTTTGATGAGTTAGTTTTGATTCTCCAGCTGCGAATCCATTGTTTAGCACGACGGACGTGGAGATGGAGATACCTCGTTGTATTTTTAGGCGTTGGTACCGGTATCCAAAGCAGGCGAAGTGCAAGGTTGTTGAAGTCGGTGTTGAAAAATCTGCAACAAAGATATTAAAAAGAGTCGGAGATAGAATGGAGCCCTAAGGCTGGCTGGCTATTGGCGTAAAAATTTTTGAATGTTCGCTGCCTCTGGCCACTACGTATTTACAGTATTAAAGACAGCTGACTAGAGTTGCTTGAACATTAGGTGGAAAATTCAGTTGCTACAACCTCATGCTCATGACTTATGACATATGGCGTCAAACGCTCTCTGGAAAGACGTTGTAGCCTACATGCCCGGTGTTGTTGGCTCGTTTGGCTATCTGCAGCAAGTGGATAGCCAAACCAAGGTAGATTTTCCAGATCAGAAACCAGATTGATGAGACAAAATGATGTGGTTGGCGTGACAATGATCTTTAATTCGACGGAGAAGCAATTATGGAGGGTGATCGTCCGGTGAGCGTTGATGTCATCGGGTGGTTTGACGTGCTTAAAAAATCATGACGATCCTTGCTGTTTTCCACTACTGCGAGAAGTAACTTTCAGAAAAACAAGTGTTAAGAGGTGTTGCAAGAAATCTAATTTGGTCCGGGCCAGGTGTGGAGTTCTTGTTGCTGTTTAGCGTGGCTTCGTCAGTTGAAATTGCATTCTCGTCGTCGTCGATGGCGGTGGGAATGGAAGCTGTAACGTTCATGCGAGATAGTGCTGGAAGCAGTTTGTTAATTTTATTAAGATGTGATTTGTCAAATAGTGGATCCTCCACGGTGCTAAACTTCTCCACCAGGAATCGGCAAAAGCTTGCGCTTCTGCTTAATTATCTTGCAAGCGTGTACCGTTTACCAAGATTGGCCCCTTTTATAGAGAGGAGAAATGCTCTATGCACTACTCTTCAAACAGAGATGTGTGGAGCTCCTCCTATTTCATCTACCCACTAAAGACCCTCTCTTTCCTCTGGGGGTACCGGTGGTATCGCAGAGCATTCTTTGCCCGAAACACTCATCTACCTACGTTAACCATAGTTAACCGTGTTGCCCCGGTCCATCCAAGTCTGCTATGAGGGCCTCCTTCTCACAGATCACCCTCTTGTGGTGGCAGCGACCACATTCCACTTCCGTGCCTCTGACAACATGGCATGCATGAGCGTTTCTGCTGTTAGCGACTGCACTCCCAGCTCACGCTCCAAGTACTCCTTCTCGCTGCTCCGCTGCCCATATACGAGAAGCTTGTATTCGGCGACGTCGGTAGTGTCTTCGCACCAGATGCACCTCACGTGTCGGCCTTCCCGATGCGAAGAAGATATGCCCGAAAGCCATGCCCGGTAAGGGGTTGTTTCAATTGGTACGCCAACTCCCCATGCGTGCACTGATAGACGGCCCCACCTCTGAAATTAGCTTCCTGGTCCAGACTCGCGTAGGTCTTTCGACGTCTCCTTATACTCCCCCTACCCCATCCCTAATTCATGCAACTCCTCCCGCGCTTTTAGGCACAGGTACGACGGTGGAATTAAGGCCAGTACTTCGCCCGCTGGCGTAATCTAATGGCGCTTCCCAGCCTCGTGGCATTCCTCTTGGAACCCAGGCATTTTATCGATGCCGTAGCCTCCTGGTACCCTCCATGGCCTCCCACGTTGGCTAACAATTAGGCCACCACTCTTACTGCCCTGGCTGTTGCTTCTAGTACTTGGGATTTGCAGAGCGGGTTCGCCTCGAACACAACCCCTAGGTACTTCATCGACCTCGCTACTAGTATGTTCCTGCGCAGCAATTCGACTCTCTCCTGTGAAGCACGCCTCATCTGCGATGAGGGTTTGCAAAAAATCATCTAACTACATTGCCACCATTGTTGTACCAAAACCTGTTTTAGGAATATCAACAATAAGTACAATTTTTTCTCGAAAAGAGTTTTGAATGGATAGTTTCCTAGTTTCTAGTTTGGGTGTGTCCGCTTGTGTAACTTTTCACGTTTTTATGTGCAATCTATAGGTTATATGTAACAAGCACTCGAAAAATCTTATGCACGCATGCAAGACAGATAAACCAAACTAAAATGTTTCTGGTTGTTCAGGAATATTTTATATGTATTCCAAATCGTTCATTTTTGATAATGTTGAACGGTTTATATAACATCTCATCCCAAAGGGATCAGCAAGAGCATTACATATTTTTTCATCAACCATAGTTAATTCTAGCGTGCACAAGTTCTTCTACAGAAGTACTTTTTCTGAACTACTGGGTTTCGACTCCAATTTTTAACAGCAGAACTTTCAGCAAAACATTTTGAAGGACGGCCCGAAGTTGATGGCCGATAGCAGTAAAATTACACTCTAATTTCAATACGCAACTACGTCTCAATTTTACTGAACTTTGAAAGCAAATATAGAAACAAATATGTATTAACATCATCAAATAGAGCAACATTTTAAAATTTAATTACTGCAAATTTAACTTTAACTTTAATGCTGTTGGCTCGCTCCATTATCTCTCGTCTTCTGAGGATTGCATCCGTGGTGGACTTACCACGTCTGAATCCAAACTGCCTCTCGGAAAACCCTCTGATCGCCTCTATGGCAGGTTGATTTGACGTTCTTTTGGGTGGAGAGGACGTTGAATTTATTCCAGAATTTGGGACCATATTTGTAGTTGAGGCTCGATGTCTCAGTGTCTTCCCGAACGAGCCATTTGATTCTCGCATTGAGTCTGTTCCATTCAGTCTTTGTCGTTGTATTACCTGTTTCATTTCATTGGCGAAATAGCGTCCTCTTTCCACGGATGATGTTCATGATATTTGGAGGCAAGACAGAGCGCAAGCGTCTTCGATGTCCTGGATGGAGTTGAACACGGATGGAGGTAAGTTGTCGGTGATGTCGGTATGTTAGGAACAGTTTCCTGTTGGTTTGCTATTTGGCCGGCATTTGTTTGTACACAAAAGATAACCACAAGAAATTATTAGTGGCAGATAGTCGCTTGTGATTGAGGTGTATGTTAAGAACAGTTCCCAGTTGGTTTCCGATATGACCGACACTTGTTTGTACACACAAGATAAGCACAAGAAGTTATTAGTGGCAGATAGTAGCGTGGTTTGTGAAGTGGCGCAAGAGGAGATGTTAGTTAAAATGTGATCAATTTTGGAGGCGCTTTTCCCATCCTATGTTTGTGAGGCACTACAGGTGTTTGGTTAATCCCTCTTTTCTCCATTGCTGTTGCCATAGAGTTGAAAGTTGTGTTATCAAACGCCCCCCTTCTAAAAAGGCCTCTAAAGCAACGTCTTTGCATTGTAAAGTCCTTTCATATATGCTCACTAGCTCGTGGGTTGCTAGTTCGTATGACTTTTATGCTTGGTAAACGTATTGTTAGCAGTGTAGGGTTAAGTCCTTTAAGATTCCTTCCCGTATGTGTCTGTCTACTGGTTATTTCAGTGGTTTTATAATAAATGATGACAATCATAATGATGGTTGCGACCGTTACTACGTGGTAATTCATAATGAACACTGAATAAAACACTTACTATGTTTTTAACCACTATAATTTATAATATAATATATAAATAATTATAAGAAACTAAACGTCATAATGACATATTAATATCTAGAATTTCCTATAAAAAGGACAAAATACAGCATATTTGCTGAATTAATAAAATCAACAATTAATCCCGAAGCAACCAAGGGCTGATACTTGTCTGTGGAAGGAAATGGGTCGAGTGGAAGATCATTGAGAAGCAGTGAACTTCGCTTGTGATTCCTGCGGCCAAAATTTTTGTAATATTTTATGTATATATTTATTTAATTATGTTAGCAGGAATAACAAAGTCAATAAAGTCAAGTCAAATATATTACAATGTGTACGACTTAAGTTTCGACTTTTGACGGTCATTATCAAGTGAAGGCATCTGTTTCAAATCAGAAGGTTTCAATGACTCTAAAAATAGGAGGAGGTTCTGAAGTCGGCAGTTCTCTTATTTTGCGGTTGTTAGTCATTACAAAAATGTCTTTCAGAATGATTATGAAGTAACCTCACTTTTCTTTATTTACTGAATGAGTGGGAAAAGAAGAAAGTGTTGCTTCTTTTGATATTCCGAAGAGATATCTGCTCCCAATAATATTACTATTATTACTATATTTGTCTTTATCATACAAGCTTTTATAAAAGAATATTAACAAACATGACATAAAAAAGTACATTTATATAAAAACATACAAATTTTGTCAGAGTGCTGAAGGGCGGAATTCATTTGCATTAAATGTTCTTCCATTCAAACTCATATCTCCTTTTCTTCGCTATTCCAAACAATTAAGCATTGGATTTTTATTTTGTTTAGCATTTAGATGCTTACTTTTTCCTTTATAAAAAGGTTGCCATGTTTATAAATAGAGAAGGGTGTTCTCCAAGGTTTTGACATTGTTTAACATTTCAAAAAAGTTTCTAACTGAATGTGGTGAATAAAACATGATTTTCTGCAATATTCTGGTCTAGAATTAATTATATGTTATCACTGACAATTTTAGAGTAATAATAATGCAGAAATAGGTGAAGAGAAATTTGATTGTTGTTGGTTAATATTTAAAAAATATTGACTTCTTCAAACAGAATAATCAAGTTCTGTTAACTTTCTCTATTTTTGTTTAGTATTCCTAAATGTTTTTAAATCGAATTTTTCTGCTACTATTTTATTTGTGATTGTTTAGAATCTGAAGAAAATAATTGCTTTGCATTTTAAAAATTAATTCCACAAATTTTCCATAAATTATCTCTGTGCATCAATTCAAATTAGTTTTTGCTGTTCAATGTCCATTCAACGAGCTCTCTTCGATGTGCATGGTCATTAGGCTTCAGTTATTGTGTTAACTGAATTTTGTAAGCATGGATACACAGATACTTTGTGCGCATGCGCTGTAGAGTGCTTCATGAAATTTTCAATTCTTGACACGACACCGAATTGATGTTCTGGAATTTTCACCAAAACTCTTTCGCACTGCCTCGAAATTGACATTTGAACGGCTTGATTTTGGACGACTAATATATTTAGCGTCTCCAACAGGGCCAGTCTCCCTAAATTTTTCAATTAATCTCTTTATAGTTGAATAATTTAAACAACTATTCTGACTATATTTTGTATGAAATTTTGAAACTATGACCACCAAACTTTCATTACTTTTAAAATACTGTTCAATAATGAAAACACGTTATTATATCGTGTAATAATCCATTTTCAGTAACCCTAAACTCTTGGCACTCAAATGTTTTTTTTCAGGGCTGCCAACAATCTACTGTGCAAATGGCGGCAAATTCAAATCTTGGGAGAAAAAATTAATCAAATTATATCAACATAATAAAGATTAATTTTTTCTCATCCCTGCAAGTAAGTAAGTATTTTTAATGCTCTTTCAAGCTCCTTTGTGCATTTATTATTACTAACGTGAACCCAAAATTCATATTGTTATTAAAAATTAATTTGAAAAAAAAGATAGTGCGTCTATAAATTTTATTAATTTAATAGTTATTTGGTAACAACGCGTCCAAAACATCTTCACTAATACACCGTTTCTAGTATATAACATAAAAAATATATGATGATATATGGTTTTGGTGTTTTTCTCTAAATTCACGTATTACGCTAACTAAATAAATATTTAGTTAGCGTAATACGTATACTTATGCAATATAAAATAATATATATATTTAGATTATTTGATTTGTTGTAAAAAAATTAATCTGTTAATTACATAATTGCCACTTAATCTATTTACCGGCCAACTAATAATCCTAATTGAACCCTGAGAGGATTTACTCTATTTGGTTGCTGAATTGATTGTTCGACTTAGCTGTTGTTTTCTGCGTTGCCTCGGTAATGGGAATTCACTAATAGCTGCCTGCCAATGTTAACTCTTTAACAGGCAGGTGGATCCAACAGATTTATTTACTTCACCGCTGCACTCGATTTTATAAATGGCTCTACTCTGTTTTATCCCACTTCCAATTTATATAAATTATGCCGAATATATAATTAAATTGTATCGTTAATGTTACGTCATTTAATTATAAACTAAATTATAACTGTTATTTAGGATGTAACAGATAAACGTTAATTAGATCTGGTTAAAACAAACGTTATGGAGTTAATTTACGTTTAATTGAAAAGCAAAAAGCTAAATTAAATAAAATACTAACCTATTGTTATATTGAAAAAACATTCTAAAAAATTAATGCATGCCCCTTTGCGTTTATACTACATAATAAGTCCTTGTGAGTGTAACATTAGATTAAATATGGTTTAGAAAAATGTATAAGTTTTACAATGAATATGTTTTTAAATTTTCCACCTCACTTTGAAATCATCATAAATATCAAACACAAATTTAATGAAAAATTATGATCGAGTAGAAAAACGTTCATATAAATGATTTTAAAGAATATTCAGGGTTAGAAAAATCAACTTAAAACATACATGATAAAAATTGAAAAAAATATTTTTAAATGTATGGAGAAAAATTAATATTGATAAAATATGCGTGCGAAACAATTCCAGCGTTAGAAAAAAACATATTAGAAACATTAAGTAATATTTTATCGAGTTTATTTAGAATTACAGCAACTTTTAACAAAACAAATCAAATCAAATCTGTTTTAAATAACAGTTCAATTTTTAATATCTATTACACGAAATATTAAAAAGGAAAATATAAATCCCGTCATAATTACCCCCTTAAACATATAACATTTAATATTCTTCCCTCTAGAAGCGCTTCCTGTTATCCGTCGCCCCCGTCCCATAATAAATTTCCAAGAAGCTCTCGGGCGTCAAGAAGGGCCGATATTGCAATTTAATTTTGATGAAGGTACGATTTCGGCCCTAATTGATTTCAGTTGTGATAGAATCATTAATGCGGCCAAATTGCCGGCCGCAGAATCGAATGCTAATGCATTCAAATCACGCGTTTTATTTTAATTTCAAATTTTATTCCAACGTTGTAAACGTCGGCAGTGAATGCATAATTGTTTTTAATTTGTATTTCTGTATACAAATGAAATTCAGTAAAGAAAAAAATGTATTTACATGAATATATTGATTACAAAATTACTGATGGGGAAAATGAATGTATTATATTGACTAAATATTATCAAGTAAAATTAGTTAGTATATGTGAAATAATATTTGATTTTGAAATTGTGCGAACACTATTTTTTTTTCTTTAAAAATATAAATAATAAATAATAATAGTAATAAAAATAATCATAAATAATAATAGTAATAAAAATTGGTAGGAGTGTATTCCTAATTTTTTATAATGCCTAATGATTCGTCACTCATTTAGATATATTCGAATATCCGTAAGTGTATAAACAATAAAACTTTGAATCCAGTGTAATTGTAATTGGTCGTATAAAGAGTCTCCGCGGTTTTTTCGTACATATTTGAAGAAATATTACTTTTATTAAAAATTAATTTCAATCATGTACATATTGACCATTAATATCTTTGAAATTTTTCCATTTAACTGGTAACTTCATAATTAAATTGGTGTAGAACTCCTGTGGTTTATCGACGAAAAACTTGACCAAGTAATTTTCGGCAGCGCTTCGGTCGGCCATCAAGGGAGTTTTGCAGAGATTGAAACAGATGATAGTCAGTGGGCTCAAGGTCCATGCTGTACGGTGGATGCATCAAAACTTCCCAACCAAGTTCCGTCAATTTGTTCCAAGAATCAAAGATATGTGTAGCCGTGCATTGTCATTATGAAAGACAACTCTCTTTCTCTTGGCCAATTCTGGTCTGGTCTGTTTTCTTTGATTGCTTCATTCAAACGATCGAGTTGTGCACAGTACAGAACCGAATTAATAGTTTCGCCAAATAGCAATAGCTCATAATAAACAATTCCCCTCCAGTCCCCCCAAACACTCAAAAGAAGCTTTTTTGTCGTCAAATCAAGCTTTGAAATTATTTGCGGAGGATCGGCAGCCTTTCACCACGAACTCTTGGGTTGGATTTTTTCGAATTTCACGCATTTTTCATCACCAGTAATCATTTAGTTTCGCTTCAACAACATATCACTGATTCTAATTTAGTCAATTAAATTTCTTTCCGTGGATTCATGTGGTATCCAAACATCGAGCTTCTTTTTGTAGCCTGCTCTCTTAAAATGATTCAAAACTGTCATATGGTTCATGTTTAGTTCCTCCGCTGTTTCTCGGAAGCTTGCGTGTCGCTCTTGCTCCACCAGTTGCAAAATTTTATATCCATTTTCAGTTACTGGCCGGCCAGGTTGAGGTGCATCTTTAAATCCAAATTTTTGGAATGGAATCTAGCAAACGACTCCTGCGTCCTTCGATCATTAACACTATTTTCGCCGTACACTTCACAAATCTGTTGGTATGTTCTTGCAGCGGTTTTGCTCATTGATGAGTTTGGCCATACCTTATTTCCAGATACTTGATTAAGGCATCATAATTTAATTCACTTTATAATATGTTCTGCAGAAGTGATTGCCATATGTTCGTTCCTTGTGTGAGATAATTATTTTTTGTTTGCTGTAATTCTTTAATAAAAAGGCAGTTAATTTCCTTTCTTCGCTGCTTTGTATAATTATTTTTTGTTTGCTGTAATTCTTTAATAAAAAGGCAGTTAATTTCCTTTCTTCGCTGCTTTGTATGTATTTCTTTGACATATCTTTAAATTGCTGTTATTTTATGTTCTGCAATTTTCTGCCCTCATTTCATGTCTTATTATCAGATATATCTCATTTTTTTGAAACTTCGCTTTTTTTAATATTTCCACCATTTCTTATATGATTTTATCAATTGCTTCTTAAAAAACTACTTTTTTCATCTTTTTCAAGTATTTTCATTTTTCTATATTTATTATTTAACTTTTCAGAATTTCCCAATAATTTAACATTTAGATTCCGAACATTTCTTGAAAAATTCCAAAATTGTCCAGATTTTTTTGCTTTAATACTACGATATGTTTCTTAGAGGTTTATAATTTTCTGTAGGACTTTCTGTTCTATTTTTCTAGATTACGAATACTTGCCAGGATGAATTTTACTTTGTACTAACCTTTACCAAACAAAAATATCTTGAGATATTGGAATTTTTTGAGTTCTGTTTCATCTTTAAGGTTTTTGATTGTTTTTCCTAAACATACATTGCTTTTGAATACTGTGTTTATTTAATTTTATATGCGCTATGAAATAATTTAATTAACTGTCAAATATGACAACAAATCTAATTTACCCTTAGTTACTACCGAAACAATTGCATTACATAGGTACTACTGATGGGTCCTCAGGACCCACAATAAAATTGCAAAAAAGAAGACTTAAAAAAAACTTTTATTCGAAAATTTAAAATTAGTTAGGTCTGTGGCGGTATATAAATCAGAAAACAACTTATAATTATTTTTCAAAATATTTAGGCCACAATTATTTGCAACATTGATTGCATACGGGCAATTTACATATGTCACATTGGATAGCAGTTTTCCTGTCCTTGTTGGTGAAGCATATGGCACATCTTTTTCTCTTGCTCTTGATTTTTTCAGGAGGTGGCTGAGGTTGCTCAGAAGTAGGATTTATGACTCCCAGTAGTTCAGCAATGAGAATTCGTAGTTTTTAGGACGTTTTTGTTGGCTATTCTAAGTCGTAGATGTTCATCTATCAATTGCTTGCCCAAAGTTTTGAGGAATGAATATCGTTTTACTTCTTGGCTCTATGATGCAAATTCATACAATACTGGAGAATTTACACCTGTAATATTCAATAGATCAAAAAAATGCCATTGGCCAACGGTTGGTTCTTCTAGATACCAAATATATCGCACATTTCGCATCTAAAATGTCCACTCCTGATTTTGTTTCATTATAAAAATGAATCATCTCCGGATTTTTGGTTATTTCATTGACAGAATTGTCGTGATGCATGCTAGAAAGTAATATAACGCTTTTCCTTTTTTTGGTACATAGCTTACTATAGTGGTTTAAGAAGTAAATCCAAAGGCTGATAAATGAATTTCACGTTTTCGATTTGGTAAAAATTCAGGTGGTATACATTTTTAATTTTGCTTTTTCTTCAGTTCATCGACGAGTTCCACTAAACTGTACCAGTTGTCTCCTGTGATGTTTCTGTTGGAGCCTTTAACACATTCCACAAGCCTAAGAACCACTCTTGTCGGATTTAATCACATAGGTTTAGGTGCACCAACTCTTTTATTTCGGATCCGGCATAAATCTCTGCATTTACGAGATAATGCATTTTAGCGTCAGCCAAAACCTGTACTTTGATTCCATATTTGGCAGGTTTATTGGAATATACATCCAAAATCTACACCTTCCTCGAAATGGTACAAGCATTTCATCTACAGTTAGGTAAATTCCCGGCGAATAACACGATTTTGATCTAGCAACAAATTCATCAAATAATTCCGATACAGCGGCCAATTTATCAGTTTTCAACCTTTCTTTTCGGGTTTCCACATTGTCACATCTGAAACAGTTCAATAAAAACGAAAATCTTGCTAGACTCATAGTGGCACGAAAAGTAGGTCTTCCCGTCCCATCGGTGGCCCACATAGAACGAATATCTTCATGACTTGATTTAAAGATTGTTTGCATATACAGTAGTCCAAAAAACGCTTTCATTTCAGACAAACTGGTCTCATCAGTAAATGAATGCCAAAATTTATTTTGTGACTTAGGAAACCTTATACTTTTGTCTGGTAGAGGTTATCTTCAAATTATTTTTGCTGCATCTCATTGGTAATCAAGAGACTCCAAGCATCTATCGGTTTACTTGGAGGATTCTTATGAACAGGGCCAGCAAGACTAGGCAAGACGGTAACCAAAATATGGGCAGAGGTCCTCTAATAGCTGTTGTTTTCGGCCATTTAGTATTATCTTCTTCACACCAACTTTTCCTGATGAGCAACTCTTCTTCTTCCTCCGACTCTGAATTTTCTTGTTCCGTTTCGGAATTGTGGTCACTCAGTATTTCATTGTCCTCTTCATCGTCGTCACTCTCTTCAGCCAATGTTTCTATTTCCTCTAACACAGCTTCTCTTTCTGGCTCATCCACGAATACACTGCTAGACTAGTATGTTCTGAGTCTTCTAAATCATCCCAAAAGGCTTCAGACTCCAAAAGTCATTTTCTGACAACACCCTGGAACTGGACGCCATTGTTTTACATTTTTTACTGAAAGAGAAGACATAAAAATTAGCGGTGGGCATAATGGGATGCTCTTAGTGTTCGGATTACCGATTCAATTATTCGAAAAACCCGATATAAAAATTATTTTTAAGAATAAAAACCATATATTATTTTATATTAGTTGATAAGAAATAAATAAATACCTTGCAAATATAACAAAAAACTGGATACTTTGAAACCAATAAGCAATTACTAAACTGTCGCGTATTTACTACTGATAGGACCCAGTTAAACACAAACTTCACACCTCAAACAAACAACACTGAACTGTGAATCTATGCTCGAGGAATCAGACGCACGGTAGTACTGGAACAGGGAGGATCCAGTGTTGCCAAACCTAAAAGGTACACCTTGTCTAAAAATGTGATCGGTCCCCAGGACCCATCAGTAGTAGCTACGGGTTAAAGTACTCTCCTTAGAGGAAAATAAACTTAGCAAGACAATGGTGATACAACCTCCACCACAAATACCTTATGTGGCAGCATTTTTATTATTATACTCGATCATTTTCAAAGGTAACAAAATTATGATATTGTTTTATATCATATACTTGTTTCTCATTAATCACTTGGTGAAACATTATGTTAATATATAGGTTTTATAATTAAAATCACTTGGTTTGTTTCACAAATATTTTTTATTTTCGACTAGTTTCGGCTTATTGCCATTATCAAGAATACTTAACTACCGGGAGGGTCTTGAAATTTGTAAAGCCGTAAAAGCGGGAAAAAACGTGGTTAATGACAACGACGAGATTTGGAACTCCCCGATATTAAACGCCCTAATTACCTGATGCACCTTTAATGTATTTAAATACCGGTAAAATTCTTTTGTACATCATTCTTGATAATGGCAATAAGCCGAAACTAGTCGAAAATAAAAAATATTTGTGAAACAAACCAAGTGATTTTAATTATAAAACCTATATATTATGATATTGTTTGCATGCACTAATTCGTAATGGTTATTTAGAAGTTTTTTTAACCTTTGAAAATGATCGAGTATGATCGAAACACGTGTCAGAAAACTGATAATAAAAGTAACAATATGGGATAGGAGCATGCGAAAGGGAAGGAGGTGGAGATGCAAGAGAAATAAGAGTGTTTGTAATTTTGGTGAAGAAAAACACTTGTTATGTTTCTTCACTAAAATTACATACACTCTTATTTCTCTTGCCTCTCCACCTCCTTCCCTTTCGCATGCTCCCATCCCGCCACATTCATCCCTTGCTCTAATCACTCCTTCACGATCCCCTCTAACAAACCTATCCTCTCATATATTCTCCTCCTGTGGGCTCTCTACCTATCTACTCATGTGCCTATGCTTCCCTTCAATACCTCCGTTACCAATCTCTCCTATAATCCTCATAGTTTCATTTCATACCTGGCCACTCTCCTTATCATTTCATTCCACAGGCTCTCCCTGTTCGTTTCCTGAAGCAGTATGCATTTAGGCGTCGTTCCTACTTCAGGAATCACGACTGTTCTCTCTCCAACCTTTAATACCTCCTG
Organism: Ontholestes murinus; assembly: GCA_963969525.1. NCBI lineage: Eukaryota > Metazoa > Arthropoda > Insecta > Coleoptera > Staphylinidae > Ontholestes > Ontholestes murinus. The sequence goes on along the minus strand of OZ018390.1, from coordinate 18,145,595 downwards.
ACCTTACATACTTCCTCCCCATACATCAAGATTCCATGCATTCCAAAGGATACATGTCATTCTCTTATTATCTTAGGGACTTTATCAAAGTTCTGTTTGGTTTTTATTACTTTTGGATTATTATTGGTTAGTTGTGAGTTTATTATAAGTTTGGCCATACCTCATTTCTAGATGTTTGATTAAGTTATAACTCATTTCTGCATTGATTGTATTTTCATTCTTTAATAGTAATAATAATTATATTTATTGACCACTTAAATTTACAAAAGCAGAATTTAGAGATTACAAAAAAGAGAGTTACAAGAGGGGTCAAAAGGAAAATGTTTAGATAAAACCCGAAGATTTCTCTGGTCTACCACAAATTCCTATCAAATTACAAATAAAGTTACTATACATAAATGAATACCCTTACAATTCCGTGTCGCAGTGCAAGGATTGCTATACAGTTGAAAATTAGAAATAAGATTAAAATTAAATGAGTGTTGCTATACGCTATATCGATACAATTTACGAAACGTTTTAGTTTTCAACTCTAAAAACTTGTTTAGGAAAGTCCTGATCAGTCGCGAAAAGTTGTATCTGAAGGATCTTCTGAAAATCACGTTGTAAAACTTAGGGGTGTTGATGATGCATTTGTTTTTAATATTGACGCTATGTATGTCACTTCTAAATTGAATTTTTCTGTGAAGATATGGAGGTTTCTTGGTCTGTATGATCTTAAAATAGAAACAGCCTTCGTGTAGTATTCTGCGTTTGGTCATGTTAATCCAGTTTGCTTTTACCAATTTGTGAGATACGGGGGAGTTTCGTCTTATTCTATAAATGAATCTCAGACACGATTTTTGTACTTTTTCAATTCTTTTCACGTCAAAGTTGTCAAGGCAGTTACCATATACTACGTCCCCGTAATTAAAGAGAGATAAAACAAGTGAGTCGCGCACAATTTTATTTTCGTATCGGTGGATATCTAGCGCTGTGGGTATAACGTCTTCAGAGAAACATAAGATTTCCTAATGCAGTTTGTTATATGGTTTTGAAATCTCAAGTTTTCATCAATTATTAATCCTAGGTTTTTGATCGATTCGCAATATTGCATAGTTGTCTGAGCTATTTTTATATTGAGTAATCTTTTTGCTTCGTCTTTTAATTTTCGTTTTGCAAATAAAATGACGTTGGATTTTTTTTCATTTATAATTAAGTTGTGTTTATTAGAGTTTCCAATGAGGTTAACTATATCTATGTTTATCAATCTTTCTATTAATTCAGTTTCTGAGGGAGCAATAAATTTGAGTATCTTCAGCATATCTGTATATAGGTGCAATGTATAACAGGGGGCCTAATATAGCACCTTGAGGCACACCATTAAAAAATTTCATTTCCGTTGAAAACAATTCTTCGTGAGATTTCTCTTCGTGAGAAAAGATTTAATAAGTGAGGTAGCGCCCTCGTCGAAATCTAGATAGTAAAGCATGCCAACTAATAAATCGTAATTTATTCGGTCGAAGGCTTTAGAATAGTCTATTGCTACCAGAACTGTTATTTGGCCCCGATCCCAAGCCTCTAAAATGTCATCAATCAAATTTGCTGTAGCCGTTGTGCAATTATATCCAGGTCTAAAACCAAATTGTTCTGGGGGTAGTAGATTGTGTTTTTCTAAATGTTCTCTCATTTGCAGGTCAATCACTTTCTCCAGAATTTTAGAAAAAGTTGGGAGGATGCTGATTGGGCGGAGTTCATTAAATTCGGTTGCTGTGTTATTTTTTGCCAAAAGTATTATTTGTGACTCCTTCCAGATAGACGAGAAAGAAGACTGCATTATACATTGATTTATAATATACGTAATGTATTCTATGAGATAGGGGAAGCACATTTTCAACATCGTGATATTAATTTTATCACTTCCGACGGCATTGAATTTAATTGATAATATTATGGATTCAATAGCTGTGCAAGTTACTGGGCAAAATTTAAATTTTGCACTGAAATCCAATTTTGTATTGGATTTATAAAACTGGTGAAGATTTAAATCGCTTGTAGCTGTATTATTAGCTGTAACAGTTGAAAAGTGAGAATTTAATAAGTTCAAATCCGGGAGGATATGCCTTGGTATTGAGTTCGAAGTTTTTGACTGTGTTTAGATTTCTTAAACTATTCCATAATATATTTGGGCTATTTTCACTTTTAATACGAGAGTTTAAATATCGTTATTTTAAATTACTATATTATATACCATAATTCTTTTTGAAAATTACAAAAAATTTCTAAAAGCTTCTACTCAAATTCTTAAGTTTTTTCCACCGTTTTCTTCTTTGTCTGATAGGAAATATACAGGAATTGCTCTTCCAGAATTTTTAACGTTTCTAGAATTTTTCTGCAACTTTCACTTTGAGATTGTTCTGAATTTTCTACATTTTTTATTTTATCTTATAGGAATTTTGCTCTTTTATATTCCGAGCATATATTTAAGGCTTCAGAATTTCCCAAAAAAGTTTCTTCTAAATGAATTTTCTTGGAATAGAATTTCTATTTTTGTTTTTCAAATTTAGCAAGCAAGTATATGTACAACACTTTTATTAATTTATTAAGAGACAAAGATTACACGTAAACAAAGACAAATTGTACAATAATTTGATCGATAGTCTGTTACACTGCTAAAAGGCTATGGACCAGTGGTTTTTCAGCCCGGATTTATCAGTCTCATTGAGCGTTGTAAGTGTCTCTGATGATAATGAAATGTATTCAAATGTTGTGAGTAAAGGGGTTTTGAATTTTAGATTTTGGATTGAATATCTACATAAACAATACAAGAGAGGATATATCGGGGCAAGGCAGTTTAGGAAAAATTTTAACTTTGGTACAGAAGACGTTGATTAATAGGAATAACAGAGGTAGAATCATAGATGAATTGGTTGGAAGGATTATGTGGAGGATTGAAGAGATTTCGGATTTTAGTTAATGTTTTTAGCTCGCTAATGTTAATATTATGTTTTTTTTTTAAATAAAGAAACTTACAACTTTTTTATTGAAAATGCACCACGAAGTGAATGCCAAGAATATTTAAGAAGTGAATATTATTTATAGTAGGATTGGAGGAATTGGAGAACAAGACATTACCATTATCAAAAAGAGAGCGGAAAATCATTTTATATATTTTACGGCTGTTTTAATGGATATTTCACCTCTTTTGTAGTTCCTGGACAGTTTAAGTCTGCACGATGAATTTAATTCTTATTTGACCGGTGGTGAAAAATTTTTATGTTAATTAGAAGGTTAATTAAACAGTTGGTTTTATTTCATTATTTTAGTGAAACAAAACTAAGTGTTTAATTAACCTTCTAATTGGTTTAGGTCTAGTTCTAATGTTTGTTTTCTTCGAAACTGTGTCGTTTTTTAAATTCAGTTTTCGATCAATGGTAATTCCAACGTATTTTATGGAGGTAGAAAGAGAAATGGTTGTTTGAAAATTGTAGAGAGTTAGGAGCTGGGATTTGTAATAACTTATTTTAATTTGTTTAAGTGTTGTAGGGAGTCAATAAGCTGCTGAGGGATTTGTAAAGCTTTAGGAACTGTAGATGCATGAATAATTTGGGCCGTTCCATCTGCAAATTGTAGATATATTTCGGGAGAATATAGTAAAGATCAGAATTGTAAATTTCGCAACTGAAAATATTGTAGAGTAGTGGAGATATATAATTATAGATGGATCCTTTAGGTAGACCTTGTTCAGGGATAAAAGGTGGGGAGAAAAATTGTTGATTTTAACTTTTAGCGATCTGTTTGTAAATAAATATTTAATGATTGTATGCAGTTACTACGTATGAAGTAAAAAAAAACATTATTAGCGGTTTAACATCAGATAGCCTTATTTTAAAAGTGAATATATTATATTTTTATTATTAAGTCTTCAATAAAAATAACACGATAGTTAAATATAGCATCACCTACTGTTTTAACTATTCATAAAACACAATATTACTCCAAATCCATCAAATTGCATGTGCTTTCTATTCATAGTATTTATTCCACGTAAGGTTTCAATTACGATTACAAGCTTGAATATAAATAAAACTTGAGAATATAATACATTCACCATAAAAATAAAATCTGATAACTTTTAATGTTACATTTCATTTCAGATTAAAACGAGAAATAATAATTTTTCGCATTATCCAGATCCAATAATGAAATTTAATTGAAAGGATATGGAAATGTAATTTATTCCATGAAAAATAAAGTTGCCACTGAGATTGAATTATATTTAATTTAAAATAACATTGCTTAAGGCTGAAGATAATATTTTCGGAATGCAATTGAGTAACCTTTAAAGTGATTTAAATGTGTTTTCAAAAAATTATTGACAATTCGTACATCGTAAAAAATTAACCGTTATTAAATAATCGATTCAATTTGTAACATAATCAAAGTATGAATTTTAAAAGTATTTTTTAATAATAAGGGTAAATACTATTATAACAAACTGGAATGTAAACAACCATAAGTTTGTGATTGAAAATTAATATAAACCTAAATCTGACTGCTGTAAATATGTTTAAAGTTTCAATAAAAACTTCTTCTTGTTAATTGAATCATGTTTACAATATTTTATAAGCCAAATTTTAATTATTTGTTAAATTGTGTAAATAATTACAGATAGATCTTTGGAATAAAATAAAAATATACTAAATCCAATCTAAGTTTCATAAAGAATATTCAAAGGCATCAATCAATAACATAATTCCCTATAGGTATATTATATCTTTATTTACATTCGTATTGTTTATTGTTTGCAGTTATTTTTTAATTATTAATTAACTTTTAATTTCAAACCATAAATAAGATGTTACACTTATAAAACGCAATTATTTTATCGCATAAATATTTTATAATCCTTCTATTAATTATATTGCGTTATATACCACATAAAATAATAATTTCTGATGGAACGTAATTAATAACGAATAATTAAACAAATAGTTATATAACAAATATCTCGAAAACAGCTGTAAGTGAACTTAATTAAATCTCGTTAGCTGAGGATGGGGAATAGAAATGACCTGGGTATTGTAATACTGTACGACATCTTGTTACCATCTACATTTCTGACACATTGTCTGGGGAAAGACGTAGCTCAACAATGCGATTTACATTCCACTGAATTATGCGCTTAATTAACTATTGGTAATTGATAATCATACTTGTATTTAATGGGAATCATCTATTCATAGCACAAACAGATTTAATTAGTGTCTTATTAAAATTTATAATGCTTACATTATTAAAATGATTATAATTAAAACTTATTGAATATCGACCGGGCAAATGTCTAAGTTAATATTCTTCAGATCGTGATTGTTGATGTAATGTTATACACAGTACCCTTTGAACATTGTGTTTGTCGATTTTCATAATTACTAAGTTAATTTGTTAATGTAAATCGATCGAAGCTGAATGCCCCAGACGAAGCCTTCTATGAGTGGTTGGACAAGGACCGTTTTCACGTTAACTTACGAGGGTTGCTGCGTCCTTGGATGGCCAGAGTGCCTCTAAGGCGTACCCTTAGCAGCCGATTTTCTGTATAAAATAGAAATCACAGATATATGTCTACACGATGTCGTTATATTGATAGTGATCTTATTATATTTAAAATTAAATATCTCACTAATTATAAACAATTAATTATAAGTAATTTAAATATTTTCCTATAACTATAAAAATTATTGTACATAATTCAAGATAACTAAGTAATATAAAATAAATCAACATGTTAAAGTTAAATAAATTTCCACTGCGTAAACAGTATGTTAATAAAAAAAAAACAAATTACTTCATATGTTTAAGCTTTTTATCTGCACCGTGACAAATGTATTAAATGGTGGCGTCCCCCCTGGCATTCCCATGCATTAAGTATGAATGCCCTTAATCTACTGCGAAGCCGCAGAGAAATCAATTTCGCATGGAGCCGATATTCGGCACCTCGGCTGGAATTAATTCCGGATAATCGCGAATGCGACCTTTTCCTCTGCCATCCTTCGACACCCTTCACGCATCCACACATACATTTCCCTACGTGTTTTATCGAGCGCCAATCAAATTACAAGGAGCGGTTTCATGGTTTCACCGGAATACCGAACCGCTTATTTTCTCCGCAAATTAATTAAGATGCCGCCGTTCGTAACAAAGGTAATTAATTTCCCTGTAAATAATAACGCAATGGGCCCCGCTTTAAATGGTATTGTAGGATTGTCGTTTGAGACAATTGGGGTTACCTTTTATATTCGGGGCTTGTTCAATGTTATTAAAGAGCAACAACAATGTTTTTTTCTATATTTACGGATACCAGGCACTACAAAACTCCATAGTAAAACTTAATTTTCCCATTTATCCAAGTCCTCACTGCAACCCTTTCCAAGCTTCGCCCTACTCAATCTGCTGCAATTCGCTGAGATCCTCCGAGTGATTATCCTCAACTTCCCCTTTGTTCACCTTGTCACTTTTCTGCTCTCTCCTCCGCCCCTTGGCCAGAATTCACCCCCAACTACAACAGCCTAAATTTGCCTCCTTAAATATCAGAGAGACAAGACACAAAATACCTCCAATACTCCTTCTGACCGACCTCTGCCTCCAAGAAACCTTGCTCTCCTCTTCCGACCGCTTTTCCATCCCTTATTATATGATTCACCGTTCTGAAAGCGGACCCTGCAGATGCGGCTGTGCCATTATACTCCATAAATCAAATTCCTTCCAATCACTTGACTCCCCTACCAGTAACCCCAACATTTGCTTAAACTCTGTACTCGTCTCTTTCCCTAAACTCCCCTCAATCTCTCTCCATTCCATATACATTCCCCTTTTTTTCCCTTTCCTTCTAGATTACTCAATCTTTTCTCATCTCAACCCTGCACCATCATCCTGGGCGTCTTCAACTCCAAATCTCCCTCATTTTTTTTTGTGAAACGTGATGGCCCTTGGCCCCCATGAGGAGCCTTCTCTTCCCTTCGGATGGCCCGCCCGTATTGGCTAGAAGCCTCGCCATCCGGCTTGAAGTCTTCCCGGCACCTAGTGCAGCTTCCACCACGTGAGTGCTGTTGCGCCGGTTGGCCTCAATGTGCACTCCGAGGTACTTTAGGCGGCTTTTTACCTCCACGTCGTGCCCAAGCAGTCTTATTGACTTGCCCCTGTTCCTCCCTGCTCGTCTCCTCGACAGCAAACGGCCGGGGTTTTGTTCAACCCTACAGCGTCCAGCCACCTGGAGATCGCGTTCATCGCTTCCTGCATGGTGCAGCTCCCTTATCTGTCTTTTCGTCACCACCACGAGGATGTCATCGAAGAATCCAACGATGTTTACGCCATTAGAGAGAGGGAGGTCGAGAGCTCCGTCGTATACTATGTTCCATATAAGCGGATCCAAGACGAAGCCACTCTTTTATTGCGCCGATCTGCCCCACGTAGTTTAGTTGCTTGTTGTCGAGGTAGCTTGGCGTGATCGAAAGGAGATGCGGTGAAAGCCCCCTTACCTGCAGCGCCGGCATGATGGAGGACCATGGAAGGGAAATGAAGGCCTCCTTCCTCTCAGTGGCCCTTGGTTTGCCTCATTGGCTAGCCTGCGTACTTCTAGGAGGGTATCCACCTTGGAGCGCCCCCTCCGGAACCTGTACTGGTTGGGTCTACCCATTCTGCCATCCTGTCCCTTATGAGCCTCTCGAGCACCTTGCCCTCAACGTCGAGGAGGCATAGGGGTCTGCATCCTCCGGGGCTGTTGAGGGGATTGTCCCCTTTTGGGAGAGGCACTAGCTTGGCTCTCTTGTATCGGGTGGGAAACATACCCTCGCGGAAACAGCGATGGAATAGTTCCCACAATTTGCCAGGATGAGTCGCTTCTGCTTCCCTAAGGACCTCGTTTGGAATGCCCTCAAGTCCAGGGGCCTTTCGCCGTGGTAGTGCTCTTGCTGCTGCTGCCACCTCCCCATTTGGGGACACAAAATTTAACGCCCACCATGGTCACTGTGTTCTCTATCACACATCTTAACTACGGATGATATCTTCTCACACTTTGGCAATTGTTTCTCTGGCAACCCCATCAATACCGGCCACCTACCCATTTTCTCACCCTGCTCTCTCTTTTCTCAAGTCTTCTCCTGCCTTCAACCTCCCCTCTAAGAAAATCTTCTCCCGTACCAACTGGTAAATATTCCAATCCTCCCTAAAAACCATTCAACCCCCCCTGACACTCTTATCGACAGACGATATTGACATAGTCGTAGTCTTAATCCAACAAGCCATTGATAAGCATACCCCTCTCTGCCAAAATTATCATGCTTCGTAAAAAGTTCAACGACCTCTCTAACCCGTTCTAATACCGTCCTATCTCCCTGCTTAACACCATAAGCAAACTCATCATCAACGCATTATCTCTTAACTCTTCAAGTCCCCTGTGCTGCACATCCCTGACCATCGAAAGGGCTTCCTTCTTCCGTCTTTCGGCTTCCATTCACGATTCGATTTACGCCCTTGCTTTCTCCTCTAACAACTCTGCAAACAACGGTTGCTTGACTGCCTCTGTTTTTTCGACATACAAAAAGCTTTCGACACCGTCTGGAACCAAGGCCCCATCTCATACATTTTCAGTTTCTCCTACTTTCTTACTATTCTACAACTTCTTCTCCTTTCACCCTGTCCTGTGCCGTCCCGCAAGGTTTTGTCTTATCACCTTCCTCTATTTTTTCTTCACATACGACAACCCTTTTCCCAAATACTCTATAATCCAAACTTACGCAGAGGACACAGCTTTCTGCCCTTCCCACGAAATACCTGCCAACTCTTTTACTAATTGAGCCCACACTTGGCACCTCACTTTTAACCTTTCCAAATTTCAATACACCATCATCCACCACCCTCGACGCTTTCAGAAACTCCCCTTCTTCCACAAAACCAAATTATCTACCTTGGCATCCTATTCCAACATAATCTCAGTCCTGTTACCGGCGTTCAGTTTACCTGAATAATATTTTAATCCATTTTATGATTTTATTATGTTTACAATGTTCCTATTAATAATTTGCATAAATTCCGCATTATTAAAGTATTCCAAACGAGATAATTTTCTAAAATGTGCAGCTGCAAGTGCAGACGGGCCTTTTTCGGCAAACGAGGATCATTACCTGTTTCAGGAATTTCGGTGCCTACGTGAACGGAAAAAAGTCGCGGTACAGAAGATGACCGGACCCAGACCTTCGTTCTTTACCAGTAGTCTGCCATCAGCAGCGACGGTCAACCTGGTCGGTTCCGCCGAATTAAGCATTTTGCCCTTCTGACTAACTTGTATATATTGTATATTTTCTGTGTCTTTCTTTTGTAATATATCTTCTTCTTCTTCTGCTCCTACGTTTAATTTACACATTTTCCAATGTTCTTTAGCCAGTGCCCGTACGTTGACTTGTCGTGGAAGCTCAAGCAAACAGCACTTGCGGGAAACTGTTTAATCGAAGCCTGCAACTGTTAATCGATGGTGATCCCTCTGCCACCATTAAAGAAATCCCCAAAAAATCCTCGAATGCCACTGCTTCCTCGCTTCCCTTAAATCCCGCCTCCCAGACCACACCTCCAATAATCCACTTCGCACCTACAAAGCTTTTATCGGACTCGTCCTCGAATTTCCAAACTACCTCTTTACCTCCTCCACTTTCTCCCAGCTCGCTTCACACTTCTCCCTCAAACTTTGCCTTCTTCGAAACTACTGCCTGCCTAACACACCTAGCGAAACGATCTACAAATACTCAACCACTTCCCCTCTGGAATACAGAAAAGGCAGACTGATCAGTAACTTTTCAACCCCCTGGCCTTCGTCTAACCCCATAAATAAACCACTCGTTGACACCATCTCTTATCATCCATTCACCTCCGAAATAAGCTCCCGTACTCTGCTATCACCACCCACGCCTGTCAAAGATATTGTAGAAACAATCTTACCCCCACCGTAAACTTACACCGTATCGTATTATATAAAGTATTTGTTTGTGACAACGTTTTTGCCATGAATAATTTATTTATTATCAAGGTATGTAGTTTATATTATAGTCTAAGAAAGTTCCCTCAATTATGTATTTTTAATAAAATTTTAGCAAAGAATGTTCATTAAACTGCCAAAATTTTTGTACAACTTTGAAAGTCAAGATTTTATATTTTGTATAATTTTGGATCCATCTAGAATAAATACAATAAAATTTTAAGTGCAATAAATTGAGTATTTCTAAAATATCCATATTTTTACAGGTACGTTACTAAATATCGCAAGCAGCGAATTACAACGATCAACTTCTTCTACATCTGAAAATAGACTTATGGATTACCTTTAAAGTAAATTTAACATACATCATTGTTCTCAAATAATGTTGGACGAACTAAACCGGACTGTTTATTCGTTCGTTCACAATCGGATTCAACCAAAGATGGAAAACGTGTTATCGCTATAAAAATGTATTTTTAAAGAAGTTCAAGTTCAACCTAGTACAAGTAGGGTTTAGGTTAAGTGGCTTGAAGTCAAAAACAAATAAATTTAAATCAATCACAGAACAATCATTAAGCGAGTTAGTTCTTGCTACCAGTGTTGAGTTGAGGCAATCTGGCAAAAGGGATGCTGCTTCTATGTTGCAACAATTGGTTATAATTCCCAAAAGAGCAACTAAAACCCTGGCCAACAAACGCCTCAGTATTCTGCAGAAGAAGCACTAGCATTGATAAATTCAACAATATTAACGTACAGAAAGTATAAAATTATGAAATATTGGTTTGATGAGGTTTTTACTTGGTATGAAATTATTTTTATTATCGGCATTAGATAAGGGACTAAAAATATATCCATCCTATGACAAAATAAAAAAAGCAAGAAAATGTGTTATTCGGCTTACAGTGATTGTTTAATCTCTTATTCATTGAAAGAAATTAAGTTTCAAGCAATTGTAGATTTAACTATTAAACTAGTCTGTATTGTCCAGCACAGAGTGTTAACAAGTATATTTGATAAAGGGGTAATGGTGCTAAAAAACTTATTATTTATTTATTATTTATATATTATATTTATTATATTTATTTTAAAATGGAAAAGTGATGGTAGTCGTGGACAAAGCAGGTATAAGCAGAAGGGAGACACAAATGAATTCGAAGATGAAAATATTGTAACAACTTCATTTGTACCATTGCAATTATGTGGCTTTGATGAAAGGAAACAAAAACATATATTATGGCAGAACACGAGACCATCTTCTACCGCCCATTGCAGGTCCATAAGTTTCAGGTTTGCCAACGAGACTTAAGAAGTTATTTTAGAAGAATTCAAAAATATGAGAAGACAAATCCACAATATTTAAATAATGTAAAACTCACTTTGTTGATATCACACTATTTATTTAAAAAGTGGATCGAGTTTCGATCAACAGCTGATCATTGTGTGATATCAACAAAGTGAGTTTTACTTTATTTAAATATTCAAGATGTATCACGTGAACGCCTCAACCATTAATCAATTAAATCCAAAATATTCTACGAACGTTGGTGAACTTTAACGGTCAGAGACCTGAAGTGGCGCACACATTCGAAGAAGCAATGGTTGATGGCAAAGTATGTAACGTTTTAGCATCAAACAGGGCTACTTAAAACTGTTATATTTGCCAAGCTGTGGCGAAAGATATGAACAATTTAAATGTTATTAGACAATGTAAAAGTGATCTAGATATATTTGTTGGGGCTTGTCCAATTTGAATGTAAAATTAGGTTAATGGAATGTGTTTTACACATTGGATGTAGGATAGATGTTTAGAAATGGCAATGTCGTAAACCTGAGGATAAACTAAAAGTTGTGATTAGGAAGAAACTTGTAATTATTATAATTATTATTAGATAATAATAAAATTATTATTAGATAATCCGAAGCAAAGAGAAAGTAACACTAATGATGGGATTAGTGTTAGAAGGTTTTTAAAAAATGTTTATGTAGCTTCTACGATAACCAGAGTTAATAAATCTCAAATTGAGAAATTTTATATTAAAATACGTACCTTAACATGTGGGTGTGAGATAAATATACCTACCTTTAAGAATTATTGCGACGAAACTACCAATTTATACATCTCGTTCTACAATTGATATTCAATGCCAGTTACACTGCATAAGTTATTATTACATAGACCAGAAGTAATCGAACATTTTTTATTGCCAATTGGACAGACGACTGAAGAGGAGTCTGGCCATAAAAAATTAGAAAATTTAGACTAGAACACTATAGAAATGTATCCACAATCAAAACAAATGTGGATATAGTTCATGCTCTATTAATTTCTTCAGACCCAGTCGTAACATCATAAAAGTCGAAAGAAACGTACAAAATAACAGCAATACTATTACGGAATTATTACAGAATTCGAATGTCTCAATAACGTCTGATGAACAGCTGCAGGGCTATGAGAGTGTTCCTCTAACTAGTAAATCTGGCGATTCTTGCAATAATCATTCTGATAGTGATGATAATACAATATATATATAGGTATATTTAGTTTACTGTGGTTATTTTTAATTTTTAGTCTCTTTTAGTTACGCTGCGACTTATTTCACGTTCTAAATAAACGAATACAATTCAAAAAGGTGTTTTATTACAATTTATAATTTATTCCAGCTAGATTTGTAAAATCCCACACAGTGCGCCGACCTTGCGTCAGTTATGTCCCTACTAAAAGCAAAATCACTTCTGCAGAGTTTCAGGCCTACAACAGACTCTAAATCACGATGCTTGCACCAAAAGAATTCATTTTCCCACAGCAAGTTATCGATCTTTGTCATCAACTTGAAGTCAGACATAAGTAGACCTGTTATTCAGCCATTGAAAAGCTTAAAGGGCTCATTAAGCAGCTAAAAATACGAAAATCCCCAGGTTTCGATGGTATTACCACTACAATGGTGAAAATAGCAAATTCCGCATTATTGATGGTAAGTTCTTCTTCAGCTTGTCATAGCGATTAGCTTCCGAAAGGTAGAAAAACGACCTCCTATTTCTGTACCTAGCTACCCACTCATTAGCTCTTTTGGCAGGTTAGGTAAACTGGTCGAAAAAATTCTATGGCTTTTATATAACCTACTTCGGCCTTCCTTGAGGATCCAAAAATTATTTCGGTCGCCCAGATCGGTTTTCAGGCCAGCCGGTCCACTATCTTTCGGCTTTCTAAAATGACTGAATTCAACTGGGAGACCTCACGATAAAACGAGATACTGCTACAGTTTTTTTGTAATATATAAAAGTCGTTCAACAGGTTCTGGCATGATGGACTCATTTATCCTAATTTTCCTTATCAGACTCTTGAAAGACATTCTTCAGTAACACATCAAGTGAGCGTAAGATCTGTGCAGACATTTCATTACATATCTATCTCTAACACTAAAATATCTACTCATTAGATGTTCTGAATCTGGCTACAGTAATGATCGCCCAATAAGCTGATGATACAGCTCAACTTTGTAGAAGGGTTACCACAGTTTATCTTGAGAAAATTCTACAAGTTGTTCTAGATAATTACGAGAAGTGGGCGAAACGAAAGTTTTTTCCGCCAATTAATTGTGAATAAAGACGAGATTAAATACCTTGACATAACCTTTGAGCGTATGTAGTGGCAAAACAGAACATTTATTGAGAATGCAATTATAATTTCTTACATATTTACAGTTAAAATTCCCATAACAAAACACAGAGGAATTAAAATTAGAAATAAAAAAGATAGAAGCAGAGATGGAAAAGAAAGAAGTAAAGTGGCAGACGGAAGAAAAGGCAAACAAATTAGAGATGAAAGCTGAAAACGAACAAAAAACTAAGAGGAAAAATAACATTATAATAAAAGGGCTAGCAAAATCCCAGAAGCCAGAGGAAGAAGTTAAAAGCCTTTTTAATGAAAAACTACAAATATAATATTTAATTAACTGCTCACTTAACCCGTGATGAAACATATTTGAAAAATCTTGATTAGAAATTAAAAACACTTGGTTTGTTTCACAAAATATTTATGATAATGACATTTTGTCGAAACTAGTCGGAGAAAAAATAATAAATATTTTGTGAAACAAACCAAGTGTTTTTAATTTCTAATCAAGACTACAAATATAAGTAAACGATATGAAAGTAAATACGATAAACAAGGAGAAAATGCATGAACTTACAATAGTAGTACTAGCAAATTCCGAAACAAATATAAAAATCATGGAAGCAAGGAACAAATTAAAGGGTACAAAAATATACATCGATAATGATATAACATGGGAGGAAAGATGAATCCAGAGAGAAATTAGAAATATTGCAAGAGAGGAAATAGCAAAAGGAAAATGGGCAAAAGTGGGATATTGTAAATTAACTATAGATAAAGAGGTATATGTATGGGATAAAAATAAAAATGTAGTTATCCTAAAAAACGATTAACCACGATAAATACAAACAATTTACAAGATGAAACGAATAGACACAGTAATAGAATGATTGAAAAGGCACAGAAATGGGAAGAATTAGGACACAATCTAGCAAAGGCATACAAAGATAACCAAAAACTATTCTATGGAGCAATAAAACAAATGAAAAATCCTAAAGCTAAAACATTGAAGAATATAAAAGATAAAAAAGGAAACATACTAATCAAAGAAAAGGACATAATGAGCAGATGGAGTGAACATTTTGAGGATATGTTACAAGGATACAAGAGAGAGGAAGAGAAAGGAAAGAAACAAGAGGCAATGATAAGAGAAATGAATGTTACAGATATAACAATGGATGAACTTAAGGAAGTTTGTAAACATATAAGAAACGGAAAAGCATGCGGACACTACGGGGTAGCCGGAGAAATGATAAAATACCTAGACGAAACAGGAAGACTGGAACTACTAGAGCTCATGAATTACATAATGAGAAAAAATAAGACACCTAGAGATTGGAGAATAGGGATTATTATACCGGACAGCAAAGATTGCAAAAACTATATAGGCATACAAATTATAAGCTCAGTTGGAAAAATATATGCATACATAATATTAATGAGACTCACAGCACAAATAGAGGGAAACTTGGAGGACACGCAAAGTGGTTTTAGAAGAAATAGAAGTACACAAGACCAAGATTTACCATAAGACAAATGTGCGAAAAACTAGAAGATAAATCCACTTAAGTTTCATAGACATGGAAAAAGTCTTCGATAGGATAAAAGGGAAAGACGTATGGGACATGCTAGAAAAAAAGGGGTACAGATAGAAATAATAGAAAGCATAAAAAGCCTATATGACGACCCGGAGTTTTACATATGAACAAACAACGAACAGTCAGAAAAATTTAAATATAATGCAGGACTGAAACAAGGATGCATATTTATTTATTTATTTATTGTATCTTTGGTATTCTTTCTAAAAAAGATACATACAATAAACAAATTACAAAAAAGCTACATAAAATTTATTACGAAAGAATCACGAGCGGAGTTCACAATAAATTATGTTCTTCCACTCAAACCCAAGCTGTTAAGTGCTACACTATTTAATGGTGTACTAGACGAGGCAGTTAAGCAATTCAAGAAGAAAATGAAGTACTATAAAGTAGGGGTGTGGAACATGGAGGAAATTCAACTTACTGAAGAGGATTTACAACACAACGTACCAACAGTTAGAAAAAGCAAATATGAATATAAACATACAGAAAACAAAAACAATGATAATAGGAGGAGTAAACGGAGAAAAACACGACATCAAAATAAATGGGATACAATTAGAACAAGTGAAGAAATACAAATACCTAGGAACCATAATAAACATTGAGGGAAGGCTGGAAGAAGAAATAAATGAACGAATTAAATAAAACAGGTAGGCTATTTAATACAATAAAGCATGATATACTAGGAAAAAATGAAATAACGAAGAGGACTAAAGTAGAAATAATTAAGAGGATTATGAAACCCATATTGACGTATGGAAGCGAATCATGGACAACAACGAAGGCTGAAATGAGCAGAATAACAGCCATGGAAATGAGATTCCTGAGAAAAATAAAAAATAACACAAAGCTGGACAGGATAGGAAATGACACATATAGAGAAGAACTTAACATAGAACCGGTAGAGCCAACTATACAGCAGAGCCAGGAAAGAACGAGGAAAGAGAAAAAGAGGGAGACCCAGAAAATCTTGGAAAGAAGAAGTAGTAAAAGCAGCCGAAATACGAGGGATTCGATTGGACGAGATGAAAACACTAACCAGAAACAAACAAGAATGGAAATAAAAATGGAAAAACTAACACAATAATTAAAAGAAAAAGTAACAATTATGACCTTATAAATGTACATCTGATGTAATTTAAATTTAAAAGCAGACGCCGAAAGGTAAAAGATATTTAGAATTTAAAAAAAATTAAAAAAACAAGAGACTGGGTCTAATATCTTACTTATCAATAATGTACATCAAATCAAATAACCGGATAGACTCCTTTCTTATGATGCTAAGGGGACAAAAAATCCTCTTGAACATCCATATTATTATGTGTCGAGATTTAAAACCTTCACCAAAAGCATTGAAGAGTTTGTTATCTAATGAAGGAAAATTGTAATAACTGGAAGACAATATTGGTTATCAAAATTAACACTTTTTAAATTGCAAATATACTCGCACGTAATTCAGACTTGTGTGATCAATACTTCGGAAAATAGACAAGGAGTTCTAGTGGATTTCATCGTTTTACGCATTAACGACTGACGCCATATTGCCAGACAAAACAAGCCAGAAAGACCTCCTGCCAATAGTCTTTTGGCAATTTAACACCTCATTCATTATTCATCATTTTAATATAAATATGTACAAATTTGTCAATAAATATATAATAATATTGGCGTATTTCTTGGATACATCTATCTGAAAGGATACGGAAACTGTTCCATGCATGGAACCACAAAAACTGTATTATTTTTCCCGGTAAACATTTAGAATTTTTATGACTTATTATGTCAATATTAAATAAGAAACTTTTTTAGATTCTTAAATGGAATTTTTAAACTACTTAAGTTAGTTTTGATTTTGTTGATCATGTTTTAAAAATTGTCTTAAACATCTTCTTGTACTGACCTGTGACCATAAAATATGGTTCTTGTTAGTATTGTTTTTGACATGGTTTTACTGAAGGTTATATTCTATATTAAATGTAAAATAATTTTTATTCAAACAAGTTCATAACAGATGACAATGTTTCCTTATTATTATCTGTAGGGGATAAACTTCACTTCACTTCTGCTTTACTATAGTTTTAAACGTATTCACTTCAAAAATTAAAAAGGCTATTTTAAGGTTTTCCTTAATAAATAATTGAATTTTGTTAAAAATACTTAGTTTAAACTTTTATTTCTAGTATCAGGAACGCATGAATAAAAAAAGTTATTTTGGTGTAATTGTCTGTTTCATATATAGCTGAAATAAAATTCTTAACGAGTTTTATGATATTGTTTTACGGATATAGTTATAAAAGGTGTTCTTGATTATGTGTTATGCATTTTTTTAATTAACTTCATCACATATTAAGACTGAAAAAATAGATTGGACTCATCTTGTGGTAGCCACAATAATTGTCAATAATAAGAATATATTTGTCAATAATAAGAAGTGTAATTGATAAAAAAATAACTTAAATATTACATGGAATAAATTAACCTAAAATATGTTTTTTTTTTTTATAGTAATGCAATCCACAAGTTGATCAGCAAAAATAATTGTTGCGTGTTTGTGTGTAACATATGAGATATGTTATGCATATATGCTTTTTTCTCTGTGTACATTCTGTGTTTAATAATAATATACCATACAGATATAAAGTCCGGGATTATTCCCATCAAATAAAATATGAGTCGGCCAATACTGATTTATATGCATAGCGATTTTTCAACTTCGAGATTGAGATTTCCGGCGATGCGTGATTTGCGCAATAAATTTATAAATTCTCTCTCGGCCGTAGTCCAACAAAGGGAACGTTCGTGAAAAAGGGAATGATGAATGAAGTAGAGCCCTGAGAGACCATTCCCAAAAGATCAGACGTGGGACTTGGCCCAACAGTCGGCCTGGTCGCGGTCAAACTATCATCGTTTATCAACACTATCACGCTGAATATAAACGATCTAGAAGCCTGGAACGATTATGAGGGATATGTCCCAATGCGCCGAACATGTTTTTATGTATATATTTTTCCTTGGTCTCGGTAAATTGAAACGGAATCGCACGTGCCTGAAAAGCGAAAACACGTTTGCGGCCGCGTAGAGGATGGACGCTGAAAATTAAATTTTGCTACTCCCACAGAGTCCGCACTTTTTTTACGTTTAATTAACTCTTTAAATACAAAGATAATTACTTATGCTTTTTACTGGGCTATGCGTGTTGGTTTAAAAATATCACATCAAATAGAGTCGGAAAGGGATGTGCTCGTTCGTCGGTAGGACTTTCAAGTGAGCAAATAATCACCGTACAAATTGGATTCCCCAAAAAACATGTGTTTATTTTTAATATTAAATAATTCAAGACCCAAAGCGACGGAACTAACTATACAGAGGCACAAACACGAATTAGAACTAAGATTAAAATAGCGAAAAATGAATGGCTCGTATGATGACATCAATTTGCATAAAAAACAGCAGAAAATCTAACTTTGCCATGATGGTAATAGGGCGAACAAAAATATACTAGATACTGAAGAAGAAAAAGGAAGTTTGGGAATAATACATTAAGAATTTTTTTGCAGACCAAGTAATAACAATATTGACTTCGATATCGATAACAACTTGGACGAAATTGAAAGAGCTATGAATACTGCAAGAAACAACAAGGCTGCAGAACCAGACTAAATTAGATCAAAAATACTTAAACTTCTCGATGAAAAAGGCAGAAAAATATTCAACAAATTTTATGATATTGGTCATTACCCCATATAAATGGTTTAAATCCAACTTCAATCCCTTGCCTAAGAAAATAAATGCCAAATGTCGGAAATTTTCGCAAGAAATTACATCAATTTAATTGTTTAAAAGTAGGAAACATCAGAATCACAACATTATTATTCACTAATACAAAATGATATATTTAACAAAATATATTTATTAATCATTTTCAATTCAATATGCAAATCAATTGTTGCGTTAAACTAAGTATGATTAAATGCAGAACCTAAAACAATTTTGTTCATATCGAATTGCGGAGAAAAATTTAAAGGTGTCTTATTCTACACAAAATATTTCTATTTGACCTATATATTATGACACATAAACTATTGACACCCAATTTTCTACCGTAGACGACAGAAACTCTTAGTGTGTAAATACGGCCTATGGCCACTAGGAAAAGGTATAATAGTAATCCAATTTTATCATATTTGTTCAATTTATTTAGTTCAGGACCAGAATTCGTCCTCTAGAATACAATCTTTTATTGTTTTCCTTTTTATGTGTTCGCGCTTCTCTCGTTTGTAACATCCCCCCGTGCCCGAATGTCGAATTGAATATATCCTTTTTATTGGGCAGTAATTTCCAATCGTAAAACATTTAAATTCAAGCGAGAGCAGATAAACAATTTTATTTTTATAAGGCGCTTCGCTAATATGAATCTAATAGTCGCTTAGCTCTTCCAAGTGAAAATAATTAAACAAGGATAGTTTAATAAATGAAAACAAGTATTGAAATTGTTTTATAATTAAAAATATAAACCTGATTTATATTAAGCAGCATAATTGTTTAGAAATAAAATAATACCGATTTGTGTTAATAGACACATTCCATAATATTTAACGTAATAATACCTATAATGTACAACTGTATCATTATGTATCATTTGTTAATGACAGCAATTTTACGATATGCGGGTAGTGGTTAGTCACATGTGACGTACATCACAATACTGTATTGATATGCCACCGTATCGACAGAGGAATTTAATTGCGACATGACGTTTCATTGCCATTACTTACTAGGCTGAATAGGGAATAAAATTACTCTGCCTTGCATTACCATTACTTTTCAAATTTAATAATAATAATGAGTTAGTATTCAATAACTGTTTCTTTATCCAATAAATATTAATATTATAGGATTCATTTCGCTACTTAAGTTCTAATAATTACATTGTTATCATTTTAACGTTTTTTTTTGCTATATATTTACTTTTAATTATTTTAATTTTAAGCATATCAAAAATGGGATAAAAATTATGGTGATACTTAAAATTTGTGTATGTATTACTTGAATGATGGTTTTATATTTTATGCGGTATCAAACTAGATATAAATATTAGTATTTCGATTCAATTTTTATCAATGTAGATAACGTGTAACACGCAATTTTTCTAGTTTATATTTTCTCCGGTATCGCACAGCTCTAGTGGCGCAATTGGTTAGCGCACGGTACTTATAAGGCAGTAGTCGTGAGCAATGCCGGGGTTGTGAGTTCGAGCCTCACCTAGAGCAATAGTTTTGTTAATGAGAATTTGTTCTAAATTATTTACGGATGGTCAACTATTCTAAGTTATCATTTAAACAAAAAGTGAAATTCATTACACCTCTAAATTAGAGGTGAAGGAATTTTACAATCGAATCGTCTAAAAATATACAAACAAAATTATAACAAGTATTCAACACTTTTAATGCTACTTTCTTGATGGAATCAAATTTTCAGATTAGGTATAGTAAAACACTTGTTTTGTTTCATATTTTTATTCTCAGTTGCCTGACACGTGTTTCGATGCGTTACGATCATTTTCAAAGGTAAAACAGTTTTACCTTTGAAAATGATCGTAACGGATTGAAACACGTGTCAGGCAACTGAGAATAAAAATATGGAACAAAACAAGTGTTTTACTATACCCAATCTTATAACAAGTAATTGTAAAGAATCCAAAATTGATAATAGCATTTTTCCGCAAACCTCATAGTTTTCGAGAAAAATCATGTTTTGATGTTTCTTTACATTTTAATACTTTTACTTAAAACCCTCGCTTATTACTTTCTATAGCTAATCTTTTATAATTCATATTTAAAGTCTGCTCACCAAATTTTTACTAATTTAAGCACTCAAAAATTTTACATTTTTAATTTCGTTTTTATTCGAAAATTTTGTAATTAATTTTATTGGAAACCGCCAGACGATAGGAAATTTAAGTTTATATGTATATATAGGGTGGGTGGGTGTTTGGTCTTTATCCCTCCAATCAGTAAAACATCATCAAAAATTATTGGAAAAATTTGTTTCAATAAATCTATTAAAATTTGCAATAATGTTATGTTCAAAACACTATCATCGTGACTTCAAATGAATTTGATTCAGATGATGAAGCCGAATCCCAGTTTACTTACCTATTGGACAACTTACTGTCAGATAATGATGTACACAAAATATTAGATATAATCGTCGGGGTAGAAAATGTCATCAGTGAGGAGAAATTTAGAAGGTGATCAAATTTAATCAAACTGTGACAGATAGTAAACAAGTAGCAGTTTTCGAAGGATTCAAAAGAAACTGGACGTTATCAAAAGTTACTGTCCTACATTATATATTGTTTTAATGTTTTTGTTAAGCTTATTCCTTAGTTCGTCAGTTGAATGACTTTGTACAATTGTCTTTTAAATTTTAAACGAGTCGAAGGATGTATTTTGGGAGGGGAGAAATACTCTATTTAACAGTCCATGGCGCTATCTGTACTAGTAAATCTGCATATATTATGACGTTTGAAAGAAGTAGTAATCTAGGTTTTGAAAATAACTTTAATGTCGTGTTTTTCTAGCAGCTTTTTTATTTTGTAACTTGGAGTGCCGAAGTATGTTAATGTTACGTATTTATGATTTTCTTTTTCTCTCTCAGGTATCCCATAGTATAGCAATGTCTTTAATTGTCGTTTTTATTTTCGATTTATTATATTATTAATTATGTTTTCATGGTATCCATTATTTATGGCTAGTTGTTTTATTATTTTGATTTCTGAATTTAATGCTTCTGCGGATAAGGGTAAAGATAGAGCTCTATGAACCATTGAATTAAATGCGGCATGTTTATATTGTAGGGGGTGTAAGGAATTTGATGGAATGAGGGAATCTGTATAGGATGGTTTCCGATAGATGTTGAATGCTAATATGTTGTTGGCTTTTGTTATTTCTAAATCCAGGAAATTTATTTTATTATTAGATTCCATTTCGACTGTAAATTGAATTTTTGGGTGGAGAGAGTTAATTAAATTCAAAAAGGTTTGTATTTGTCTGTCTGTACCATCGAAACAGGCTAAAATGCCATCGACGTATCTGTACCAAAATTTTAAATGTTTTTCCTAAGTCTGATTGTAGTATCATTTATGTAAAATTTTCCATGACAATTTCGGCTAGTAATGAGCTAAGTAGAGAGCCCATTGCTAGGCTGTCTGATTGTTTATAGGTTTTGTGATTGTACGAAAAATAGTTGAATTGAGTAACATACGTGATGAGTGTTTCGAATTCTGATTTTATAATCGGATTGATGTTATTAGTTTTGAGTATATTGCCCATTAGGTTGAGACATTCTGACAGTGGGATGTTTGAAAACATGTTAGAGACATCAAATGACACTAGCTTGTATTGACGGTGCTTATGGAAATTGTGTAGTTTTTGTGTTAAAGACTGGAAATTTTTAATTGAATTAGGATCAGAGAATTTAGTGAGTAATTTGAAAGTTTTGTTGAGTTTTATTGCTGTTTTGTGGGCTGGTGTATTAACATAAGCTACAACAGGTCTTATTGGTCTTTCATCTTTATGAATTTTTATTAGGCCGTATAATTGTGGTGGTGCAGGGTTCATGGGGAGAAGTTTTAAGTGCTCAAAATCTGAGAAAATGCTCGTGGATGATTTTATTAGTGTTTTTAGGTTGGATTGGAATTTAGAGGTTGGGTCAGTATGCAATTCGATGATATTATTAGTGTTTAAAAAGGTTTTTATCTTATCTTCATATTCAGTTTTTTTAAGAATGACGATTGAGTTGCCCTTATCCGCTCGAGTGATGATTAAGTCGTTGTTTTTGATTTTGGTTTTGATCGATTTTATAGTTGTATCTATGGGATCTCTTTAGGAGTGTGATTTTTGTATGATGCTGCTAATATGTGATTTAGTATTGTTGCAATTTTGAATATTTCTGAGGGCTAGAGAGGATTCTACTATTAAAGTCTCTTTAAATGATTTGGGTGTACTATTTGCTATAAATTTTGGGCCTTTTTCTAAAACATTAAGTTCTGTGTTTGAAAATGCAATGTTTGTGCAATTAACTACTCTGCGGTATAACACTGTTTGGTATACCTGTTGGTGTTGGTGTTTTTTGTGCGACGCGTTGGTAGTTTGGATCAAGCTTGAGAGTTTCTTCTTCTGTCTTATATACTTTTGGTAGATAATGGCACTGACACGACTTCTTACCTGGTCGTCTAGGAGATCAAATTCGACTGGGTGGAGATGAAAAGCAAGTTCTGTGTGTACTACCTTGATGTACGTCATGATGGTATCCCTTCGCCCGAGCCAAAACTTTGCTTCTTCTTTTATCCATACTTTCTCTGCAGCTGTGATGGCCTTCTTTGCGGGAATCGTGTTCGTTTTTGTTTTAAGTTGTACGTATTTTGGTGTTAATTTGTGTCGGAGACATTGTTGATTGAAACGAATATTTAACACTGCTTGTCTAAGTTTGAGTCGTAATTTAATAGTTATTTAAGGTACAAGTGTAAAAAGTGAGCGAGTTTTTTTAAAGCCAGGAGTGCAATAAAGAAACTTTTTACACGTGTGCCTTACAAAATTTTATCTTCGATCGTAAAGGATTTCAAAGAATATATTCTTATGAGTAATATTTTAATGTCATTTCAATAATTCAATTAATGAAAACATATTTTACCCGCAGTGCACTAATGAAGGCGTTACTTAGCAACCAGTAAACAAGTTGCACAAATGTCGGCCGCCATTATTATTTATGGAAAAAAGGTTTGCTTTATTGTAATCGCTTCGACTTGCATTAAATGGAATCTTCAGAGCTCTTAAATCTGCCATTTGATTTGTATTATATATTTTGTTTATTAGTTATTTGTATCAATTAATAAATTAAAATTAAGTTTTTCGTCGAAAATTTGGGCTATAATTCATCTGTCAAATTTGACATATCTGTGCAATAAAAACAGTTTGACATTACCGTGCAATAAAAACGTAAAAAAGCACTAGTGCTTTAAAAAGCCACTTTTACAATGAAAAATGATGCAAAAAGCGTCTACTTTGTGTACGATCGTAGATAAAATAAATTTCGGCTTGTTCTGCTACATTAGCTTGGATAATATAGTTGATGCTTGAAGCCATTACTTTGTGATACATTTTGAAAATTACGACGATAAATAAAATTCACTTTGTTGTTATCACACACGGTTTTTATTATTAGTGACCGGTTTCAACCATAACATGATCATTTTCAAACTACAATTAAATTACAAATTTTCTTTAGGCGGTACTTATAACAAGCAGGTAAAACATATATTACATATATAATTAGGCGGTATATAAATTAACAAAAGAGGATTATATTATTATGGCGTTAAAAATAGATGAGTATATTGTCTCGGTCTGGTCGTTGATTAGCGGGTTTTCCAGGTTACGGTGGGCTTTATGTATTTCCAGTGATTCCAGTAGATCCAGCTTAGGGCCTTTGTCGCAGAAGTGAAGGATTTCCAGGGGGTTAATGTCCGGTGTATGATTATTTTCTAAGAGGTGGTTTGCAAATGCTGAATTTGTTTTTTTATTAGTATATGAATTCATATGTTCCTTTAGCCGGATGTTGAAATTTCGGCCAGATTGGCCGATATATATGCATGGGCAAGAGCCACATTTTAATTTATACACCCCAGATCTTTTCATATTGTCTGTTTTTTGTTTGGCATTAAAAATTAAATTATTAAGTTTGCTGGGGGTTTTTGAAAATAACTTAAATGTCGTGTAATTTAAAAAACATTCATTCCTATTCATAAAAAAGGTAGTACAGAAGATGTAAATAATTACCGTCCTATATCCATAGTTCCCATTCTATCAAAGGTATTTGAGAGAGTTATGTTTGATCAAATAGTATACTTCTTGTGCACCAATAAAATTATTTAGAATGCACAACATGGCTTCCGAAGAGGATACTCAACCATTGACGCAATCATTGCCTTAACGAATGAGATCTGCAGTAGTTTTGAAAATGGAACTTACACTATTGCTGCATTGTGTCTCTCATGAGATTCTTCTTAGAAAGCTATATTACTATAACTTTTCACCAGCATCGTGTCGTCTACTAAACTGCTACCTTACTAATAGGATTCAAACTGTATCTCTTGATGGTCGATTCTCCGAGAGACACCCCTTAAAGCATTGTATACCGCAGGGTTCAATTCTTGGCCCTTTGTTATTCTTAATTTATATAAACGACTTGAGATATCAACAGTTTAATTGCTCACATACATTATTTGCAGATGACACCACACTAAGTTGCTCCTTGGGGAATCTGCCACTGATTCAGCAGCAGAATACAGATTCCATCAAACTTACCTCAACATGATTTGCATCTAACAAACTAACAGTTAATGCAGATAAAACTCAATTTTTTTCACTAAAAAGGGATATTATTGAAGAAAACGCGAAATTTCTTGGAATTAATTTAGATTCAAGACTTACATAGAATAAGCATAGTATTGAAGTCTATACCAAGGTATCACGAAATATGTATTTATTAAGGCAGCTGAAATCAATTCTGCCTGAAAACACACTAAAAAGCATCTACTTATCTATGATTCAAAGTCATCTGTCATATAGTATAGTGGCATGGGGTCATTCCACTACTTTAAACGATCTATTTTGCCTCCAGTGACGCGCTGCCCGGATAGTTGCTTCAGTTAGCTACCAATATGACTCTAGACACATTTTTATTAAATACAAATTACTTACTCTACCATCCATATATATATTTGAAACGCTGAAGTATGTTCACAAAAATATTCTTAAATATCATAGACACATAGACATCCATCCACACAACACAAGAAATTGTTACAATCTAAATTCAACTTATCGTCGTCTTAAACGTTGTAAAAATTTTGAGTACTTCGGTCCATTCTTTTATAACATTTTGCTCCTACATTTGAAGCAATTGCCACTTCCACAATTTAAGCGCAAAATTAAAGAAATTCTTATATTTAAAGCCTTCTATGGTATCGATGAATTAAGAATTTAAAAAATGAACTCAATCATTGACTTTTTTTAAGCAAATGTTAAAGTAATTTATTGTATATTTGAATTTTAATATGTGCCTATCTATTGCATATTCTAATTTGTGTTTTTATGTATTATTTTTTTCAAATTGTGTTTTTAATATATATTATTTTGACGTGGGTAAAATTTTATATTCTTGACACAAATACACAAATATATCATTATTATCAGGTTATATGTAGGCGGTAATTGAGTTTGTTGGTCGTTTAACTGGACTGCAACAATTAAACTATAGTTCCTGCATTAGGACATCAAACCCTTCTAATCGATGTATATATATATATATATATATATATATATATATATATATATATATAAGCATAGAAAATAAAGTGTGAAGAAAGGATATAGTCGGGCATTCGATTGTTTTTCTGAAATCACTTTCTCATTTATCACTTGGTGAAACATTTTGAACTATTACTGATGAAGGTTTAAATTAAATTACACTTGGTTTCTTTTTACATTTTTTCTATCAAAAGTGATAATGCCTTAAAAAGCGAAACTAGTCGAGTTAATATAGAAAAATTGTTAAACAAACCAAGTGTAATTTAATGTAAACCTGCATCAGTAATAGTCGATAGTTTATTGTGACTCATGCATTTTCTTACTAGGAACCGTATAGCAATTATTATCTAACTCATCCTATCATCATCCTAGAATGACGGGATAGAAATAAAAGACTAAACGTTTGCCTGAGCGATGAGTCACAGTCAGCTTTCGGCGGCTCGACTATACAACAGTGTTATTTACATAAACTCTCCTAACCTTTCAAACTATTTTTAACAACGACAGATATAAAATCTTCTGCTATACAATGGGTCAAACTTATTTGAAACCAACTCTTGTATATTCTTAACTTTCGTACTTTTGTAGACATTGGAGTATTGTATCATGAATTCCTCAAATGCTTCTTCACAGTTCTACTCCAGAATTGTATTGATCGCATTTAATTTTTCGGTGACTTAAATGATCAAGCCTTGAAGTGTAATATGGTATAATACGTTGTTAATCCATTCTAAAATTTATTGGAGCTCATGTTATGGAATATAGAACTTGAGGTGGATGCCAATCCCTATTTTAAAACACCCATTATAATTATATAGCCATCAGTATTTTCATTCGGATGAATCTTATGTTACTCATTTAAATTAGGTTGTTATTGATAACGAGCACCTTTTGTCTCAAAATGTACATCTAACTTTACAAATGAATAAGTGAAGTGAGTATTAATAGTATTTATATTTATTGTAGTTACTCACTTAACCTTTTCATATCATTTTTTTCTTCCAGTGAGCAACCATAAGTGTCATGAAGTGGTTATAAGTTAACAATAAATTAGGATCCAATATTCATTGATAGTCTGAGCCCCAAAGGAAAACCAAAGCGATATATCCCTTGATCAGTAATTTTGTTCTTGTTGATGTTTTTAATTTGGTAATGGGTATACCTCTACCCATTTACTAAAACCATCCAATACTTAGGTATAAATCTAATAGGTACTTCAAAGAACGGAAAATTCATTGAATTTTTTTTTAGGAAATCTTCTTAAACCATTCATGACCACACAGAAAACCCTTTGTTTAAATGGATCACATACATGTATCCAGTCTAGATGCAGCAGCAAAAGTAGAAGATATTAAACAACATTTATTGTCCAATTAAAATATCGGCCCCTATTAATTTGATGATTTCATAAAAACTATTGAAAATGCAATAAGACTTGACCCGAGCTGATATGATAATGAAAAATAAGAGATTTTATTGAATTTTTAGTGGCCATATTTAACGTCATTCTTGTTCCTCTAACTATTTTAATTAATTCATAATTTAATTAAACGCGAGAAAATATTTCCTTCTCCATTAAAAATTTCTAAAATTGTACCATTACACTAACAGCCGAGATTAATTCTCGGATTGTAGAATCCTAGATTGTCGTATTTTTAGTAACATTTAAATATCACTGGTTTTATGTTGGTATCACGGAACAGCCGATGGTATTGTCAATATATTGTGATTGTCAGTTGAGGAGCATGTGCAAAGTTTGTTTGTGTTAGCAATATTATTAAAATCTTTTTTGCAATATATTGGGTGATCATTTTTAAAGAAGTCTTAATTATGTATGTATAATAAAATTATATAAATACACTAGCATGAGTGTTAGTAATTAATACATATAATAACCAGAATATTATTTGTTATTTATTTTTATTTTCATAATCTTATAATATTAATTTTGCTCCCTTCTCTTCATATTTTACTTTATTTAAACCTAATTTTGTGCAATTTTTCCTCACTTTCCGTAATCTCTTAAACAGTAGTGTTTCCATGTTTTCTATGAAGGAATAACTATTTACAAGCGTTGTATCCTCTCCAATTCTCTAAAATATATCAGAAGTGTTACAACTTATAAATTAGCAAGGAAATTTTTTAATTGTATTAATAATTCACATTAAATAAAACCAATTTTACCATTTTCATTGAAAATAATTATCGACGGTACTTACTTTAATCTTGATTAAATAAGAACAATGTTTATTCTTTGTCCCTTATCAGACAAACTAACTTTGCACACATTACACGTTCTTCTTTACTGACAACGTAAAACTAGTCAAATTTAAATGTTACTAAAAAAATTACTAAATCTGACAATTAATCTAGAATTATACAATCCGAGAATTGATCTCTGACTATTAGTACGGTTGTTAAAGGGTGATTTGAATGATCCAAGTAATTTTAGGCCTATATCAATCATCTCAATACTTTGAAAACATTTTGAGGTTATATCTTGTATTTGATCTCATTTTTCATTTGGTGAAATATTATGTTGATAATAGGTTGTTGAAAAAATTCAGAATTTAGCGAAACAAACCAAGTGAATTTTTTCAACAACCTATTATTTTGAGGTTATTCTTAAAAATCAGTTGCAAGAACACTTTGAACAAAATCATTTACTTAACGATTGTCAATTTGGCTTTCCATAGGATAAATCCACAAGTGACGCAATTATTAACTTTACGCAATATATTGCTAATGGTTATGAAAAAAATAGTTACTCCGGTTGCATATTTTACGATTTATCAAAGGCGTTCGATTGCGTATAGCATGAAATAATGCTCAATAAATTACCATATTATGGTCTTAGAAATAATTCGATCAAATTACCTAAATGGAACCATATCCCAACGTCAATATGTATCAAATAGTGTCCCACAGGGATCAGTTCTCGGTCCACTATTATTTTTATTTTTTAATAATGATTTGGTAACGTGTGACGGCACTTCAAATTTTACTTTATATGCAGATGACCCGACTTGCTGTCAATCAAGTAGCGATCTAAATGAGAACTGTTATTCTTAGGAAAACATAAGTCAATGTTAAACAATGGTTTCATCCAATTTATTGACATCATTAATGTTTTTTTTTCTCTCTTAAAGATCTCTCTGTGGTAGAAAATATTGAGAAAATTAAATTTTTAGGTGAAATACTTAATCCAGGGCTAATATAATCAGAACAAATTAACTGCGTATATATGTATATTTGTTAAATAGTTTTTCTAAAGTTTGTTCAATACAGGTACTATTAACCGGATATTGTGCATTAATAGCATATCAAATAATTACGCCATGGGGACACAAATTACATCGTAGATGCCTGAGATCAATCCTACATCATGTGTGTAATCATGATGTAAGTGAACATTTCAAAATTCTAGGGATATTAACAGTTCTCTCCATGTATATTCTAAACAGTGTTCGTTTAATAAGAAAACAACTCATATAATGTCTCAACAGATCACCATGACTATAATACTCGAATATCTAGTGATATACCAATTAACTATACCCGCATATCTAGATCTTCTTTAAATTACTACGGTCTATTATTCTATAATAAACTTCCGGTAGAAATAAAATCTCAATGTTATTTCAGTTTTTAAAATGAGGGTGAAGGCATTATTATGTAGTAAAGCCTATTATCATTGAGAAGATTTTCTTGAAGATTTGCTAATTTAATTTAATGAAATCAGTCTAAATTCAATTTTTGTGAATAACTTTTCATCTTATATTCAGTATAAAGTACATTTAATCATTTGTTAATTTAAATTCACTCTTAGGTGTTATAACTAAAACACAAACTTTCGAAGACTATGCTTTTATTTTTCGCAAAATTTCTTCAACCTGAGGAAGCCACAGTGTGGCGAAACAATTGTTGCGAAAAATAAAAGCATACTCTTTGAAAATTTGTGTCACCTAACAGTGAATTTAAAATGAACTTTCAACAATTAAGAGCCAATACAATCAAATGATTTATTAGTTTATTCAACAGAAATAATTTCATTCAAATTAGTTTTGCTTTGATAGTTTTACTATTTGTAACACGCAAATTAATTTTGTATCATTCAATGTCTGTCGTGGTATTATTAGTAAATTTGCTTATTAAGACTCATTGCTGTAGATTCACGAAATGTTTTCTTATTTTTAAATTATTATTTAATTTTCTACAATGAACTAAAGGATTTTAATACATTTTAGAATGATTTACACCATCAGTATTTTCATTCGCATTAATCTTATATTACTCACTTAAGTTAGGTTGTTATTGATCTAATATTCTTTGTTAGTGCGAATGGAGTTTCAAATGAACACCGAAAAATGTATTATCCATCAGTCAGTACTCCTGTTGATGTTTTTTTTAAATTTGGTAGCGGGATTGAGGTATCTAGTTAAAATACTGGATTGATGAGGCTGTTACTTGTTGAATCTATTTACTCAAACCATCAAATACTAGAATGTAAATATAAGATGTACTTCAAAGAACGGATAATTCATTGAAAAAAATTTCTAGGAAAACTTAAAAACAAGTTTGTTTTGTACAATTGTTATAAATTCCATTGAAATGAATTTCTAAAAATTCTAATAAAAGTTTGTTATATAAGATTACCATAATGAGCTATATAACAAACTTTTACTGAAGCTATAATAATCAATGGCTTCAGTATCGATGTATTTATTTCTTTAACAATACTCGGAGAATAGCAGTGTTAATTTTGTTGTGTTCGAATCGGCTGTTAAAGTTATACTATCCACCTATGCATCTTCTTTACCCATGTGGAATACTATTAGCCGCATTAACTGTACGTTTTTGAACCAATCCTTTATATCTATTTAAAGTTTACCCAATTATTGTAATAGTGTGTTTAAGTTTTTTTTCCATGCCCAAAATCTCCACCAGAAGATCTATTGGAAATGTCTTTTATCACTCCTATTATTTTGCTACTGTTAACGTAGGCGCCTAGAGTTCGTCGCAGGCGAATTCTTTGAGGGACGATACAAGTATGCAGTGTTGCATACATATATGTTATACAAGGTGGAAGCACCGATCCCTGGGGGACGTCATTTCTCTCGGTTCGGAAGTAGCACTTTGGTAACGTGATAAAAAGGTTCTTTTGGTGATAAACTGTTACATGAGTTTCACCAAATATGTGGGGCAATTTAGAGTTAACAGTTTAAAAATCATTCCATCATGCCAGATACGGTCAAAGGCTTTGGCAACATGTAGAAATATGGCTAGAATGCTTTGTTTACGATTAAAACCTTCGATTATGTAATCGCTTGTTCGTACACGCTGGTTGTTTGTAGATAGGCTTTTTATAAAGCCGAATTGTGTTTTTGGGACGACTTTGTAATCATTTGACCATTCGGTTAATCGCATGATTGTATTGTTTTTTCGAGTAGTTTACCCAGTGTGCAGAGTAAACTAAAGGGACGATGGTTTTGTAGAAACTTTGGATTTTTACCCGGTTTGGGTATAAGAAGGACCGGGGCGCGTTTCCACGATTTTAGGAAGTATCCTGTTCTTAGACAGGCATTGCAGATGCTTGCTAGAAATAAAATTGCCTTAAGTAAGATATTCTTGAGGCAGTTGTGGTTGACTGAGCGCCTCTTCGATTTCATCCAGGAGTTCATCACTCGTGGTGTCGTTATTTGTGTTGGGCGGCATCGTCGATACGCCTTGCCCAACGAGCATTCTTTAAGCTATTTCTGAATTTCATTTTGCAATCTATTCAGATCCTGCTTTGTTTTGCGACAGCCTGTGCGTTGCCAACTACTTCAGACACGATTTTTTTCCCTAATATTATTAAGGAGATGTCTTGGAATATTGCACGGATCGCCTGGAGGGACCTTCTTTATTAATATGGATTCTTTAATGGCTCTATGAATAGATGTGAGGATATTAATACCCTCATTAATTCCTCCACGATTACTCATCGCCGGAATCGACGGTACGTCTTTCGAGATGAAGTTATTGAAGAATTTCTAGTCAGTGATTCTGGCTATTCTCTTAAGTCTGGATATTTCTGTGTCTATACAAACAGGAAAAAAAGTAAAAATTGAAAAATAATATAAAATAAAATTAGGCAAAAACTAATAATAACATCGAGCCAAAATGCACCGCGCCAATTTCTAGAACATGTTCTGAGAGTGGAAGGGGGTGCATACCCCGAGAGTTTTTGTGTATGGCAAGATCATTAGAGTCGTGTCACGAGTCAACAAAATCACTTGTATCATTTAGGACCTATATGTTTAGACTGAATATTTATAGTATTTTTCTAAATTCTAAATACTTTTTACATGTCGGTGTCAGCTTTTAAATTACATTACATTTGAAATTATATGTATGTTTATAAGATTATAAATGTCACTTTTCTTTTAATTATTGTGTTTGTTTTAGCATTTGTCTGTGCCATTCTTTTTTGTTTTTGGTTAGTTTTTTTAGCTCATCCCATCGAATCCCTCGTATTTTGGCCGCTTTTCTTACTACTTCTCTCCCTGATTTTTTTTATACCATAGTATATCGACTTTATTACCGCCAATAATTACTTCTTTTTTATGCAGTAACTTCCCCTTCGGTTTGCCAAGAAGAGTTTAATTAAAAGAGTTGATAACCTTCTTTTATTCATCATGGATTGCATCCATAATTTATTTTTCATTCATTTATATATTTGTTTATTAGGCTTCCTTTCATAAAAAATATTGTACTAAACATAAAAAAAAATTAATGGATGAATCTGGACGAAGTTCATGTAGCTGCGATGATCCTCCACTACAACCCATTGATAACAGAAGACATAAACTGCTACATTTTTCAGATGTTTTTCATTAAACTTCGCATTCCTTCTTCGTTGATGGTCCCATATAAGCATTCAGCCATGTTAGAAACATTTTAATATATTAACGGTAAAAGACGTATAATCCAACAA
Source organism: Ontholestes murinus (assembly GCA_963969525.1). Taxonomy (NCBI): domain Eukaryota; kingdom Metazoa; phylum Arthropoda; class Insecta; order Coleoptera; family Staphylinidae; genus Ontholestes; species Ontholestes murinus. The sequence goes on along the minus strand of OZ018390.1, from coordinate 18,112,027 downwards.
AATTTGGACGCAAATGTAAATTTTTTGGAGGCATTCATCCTCTTACAATTATATTCTTTAGCATATCAAGGCCAAGCCTTATTATAGAGAAAATTTATTCTATTAAAATTTAACTATAAGTTGAAGTTCATACACTTTATTTTAGTTTTGATTAACTACTTTTTTCTGTTCTATAATCATGAAACTCTTCTTAAGTTTTCTTGACTAGATGCAACTCATTCGAAACCAATTTTTTAATATGTATACATTGCCACGCATGTCGTACAGCTTAACGCTTTTATTCCAATCTCGACCATTTCAACACAATAATTATTTTTTAAATCTTTTATAAGAACAAAAATTTCTTTTTTTTATTTTAATAAATATTCTATTAGATTTTTTCCCCAATAAAAATATGACAAAATATTTAGGACCTTATTATGTAATGAAGATAACCTCAAAAAAAAACAAATCAATATTAAACCTCTTGCAATACAATCATCAAAATTAATATGAATAAATATTTGATTAAATTGACATAAATTCATAATTAAAAAAACACGAACACATTTCGTAAATCTGCAACATTTAAATTCAATTTATTTGAAATCTACTACCACTATATGTTTAAATACTTAAGCTATTAAAATGTATACTTATTTTTTGATAATAATTAATTTTCAGTAATAAAAAACTATCAAATATCAAAATGTTTATGTTAAAATTAAAAAACAAAACATTATACTTATATATAATATTATAATTATTGAAATTTATTATTATAACTATTTAGAAATTATATATCAAGCAATTAATGTTGTTTGCAAACATCATCCAGTCTGGTACATATAATTCATAATATTATATATGTTAATCATATTAGACTAATTACGATAATTGTGACTAATTAACATTATTATAAGTATAAACTATCAGTGTTATTTAAAGTTATATTTTATTAGATAGTAGGTACCAATAAGAATTTTAATTAAAGTCCTTTCATATAGGTTTTCTAAATAAAATCAATATTTGTCCCCAGTTGAATAGTTATGAAATAATTGCTTCAGTATATCACTTTTAGCCTTGATTATACACAATTAGTCATTATACGCGTAAATAGATAAACACAGCCGGTATTGATTATAACTGGATTTTCGAATATACGATAATTTAATAGCACACATATCAAATAGAGCATGATAATACATGTATATGTAAAATTAAAGAACAAATTATAAAAAGTTATTTAAACTTAAATAATTAAAATTCAATTATTTTACAGTGATAATAACAAAGCAAAGCCCTTAACAATTATTTTCTCTGTTAATAAAAAAGTTGTAAATAAAGACATTAATAGATAAGGTTGTTAAATGTTTATATTAATTTAAAAAAAACTTTATTGCTAAAATTTATATTAAGTGTTTAAAAATTAATAAATCAGAATATTGAATTGCCAAGATGGATTTATTTCAAAAAATCAGAATATTGTTGGTAATTAAGAAAATATAAGCTTTTCATTACATACCTCCAAAAATAATATATTCCGAATAATGGGTTACACGAAAACTTCGTCCATTCAATATGTCGGAATTATATATTTTTTGTTGACAAATATTTCATTAAGAGCCCGGTACGCACGTACAGCGTTTGAGGAGAATACTTTTTCTTATTTGGCGGGGACGAGACCGAAACTCTAGACACATACGTTTTTCGGATATTAATGGAGAAATAAGTCGAAAGAGACCTAGATCAAATTTCATCATCAAGTTTTTGCGCGGGGAATAAAGCCGGCCGCTTTTACAGAAATTACCGGAAAAACTTTCCTTCCTTTCCGACGGCATGCTGAATGGACAGATCAGGGAGTCGCTTTTATTAAAGTCTAGTTCTTGAATTTTTCTCATATGCTAATGGATTTTTGTGATTTTAGAGTTCCCGTTTTAAATTAATTACTAGTAGACTTCATTTCGCAAGTATGACGCGGATTTATTCATGAACGAGATGAAAATTTGCCACAAGTGAACCCGAAGTTTTTCAAGACGGGTTGTAAATTAAATCACGAAAGCATATTTCTTGCCTTTGGCTAGATGATGCACTAATCAAATAGAGTAGTGAATTCTGTAATTAATTTTAAATTAAATTAATGTATGCAATATTTCCTTTTCCAGTGACATAATTTTCGTATCAATTTTATATGCTTTGAAAATTTTTAAAGGGAACATATATATAATTAATCCAATAATGGGAATATTAATTATTCCTACAACTAACGTCAAACTAAGTAAATGAAATAAACTCTTATATTCTGCAACACCAACTATTTTTATTTTCAAGATAATCAAAAATACATTTTTTCTATTAGTGTGTTAATTTTTTAGCCTCTTTGTAAATAATATTTTCAATTAATATATTACAGCTATAAAGGATGTTTATTAAATATGCGGCAGACATTAAAAGGGTTATTCCCTAGACTATTCTAAGAACAATTTGTCCTTTGGTAATTTTTGAAAAAAAAGACAATAACAACATCTTATTATCAAACATTACATGCAATAGTTCTGAATTTACAAGAACTGTTGAAAATGACTAACTCCAACTAGTATGCTAAAATCCCTAAAAATTCTCCTCATCGACCACTGAACTGTTTCAAAACACCAGGGTCGTTTTTCTATTGTGTTACACACAGCAATTAACAGATTTCGCAAATCTTACCCCATTCTCCACTGGAGTAGTTTAAACCAATAACTTTGGAAAGCCCCATAAGAAATAATTTAGGCGATTTAAATCCAAGGATCGAGAAAACTATGACTGTGGTCCACCTCAACCAATCCAGCAATAGGTTACAGCTAAAAACTCACGAAAAACCACACTAAAATGTGCAAATGTATAAAATATATTGCATTTATTGTTGCCAAGAAACTGAGGTAATGTTTGTTCTAAAAACTTGCGATGCACTTTGCCAGTAGGTCTTCTTGGTAGAAACGCAATTCCAACCTACACGTCTAACGAAAACTGATGTTCAAGTATCTTGTGTTGATTTATTTTTCAACCGGCACTTAGTTATTGTCAAAATTGCCTATTGCGTTTATTAGAAAATTCGCTTCATCGGTAAAAAAAATCAGAGTTAGTTATTAAGGAATTTTAATTTTTAATGTGTGGAAGAAATTAACAGAATGCAATACGTACAGGAAAATCAGCAGAAAAAAATACCTGAACGCATTTTCTATGATATAGGTACAATAAAATTACTTACATTCAAAATATTGCAATTTTTACCAGCAGTATAAATCATTACCCCGCTTGCTTCACCGTTTTTACTTCTTCTTTATTAATTTATAGATGAAGTAGCAAAAGACTTAATATGAACTCCTGCCTCTTCCCCGTCTACGTCCTAAAATCATCTGATGTATTCATTCCCACATTTTTAACAACTTACCTTAACTTCACTTAACATTGTGAAATATTAGAAAAATACGTTTTATGGATACCAGGTATTATAAAACTTAGTAATACGTTATTTCCTTGTCTTCAACCGTACTACGCCGATGAAGTCCAAAATAGATCGAAACCAGTGCATGGTTGTTGTTGAAAGGAAATAGTAATCTTTAAAATATTCTTCAAAACACTATCTCGGAATTTCTTATCCGCATAAAATATGACACTCCCATCCTCAGTAGTATTTGGAAAATCGTTAATATAAACTAAAAATAATAACGGTCCCAGAATCGATCCTTGAGAAACCACTTTAACAATGGGTAATTCATCAGAGGTTTAAAACTGAGATAACATTAATTGTGTTGAGGGGTATGATACTAGTAGTCGAAAACTCTCTGGATGCAGGTTGTGAAAATATAATTTCCATAAAAGAATAGTATGAAAAAATCAATCAAAGGCCTTTCACAGATCTAGAAATTAAACTTTTGAGAGTCTTCTTTGTTCAAAACAATCGACCGTTATTTTGACAAATTTATTTATGGTTTCCGTAGTTTACAAAATATTCGACAATTTCGGGTGAAATTCTTTAGATTATTATAAAATCTCAAAGATAAATATTTTTAAGGTTAGTTTTAAAAATTATCTCTGGACAGCAATTGGGTTTTTAATGTTTTTTTAAGGTTAAAACTCTCTTCCAATTTTGTAGATTTTTTCTGGGTTCTTAAGGGTTGGATATTTTCAGATGTTTACTAAATATTAAAGAAAAATACATTCGTAATATATTAAAAGAAAAATCGATTCCTAGAAAGCTATTGTTTATTATATTTTTAACAGCTTGACGCATAAATAAGCAATCTGAAATTATTAAACGATTTTGAATTTTTTTGATAATTTAGGAAGAAATGTTTTTAGATTTTTATGGAATATCAAAGTTAATTAGTCAATTTTGAAAATTATCTATAGACGGCAATTGTTTTTTAATGTTTTAACGTAAAAATATGCAAATTTGTACTATCTTTAAATTTTGTAGCCTTTTTTCTGGGTTTTAAGTGTTAAAAATTATTATATGTTTATTAGATAATAAAAAAATAAATTCTCAATAAAATAAAACAAATAAACTAATATAAAGCAATTGTTTATTATAGTTTTAACGACTAAAAGCATAAGTAAACAATCTGAAATTACACTACGATTTTGAATTTTTTTGCTGATAATTTCGGAAAAATTCTTTAGATTTTTATAAAATATCAAAAGTTTAAGGTTAGTTTTTAAAATATCTCTAGACTGCAATTGTTTTTTAATGTTTTTTAAGGCTGAAAGTAAAGAATATGCAAACTGAAACTCTCTTCCAATTTTGTAGATTTTTTTTTGGGTTTTTAAGGGCTAAATATTTTCAGATGTTTGGTAAATATTAATTAAAATTAAATTCTTAATAGATTAAAAGAAAAACAATTCCGAGAAAGTTATTGTAAGGTATTATATTTCTAACAGCTTGAAGCATAAATAAGTAATCTGAAATTACCCAACGATTTAAAATATTTTTTTTGATAATTTATAGTAAAATATTTTTAGATTATTATTAAATATTAAAGGTAAATGAGTTTAAAGTGAGTTTTAGAAATTATCTCGAGGCGGCAATTGTTTTTTAATGTATTTTAAGGCTGAAAGTAAAAATATGCAAACTGAAACTCTCTCTCAACTTTGTAGACTTTTTTCTGGGTTTTTAAGGACTGAATATTTTCAGATGTTGAGTAAATATTAATGAAAAATATTTGCTTAATAGATTAAAAGAAAAACAATTCCTTGAAAGCTATTGTTTACTATATTTTTAACGGCTGGAAGCAGAAATAAAAAATCTGAAATTATCCAACGATTTCGAATTTTTTCGATAATTTTGGAAGAAATGTTTTTAAATTTTCATTGAATATCAGAGGTAAATTAGTCAATTTTAAAAATTATCGGTAGACGGCAACTGTTTTTTAATTTTTTTAAGGCTGAACGTAAAAATATGCAAATTGAAACTCTTTTCAAGTTTTGTAGACTTTTTTCTCGGTTTTCAAGGGTTAAATATTATTATATGTTTATTAGATAATAAAGAAAAGTAAATTCTTAATAAAATAAAACAAATAAACTAACAAAAGCAATTGCTTATTATAGTTTAAACGAGTAAAAGCATAAATAAACAGTCTGAAATTACTCGACGATTTTAAATTTTTTCTGACAATTTCGCGTGAAATTCATTTGGATTTTTTTAAAATATCAAAGAAAAATAAGTTTAAATTTAGATTTAAAAATTATCTTTAGATGGCAATTGTTTTCAATGTTTTTTTAAGGCTGAAAGTAAAAATAGGCAAACTAAAACTCTCTTCCAATTTTGTAGATTTTTTTCTGGGTTTTTAAGGGTTGAATATTTTCAGATATGTAATAAATATTAAATAAAAATTCATTCTTAATAGATTAGAAAAAAAAAATTCCTAGAAAACTATTGTTTATTATATTTTTAACCGCTGGAAACATTAATAAGGAATCTGAAATTATCCAACGATTTTGCAAAGATTTTTTCTGATAATTTAACATGAAATATTTGTAGATTTTTATTGAATATCTACGGTAAATAAGTTTAGAATCAGTTTTAAAAATTATCCCTAGACGGCAATTGTTTTTTAATTGCTGAGACTAAAAGTATGCAAACTGAGACTCCCTTCAAATTTTGTAGAATTTTTCTGGGTTTTTAAGGGTTGAATATTTTCAGATGTTTAGTAAATATCAATGAAAAATCAATTTTTAATAGATTAGAAGGAAACAATTCTCAGAAAGTTATTGTTTATTATATTTTTAACAGGTTGAAGCATAAATAAGCAATCTGAAATTATCCAACGATTTTTAATTTTTTTTTTCAATAATTTAGGGTGAAATGTTTTTAGATTTTTATTTATTATTAAAGGTAAATAATATTAAAGCCAGTTTTAAAAATTATCCCAAGACGGCAATTGTTTTTTAATGTTTTTAATGGCTTAGAGTAAAAAATGGTTTTTAAAAATTAAATATTGTTAGGTGTTTAGTAATTATTAAAGGAAAATAGATTCTTATTACATTAAAACAAAAAAAATAGCTAGAAAGCATAGTTTATTATATTTTTAACAACTGAAAACATAAATAAGCAATCTGAAATTATCCAACAATTTGATTGATTTTTTATTTGATAATTTAGGGTGAAATGTTTTTAGACTCTTATTGAATATCAAAGATAAATAGTTTTAAGTGTACTAAAGATGATATCCTCTCTTTCTATAAAGAAAGGTATTTTAATTGTATTAGTATTAGAATCACTTTCATAATTCTTCTCATACAAATTTTAATAATTTAAATTTCAAACTAGGTAAACTAATCGATGATGAACACTCTTATAGACCTGCATGTTTAGTAGACGGAGATGACAAAATATAAGAAAAATTAATTGCTGCAAGAACTAATGAAAATCTAAATTTAAATGGAGAGTTATCAAATCAACAATTCGGCTTTATTTCGAGCAAATGCACAACTGATACTATATATAGTACTATAGTACTACAATAGTAGTAGTAAATTGCAATGAAGCAAACTCTGCTCCACTGAGAGGGAGAAAACCCTATTTAGGCATATAAATTGATGTTAAAATACTTTCAACTCCCTCCCATGGCCAGTTATTCTTAAAGAATTCATTAATAAAGGCAGATCAAACCATTTGTTAAGATTATACAAAAGTTAGTTTAAAGGGAAAATTTTGAGATATGAGGGTAGGAGAGGCAAAATAAAGGAATTTTTAAGAATCGTAGGGTGTACCGCAAGGGTCGGTATTAGAACTACTTTGATGTAATATTAGTAATGACGATATTTTTAGTGATAATTTTCCACTGATTGTTAAATTAGTTGCATTTGCAGATGATCTATAAATTATCACAAGAAGAAGAATTAAAAAGTATATCAAAATTAGCAACTAAAACAATAATTGAAAACATTGATAGTCTTGGAGTAGATGTTTCAATTAATAAAACCAATCCAGCTTGGCTTTCGAGAAGAAGGGCAGGTCGAATGATTCATGAAACAATATATATTTTAGACTTCGAAATTGAAATTTAAAGAAACAATAAAATATTTAGGTGTAATAATCAAAGCGAACCATGTCAATAGAACAGCAATTGTATTGAAGCAGTTGTCAGACTAATATCTAATTTAAATTGACTATACCAGGAATGATGATAATTATTACTATTAGTGAAAACTTCAAAATTATTATTTACAGCACCATCTTGGGTGGGGTTTTAAATCAAATAGAAATAGAGGGATACTTCGAAACGCCTTGAAACCAGCTGCATTAAGAATTATAAGATGATACAGAACAATCTCAACAGCAGCTTGTGGCTTGAAGTCCAACTTCTGATTTACTCTTAGAAATGAGATCAAAATTCGTATTTATTGTAACACTGGTGAAATTGGCAACGTTGAACACAGTTTGTTTAAATATCTAAGCTTATATAATTAGCAAATAAATTCCTTTCTTATTTTCAAATGTTTCCGTTATCAAAACTTAAGACTAAAAAATATGCATTATATAAAATAAATATTAACTTTTATGAATTTTAATAAATACAGAGGCAGCACTGAAAATTAAAACTGATAAACATTTGACCATAAAATATTAGTTCTACAAAATCGTTACCACATACACTTTGCATCTGTTGATCTGAAATTGAATAATTATGTACCTTATATCAATATTACATGTGGAGAAACTATGCGAAGTTTCAAAGCAGCTAGAGGGTTGTACTTCATGTTCAAAAGGCAAGTCAGGGATACTAGTTTAAAACTCATTACAAGTAAAATCATATAGTGTTCTATAAACTGTTTAATTATATTAACAATTTCAAACTTAATTACATTAATGCGAGAAGTTGGCTTGTTAATTGACTATAAAGTCTAACAAATTAATTAATTATTTCTAAATAAGATGATACAAGTAAATCAATGTTTAGAAGCCTAATTCATAATTAGTATTAATATGAATTATCACTTGATTAAAACGTCTAAACTTAAGTCGTGTGTTTTTTAGTATGTACGATAGATATAGAGTACATCATTTTTAGTGGTAAAAACATTGTAAGAGCGTTGGTTTAGTGCTTATTATTCTGAATTTATATTACTGTATAAATAGTACATATTTTGTACGTTATATTAGAATATTGTCTTTTTTTATAATCATATATTGGCCACGAGACATAAATACGAAGAGAAACATTACTCCCTTGAAAGCTACTAACTTCATAGATTAATTATTTTACAAGAATGTCCTATCTTGTGCATCTATATTCAATAATCTCGTCATATATGTAGCACAAATAAATTAGGGCAAGGTCAAGTGTTTGGTGATATCAGGTTTCGATTCGGTCCGTCGGTTTGCAGGACGACGCAGAGGCGTCCTGTACAACCTAACTTGTCAGCTGGGAATTACAAGAGACTCGAATTGAAATAAGAACATCGTAGAAGAACTTAGATTGTCGAATTTACAATGGCGCTCATATAAGAAACGGCACAAAAACTGTTACGAGAATAAGTTGTCCGACTTCTCTCATCTTAGTTAATGGGCTGCGAAATTCTAAACGTTTAAAATAAATCTTTTTTTGTAGTTTAACTTATTTTTTTATTGTTATAAATTGTTTTCAGTTTTTGTCTAAATTCAATTGTTTTTATAAACTATAACAATATGCATTAAAGAATTGAGTGAAACTAGAAAAAATATCTACTATGATAATAAGTAATGAGTTGTCACCCTTTTTTAGTTTGAAGGATGGAAATAAAGATATGAGGTGAATTAACAAATGGTGACTTTAAGCAGTTTTTAAATGTATATACCTACTAAAAGCAGTTATTATTTATTTGCAAAAATTGTGGTACATTAGTTTAATACGGTCAATCCATTCACATACTTCGTTACTGAGAATATGCTAGAAGCATCCAGCAGCAATATAATTACACGGTCGCGATAAATTACACAATTTATCGCAATTAACACCAATCGCGCATTTCCTAAAGCAACTTGAGCGCTTTTAACCGAAAAACAATTGTTTTGCGTATTAGGAGACTGGATGTGGATTAATTGAAAATCTTAATGGAACGAATAAAACAATGTTGTAAGGAAATGTTTGCAGTGAACGGTGTTGCGACCCGGCAAATCCCATTAAACAGCTTCAAAACCTCATTTTAAACCTATTTTATACTTGAGGGCCGAGCCCCAACCGAGCGGTTAAGTAATTTATACCGCCCTTCATATTCCACCGATTCGGAAATTTACGTGCCCTCCCTTTCTTAAGATGTTCTTGTTTACCTTCAGCGAAAACTCTATCGACGTATTTCTTAATCGCTGAATTCCAGTAGTGAATATTTTAAAGAAATTACTTATGGTAAATCATGTAGTCATCTGTGCGAGACGGCAGAAGTCAAATGTATTATATTATACGCATGCAGCACAAGTTGGATTTAAAGTGGCTGTATGTAAATGTATGCAGGCGATTTTTCCTCTGCACATTTTTACTAATGCACAGTGTGTAGAATAAAAGGGCGCATTTCCCAGTGGAGGAAATAATATGCCCTAGTTTTTATTGGTCCCTACAAAAACGAGTCTGCTGAAAGATTCTTTCGCACGCACACATGCAGACAGACACCGCTGGGGATGATGCCCTTTTCTTGCTTACTGCTCCGCTCTACCCCGTCAGCCCTTTTTTAATCAGATCGTGAATGAAGTGTTAGTGCCCTTTTTTTTCACTCTCGGGGCATATTTCCACATTATTACAGCGTCGGAGGTAGACCGTTCATATTAAGTTAAACGCTAATCAAATTATGCTAAATTTCAAATTTAAGGGTGCAACTGGTTAGTATTATTCTAAGGAAAACTCAAAAAAGAAAGTAAAAAATACAGGACTAATGAAATGACCCAAACATCAATTTTTTTCTCAATTAAGGTCATTAGAACTACTCTAGGAACAGCTGGCGAACAATAAATTACCCGGACTATAATAATAACTAATTTACGAAGAAGACACAACTTTTAATTATACCACCTAAAGAATAAAGAACATACATATACCTATAATTTGTATTATGCTACTTTTGCCTTTTCTAAAGGTTGAGGATTAAATCTATTGTAAGTCAGGTAGATGATAAAGCCTTTAAGGACGTTAATTACGTCGTCAACAAATTCGAAGAAATATCAACGGGTGAATAGATCATTAGTGAAGATTTTAAAATGTAACTCGTCGTGATTTAAATACGACTGTAAATTACATCTAATATGAAAAAGGTATAAATTTATCTCTTTGGAAATTCTAAAAACTTATAAATATAAAACAATTTGGAATATAATATGTGCCTTAATGTCAATAATGTATTTATTTGTTTATTTAAACTTTACAATTCTCACACTGAATTGAAAAATTCACTATATTTTAACCACAAATAATTATTTGTATTTGTCGTTAAAACATAATGAATTTTAAGAAAGTAAATTTGTAGATAATTTTTTTATGTTAGAATATGATCCTATTATTTTACATTATATCCATTCCAAACTTCTCAAGAATTTATTTTGGATCTGTTTAATTCTATTTATATCAATTTGGAATTGAGGAGACCAAACAGTAGACGCATATTCCAGATGATAATGAACAAGGGAACAAAACAAGATTTTCAAACAATCACTGCTAAAATCTTTAGATGTATGTAAAACAAATCCTAACATCCTTTTTAGACATTTAATCCATCAATCATGTATGAATATTCATTATAGCTTCTACCTTTATTAAATGTTAATGTGTTGCACTTATTTATATTTAAAAATATAGAGTTTTCATGACATCATATGTTAACTCGAGATAAATCTTCTTGTAACCGAATGCAGTCATTAAGTAAAGCTATAGTTTTAAATAATTAAAGATCGACAGCATAAAGCAAAAAGTTGGAATTTTTAATTACATCTTGAAACAGCAATTGACGGAAATGAAATCCCTGCGAAACCTCCGAACCAACAACAAAAAAACATATTTGTAATTATGTATTCTTACACTAAGTCGGCGATCAATTAGGAATGATTTTTTCCATGATAAAATAGCATAATTGAAACCAAAGATTTTAATTTAAAACAAAATATTATTATCTATTCTGCAAAGTTTATCAGATGACTTTGGCAGCTTTTACAATTTTTAGAATATTATGACAGCATTTTATATTCGAAACTTTTAAAAATAATTATTTCCTTAAGTAGTTTGAAGAAAAGTCTTGCTTCCCTCTTATTAGCCATTTTACGTTGTAAACCCTTCTGTAGAATATTGCGATTTTAGGAGTTTGAAGAAAAGTCTTGCTTCCCTATGCTTAGTCATTTTACGTTCTAAACACTTCTGTAGAATATTGCGGTTTTAGGAATTTTAGGAACATGACAAAAATATATTGATAAAATTTCTTGCTAGCTACATTTTGTTCTAAAATTCTTTGACGGAAAGCTTTATTAATTTAAATTTTACCTTTTTTCTTAGAAGTTATTTAATTTTCATAATTTTTAGAACACCATGTCAAAACTTTTGTAACTTTTTTATTCCGAAATCTTTTGCAGGATACTTTTACAATTTTAAAATTCTTTAAACTTTATGTTGAGTTCTTTTATTTTAGTTTTTTATGATAATCAAGATTTTTTTTATTGTTGTTCCTATTTAGAAAACCTTTCTGGGATGTCTTTATACCCAATTTTCTAAAAATCGTGCAAAGCCCTCTTGTTTGAAACTTTCATAAAATAACTTTTTTGTATAAATACATTAGAACCTTCTGAATGACATGTTAAGGGCGTCATTGGGAGCAAATCTGTATCAGACAATCGAAGAGATATCAAATACTATTAACTAACTTCAGTCGACCATCCAAGAATATAAACAGTAGATGGAAAAAGTAAACAGAGTAGGTTTTTGGGCCCGGCATAATCTGTCCGTAAAAATCAACCGAATGACTAATTGCTTCAGATTATTTTCATAATTTTCTGGAGGCATGATATTTATAAACACTTTGATCAACTTATCTTAGCTGTTTAACCATCTCCTGGTGGAAATACTGCGTCTCCTCTTGTATACGCAACAGATATGTTCAAACTAGTGATGCTTTGATAGCCTTGCTATTTTGTAACACGCAAATTACTTTTGTATTATTCAAGTATTAGCTAGAGAAGTAGTTGTTTCAAAAGTGATTTGTTCTTGTAGTCTTAATAAGACTCATTTGTTGTAGATTTTACGAAAATATTTTCGTGTTTTTTCTATTTATTAGATATGTTTGTATTTACATTAATTAATCTCTTTAATTTTTTTCTTGAATTTTATTTATCTCATATATTTCCTGCTTCTGTGAAGTTCTATTGAATTCTATCAATACAAAACCAGTTCTTGTTTACTTGATCACTGATTATGAAAAATTGGCTCTCTATGACAATCCAAAACGCAGAAGGCTCTTTTCTGGCTCACATTCCAAAACGCAGATTTGTTTGCTAGGTGCAATATTTGCAGAGTTTTGTTTTGAAGTACTGAAACCTGAACAGAAAATAAATGCAGATCTATGATTGAATAATAACAAACAATCATCAAGAGAAAATATAACTAAACAAAAATAATGAATTTAAGTGGGAGCTATTGCCTGAAACACACCATGCTCGGCAAATACTACGCTATCGGATTTTTATCGTTTCCGATCGTCACATTTTAATATCCCACGGATTGGTGGGTTGGTTATATGCCACCCACCCTATAAATACATAGTAATTACACTTAAACTATTTTAATTTCTAAATAAAATAAAGCAGAGCTGTTGTTGATGTTCAATACAGTGTTTGAACTTAAGTTTACATGTATATATAGGATGACCACTATTACACACCCTTTAATTGTTATAACACAAAACTACTTCTCAAATAAAAATTGCACGAAATAAAATATAATAAATAGATTATAAATCTTTTCGTACAGTAAAACATTCTGAAAAGTTTACTTGATCTTATAAAATGTTTACATGCGAAATCTTGGTTTAATGACGCATTGATTGGAGGGTGGGATAGTGGCCATCCACTCACCCTACATATTTATTTAAACTTTTACTGAAACACTGTTTTAAATTTATTGAACATCATCAGCAGTAACTTTGCTTTTTTCAAAATATCAACAGCAGAAGTAATCTAATAATGAAATAAAATATAACAAATAATTTATAAATCTTCTCATACACAAAACTTTCTGAAAAGTTTACTTGATTTTGTGGAATTTCTATATGAGAAATCGTAGTTTTATGACGTATAGTAATTTTTCATATTTAGAAAAATATCGCTAAAAAAAACGCCTCGAGTAAACATCCACTTCCGGTTTATGAATGTTCACCAAAAGCTTTTTAGTTCCAGTTTTTAACGATAAAACCCTAAGTTTAAAGTTTCATCTCAATTGGTTCATTCGTTTTTGAGATACAGCGCCCACGGACAGACACACACAGACACAAAAAAAAATTCCAGAAATTGGTCTAATGGACTCAGGGGACCTCAAAACGGATATTTCCGCAAAAAAAAATTTCAAAAAAAATTCACGATCACAATACTTCCTCTATATTTCATATAGGGAAAGTAACAAACTTAAACCATTGCAAAGTAGTAGTGACAATATTAATTCTAAAATGTGAAATATCTGTTGCCCTTTTTTTAATATCTTACATTACTCACATCATTAACGAAAGCATTTCTTTTAGTATTTTACCCGATGCATGGAAAGAATCTATAGTAACTGTAATTAAAAGAAATAATCCACAAACATTTGTTGATCTGCGACCTATAAGTATGTTTGTGCAAATTCTGGAACAACAAATTCAGGAATATTTTAAACTACACATAATTTTGCCAGAATTTCAATCTGGATTTCGTTACTCCCACGGCTGTCCAACAGCCTTATTAAAAATTTCTGATGATATAATTAAATCGTTGCATAATAATAAAGTATCTGTATTAATTTTACTGAACTATAGCAAGGCCTTCAACAATGTAAATTATGAATTACTTGAGGCAATTCTTAAGTTTATAGGATTTAGTACATCAGTCCACAAACTTCTAAAATCGTACTTTAAGAACAAATAGCAAATCGTTAAATGCGGCCAAGTTGGATCTCAAACAACTGAAGTTTTGTCTGATGTACCCCAAGTTTCAATTATAGGGCCAGTTTTATTTTTAATTTATACATCCAACATACACTCTTATATTAATAATTGCCAGTACCACCAATACGTGGTTATATCTATCTTTTGATGTATCTGATATTTCAAACTTTGAAATAAATATAAATCAAGGTTTGCAAAATATATACGAATTTTCAATGTTATATTTTCTGAAAGTAAATCCCAACAAAACTGCAGCAATATTATTTGGTTCTGAACGAAAAATGGCGTCTGTATTGCAATCTCTTAAAATTAATTTAAAAGGTATGCCAACAATGTTTTCAGAAAGTATTAGAAACTTAGGATTTCTCATAAGCTATAAGCTTCGCGAACATATGCAATAACAATTTTATTGCTCTTAAAATCTATTTATATGAACAAGGATATCTTAAGTACAGAATGCAAAACTATTCTTTGTGAAGCTTGGTATTGTCTAATTTTAACTTCTATGTACGGCAGCTGCATTGATAAGATTAGTCAATCCCATATACAAAGAATTCAAAACTCGTGTGTACGGCTCACATTTGGTTTACATGGCAAAACTGTTCGTCCATATATTAATAAAGTTAATTGGTTAATGAAAATATATGTCCTTTGCATTCTAGAAAATTAACTAATAATTTGAAAAAAAACACGAAAATATTTCGTAAATCTACAACGTACGGCTTAATAAGACACATTTGTTGTAGATTTACGAAATATTTTCGTGTTTTTTCAAAGTTAATTGGCTTATTATGAAAAACGTAGAATTTTAAACACTGGATGTCAATTTTACAAAATTATGATGACTAAATCTCCTCCTTATCTATTTAACAAACTTAGCTTCCGTACTGACATTTACAATATAAATATTCGGCGAAAATATGCCTTAACTATTCCTTCACATCGTTTAGAACTGTATAAAAGAAGATCTAGCTAAAACGTATCTTACTATTATAATATATTCAAATTTATATATGCCACTTTATTTTATGTGAATGGTGGGTTAGAAGCCACCCACCAACCCTACATATATATGATAACTTTAAATACTAATCGTTGATGATTTTGCTGCAAAAAAAAAACAATAAAACCTTGTATGTAATAAAAAGTAAAGCATAATCCAAATGTACGTTTAAATATAAATGACCTTCTATAGCTAATTTTATCTAATTTAGATTTAATGTCTGCCCAACCTACATGCATAAAAATTTTAATCATTTATTCACTCAAAAATTTTACATTTTAATTTCTTTTTTATTCAAAAAGTTTTGTAATTTATTTTACTCCAAACCGCAAGACGATCAGTAATTGAAATTTATATGTATATATAGGGTGAATGGGTGGACTCTATCCCACCCTCCAATCATTAAAACATCATCAAAAATTATTTGAAAAATTTGTATGAATAAATCTCTAAAAATTGAAATTATTTTGTTTTTATTTATATTTTACAATTTTTAATTAAAACCCTTGATTATGTTTTACTGATTGGAAGGTGGGATAGAGGCCACCCACCCACCCTACATATACATGATACCTTTAAATACTAATTGTTGTTGGTTATGCTGCTTACAAAACAATAAAACCTTGTATAAATAAAATAAAAAATAAAGCAACATCCAAATTTAAGCTTAAATATAAATGACATTCTATAGCTAATCTTATCTCAGCTCGATTTGAAGCCTTTCCACATATCATGTATATAAATATTATTAATTTCTCAGTCAAAAACTTTACTTTGTCAATTTTATTTATTCAAATTTTGTATCTAAAGTTATTTTAAACAGCGAGACGATAAGTAATTAATGTTAATATGTACATTTAATCTTCTCGTGAAGTTAGAACAACGTCAAATTTACCGAAATAAGAGTAATTTCATAAATATCTATAGCAACTCTGAATCAAATGTACTGAATAACAACAATTACAGAAATCAAATTTATATCTGCAGATAAAATACATTTTCACACACCTCATTAATTTTCTAAATGTAAAATATGAAGTTTTATCACTAATCTATTAAAAAATACCCCATACTAAATTTTCTTATAAGAAGGAAATTAGTTCGGTCGATTTTGTTTTGTCGTCAAAAATCAATAGATTAATAATACTAGCTATTATTACTTCCTAACTCTTTCCAATTTTGTGGTCTCTGAGGAGACAATTTTTAATTTTTGCATAAGAAATTAAACGGTGACTACAAAATCTGTCGGAACAACTAATAATCAGAAGGAACAATGTTGCAATTTTTACAATTTTTGAGGCTGAGCTAGTATCCTGTCCGTTTTTCTTGTAATGTAAAATGAATCAATTGTAACTCATACCATTCGCCTGTTGTAGAATCGTAAGTGTGTAGCAGATCATAGTATACACCACTCTATTAATAAAATATCAATGTGCATCCAATCATTGCTATTGATATCAAAATGAATAACAAATTCGAATATACATGGTTAAAGATTGTGCTGTAGATATACCATGGCCTTCAAATCATGGAGTTCGGTTTTGTCAGTCAATAACAACGATTGACTAGGCATTGTATTTTCTTCTAAGTTGAAGTAAATTACCTTTTCATTCTTAGTTACTATCTGATTTGAAAAAGTCTTTGTTGCTTTTGTATACGCTGCTCGAAAATTAAAAGTCTTAATTTATAAAGCACCCAATTATCTTGCGTTTTAATCATTCCTATGAAGATTAATCATACGAAAATTACTTATTGAGTAACTTCTAATGATTCAGTAAGCTTCTCTTATTTTTGACTGGGATTATTATTGATTAATGCCTCCAATTTGTTGTCTTAGAATTTTTTGATTGTGCAAAGCGAGGTTTACCTTTAACGCTAAAATCACTGTTCCTGAAATGTAAAAACTATTTCCTACATTATTGTATTGGTTCTACAAGTATTTAAAAAATGCCAGTTACACCTTTCTTCTTATTAAAGCAAAATAATAATAATAATTAAACTCCTTGAAAATTTTTATTAGTTAAATTTGAAAAATTTAACGTTATTTTTTATGGAACTCATAGCAATATAAATACTATAATATTACATAATGTATGGTAAATTTTTGGCCTAAATTTACACATTATTCTTTGCTCCTGAACTAGGCTAATATTTTTTTTTGTCCTGGCGTAATGTTGACCTATCCCAAAAAGTTATTCATTGCTCTGCATTCCCTTGATATAGGCTAAAAAAATCATAGCCCTAACGCACTCTTGACCACTTCAATTAATTATTCATTGCTCTAGCGTCACATTAATCTATGCCAATTAATAATTCGTTGCTGTGCGTATTTCTAACCTAAACCAATAAATTTCACAGTGTCCTAGATTTTATTACCTGCATCAATCAACGTTCACCTTTTATTACTTCCTTTACTTAATAAATTATTAATAACTGTATAAATGTATGCAATGAACTGTAGTAATTGATAATATATTTTTTCTAATCAAAATTATCTGAAATGATAAATTTAGAAGCTCATCATACAGTTATAAAATTCAAAAAATATATCAAAATGTTAAAACATTAGCTGAATGTACTAATGAATATTACTTATATATTTAAAACTGTCAAAAATAAGTTAACAATAAAAATATTATCTAATTTTGTTGCAAGTTTCCAAAACTATTTTGAATATAAAATAAAGTTAAATGTTAGTAAAAATATTATCAAAAATTAAACCAGTTTAATTGATTAAAAAGTGAACGATACTTTGATAAAATGTTTGATTGCAAAACCTTTGAAGTTTAAAAAATATAATTTAAGTGAATGATAAAATATAAACCAAGAAGGCTTTGCTATACACATTGTTTGAAGGATTATAAATTAAGAGAATAATAAAATATAAACTAAGAAAACATTGATATACACATTGTTTGAAGGATTACGAGTTATTCCTAACTATACTGTAGATAAACTTTTCATAAATCAATGAGAATTTATCTTAAAAAGTCAAAAATAAAATAGAATTTAAGCTTCCTATTTTTAACAGATATTCATTTTTAGTGAAAACTCCTAAGTATTGATTTTTAGAAATTTCTCTTTTATCTGATTTGTTTCTGGGACTTTTCTTTATAAAATTTGTCAAATAAAAGTTCAAGGTAATAAATTAACTCTAAAATTTATATTATAATAAAATATTCTTGCAATTTCTATTCTTTGTTACAGAAAACCATTAAAATATAAAAGTGATAATAATTTTAGACAATAATAATAAGTAATTTACAAAAATTATCCCTTTTGCGATAAAGAATTCTTAGAAAAGCTCCAGTTTCTAAACGATATATTACGCACTTCAGCCATAATGAAATATTAATTACATCTTCCTCTTAATTCTTAGTAATTACCCTTTCAAAAATATAATCCTATCATTATAAATTTGCTTTATATTACAGGGATTTAGCACAAAATTTTAAATTATAATTATTTCTACGAAATGAATAGTAACATTAAGTGTTGGGGTCATTAGGGACCACAAATTTTGTATATAAATACCATCTGTGAGTGCTTCAAGTCAGTACACCATCAACTGCAATAATGGCGCATTACATTTCATTAACAATCGCAGCAATTTGTTTGATTAGCGTGGCAGCTAAACCAGCAGCCAATAAATACACGACGAAATTTGACAATGTAAACGTCGACAACATTTTGAGAAATGATAGACTTTTGAACGGTTACGTAAAATGCCTCCTCAACAAGGGAAATTGTACTCCTGATGGTGCAGAACTAAAAAGTGAGTATTATAAAAAATACATATTAAAATGTGTTTCTTGAATCAATTTCTCATTTATCACTTGGTGAAACATAATAGTTAAAATTTGTACATTTATACAAATACTTATGAATCTTTCTTTGTAATTTTTTTAGAACTTCTACCAGATGCTCTAGAGACGGGGTGTTCTAGATGTAGCGAAAAGCAGAAGGTTAACAGTCGTAAAGTATTGGCGTACCTAATAGACAAGAAACCGGCCATTTGGGGAGATCTAGAAAAAGCTTACGATCGAAATGGTGACTACAAAAGGAAATACTGTGATGCTGCGAAGAAGGAGGGAACCATAATAAAATCGTGTAGTTCATAACTGTATTTACTTACGTATATGTGTAAATATTAGACAGTTTTTATTTATAGTATTAATTTTATTTTTGTATGTATTAATAAGACATTAATAAATTAGTTGTATTTTTTTAATTTCTGCTTTTATATATTAATCCTATCATACATAAATATATTTCAAGTGTACTTAAAAAATTCATGATATTATTAATTGATAATGTTATTAAGTGTAAGTTCAATGGATTTAATTCGCGTATGAATTATTGAATAAAATTAGCATTTCCGAAACAACACAATTACTTAACTGTGAATACGAAGCGATGTAAATAACCCAATTAGGAAGTAAGGTTCCATATAACAAAAGGCAATGAGTTATTGTATTGCGTTTCTACCAATAATTAATTACAGAATAAATTAATTGATAAGCGCAAATATATTCATGTTCGTAACCGTTTAGTATTAATTTGTAATTAATTACTATATAATTAAAACCGATATGTATCTAATGCCATAAAATTAACACCAAAAACAGGTTTATTAATTACTTATTTTCAAAACATTCGTGTCTCCTTATTAATTATATTCAAGATGTACCACACAGTAAACGCTTCCGCAATTAAACATTAAATTAATTATGATAATTAATACTGTACTCAAATTTCAATATTTAATTTGTATATTAAATTAATTATTCTTAATATTATAAATTAAAGATTTGTATAGTCTAATACAGTTTTGATGAACAAATCGTAGAAAAGTTGGACATATATTCATGATTCGATATCATATACATCTAGTAACACCAATTATATATATTATATATATATATATATATATATATATATATATATATATATATATATATTTATTAACAAATTTTTAGATAAATAGAAAAAATACGACTTATATATTTTATTATTAAATTTTTATATATTTACATTAACATAACGAATGAGGTGTTACTATGTTAATCTGTCTGATCTTTTTGTCTCCAATTAAATACTTATTCGAATTTACGACTAGTATATATTGACATCAATATTTTTACTTGCAACGCTGCAACAAACTACTAGATTTATCTATGCACCCAAATACACCCGATTTGATTTACGATGTAACTAAAAAGTAACACTTTGATAAACGTCGCCCATATATTATACAAATACATAATCTATCGATCGCCTATATATAAACGTTCAAGTGAACATGCATCAAGCTGATTACAAAAATACTTCATATTTCCGTATCTCCGTACGCATTTGCATAATAAATTTGTTGTCTGTATTTATAGATTCGCCTCGCCCAGATGAGGGATATTTTATTTATTTAAGGCAATATTTTGCAGGCCATTCGCCGATATGTAAATTTGACAAGATACATTTTACGGCGTCCGGAAAATTGATAGGTTTTCAATATTTCATATGCCGTTCCGTCGTAACTGTCTGGTTTGCTCAGACACGGACATAAAGGCTGTAATATGTGTCCGTGCTGGTTGAGCTGAAGACCAATGTAAAATTGTACAACGAAATTATGTCACTGGTAAATTTTTTCGCATTTTCTAGTTCTTTTGTTTTCGAATACGGGAATTGAGCGCGCTCGCTTAAAATTCCGGGCACATTATTTTCCGGTCGACGTAAGAAAGCATCGTTTACACACTTTATGTTCACATAAAAAGTACTTTTATGAAATTCTTATATTTCCATTAGATGTATCTCATGATCGTACAGGGGAACGGACTATATTTTCAGCACACAGCTCAAAATATAAAAAGGTTACGTATGCTAATAATATTTTTATCTGACGTATAAAGGAATTTCCATATACAAGCCTAAAGTAGGAAGTAAAATAGTGATCAATAAGTATCAATGACTTAACTAATCCCTTTATAGTAGGATAAGTGATACATTTTAAATAATTAATCAATTCATAAGGCAAATAATTGCTTCTTCGTATAAGGGAGTGTAATAATTATTCTAGAGCTTCAATAATAATAATAATAATAGTTGCCATAATAATTCTTTTTCTTCTGTACGTGCCTCTCCTAGTGGATGTTGACGACTATTTCAGCATATGATTTAGTATCTGTTGTTGCTCTTATCAGATCTTCAAACCTGTTTATTTAAACAATATAGACAACATCTGCTAAATTCTAATTTTATAGAATAATTTATTATGTATTTACATCTCAATTATCACCAACGATTAATCACAAATAATTTTAAATGAATTGCAAATTTATAGTACACAGTTCTCTTTTATCATCGAAGATAACAGCACCAATCTAATTCAAGATTACAAATAGAAAATCAACTTCCTTATTTTTCAAATAATTATAAAATTTTTAGATTTAATTCAATACAACCCTTATCTCTATTCTACTTCATTTGTTTCAAGACTCCGTGGCGCAACGGTAGCGCGTCTGACTCCAGATCAGAAGGTTGCGTGTTCAAATCACGTCGGGGTCAAAGTTTTTGTGACAATATGAATTTAATATATTCCAAAATTTATTCATACTTAAATCTACCATAATGAAAAAGCAGGGAAAATTTGCTTGCTTTATATATAGTCAAAACCAGAAATAGCCAATTTGTATAACGAGTATGAGTGGGAAGAATATATGGTAGAGATCATGAAACTTTGTCGCTGCCCAAACAGCGATTTATTTTTTATATTTCATAGATTATTTAAACATAATAAATGAAAAGATCATATTAATTTAAGATCAAGTTAGTTGATGATGAACCATAGTCTGGCCTTTGAGTGCTGCATATGACTCATCGCTCTATAATGGAGGAATCAGACACACGTTCCTTCTTTCATTTCATTCTGTCTCGGTATCCTAGGGAGATGATAGAACAAGATTGATATTACTTTCTTAGTACAAAAATGCATGAGTCACAATTAACCCTCGAAGGCTCGACTATAGTAGCTTTTTCTCACATTGCTTAATATACAGGTTAATTAATCCTACATAATAAAATTATTACAATAATTTGTTCTTTAAAAGCAGATAGCAGCAATTGATTAAAGTCGTGAATCTGAGTAATTAAATCTAAAAATTTTAGTTCCCAATTTTTTATTGCAAAATAAAATCTCCAACCAGTCAGGGGGGCACAACGGGCCTCATGAGGCCTAAGTGCTCTGGTCAATGATTTGATCACCCTTGGCAAACTCAATCCAACTCAATCCAAAATCCCCAAGACTCCGTGGCGCAACGGTAGCGCGTCTGACTCCAGATCAGAAGGTTGCGTGTTCAAATCACGTCGGGGTCACAGTTTTGCATTTTTCAATATTAACAACCAACATTTAACATAATGAAAACATTCACCTACCATAAAAAGTTTAAATTCACCTAGTCTTTTGTCAAAGAACAGGAAGCTTTCATTTTTGTCTATATATAGATTTTTTCTGGAAACCCCTTTACTATGATAATCTATACAATCACATTCCTCTTATACCTCCTCCTCAATAACTAAATTAGCCCCACATATACAAGGTGGCGCAAAAGTAATGTCATAGTTTGAATTGGTCGCCATTTTTGAAGAGTTTTTGTCAGTATGCTTTGAATTAGTTGTCACTAAGCCATGGA
This sequence comes from Ontholestes murinus, assembly GCA_963969525.1. NCBI lineage: Eukaryota > Metazoa > Arthropoda > Insecta > Coleoptera > Staphylinidae > Ontholestes > Ontholestes murinus. The sequence goes on along the minus strand of OZ018390.1, from coordinate 18,088,735 downwards.
GCGATACACACCTCAAGATCGTGGATTTATTGTTACTGTTCATTTGAGAAAATTTAGGTGCAGTGAAAAGTGTTTGGTCCTTATTTTTTTTGAAGACGCCGATGCCGCTCTAGCCGTAATTGGCGATCGTTACAGGCAGATTTTTTTGCCGCAAGTTGCTGCATTGGGTCTCGATCATTGTTGGTTTCAACAGGACGGAGCAACCGTTCACACAGCTCTAGTAACTATGGAGATTTTGAGACACCAATTTCCAGGTCGAGTGATCTCCCGTTTTGGAGATTTGAATCGCCAGATCTAAGAGCACCAGACTTTTTCCTTTGGGGCTTTTTAAAATCTCGCGTTTACCACAACAAACCACGAACCTTGCAAGCCTTGAAAGCTAACATTGAAGAAGGAATCAGGAATTTGAAGGCAGATGTTTTGCGAGCAACAATTCAAAATCCCGCAAAACGAGCACCATTATACATCAACTCGGGAGGTGGCCATTTGAGCGATATAATTTTTTCCAAGTAATAATACACTTTCAAATAAATTTTTGATGAAAACAGAGTTCTTTTTTTTTCATTTATAACTAAATGGCAACCAATTCAAACTATGACATTACTTTTGCGCCACATTGTATAAGGGCATCAGACTCTAAAGTAACACAGATTAGTAACTTATTGTAGATATTCGCATTGTATCTTTTCCTCGCCTTAATTGAGATGCCATTGAAGACATAGAAGACGCCATCATCTCACTTCCTTGTCTCATCATTTCTACTACAAAGACCACAATAAAAGGCAAAACGCTTTTAGGTAATAATAACAAAATCTAGAACCTAGCAGTCAATGTACCCACAAAATCCAAATAGAATAACATAACTACGTCATTATTCCACTCCAAAATGCCTTGTTGATATGCCCACTCACATTCTAAACTAGTGAAGGTGCTAATGATAATTACTCATAAATTTTAGAGTAGTTACCGCCCACCACAAAGGCAAAGGCAATGCAATAGACAAAAAAGCGTCACCCGTTTGATTCTCCACTTACCCCTCAAAACCATTATTCTGCCCCTAAATATATGGTCAAATATTATGCCCAAGAAAAGTGAAAAACTCCAGAATAAAATTTATCTTTCCAACTGATCTACCTTTTTAGCATAACAGGAAGGACATTTGAAATAATATTCGCGTCGCAAAGCTAATTGCATCGTTGTGGTCAGTCCATCAATTTGACTTTCGAAAGAAATACAACCATCCAGTTATTCTAATAAAATAAAGTAAGACATTTCTTACTTTATATTAATGTATTTTACCATTGTAAAATATCTGAATAATTTTGAGCAAACAATAGTTGAAAACTAAAAAAATTTAAAGCAATAACAAAAAATGCTTAGAAATTTCAAAAATTTTGAAACGTGAAAGATGAAAAAGAAATAAATTCAGTAAGGTAGAGAAAAAATAGTACAAAATACCCAATCGAGGAAGAAAAATGGATTGCTAAAAATTCTAAAGTTTTCGAAACCCATTGTTTTTTCAATTTAGAAGAGAAACTTTTAGGAAATTCCGATAAGATAAAGCAATAATTTATGTAAAAATATCGGAATTTCTAAAAAAATAAAAAACTCGAAAACATAAAAAGGAAAATTATAGAAAATTGATATATAATTGGATTCATTTCTAAAAGTATCAAAAGATTGAATTGCAATTAAGATTTAGCAAATTCTCAAAAAGTTTCGAGAAATAGAACTTTTGGGATTTTAATTTCGTAATGTGGAAAAAAAAATGTAGAAAATTCTAGAGATGTGGAAAGTTTTAATTAAAAAACTAGAAATCCTAGAAAATTCCAAAACTTATAAAAATGAAAAATTCTAGAAATCTAGAAGAAAAATTGCTGTAAAATTTTAGGACTCTAAAGATTGTACAGTTTGAAAGCGGACATTTCGACAAGATAGAGCAAGAAAGAAATTCTAGAATCCTGACACGAAATTATCATGATCCAGAGAAGAAATTTTTTAAAAAGGAGGGCAAATGAAAATAATAAAAAGAAACACTCAAAATAAAAAAACTGCTAGAAATTTTTTCGAAATATGGAGATAAAATTGCTAGAAAATTGTATAGATTTTGAAGAAATTATTTGAAGTGATAAGGACTTAAATAAATGAAAAAGAAAAAGTTTTGCAATTTCAAAAATTGCTAGAAATTCGGGAAAAATACTTAATAATTGTAATAAAATCAAGCTAAAAAGGGCTGAAAGACCACCGGTCAACAGCCAATGGAAAAATAAGAAGTTGTATTTCATAAACATAACCAAGTGCTTAATTAATCCTTTTATTCACATAAAAATATTTCACCACTGGTTAAGTGTGAAGTTAATTAATCAGATGTAATACTATTTTCCAATAAAGATGTTAATTTTCCTTAAACCAACAATAGGGAATAGTTTTAAAAAGAGTTTCTCAGAAAATTTTGGTAAGATGAAGAAAGAAAATTCTCGAAAACTGGAAAATTTAGAAAATGCATTTCTTTATTTATTTATTTATTTATTTACGGCCAAGCCATTTTAATTACAAAATTTCAATACAGTATAATATATATATATATAATATAAAAAAGTTGTTTTAACAGAGTTTTTAGTACACAACATTCTAATAATCGGAATATAAATTGATTAAAAAATCCAATAAGATTAAACCACAATATTAGAAAATTCTAAAAACTTAGAAGAAAAATCGATAGAAAATGGTAGAAAATTCTGGCCATTATGACGAGAAATGTTTAGAATATTCAGATAATTATCAAAAATACACGCAACTTGATTGAAAAATAGATAAATTTCTAAAAGTATATAAAATAGATTTAGAAAAAAATTATTTCGATAAGTTAAGGCAAATTTCTGAAAAATGGAAAATAAATTACAGGAAAATTCTAGAAGAGAATTTTCGAAATCTTAAATACAAATTTCTAGACTATTCTAGAAATCTGGAAAATTTCAATAAAGGAATCAGAAAGTCTAAAAAAATTCCTAAACTAACAGAAATTAAAAATTGTAGAAATCTGAAAGAAAACGTATTTATTTATGTATTTATTTATCGAATTTTACCCAACACCAAATAGGCCGATTACAGAGTAAAATTACCATTAAAACTATAAAATTTCAGGAAGATTTTGCAATTTAGAAGCGAAAATTCTTGGATTTCTTTCTTTCAAGATAAATCAAGAAATAGCAGACATTAAAGAGAAATCAAAAAAAAATATAATTTTTGCACCTTTAGACACTTGATAATATTAGGTTTTAAGAAAATTCTCTCAATCTAGAACTTCTCAAGATGATTTTGCAATTTAGAAGCGAAAATTCTTGGATTTTTTTCTGTCAAGATAAAGCAAGAAATAGTAGACATTAAAGAGAAATGGAAGAAAAATGGCTGGAATTTTTAGAACTCTTATTTTTTGCACTTTTAGATACTTGACAATATTAGAAAGTTCTAAGAAAAGTCTGAAACTGGAATTCTAGAATTTTTTTAGCGGTTTCTTCTAAAGAATACTAAAACATAGCCCGTTTGCTGCTTCAATAAATATTTTGAATAGAAACGCCCTAGGCTTTTATCTGATGCATACTCTCAACCACGTAAAAGCCATCCATCGAATCGCCGCACTCATTTCTACTATCAATGGCTGGCCTACTAATCTAATTCTTTTTCGATTGCACTACAGCCCAGCTCGTACCCTGATCTCCTTTGCCTCCATCATTCACGGTTATAAGCCTTTTTTCAGTTCCTGATTTTTAAAAATTCTTGGAGGTCTTAGGGTATTTTATCCGCCCATCTCGCTCTTGGTCTACCAGCTGATCGTCTTCCTGGTGGTTTTCTTAGGAGTATCTTTTTACAGACCGTGCCTCTGGCATACGTTTTACATGCTCAGTCCACCTGAGTGGCATTAGTCTTATGTGTGTTGTAATGATACAATTCGTGATTGTATCTATTTCTCCACTCTTTATTCGTTTATCGCTCCATATATGCCTCTGAGTATCTTTCTCTCAAAGCAGTCTAATAGTTTCATGGACATCTCAGTGATTGCCCACGCTTCGCTTCCGAAACATACGTCTCTATGAATGTTTCTAGACTTTATAATTGGTAGCACGGCGAAGAGGACTCGGTTGATTCTTTCTATTCGTTCATTTATCTACATAGTATTATCTTTTTGGGTATTTACGTTGGAGCCTTGATAGCTAAAAATAAATGCCAAACCCACTCGAAAATGTATTTTCCAAATACTATGTTTTAATTCATATCTTTAATCCATATCTTCAATCCATAACTTCAATCCATATCTTCAATCGATATCTTCAATTTAATGTCTTCTACCCCCACTTCGATTTTTACGAAACCGTCCTTGATTACTGTCGCTGTTCTGCCCAGAATGTTAAGATAATCCGCATAGACCACTATTTGGACGGGTTTGTTCATAATGGTGTCATTTAGATTTTTAGATTAGATTTAGATTCTGGTCGTTCTTATTATGTATTCGAGTGCCAGGTCTGTTATAGTCCTTATGTGAATCAAATTCGTCTATCAGTTTTCCTCGTACTCTGCATTTGGTGTATAGTATCGTGGTTCTCATAAGCTTAAGGAGCATATTAATTAATAGAGTAGATTGTTTCTGTTTATACTGCCATACATGTATTTAAAATCTAGGAAGATCTGGTGAAAATCGATGTACAACTCCCAGAATTTTTCGTATATATGTGTAGGTCGATCGTAAACCATCCAGATTGGAATCATGCCTGGTACTCCTCGTTAATGTTCTCGGCGTATTGTTCTTGATTATCATTGTATATATCTTGTATGTTGGTGGCGATATTCCCATATAGTTGTTACATACGAGTTTGTTTTTCTTTTTGTATATAGGGTATATACGGCTGGTGTTTCCCTCCAGATTTTAGTTATTAGATTATGCATTATGACTACCAGTTATTTTCTATCATACTTCAGGAGTTCCTCTGGGATACAGTTTGTTTTTGTTCTTTACCTTTTCGAGTGCTTTCGATATTCCTTCGTAGGTGGGTAACTCATCGCTTCCATATTAGCAGTTGCTTCTAGGCATAGGACGCATTCTGAGGGTATCCTAATAGGATTGAGGAGATCATGAAATTGTTGTTTCATCTGTCTAGAATTTGTTGATTTCTTGATAGCAGGATCTGGTTTGCAAATTCTGCCATACTAAAACCCTTCTACAAATGAAAAATATGAATCATCTGAAAAACCTTCCTGTGTATCAGCGACGTCATCACGTTATTACGTTAAAAGTTCATTTGCCACTTTGCCTCGAAAGAAAAGTTTTGGTCCTTGCCATATGTTTATTACAGACCGTTGATGACCTGTCTATAGGAATAAAGCGCATTTTATTATTTGCTAAAATTTGACTTTCATTCAACTTACTAACTTTCATTACAAAATAACATTCGTAAGACTCCGTGGCGCAACGGTAGCGCGTCTGACTCCAGATCAGAAGGTTGCGTGTTCAAATCACGTCGGGGTCACAGTTTTATATAATCCAATGTTGACAATCAAAATTTGAAATAATCAAAAACAAAACCATTTCTTCGCCTGAAGAAGAAGCCACAGTGTGGCGAAACAATTGTGTAGCGTCTTATAATATATTTTTGAAAGTACTTATATAGTTTTATTCATATAAAGTGAAGTTGAACTTTCAACATCTGTCAGCCTCATCAATCAATTATTAAAAACAAAAAATACCAACAAAGGCTATTATTTTCATTTTCATCTTCAGGTTCTTCTTTCTTGACTTGACTAGCTAAAGCAGCACCGCTCACTTCCTGACGTTAAGCTCAACTTTTCACGGTTTTGAACGATAAGTTCATTCATACTTTAGAGTCAATTGAAGACTTTTTCTAGTTTTTGATTATCAGCATCAATCAAACAAGCAAAATATTCCCTAGATATCTCCAAGAGGTAAATATAGATAACGGGTTTATCAATGAATTTGCCGTCATCCAAGACTTTTTAGTTTTTAATTATTAGCTTCAATGTCAGCAGAGTTGAGGATTTTCCTCATATCTTATTTGCCGCACAATCCTACCCTCTTATACAAATTTTTCTGAGAGCAGAATCATTCGGTGCTCCTTCGTCTATGCTTCCGAAACCCTATTGGTGAAGCTTATTTGTTAATAGAATATTTAACAGATGATGAAAAATGATCTCAAAAATCTTCTGCGTAATAGCGACGTCATGACGCTGTTGCGTTAAAAGTCCGTTTGCCACATTGTCTCGAAAGAAAAGTTTTGGTTCTAGCCATCTGTTTATTACAGACCGTTGATGACCTGTCTATAGGAATAAAACGCATTTTATTATTTCCTTACTTTAGAGTTAAGTGAAGACTTTTTTCTCATTTTTGACTATCTGCGTTAATACCAAAGAAGCAAAACATTTTACAACTGAGGATCGCCAAGAATGAAGTTTGGAATAACATGTTTATCGATGGATTTTCCGACATCCAAGACTTTTAACTTTTACTTATTAGCTCCAATGTCAATATGGCTAAGGATTTACTTCATATCTACAAAAAAAATTGTATACGTCCAAAATAAACTAAATGATAACTGTAATGACTGTATAGTACCAAAATAATAATTTTAAATATCTATGTTGTATCTTATCATTTTTAAATTAAGTACAAAATTTTGTGATTGAAAAATAAGATCTTCAAGACTCCGTGGCGCAACGGTAGCGCGTCTGACTCCAGATCAGAAGGTTGCGTGTTCAAATCACGTCGGGGTCACAGTTTTGCTTAATCCAATCCAATATATCGACAATCGAAAATTAAAATATTCCAGTTAAATCTATGACTTTCATTTTCATCCTCAGGTTCTTCTTCCTTCTCTTCTTTCTTGACTTCTTTCTTTTCTTGAACGGCAGCTGTGGCTAGAACAGAAGCGCTAGAAACAGCATCACTTTCTGGCATTAAGCTCAACTTTTCATGGTCTTGAACGATAAATTCATTCACATATTTGAGTTAAGTGAAGACCTCTTTTAAATTTTTGACTATCAGCTTCAATAACAAAGAAGCAAAAGATTTCTTAGATATCTCCTGAAGATTTTGCCACTGCGGACGACCAAGAGGGAAGCAAGAGTTAAATTTTGATTAACGGGTTTATCGATGTTTCTTCCAACATCCAAGTTTTTTTAGCTTTAAATTAATAGTTCCAATGCCAACAGAGTTAAGGATTTTCCCCATTACTACAAAACAAAAAAATTATTTGATTTTGATACGTCGAAAATAAATGATAACTGTGTAGTACCAATAATAATAATCTTAACAATCTATGTTTAAATCACTAACATTTTTACGCAACAATGTTGATTATTATAGTAATATGCAAAAAATATATTAGGATCATTTTTAAATGAGTTGCAAAATTTTGTGATTGCAAAATAAAGTCTGCAAGACTCCGTGGCGCAACGGTAGCGCGTCTGACTCCAGATCAGAAGGTTGCGTGTTCAAATCACGTCGGGGTCATTTATTTTGTTATATATTTAATTTAAAAAAAATAATTATTAATATAATTCGGAGACTTGCTTTGCTTTTGACAATAATATATAAACGCAAATGAAAGTTTAAGAAATAATAAACTTTTGTGCTTGATCAGAAAAAGAAGGTGTGTAATAAACTAATTTTTATTTACTCATACATTTGTTAGACTTTAATTAAATCCTTTTATATTTATGTCCTTAGTGTTGTTATACAACAATTATTATAAAAACATACTGAAGAACGTACTCTTGAGTACAATCCGTAAACCACAAAACTAATTTAATTTTGATATAATTTTGACCTTTTGTACCTTCCAGGGATTAGTGAGTCCATCAGAAATAATTACGTTAGGGAGTTAGGGTAAGCAGTTGAACTACAGAGAGGGACTGAAATTTAATAAAGCTATTGGACATCACAGACTTATATCCGACTCCTTTATTTAACTCTGCTTTAACTACTAATATTACATTAAAACTATAAACAACAAGCATATAATTAATATATACATTAAATTATTTAATATAAATTCAATCAATAAATTTCTAATATTATTATTAATTTTGTTTCTAATTGATAAAAGCAATTAAAAGGCTTTTATTAACGTATTAACGTACCTATACAAACGTATATTTAAGCAAACCGTAGAGAATTCAACTGCGCTTGTTGCTTCCTCCCTTGCATACGAATCAGTATTTGAAAAGAATGCTGATTTGGTTGTATGCAAATTTAACTCGATATTAATTAACGCGAAAGCATGGTTTGATTGTATGCATAATTCATGTGTGGCCAATCAATTTTTTTCTGCGCACAGCCGTACAGAATTTTTCGCGTTCAGCCGAAAATACGATCTTCTCCGGTTTTTTCCCTAAACGAGGTTGTAATTAAATCCGGTAATTAGGAACAGCTCTTAAGCTCGGGCTCGTTGTAATTATCGCTTTGTGTGCAAGACAGTTAATTATGTCTTATTTTTTTGGTCGCTTAATTTTTTAATTCGCAGTAATAAAAATTAGGGGGATGCAGCGGTCGCAATATTTTATGACACGGTGTATTACGTTATGATTTTTAATTAGATCATACCCTTTCTGAATTCAATTTATGTAATTGGTTCATCCGAATTATTTAGAAGATCTTAATAATTAATATTTTCATAATTGTATTTAATGTCATTATGTTTAATTATTCAGTAAAAGTTAATTGTACATTTAAAATCAATATTTCAATAGAAATTAGACAAAAGATAGCAAATTAATTTTCATCTCTAGGAAATTAAAGTCTAGACTTAATAACTAACAAAACGTATATTGGCATGGCAAGGAAAACATGATGTACGTCAAGTTTACTTTAATTTTTCCAATTAAAAATTGCATTAGGAATTATTTACGTTTTTATTATAGATTTAAAAATCAAAACTCGGCTAATAATTGCATGGGTAAACTTTAAATAAATACACGCTATGTTCTCTCCTTTATAAAATAATGTTTATGTACTAAGTGTATATTACTATGTATATTTGCATTGTTTCAGTGAATAATAGATTACTTTTTTGGCTTTGCATTATTGTATTTCAAAGTTTTAGATTTAGAATTGCAGTTGAATGACCAATATAAGAATATAACTGGCAGGAATTGTGTATTATATTAAAGACTCAAGGTCGTATTACAAGAGGACAACCATCGATATACATTTTTATTTAATACTTCAAAAATACGGAACGTCTCGTACAAGAACAAGTCTTACAAAAACTATAAAATAAATCACTTGCTAATTTTAATTACTGTTGTCATTTGTATTGTATTGAGTGTTACTCGTCATTTCAACAAAACGTTTCGAATTATTAAAGTATTAGTTAGTTTTTGTGGTAATTAATTAACAGTGTTAGCATTACAGTAATCTAGGAAATTTTAAAAAATCTAGAAAAAAATTTCTAAAGAATGAAATGAAAATGAAACACATTCGAAGAACTTTAAAGACAACATTATTTAAAATTCTCATAAAATAACCAAAAATTGGCTAGAAATTTCTAACACCGGCAAAACAAAACTCTGTATAAAGTACTGGAATTTTTTAAATAGAGTTTCCACAAAATAAGACAATGATTTTTGGAAAATTGTTGAGCTCTTACCAAAACTTGTTTAGAAAATTTAAAGAGAAGGCAAGTACATATAATTAATCCTTGAACCAAATATAACAGAACTAAAAAATAATTACAGCTATTGAAAGTCACAATCTCAATTTAACACGACCAGAAATGGCGATAAATGTGTACGGAGAAGACATTGCAATAATAGAGAGTTCAAAGTAAAAATTTATAATATATAAAAATCTCTGGGAAGTACTGAAATAGCACAGTCATCAAACAAAGTTAAATATTGGCGAGGATACAGTATCAATCATGTTGTAAGTTGGAAGGTGTATGTTAGAAGTAAAAAGTAAAATAGGGTTTTGGGTCGCATATGTATAGTAAGTTCTAGGGAGACGGAGTAGATCTGCAAAAATGTATCTAACATCATCGAAATAGGACCCTGTGTAAGTGATCTGCTAAGCATCCGAAAATTAATACATCGTACAGACCAGGTAATTTTTAACAACATTTCTTTTATTAAATCTAATCCTCAAAAAAATTAGAAGACTAAGAATAAAGAAAACACTTTTACTTTTTAATATGACTTTTCATAGTTTTTTTCAGTGACTAGTTTCGACTACACGATAATCATTATCAAACTAAGTACTTAAATTACGAATAACAATTGTTTATATACCTATTACAACGCTTCGAACAGTGGGGTGTACATTAGGTCAACCTGGTCGTTAATGAGGGAAATTCCGATTTCGCTTTGTAGATTTCAAGGGCTTCCAGTAAATCCATCTTACCTCCTTTTTCGGTGAGATGGATTACCGAAAGTACATCATTGCCGAAAGTATGGTTTGATTCCAATAAGTGATTTGAAAATGTTGAATTATTTTTCTTTAAATTGAATGACCTCTGATGTTCGTGTTTTAAAATTAAAACCTGATTGCCCAATGTACACACTTTTACAATCTGGACAGGTTAAACTATAAATACCTGACTTACACATTTTGTTGATGGGGGTTTTGGCATTAAATATTAAATTACAGGTTTTGGTACTTGACTTGGAAACTATATTGACGTCTCGTTTTTTAAAAATATTCTTAATTTTATTGCTAATGATTCCAAAGTATGTAATTGTTTTGTAAGATTTATTTTCTCTAGTTGGGGGGCTTGCAAAAATATATTTACGGATTTGTGACATTTTAAACTTGTTAATTAATTTTGTTTTTGTTTTAAAGTGTTTTCTTTATTCTTAATATTGAAATGTACCACCAACTGAACGCCGTTAAGATCCAAGCAATTAGAAGACGTCTTGAAAACTCTCTTTGGGACCTTGTTTGATGAAGATAGAATGGTCAATTTTTTTTCAAAACCTCAACAAATAATAAATTTAAAAATACGAAAACATTTCGTGAATCTATCACAGTAAGTCTTACTAAGACTACAAATCATTAATTTGAAACAACTACTTCTCTGGCTAATACCTCGACAGACATTGAATAAAACAAAATTAATTTGCGTGTTACGAATAGTACAACTATCAAAGCAACACTAATTTGAATGAAATTATTTCAATACAACTTTGCCTCTCCTGCAACTCAACCTCCTTCCACTTCTCTTTCAACCATCCCGCACATTTACCCCATTCTCCAACCATTCATTTACAATATTCTCAGGTACTCCTGCTCTTTCATACATCTTTCTTCGGTCTAACCTCCATTCACATCCCTTTATCCCCATACTCGTTCTCCATACCTCTTTCACCAATCTCTTATTATCCAAACCAACTAAATCCATTTCATACTTTACCACTCTCTCCATGCAGACTCATTCTATTTGTTTCCTGAAGCTAGGTGTTGATATTTCCACCCCCAGAATCTGCTTCAGGAATAACGACTGCTCCCTCTCAATACATTCATACTTCCACATTCCCCAAGTTTCTAGCCCATACAGCAAAATAGGCTTCACACATGCATGCTACAGCTGGCACGTCAATTGAAAGTTCCCTAAAAACCATCTACTTTGTTTTCCTTGCATTCACTTGCATTCCTCTTTTGTCCATATACCTCTCTACTCTTTGCATCACCTCTTTTATCTCTCCCCATTATCTCGCCAAAAGCACCACATCGTCCGCATACGCCAGCATCCATACCTTCTTTTTTCCAATCACTACCCAGCCCGCTTGCTCTTTTCTCAAAATCTCTTCCAATTCACTAGTATATATGTTAAACAGTAAAGGGCTCAATGGACAGCCCTGTCGCACCCCCATCCAAATTCTAAACCTTTCAAACACATTCGCTCCCACTTTCGCACTAACCCACGTTTCTTCATACACCCTTCTACACCATTCCACCATTCCTGCACTCACTCCTCTCCTCAAGCACTCCACTAATCTCTCTCTCAGTACAGTATCATACGCTGCTTTCAAATCCAGGAAAACAACGTAGATACTGCCCTTTTCTTCCAACACTTTCTCCACAATTCTTGCCAGTGTAAAGATTCCTTGTTCTCCTCTCTTTTCTAAAACCTCCTGCGTCTTCGACAGAATATAATTGATCTCCTCCTCTTTCCCCATCCTATTTTTTCCCTTCTCTTCTATTTAATAATAATATAGGTTACTTTTGCCTTTTTGCCACCACAAAATGATTTAAGAATTCTGTTTTATAATTTTTTAGAAAAAAAGTAGAAATTGTGCAAGAAATAGCATAAACTAAATAAAATATGTATTTATAATATTTACCTATTCATATGTTTAAAATACTTTCACCTCATTTAGCTGATAAAACTTCTCTAATAAATTTTGTATAAAAAATAATTGAGGCTACTTCATTATGAAGAGAGATGAGATATAGAAGAAGAAGAAGGTACTATACTACTAATTCTGGTACTACGTGGATACGAAACAAATGTTTTTTCAGGAAATTTCTCAAAAAATGTCCAATTAAATGAAACCTCAAGAGTGTTATACAGTTTTTATGTTGGTACCTACATATTATACTTTATTTGGTTATGTTTAGATTTGGTTGAATGTACCTGTGTTCAAAGACAAGAATCAGTTGCAAAGTAGAGAAATGATGAACCAAATGTTCCCAGATATAAACCAAATCCACAAATCATCGATCAACAAAAATTAGTTCTGAATGTGGGGGAATATTGGAAAGATGGACCTGATGTTACCACATATACACCATATCCAGAACAGGGGATTTATCGTCACCCACCTCCTTTATTGTCCAGAAAGGAGAGAAGATTATTTAGAATAATTGAACCAATAATGTGTGACAAGAAGTTTTTAGGCTGATCAAAGAAATCGAGGAAGTACTGGACGACCGCCGGGACAGATATTTGGAGTTGGAAGTTGGAAGGTATAAATTGGGAGTACAAAGAAAAAGAGGGTTTTTTGTCGGTGTTCCAACGTCTAAGTATGATAGAGTAATAAATACTACTGACTCTAAACGTTTAATTACTTCGCCCGTTATTTAAATTTTTAAAAATGCACTTCTATTTAATAGTAATATGAGTTAATAAAATGTATTAAAATCCTTTAGTTCGTTGTAGAAAATTAAATAATAAATTTAAAAATACGAAAACATTTCGTGAATCTACAACAATGAGTCTTACTAAGACTACAAAACAAATTAATTTGAAACAACTACTTCTCTAGCTAATACTTCGACAGACATTGAATAATACAAATTAATTTGCGTGTTACAAATAGTACAACTATCAAAGCAACACTAGTTTGAACGTATTTCTTTCTGTAAAATGAATTAAAAATGATTTAATGTACGTTAAATAATTTGTGAGTGACTATATTATGATAAATTTGGAACAAAAAATTAATTTAAGTTGATGTAATAAAAATAAATTAGTAAAAGTAATTAAATAATTCACTACTATTACTACTGTTTTCGTATTTTTAAATTTATTATTTAATTTTCTACAACGAACTAAAGGATTTTAATACATTTTATTATCCAATTATGCTCTTAGTGGGTATTTTCCTTAACCCCGAACGTAATTATTTCCGTAGAACTCAGTAATCCATCTCAGGTATAAATTCAGACCCTCAGTCGGTTATATTTCATTATTGTGTCAGTTGCCGTACATATCTGAGTAAGTTATTTATATTTCATTATATTTTTTATTTTAGTAAACGTTTTTATTTATATTTGAAATCAATTTTATAATAAAGCTGTACTGAAGAGATCGAGAGATCGAAACACGTGTCTGCAAATGGTTATAAATTGAGTAGTGAATTATTTAATTACTTTTACTAATTTATTTTAATTACATCAACTTAAATTAATTTTTTGTTCCAAATTTATCATAATATAGTCACTCACAAATTATTTAACGTACATTAAATCATTTTTAATTCATTTTACAGAAAGAAATACGTTCAAACTAGTGTTGCTTTGATAGTTGTACTATTTGTAACACGCAAATTAATTTGTATTATTCAATGTCTGTCGAAGTATTAGCTAGAGAAGTAGTTGTTTCAAATTAATTTGTTTTGTAGTCTTAGTAAGACTCATTGTTGTAGATTCACGAAATGTTTTCGTGTTTTTAAATTTATTATGTAATATGAGTTATTACTCCCTTTGATCTTACAGTCGCGAAGACACCCACAAATGATTTAAGAATGCTGTTTTATAAATTTTAACAGCATAAAGTTGAAAGTGCACGGAAAACAGCATTAACTAAAAAATATATGTACTTATTTTATTCACCCATTCACGGGTTTCAAATACCTTCACCTCATTTAGATGATATAAATTTATATCAAGATGGCGGAGAAGAAATGTAAATCTCTTTCCGAAAGTCAGTTAAATACAAGTTTTACAAGTAATATTAAGATCTCTGTAGCATGTAACGATGTCATAAATCGGGATGAATTTATGTGCTATATTTGTGATGGTGAACTCCATAGTGTTTGTGCAAAATTCGAGAATAAATTCGCCATTGCAGCATGCTCCAAGTGTGAATTTTTTTTTTAAAAAATGGCAACCAAAAAAGTTCAAGTGATCATAGCAATGAAGAGTTAACAGAGCTGGTATATTTTAATACAAGAAACGAAAATTACATAGAAAATATTTTTACAAATATTAAGGAAGATTTAATTACTGTAAATCGTTTTGAAACTGACCTATCCGACCATTCTGGTATTGCGGTGAATCTAATGTATCCACATAATTCCAAATCCCCTGGGGGTCACACAAATTATTACAGACCATTTACACTAGGTGGAAAAATTAAATTTTTTCATTCTATTTCAAATATAAATTCGAATTTTATCGATGTCTCTGAACTTAGTATAAACACCAAGTGGGATATTGCTGAATGAGCTTATCTTTCATAAAAACAAAGTATTTCCTTTTTGGAGCGGTTAATGAGCATACCCGTGGAAACACTGCGACGTGGTTCAATTCTAGCCTAAGAGAAATGAGGGAAATGATGCACCTCCTACAAGAGGATTAAAATAAATTCTCTTCACCTAAAACCAAACAAATTGACTTTAGGAAACGTTATAAAAATGCAATTAAAAATTCTAAAATAAATGCTAATGATTATTATATAACTAAATATAAAAATAAACCGAAAGCAATGTGGTTAGTGATCAATAAAGAACGCAAATTAAAAACGAATGCAAGTAATAAAAATATCTGTGATATAGCAAGAAAGCTAAATAATGGTATTCAATTGGATGTTGAGATGAACCAAAATATAAACAATTGCAGAAATAATTTGTAATTTAATTTCTGCGCTTAGTAGGTCTAGTTACTAAATTAATTAATAAAAATTAATTACATACTAGCAACATCTACATTTCCAGATTGCCTGAAATTCGCAAAAATATTACCAATTCATAAAAGACGTTATATAAATATAATGAATAATTATCGTCCCACAGCTCTTTTACCAATATTATCCAAAATAGTAGAAATGGTTATAAAGCTTCAAATGGTGAAGTATTTCGAATACTACAATTTGTTTTATGAAAACCAATTTGGATTTAGATCAAACCGCTCAACTACAGCAGCAAAATTAGGACTCTGTGATATTATATACTCTTTTTAAAATAAATTAAAGCGTATGGGCTCGTTTTTGGATCTCAGTAAAGCATTCGACTGTGTTCCGATATATTGCTAGGTAAATTGGATCAGTATAATTTCAACGCTGACAGTTTAGAACTATTAAAGTCATATCTACCTAACAGAAAACAAGTTGTTTATGTAAACGATAAACTACCTAATGAATTAGAAATATCAATAGGGGTCCCACGAGGATCTATACTAGGGCCAGTATTGTTTCTTATTTTCATTAACGATTTACCTAATTGTTTAAATGATAGCTAGGTACTGCTCTTTGCCGAAGATACGACTATAATAAATGTGGCAAATACGGTAGTCACAATAAAATTATAAAATTTCGAAATCTAAAACTTAAGATACATTTTAACCTTTTCACTTCAATTGTCTTTTATTGCTTTTGATTTGCGATTTTTTGACCCACTAATAGTTTTAACTATATTATGTTTGCAAATATTTTTATTATTAGATTAAATATTTTTATATAACCTAATACTAAATGTATTTTTATTTTGCTTTACTTATGTATTTAATTATCTACCTCTCTGACCTATGTAAGACTATGTGAATAACATCAATAAACGCTATGAATTATGAAGAAGCTAAGTTTTTGGCCTAAAAATACTTTCATAAATAGATTCCAAATGAATTCAACACATACTAATATATCAAAACTGTTCTATTAAGCAAACGTGTACACTTGCGGTATGGTTTGATATTCTGGGGAAACAGTTCTGCAATTGATTTCAACTTCAACAGAGGTAGTTCTAAAAAAGAAAACCTACTACACTTTGCGGAATGTTTATATATGAATGCATTAAATTTCTATACAAATATAAGGAAGCATTCAATAACAGTATGATGATTACATGCCACTTTGCTAAAACATGAGCTGTCGAAGTATGAGAAAAGCTTTTATTATTCCATACCAAAAATATACAACCATCTCCCATTTTATATTAAAAGGGGTTAACAACTTTAACAAAATCAGAAGTGAGTTATTTAAATTATTTTGTAACAAAGAACCTTACTTTACGGCGGAATTTTATGCGTGTAATTTTAGATAATGTATAAGTTGAAGATATAATTTTGTATCATTGTATTTACGTTCAGTTTTTACTTAATTAAAGGTTTTTTTTGTCCTAAAATAAATAATTGAGGCAACTTCATCATCAAAAGAGATGAGATATAGAAGAAGAAGAAAGTACTATTGTATTAACTCTGGTACTACAAGGAGATACAACAAATGTTTTGAGGAAATTTCTCAATCATAGATTGGCTATGATTACTTAGTCTGAGTATCTAAAATTGTGGCACAGTTAAATACATGTTTATAATTCACACATGAACAAAAAAAACAGGTGATA
The DNA here is from genome assembly GCA_963969525.1 of Ontholestes murinus. Classification (NCBI taxonomy): domain Eukaryota; kingdom Metazoa; phylum Arthropoda; class Insecta; order Coleoptera; family Staphylinidae; genus Ontholestes; species Ontholestes murinus. Next base: position 18,071,671 of record OZ018390.1, on the reverse strand, counting down.
GTGTGCAAACATTTTGAACAGACATATTTCCTAATACAACAGAGAATGCTCTAAAAAATTGTATAGAAATTTAAAGGTACACAAACCTAATAGTTTTTAATATTTGCTCCTTCGATGAAGAGAACTCTGCCCGCCCTCCTTTCGACTAAAATTATGTGTATAATTTCATTTATTATAATATAAATTTTCTATTATTTTATGAGAAAAGAGTACAAAGATATTGATAAAATTAATTAATAAAAATAGAAATATATATTTTAGTTAATGCTATTGCTATGAGAAGTATTTGTTAGAAATCAACATTTTCTACGAAAACTGAATACTTCTTATATCTTATTGCTGGTACAGAAATATCTAATTTCTTAAAGGTATATGTTTTTCTATATCATCAGTTCTCTCTCAACTTAATTTAACCTACTTTTGTCCAACGTAGACTGCTACTTACTAAAACTTCCTTGTGGTAGACGCTTGTCTTCCATTTTTTCCCCAATTTTCTGCTTATACCTAATTGCTATAAATATTATATAGGTTGTGGTAGTTGTTTCGATCTATTTCGTCTACATTCATATCTTCTCCATATAGACATTAACTGCCAGAAGTTCCACCTAAAAAGTGCATATAAAGCCAAATTAAGGGCAAAATAAAAGCAATGAAGATCGCTGACCTTCCAACATCATGGTGACAATGGGGTTTGAGTGGAAGAACATAATTTATTATGAACTCCGCCCGTGCTTCTTTCGAACAAAATTTTACGTATGTTTTTGTAATTTGTTTTCTTTTTTCTGTTTTTTATGTATTTTAAAAAAGAAGACCAAAGATATAAATAAATAAATATATTCCTTTTTAGCTTTGTTATTCCTTCTAACATATTTATGTAGATAAATACATAAAATAATACAAAAATTTTGGCCGCAGGAATCACAGGTGGAGTTCAATGCTTCTCAATGATCTTCCACTCGACCCGTATCCTTCCACAGACAATTGATAGGCCTTGGTTGCTTCTGGATTCATTTTTGATTCATTAATTCAGTTAATATGATATGTTTTGTCCCTTTTTGAAGAAAATTCTAGACACTAATCTATAAGGTCATCAAGACACTTTCATTTTCTATTAGTATCACAAACATCATCTAAATTTCTCCATGTCATATTTCTATTTTAGTGTTCCTCAGTAATAACATGCAAAATTAAATTTTCATTTTTGATTTGATATCAGAATTTTATCAAGGTATTAAGTGTTCATCATTAAGATTGACCTAAAGCTCCTTATATCATTAGACCTACTGTTAAAGTATGTTACGAAATTACATTAAAAATAAATATATATTTTTTAAAATTATTTATATTTCATGATTTTAAAGAAAAAACCTTATTATCTATATAACAAACAAAATGGCGTGGATTGAAAATTAAAAAATTCTTTCGAATAAATGCAGACAATGACAAAATTGTTTCTAAAATCTACATCTCTTATGGAAATACATTTAAAAATAATGTAATATTTGAGAAATGTATTTTTTTTAAGATTTCGAAAGAAAGTCTTAATTATTTTTAAAACAAACAAAACGGCAATGATAAAATGTATTAAAATCCTTTAGTTCGTTGTAGAAAATTAAATAATAAATTTAATTAATTAATTTGTTTTCTACTCTTAGCAAGACTCATTGTTGTAGATTTACGAAATGTTTTCGTATTTTTAAAAACGGCAATGATTTAAAACCAAAATGTCTTTGATTTTGATGGTAAATGATGACAAAAGTGCTTCTAAATTTTTCATACCTTGTGATATTGAATCCCTTTTTATTATTTGAAAACTATAATTTTTAAAGAGTTTTAGAGAAATTCTTTATTATTTTAAATTAAAACAACTGCAACGGATGGTAAAACGCTTTAAAATTTGTATCAATTATGTAATTTCGTAAAATATATTTTTTTAGATATACATGTTTTTAAAGAATTTGATGAAACATATTTATTATGGCGTTGTTCTAAAATCAAAATATCCTTCAAGTAAGTTCACAAAAAATAAAAGCGCTTACAACATTTGGTATCGCGTTAAAGATCATTCTTTTATTTTATAAATTTATAATATGAAGATTTTGAAGGAAAAGACTTATTATACTCAAAACTAACAATATGACGTTTGATTCAAATTAAAATTTCTTTCTAATAAATGCAAGAGATGACAGAAACACTTCTAAAGTTTGTATTTGTTGTGATATTTTATTAATAATCAATGCGTTGTTTTAGAAATATACATTTTTTAAGATTCTGAATCCGAATCTTCATCATTAAACAAGATTTCCTTGATTTAAATTCGCAATTCCGTTTGAGCAAATGCAAAGGATAACAAAAACACTTCTAAGATTTGTATTTGTTAGAAGATTGTGTTGAAAATTATTATGTTATTTAAGAGATATACAGAGAGAGACAAACATCTTTATTTATTATTAAATACAATCGTTATGTACAATAAAATCGTAATTGATTTTTAATACGGCTATCAACCCATGGTCTTTCTGCCAGTCTTTGTAATTTGATTTTGTTAGTTGTCATTTTGGTGATTATGTTGATGAAGATGTAGATGAATCATGAAAAGATGTTATGGATTCGAAAATTGATGTGGAAGGATGTTTGGTTTTGGGGGGGTGTAAAGGATTGCGAGATAAACATAGATGCTTGAGGATGTCTTGGATATCAGGGTTAGTGGCAAATTTTATAGCAAGGTGTTCCAGTCGGTTTTCAATGGGGATTAATTGGGTTTTTTGGTATAGCAGTGTGTTGGAGGGATTGTAGAGGGTTATTGGGATGCCTTAGTTTAGTTAGGATTCACAGGGCCGATCGCTCACTCACCTGCAAGTTTCTCAAAACAGGAGGGCGGGAATTTAGGAAAAGGATTGCTGCATAGTCTAACAGAGGTCGACATATCATTTTGTAAATATTTACTGCAGTATTTGTGGAAATCCCTTGATTTTTGAACGTAAGGTGTCTGAAATGTCGAACTCTGTTTTTAATTTTCATTTTAAGGGTTTGGGAATGGTGTTTAAAGGACAGTTTAGGATCAAAGGTAATTCCAAGATACTTGCAGGTTGCGGATGGTGAAATATATGTATTATTTATGTTTATACCAAATGGAGATGTTGATGCACGATGGAAGGAAATAAAAAGATGTGATTTATTGGGAGAGATATACAGTTATAAAGGTTTTGAAGAAGAAAATTCATTACCTTTAAAACAAAACTACTTTCGAATAATAGCAACGATTGGTCAAAACACTTTTAAAATCGTCATCTGTTAAAAACTAGCTGTGCTATTTTAGAAATACATAATTTTAAAGATTTTATAGAAGAGTTTGACGAGTATACTCGTCATCGATCGATTTTCGTGACACACAGAAATTCGCACTTTCAAAACAGAGCGTAAGTGTGTCGCTAGTTATTATCTATATAAAAAACAAAATGGCGTTGATTTAAAATTTAAATTTCTTTTGAGTAATTGCAACAAATTATATTATAAAATTAGTATGAGTTATAATATTGCATTCAAAATTGTGCTACTTTAAATATTTATGTTTATATATTTAAAACGCTTACGTTAAACTATTTATACCAACATATCGAATTTTTTTCTGTCTATAATAGTATTATTATGGATATAAATTTTTATTTTTATTCAATTAAGGAAAAACATACAATTAGTAGCATTTTATTCGATAAACAGAATATTGAGTATTTATGCAAATACGTAATTATTAAAAATGCACAAACAAAATGTAAACTTCCGCTTTGCTAATGGAAATCTTTAGTTTCTGGGCGTAGTGGCTCTGTAAAAACAATTAACGCAAATTGCATAAACGTGTTTCCAATAAATATAATTGAAATTTATTTTAAAGCCCTTCTGCATTTGACTTCTAATGGTGGCTATTTTGGTTAAAAAAAAATACAGGAGTTCTGGGGCAATTTAATAAGCACATTATTTACGGCAAAAAATATGCATGTGGACATGTGAATAAATGTGTGTACATTACCCAGAAAGTTTATCCTACCCTTCTAATTTATTCAAAAGGTCTCACGGAGCTTCCACTATAACTTATTTATATCAGTCAAACCCAGGATTTACCGCATTCCAAACGGATATTTACTAACCTTCTTAATTATATATGATGAGAATGCAGTATAATAATAATTAATAGTTTTAAAGTAGACGTATATGTGAGTGGTTAAAATACTAAACAAATTATGTTTGCCACAAATACCTATATATTTCTTGGAGATAATGAAGTTACTCGAGACTCGCTACATTTTCTCCTCCGTAATGTTCGCCTCATGTTTAGAATTTCATATAAACTGGCGGTGTGTGTGTATATTTTAGCGCACTATCTGAATATGCGAGCAGATACTTTTAGATAATTTCCTCCTATGTGTCAGTACGGCACATATTAATTTAATCAATAGTTGAGTGTTCGTGAATAGTTTATTAATGTTACCAGCATAAAGTTGGAGCAATTGATAAGGCCTCTCATTGCTACGTCTATAGTACTTCGAGCCGGAATTGACCGCAACAATTGGCCATTACTGGAAAGAAAATAGTCGATAATGTATTGTTCGGAATATAATAATAGACCGATGTCGGGTTGCCTTTAACGTTATTGACGTTAATTTTGATAAAATATTAATTAATTTATAATAAATTTATAAGTTTCTCTAGTTGTAAATTAATTATTAATATACGTTGTGAAAAATAATTATAAATAAACAAAGTCTACACTTTTCCAGGGCTATCACTTAAAAATATTACTGAAGCTGTGGAATATCAGTGTAGATATAAGTGTGTTATCGATTTTAATGTACAAGGAAACGCCGGAACTGCACTTAAAAATTGGAAGCAGACTATATAGGGCAGATAATTTCATTACGTCTGAAGTTAATACTTGATCTAGGGTCATCCAGTTCCATAGTTTTTACAATTATTTTAGACACACACACTTATCTAATAATTCTAGCAGACCGAAATCAATATGAATGCTACCTGAAAATATGGAAATGGCACAACACAAAATACAAAAACTTAATTATTAACATTTTGTTAGAATTTTATTTTCATAAGGCGCTTAAAATAATGATATCAAAACAAGGTAAAATATTTCGAATTTATTACAATCTATTAATTCTCGTTCACTTGAAGCATAGCTCCACTGATGAGCTGTGATACAGTGAAAAGCATGTCTGGATATTGAATTATATAGTTGTAAGTCAATTACAATGAGAAAATCAATTCCTCCAAGCATTACTGCACCATTATCTTATAGTAGTTACGCAAGAAATAAGAGCTTGGAATTAAATAATAAACTATTTCTCGTGTTATTTTAAAAGTGTTTAATTAATTATTCTGATGGCAAATCTCCAATGACTCTATAATGCACTTTAAGTCTGAAATAATAACATCTAGATTTAATACATAACAAGTTTATATATGTTACTGTTGAATTTTATTAAAAAAATAAATGTTTTAATATAAACAAGTAAAATAATAATGTTTATTGTGTAATCACAAAAGAGACCCAGCGCAATTTCTCTAGGTAATCCTCCGGCCAACATTAGGATTAATCTCTAAGGCGACATAATTCTAATCCTTGCTCCTCGGCAAACCTATATAATTCAAGGCACTAAACTGTAATTATTATATTAATTCTAAAGCCCACACAAATTAATTAATATTTCATCAGAATTAATGTCTATTTGTCGACACTGTTAAATAGAACCCGGCGCTGAATGGCCATTGTCTATCATATAATAGAATACAAGTCGTGTATATATAAATAACATTGCCATAATAATGTATTTACTTTAAATCACCTAGAATGATTACAATATTATTAGTAATTATAATAAATATTTATTTACAACTAGAATATCTTTTTATGCATAAAAACACACAATATAATTTCACAAAACTAATATTTCTAGAGATGTTACGAAAAGGGTGGCATCTATTGTCTAAATATTGCATTATTTTACTAAGAGTGGATAACCACCACCTATTAAAGGGATCTTAGCAACGGCGACAATTATTTACAGAAAAGAAGTAAAGCAATAGAATAATTATTTATATTTTATATTGATTATTAATTGTAATATTTCTTAAATGATATTCTCACTTATCACAAATTTAAATGAATACATAATAATTAAATTATATAACATTGTATAACTACTTGTCATAAAACATATATTTGTTTTATTTATATTATTAGTCTATGCATTTTTTAATAATGAAAATGTTGTTTGTAAAATGTAATGCTTTAATAATTTTAAATGTTGCTATGTTTTGTATATGTCACTATATATCGTCTCATAGCCAATCGTGTGCAAAACTTTTAGACGCCATCCTAATTTTATTTAAATCATTAAACTAATTTTGAGCCTGCAGATGTTTATAATGTGGGAATAGGCCTAAGTGAGTGTTGCGGAGGGTTGGCGTTAAGTGCCTTATAACTTTAGCCCACTCTGGGGTATATTTAGTTAACCGCATTCTCTTGGGTGGTGGGGGTGGTGCTCTAATTTTATTACTTCATCTTCGATGTGCAATTACATAAAAACAATTTTTCCAAGTCGCAATTTATATCGAAATTTAGTGTTTTGGGCAGAAAGGTTACAACAGAATTTTTACAATTTGTTAAAGGCCGCAATGGCAATTATGCACTAGTTACTTTTACGTTCCAATTTCCGGGTTATTGGACTGTGAATTGAGCGTACATTACAGGGATTACATGAAATTGGTTTTCATTGATTAGTCATGGATACGATACATATTTTACTACTACAGTAGTTAGTTCTACATCGTGAAATGTCAAATTTATTCCTGTAACAGGATTAATGATTCTAATCAATGTTTTTTTTTTGGTAAGTTACTCGTCCAGTTAATAAATATTATAATAGGTAAGTAGTTTATAACATGCAAAATTTAGTTTAGAATATTTCTATTCAATATATTAGTCTAGATATTTAGCTTAATGTGACATAAAACCCAAATGCTTTAAAAAAAATATACATCTAAATCGTGAAAAAAAATCGGAATGAATAAATGTCATTGTAAAGTAATGTCAACCATTTGTTATTAATCTGTGTTTTATAACAAATGACGTTTGTTTGTACCATTTTTTTCAAGGGCAAACTAAATTTATTCGAAAATATGATTTTAGGATTTATTATTATTTTTTTCTGACATAAATATCAAATTAAAATCATTAAATTCAGAAAATAATTTCTAGTATAAAAACTACTTAAAAACTTAAAGTTGATTGACATTTGTCAATGAAGTTAATTTTGAAAAATTATATAAATAATTTTCTTTCATAGTATTTAAGCGGGCATATAATTTGTTTTTTAGTTGATTTAAATCGGCTAATAAATAACAAAGTTAGGGCGTTGGGCTTTTTTATCGAACAGCCGGTATAAAAGAGGTGACAGGGGAGAGCCTTGAGGGACTTCTTGTTCGGAAGTAAAAGAAGGGTAGAATGAATTATGGATTTTGACCAGTATAATAGGCTTTAATGCCATTCAGAGTCAAAAGCTTTCTGGGCATCTAAAAATAGAGCTACAGAAGCTCTGCCTTCAAGGTGAGATGTTTGAATATTTAAGACAAGGATAGTGAGAGAAGGGGAAGAAAACCAAATTGGTATTTGTGATTGGAAATTAAAGAAAGGATTTTGTTTTTGAACAGGATTATATTACTATTTTAACACCAATTGGTTGCACTTGAGGTGTTTACTTCGTGCTATAATTAAAAAGTGTTGATGTGGCCATCATTGTATTTTCCTTATATGCTCTTCCCCTGCTCTTAATAGTTTGCTCAATTTTGGATTTATTAAAAATACTTGTTATGACAAACATGTTTAAATCAAACTTTTTTAGTTTAGCAAAATTTAATAGATTTATTCAAACATATTCTTCAAATGTTTTACTGAGGGTGGGATAGAGGCCACCCAATCACTTTTTAAAATCATGAAATTTATTGGATAAACATTCAACTATTCAATTGAGGGCTTTTGCAATAAAATATTTCTTTAACTTAACGTTTTATCGTAAAAAACTGGAACTGAAAAGCTTTTGGTGAACATTCATAAACCGGAAGTGGATGTTTACCCGAGGCGTTTTTAGTTTTTTTTATGATATTTTCCTAAACTCGAAAAATATTACATAACTCTTCAAACAAAACTTAAAGAAAATAAGATACTGAATATGTTTTATTAAAACATTTTTATCATAAAGTTCTAAACTTGCAAGAAAAAAAAATTAAAAGTTTAAAATTTTTATATTTTTGCATAATGCAATAAACTATAGGAGTTACATGAAATTTATATAACAAGTTATTGTAAAGAATCAAAAATTGAGCAAATTGTGTTGAATAGCTTTTTTTGCGTAAACCTCATAGTTTTCGAGAAAAATGTAAGGAAATTATTATGATAGCCACATTACCATTTTTTATGTTTAATTAAATCCCTCGCTTATGATTTACTGATTGTAGGGTGGGATAGAGGCCACCCACGCTTGAGGAAAATTTTTGGAAATTAAAAAAATTATTCTTAAAAATTTCTATAACCCTCGAAAATTTTCAAGGATTTTTGGGAGCAATTTCTGAAAATATAGAAAATAATAATACTAATTCCACAAACCAGAAAAAAGTTTCAAAAATTTGGATGAGAAATCACCAAAAAAATAAAGAAGACCTATTGAGATTATGAAAATCTGGAAGAACTGTTGTTGATTATTCCCATGCGATTAAGAAATTAATGACAATGTTTGAAATTTACAAGAGAAACCTTTAATTGTAAAGAATTAAAATTCTAGTCATCAAAAAAGTACCTTCTAGAAAACTTTTAGTAAAATAGGTGGAAAAATCATGTAATTTGGAGAAGAAATTTGAAAATTTAGAAGAGGAGTTCTAAAAAAGCTTAAAATTTCTAGTTAACAAAAAATACTTCCTAAAAGCTTCTAGTAAAGTAAATAGAAAAATCTTGCAATTTGGAGAAAAAATTCCTAAAAAGCTTTCATTGTAAGACTCCTGACAAATACTTTAGATATTTAGAAGAGGATTTCTAGAAAGGCTTACAAATTCTAGTCATCAAAAATCTACCTAAAAGCTTTTAGTAAAATAGATGGCAAAATCTTGCAAATCTTAAAATTCTTGAGGAAAATTTTTAAAAATAAGAACATTAATTCTTAAGAAATTCTACACCCCTAGAAAACTTTCCAGAAATGTAAAGGAGCAAATTTTGGAATTATACATAATAATAATGCTGGAAAAACAAACCAAGGAAAAGTTCCCAAAACTTAGAAGAAAGATCTCCAAAAGATAAAGAAGAGCCAATGCTAAAAATTAAAAAAAAACTATAGTTTATTATTCATTCTCATGCTAATAAGAAATTGATGACAATGTTTGCAATTTTAAAGAAAAATTCCTAAAAAAATTGATTGAAACGAAGGGTAAAGTTAGTATCTGTAGAACAAATTCCATGAATGTTTAAAAATCCTCAAACATATTCTAGAAATTTAGGAGAGAAATTCTAGAAAGAAATTTTTGTCACTCCCTAAAAACTAGTAAAATATATGGTAAAATCTTCTAATTTGGAGAAGGCATCCCTAGAAAATATTGATAATATTGCGGCATAAATTCTTTATAGATTCTAAAATCCTCGAAGATAATTTTAAAAAATTATAAAATTAATTCCTTAAAAATTTCACAACCCTAGAAAATTTTCTAGCAATTTAGAAGTAAAATCTTCAGAAAGTTTGATAATGATTACCGTGTAGTCAAGACTAGTCACTGAAAGTAAAACTTAACGTGGTATAAAAAAGTAAAAGTGTTTTCTTTATTCTTAATAAAGAATAGCTATTGTGATTTTAAAAATTTGAACTATTGTTAATTATTGATGACAATGTTTGCAATTTAAAAGAGAAATTTCTAAAAACACTGATTGTAAAGAAGGACAAAGTTAGTACATCTGTAGAAAAATTTCATAAATGTTTAAGAATCCTGAAAAATATTCTAGGAATTTAGGGAATAAATTCTCTAATGAAAATTATGATCACCAAAAAACTTCCTAAAAATCTTTAGTAAAATAGGGGAAAAATTTGAAGAAGAAATTCCTAGAAAATTCAAAATGGCACACCTGCAGCATAAATTCTTTATACATTCTAAAATCCTTGAAGGAACTTTGGAAATTAGAAAATTAGTTCCTTAAAAATTCTACAATCCTCGAAATTTATTTAGGAATTTCGAGAGCAAATTTCTTTAAATTTAGAAAGTAATAATACTAGAAAATTTCAACTATATATATACTAGAATGTTTAAAAATTTTCTAGAAATTTAGGAGAGAATTTCTAGAAAGGCTTGGAAATTTTAGTCTTCAAAAAATAAAAACCTTTATGAACACTTCTAGTGAAGTAGATGTAAAAATCTTGCAATTTGGGGAAGAAAATCCTACAAACCGAAAATTGGAAAAACCATTGTTGGTTCTAAAATTGATACTAATGTTTGCAATTTGAAAAAAAAATTCCTACAAAATTTAGATGAGGGATAAATTCAGTACATCTGTAGAACATTTTATTTCAATTATTTCAGTTGCTGTAGTTTATCCATTTTTTTAAGATTTATTTTCCACAATTTTTTTTATAATTTTCAGTACTTTTTATTCTAATCGTCGAGATACTTTTTTGGTGGTTCTAGAATAAATTTTTTATACCTTTTTGAGGATTCTAGAACTTTTGTTGTATTTATTCTAACTTTTTCTATGTAGAATTTGAATACAACAAATGTTCAAGGGAATAATATTGAAATATATTTTTCATAAAGTTCTTAGCTGAAAAAAAACCCAATAATTTTGACATTTTTTGCTTATTACTAATAAACTATAGGAGTTACATAAGATTTATATAAAAAGTAATTGTAAATAATCCAAAATTTAGCAAATTATTATGAATAACCAGTTCGAGTAAACATTATAGTTTTCATGAAAAATATAAGGAAAGTACTATGATGGCTACATCACCATTTTAGTTATAATGCATTGTATAATTTCGGCCCATAATAATTAATGCCATTTTTGTTTTTGTTAAGCGCTGTCGGAATGGGTACAACTGTTGTCTATGCCTGGTAAGGTGGTTGTGAATTTGTTCATGGGTCAAATACGCAGAATAGTTTTTTCTAACATATCTAATGCATTTCACCATGTAAATGCCCGAAAGTGTGAGAATATTCATTGACATGACCATTACAAATGTTTCCGGTTCTTAGAGATAAAGCCAATGTCTCACTTTTGCTATTATTTAGGATTAGCTGATTAAAGAGAAAATCTACAAAATACACCCCTTATAAACGGGGTACTGTCGGATTCACAACCTACTGATGTGCCTACCGATTAAAAGCTCTCTCCTGGCTGCTGTAGGCGGATATGCCTCTTCAGCCTGAAATGGTGGGAAATTTATGGATGTAGAAAAATTAGGGAACTACGTTACCGTAGTGATGTGGAAGCCTCGTTTTAAATCCTCTGGGCTTCGTCGCTGAGGTCCTCGGCGCAGCTCAGTAGACGGGTTGCGAGGTCTGGCTTCTTGGATTTTGGATTAGGGCGGCACTTCAGCGAGGATAAAAGGAGTTTGTCGGTGGAGATAAAACGGCCGGCTCTGGAAACGATTCGCTCTTCTATCGGCGTTATTTCGGCGAGATCGTGTGCTGATCCAGTTTTCAGCTTAGATGATGTAGCTCTGCAGGTATTTGGCCGCGGCATCCGGCGTCGAATCGGTTGTCCAGAACGCCGTGTCGTCCGCGTATTGATGCATTGTAGACCGGATTGATTTCAGCTTGGAGACTGGTGTGGGCAAATCTGCAACATAGATTTTAAATAAAGTAGGTAAGAGCACGGAACCTTGTGGGAGGTTGGCCCGTTGCGTAAACGCCCTGGAGTTGGCCTTCCCGCCCTGGAGTTGGCGACGATACGTTGCAGTTGGTGTGGGAATCGGTAGTCCTTCAGCTTGTACATTAGTCCGCTGTGCCATACGGTGTCGAACACCTTTTGGAAGTCCAAGAAGACGCCGTAACATACGCGGCCGTTGTTGATGGCTCGAGTGGCATCGTGCAGAAGATAGATTGCTGGACCGTAGGCGGATTTTCCTGGTCTGAAGCCTGATTGATGAGACGGAATGATGTTGTTTTCATCACAGAAGGCGTTGATCCGACTGAGATCGATTCTCTCGAACGCCTTTCCGATTCCCTTCAGTAGGGAGATTGGACGATAGGAGAGTTGAGAGTTGACGTTGATGGAAGAGAAAATTTTGTGGTAGATGCGTCCATGACTTCGTCAGCGGAGATAGGGTTATCATCGGTGGAAGAACTGGAAGCCAGTTGTAGATGACGTGTTGCCTGTGATTTTCGTCGAAGTTCGGATCCTCGGCGGTTTTAAATGCAGATTTCAGGGTGTCGGCGAAGGCTTACGCTTCTTCTTCCTCGCTCGCTGGCCATCGATGTGTAGACGGCTCATTCTGGCATGTTTCTGGCCGATGAGGACTTTGAACTTATTCCAAAATTTGGAACCGTCTTTGTAGTTGATTTCTGCTGCCGCTTTTTCCATGATGCGTCCGAGTGCTCTTTAAGGAAGAATTTTATTCTAGCGTTTAGCCGGTTCCACTCGGTTTTCACCGCAGCATCGCCCATCGCTTTCCATTGTCGGAGAAGGTTCCTTTTCTCCTTGATGAGTTTAACAACTGCTGGTGGCGGCGTTTTGGAATGGCGGCCGACGCTACGCTCGAAATAATCGGCAGGCGGCATGCAGCTTCTTCGATATCTCGTATGGTACGATGAAATAGTTTCCAGTCGGCTTGCTTCATGGCGTTAATCATTAGAATAACGGAGGAGGTCTTCCTAGCTGCTTGCCAAAGAGGCAGGAGGTTATGAATGGAATGGGATCGCTGGTAATGCTGTTGCCGCGATAGGCGAAAGTTTGAAAGTGACGTAGGAGGGAGATTATGATGTAGTCGATTGTTGAGGAGGATTCACCTCTGATGAAGGTAGGTGAGTCGCTGGGAAGCCTGTGCAATAGAGATGACGTTAGTAAGTCGACGAGTTGCGGATCGCGGTTGTTGCTGGATGTAGAATCTAGCGATAGGAAGCGTTGAGGTCGCCTAAGATTATCGCCCTGAGAGTATCCGCAATAAGATGAAGCTAGTTGGTTTGAAAAGGTCCATGTGGATTAATGTAGATCGACTACACGATGATTTCGCCGATCGGTGAAGAGATTGATGTTGCACAGGCGATGACGTTGTCCGGAATGGCGTAATCGATGACGTATGGACGTGCGTTGATGCTGTTGTTGCGCCATAACAGTGCTGTTCCACGTTTTTTGTCATTCCCGTGAATGCTGTAACCTGGAACAGATATGTTGTGACACTCACGGAGGTTGTTTGTTGCACTGCTAGGATGTCCACATTGTCGGTGTGAAGGAGGTTGTTGATCAGTAATTTTGTATTACGCCATCCGCACAAGTTGGCCGTTCCCAACTTGATTCTATTCATCAGCGGTCTTCTTTTCTTGCAGCATAGTTCATGTATAGTGGATTTTATTGACACTATACAAGACCTTAATCTCGGAAATGTGCGTCTTCTTGGTCAGGCTGGCGATTTCGGGCCGTCTGTCGGGGAAGGGGTTCAACAGAGCTGTGACGAGTAGCTGTGTCGTGCTCTCATGGACTGGCTCGGTGGGGCGCGCCAGGACGACTGGCGCAGTTTAATCTGGAGAGGTTGCTTCCTTTGGGCGCTTCGGGCATTTTAATGCCGAGTGGTCCGGTGATTCGCAGGTTACGCACTTCCTGGCTTCGGAAGTGCATTTGGCGGCGCAGATGCCGCATGTAGGTGGTGTTGGGCAGGCGCCTTCTGTGCTATGGAATTTAGCACACAATTGGCATTGTCCTTGGTGCAGGGGGGTTGGCTTGCTAGGCTCGGTCTGGAAAACGTGATTGATCAATTTCAAACCCTCGTTTAGCAGGTAGTCAAGGCTTCTTTCGCATGACGTCAATATGTGAAAGAGGTGTGTTGGCTGGTTGGTTTGTCTTGAAATGATCCTCCATGTGCAGATGCAGCTTTGGGAATCTACAGAAGGAGCTTAATATTAATCTGATGGAGAAGGTTTTCTTTGGCTTCTGAGTGGAAGCCGAAGATGAGCTTGCAGTTGCGACTAGTGCTGGTTTCTTTTTTGCGTTGTTGGTTATGCGGTCTTCGTGGCGGTCACTTTCGTCGTCTTTTTGTGGGCTGGATTCGCTGGTGGCGTCGTCGCCGCCTTCCTTTTTGGAGTCATAGCCTGTGCCCGTTGAGGAAAATTAGACGGGCAATCCGTCTGCTATTCCCTAATATCCGGACACAGACAGACTGAGGGGGAGGAAAACAGAGTGTCGAGGAAGATCCGGACTGGCAGGACGTTAGCTGTTCCCTAATTCCACTGTGAGTGTTTGAGGTAGAAAAAGGTGATGTGCTGGCTTCTTCTTCAGTTTAACGGTTGGTAGAGCAGGTCGTCCTGCTCGGTGGTTCGATCTCAGCTGATTCCGCTGTTTTGTTTATTATCAGCTGTCATTTTTAATTTAGGTTACCATCGACGTGGCAGCGGCGTTGCCTTTTGATTTTATCGGGGCAACTTCAGGCATATCTATGCCGGAAGTTGAACATTCCTTGATTTTCCCTTGCGGATGAATATTATTGATATTTTATTTGGATATAGTTAATTTTGTTAATTTCATTTCATATTCTAGATATTTCGTTGTCGACTTTGCACCCGTTCTGGAGGCTATCTGATCAAGTTCAGATATAGTCCCGGAATTTTTAGGGCGCAAATATGATGCATCACACTTTCACATTTCTATCCCTCCCTCCAATCAGTAAATCAAAAGTGAGAGTTTTAATTAAAAGTTGGAAAATGTATTGAAAAACATAAAAAATGGTGATAAATACTATGATGGCCACATAGTATTTTTCTTACATTTTTCTCTAAAACCATGAGGTTTACGCAAAAGGGCTATTCCTAATAATTTGCTAAATTTTTGATTCTTTATAACTACTTGTTATATTAATTAATATAACTCCTATAGTTTATCAGCAGTAGGCAAAAAATGTTAAAACATATTTTTAAAATTTATTTCTCGCAAGTTAGGAATTTTATGAAAACATGTTCAGTTTCCTACTCCCTTTAACTTTCGTTTAATGAGTATATAATATTTTTCAAATTTAGAACATTATGGAGAAAAATCAAAAAAACTCCTCGAGTAAATATCCACTTCCGGTTTATAAATTTTTACCAAATGCATTTCAGTTTTTAATGACATAAACATTAAGTTTAAAATTTCATCTCAAACGGGTCGTTCATTTTTAAATGCAGCGCCCACAGGCATTCTCATTCACGACAACAATACTTTCTCTATATTTTCCATATAGGAAAAGTAAAAATTATTAATAATACATTATTTGTTCATAATATTGTTCTCGTTGCAATAAAATATTAAGTATGTAAATATATACATTTTGGCATTGATTTTATTCACGCATTGTTGTTAATCAATGTTGTTTTCTATTGCATCTAGGCCAGATAATTATATAACAAGCTCAAGGTCTACGCAAACGCAAGTTTAAATTTGTATTGCATCAAAATCCCGTTGAGAAGCTTTTTACAATTTTACATATGCATGTAATGAATAAATGTGACACGTTTTACGCCTGGTGTATCATGAAAATAATTGAAATAGAGCAGTTAGATGTAAACGAAATTAATGTTGCATTAAAGTGTGGCCAATTTATTACGATGGCATGTATATTTTGATAATATTTACAAAATATGTAAAATTTAAAATGTCATAGCAAACATTAATTAAAATATAATAAATATAAGTATAATTTAGATTAATTTTTTTTATTAACTTATTCTTGTTTGTAATTGTTTTAAATGCAGTCTATATAATTAGAGATTAATTAAACTAATTGGTGTTGTTTCATAATTTTTATTTATTTCTCCGAGTAGTTTGACCGTTGGTCATTCTCAAGGAGATATCTCACACCAAGAGTTTAATTTATCTCTAATTAATATAAAAAGGTTAAGTAAGAATTTAATTCATCGCAGTCTATATAAATAAATAATTGTAAATACCTCTTTATATATCAGATTCGTGACTATAAATCACGAATAAAGATAAAAAGTGTCTGATATATAAAGAGGTATTTACAATTACTTATTAATAATAATGTATCACAAAGTAGAGGCCTCCACAATTACCTGCAGTCTATATAAGTTTAATATACTTACGAATGTTAAATTTAAGAAAGAATTTAGTTTTATAGGACGTGGTATCGTAAGATCGTTTAAGCATCGTTTCCTTTCGACATTTGTTTTATTTTCCTGTGCAGTTTGAAATGCAGAGCATCGTGACCTCAATCTTTTTGTCTTCCCCGGCTATTTTTAATGGAAAACTTCCTGGTTCCGTATTTATTTCTAGAATACTACATAAAATACTCATTAATATTTGAAATATTCCCAATTCATCAAATATGCAGATGCATACATTAAATTTATAATTAATTTCATTAATTTAACATCATAACAACATAACTCTTAGATTATATATTAAGAATATTAAAGTATTCCATAAACAAAATTATTGCTGCACCATAATATTAATTACAACAACAATGAGATCAAGTGAGAAAAAATCATCTATTCTATATGCAGGATTGCGAAGCAACATGTTCTTAAGTTAATTCCAATAATGTGCAGTAGAAGGTTGTTGAGTTCTTCAGAAAGAACATTAAAGAGCTTCGGACAAAAGTAATTTGTGCTATTTTGTGTCTTTGCAAGACTAGAAAATTTTGTAATCACATTAGATCTATTATGTGCGTTATGCTTATGAATATCTTCATGCGTACAATAATTTGTTAAGTATTAAAGTAAAAACACTTTTTTAATTTTCAAAACTTTTATTTATTGCGTGTAATTCCAACAAATAAAAGTTTTGAAAATTAAAAAAGTGTTTTTACTTTAATACTTAACAAGTGATATGAATTTTCAACAAATAACGGCCTCATCAATTAATATGTTCGTACAATAATTGTCCGCATTTACAGAGAAATAGTCTAAGCAATTTAAAATGAAAATAGCAAGCAGAGTTATAATTTTATCTTCAACAAATAATGGCCGACAATCTTCTCTATAAGTACTTCCTGAAACTATCCTAACCGCGCTTCTCTGTAGACAAAATAGTTCCTTTGTGCGTGATGTGTGACCCCAAGCCAAGATTCCGTACGTTAAATGACTTTGCATCAGGTCGAAGTAGGCTGTGCATAAAGCGCCTTTTTTTTAAGCGTGACCAATTTCTAAGAAGAAATCACTTTTTAGGATCATCCTTCCAGTTAATACGGTTTATCAGCTAACATAGTGGAATTAGAAAATTGCAGATCGGCTTGTCCGTCCTTTTTCTCAACACTCTAGTTGCTTGATCTTGGGGTCACCCATTCTATTACTGTCCGAGCTTAACTTCGGATGTCGCTCCTCTTCGATTGTAACAGATCGGCCAACCGCAGCATCATTCGCCTCTGTGACGTAATTGCTACTGGTCCTACGGACTTACCAGTAGTTATTGCCATCACCCTTGCCTGACGCACTCTTAGCCTTATTCAGTGACGGATAGAGTTGAATAACACTATTATTCTTCCTATCGGCCCTCAAATCGAGCAAAAGTCTGTCCAATGACAGGAACCAGCAACTAAACTCCAGTATTTTATATATTTATATAAATTAATAGTTAGATCTTCTAGTAAACGCTATAGCAGCTGGCACGTACATAAAACAGTATCGGCTGAGATAGTCGGAACAAGATACGTCTCTCAGTCGGAGCAGGCAATCCTGTGCACATTGGGAGACGTCAGCACGCCTGCTAAAGCAGCAAACCGTAATAACTACTGATCGCGGCGAGCATCCGACTATCGCCTCCCCTTCAGGGGGTAATAGTGTCGGTTCCGCTTAACGGCGGGCAGTCGAAAGAGGCCAAGTCTTTCTAGACTACCTAACAACCACCTCGTCCTTAAATTGCACCACCCAGGTGCTTCACAAATCTGAAATATCGGCCACTATCAACCAATAAAGTGAATCTCAAAAATCCGGTCGCTCAAAAAAAATCGAATAACCCGTCAAGAACCGGCCCTCAATCTCCTCCTAAGCCAATCGACTTTCCAGTCGATAATAATAAGAACGGATGCATAAATAATGCACCCACCATCTCCAAAACTAAAGCCACTTCACCTAATTCTGGAGAAAAATCCAGAAAAAAACAAAAACTGGGAGAGTCAACCTCTGCCCAAACAGGCCAAACCTAGCTTAAAACCCAACTAAGCTACGGCAAACGATTTCTCAAATGCCAAAAAGCCCGCCAAATCTAGTGGCAAAAAGCCACTAAGCAGCAATACGCCATCAACACAATACACATACCAAACCACTAGGGTCGAACCTAGGAAAACAATTAACATCGATAATATCAATGAAATCGAAGGAGGGAAGAACTTCACCCACAAACCTCCCCATTAAAAATTAAAAATCCAGACAATTGGCTCGCATTATCAAAGCAGCTAGCTGACAGGAAAATAGTCGTCCTGAAAGCGAAATCTATAGGCAATGATATCAGCCTTCAATTGCAGTCAGCAAATGATTACAGAGAAACAACTCGTTTTCTCAAACAAAAAAAAAACATCTATTACTTTACATACCACCTCTTTGAGGAAAAAGAATATAAGGTGGTTATCCGTGATGTACACAAAAATATCACAGATAACCAAATTATTGACAATCTAATGGAACGAGGATTTTTAGTCATATCTGTCAGACGAATGGGTAAAAGGACACATAAATTCAATATGATTGCAGTTAGCCTGCAAAATACCTCACCGTCACCCAAGCCGGCTGCAATGCCACCATTGCCAAAGTTTTGGATACGGTGCTGAGCGCTGCAATCACGCCCCTCGCTGCGTCAAATGGGCAGAAGATCATATCACATCGGAATGCAAACGCAATCCAGAGACCGACGTTGACCCCAAGTTCTGTAACTGCAATGGCCGCCGCACAGCCAACTACAAGGGATGCCAAAGGTTCTCTAAAATAAATCATCAACAAAAAACAAATGCAGTAATGCTTCCACTGCTCCCCAAACTTAACAAACACTTAGTGTGAATAACGCTAAACTAATGAGCACGCTGAAAATGCTCTCAAACCCTGATTTTCAACCCCTACTGCATAGGATCGAGGGAATCAAAACAACCGGAGAATCCCTATCCTACATCTCCTTCACTAAGCATTAATAAACTTGTCGTTGCAGTAGTAACAAATGTCAGTTTGTGCAGAATTTGCACTTGGAGCGCAAGCGGTCTAACGGGTAAAACATCGGAACAGTTCATGCGTACCTTAGACATTCATATAATGCTAATAAGCGAAACTCGAAACTCTCGACGCAGCTTATATATAAATGGCTATAAACTTCATCTTACCCCACGCCCTAATCGTGGTGCAGGAGGCGGCACAGCGATTTACGTATGACATGGGGTTGTTCATACCGTCCTTGAAAGTCCAGACGCAGAAAATCTAGAAGCAAAATCCATCATCATCAGCATAAACATCGAAAAAGTCAAAATAACTAGCGTTTATCAATCTCCATGCAAGCGGATTATGATAAAATCCTTACTGAGGACATTCCCACAGTACTCGGGGACGACTTCAATGCCAAGTCTGCCCATACAAACATTAAGCCAAAATTTACTAACATTCTTTTACAATGCTGGATACCGTCCTGACATTCTACACTTTTTCTTCATAAGGATTGTGGTGACCGTTACTACGTGGTAATTCATGATAAACACTTAACTAACGCACTTACTATGTTTTAACCACTAAAAATTATGTAATATATATATACATATATTACAAAAACGCACGACTTAAGTTTCGACTTGATAATGACATTAAACCGTCGAAACTTAAGTCGTGCGTTTTTGTAATATATGTATATATATTACATAATTTTTAGTGGTTAAAACATAGTAAGTGCGTTAGTTAAGTCTTTTTCTTCATAGTCAATAAAATTGAAAAAGACATAGATGTTTAAACCACATCAGAATTACAATCCGATCACAATCCAGTAATCATGGATATACACACAAAAATATTCAGACTTGAGAATCACTGACTGGAAAGTCTTCAATAACTCAATCTGAAAAGACGTACCGGCGATGCGTAATCCTGAAGGAATTGCTGAGGGTATTAATATCCTCACAGCGGCCATTCATAGAGCCATTGAAGAAACCACATCAATGAAGAAGTTCTCTCCGGGCGATCCGCTCAATATTCCAAGACATCTCCTTAATAAAATTAGGGAAAAAAACCGTGTCCAACGTAGTTGGCAACGCACACACTGTCGTCAAACAAAGCAGGATCTGAATAGATTACAAAATGAAATTCAGAAAGAGCTTAAAGAAATCCGGAATGCCGTTGGACAAGGCGTATAGATGACGCCGCTCAACACAAACCCCAATTATGGAAGCTCACAAAGAACTTCACCAAAGCCAGAAAGGCGACTCCTGCTATCCATGGGCGAAACGGTCACGTCTACCTCGCGGACGACAAAACCGAAGCCTTTGCGGATAGCATCGAATCGCAATTCTCGCCGAACGACGAAACCACGAGTCGCTTTATCGTTTTGAACGATCTATAAACTCTGTTCCTAAATCGATAACGGTTAGAGAAATCAAACACCTTATCAAAGTGGCGCCAAACAAAAAAGCGCTACAACTACAACTGCCTCAAGAATTTCTCACTTAGTATTTCTAGCAAACATCTTCAATGCCTGTCTAAGAACAGGATACTTCTCAAAAACGTGGAAACGCGCCATGGTCATTCTTATACCTAAACCGGGTGAAGATCCAAAGTTTCCACAACACCATCGTCCTATCAGTTTACTCTGCACACTGGGTAAACTAATCGAAAAAACAATACGATTAACCGAATGGTCAAATGATCACAAAGTCGTCCCAAACACACAATTCGGCTTTATAAAAAACCTATCCACAAACAACCAGCTTGTAAGAACCAGCGATTACATAATCGAAGGTTTTAATCGTAAACAAAGCACTCTAGCCATATTTCTAGATGTTGTCAAAGCCTTTGACCGCATTTGACATGATGAAATGATTTTCAAACTGCTAACCATAAATTGCCCCACATATTTGGTGAAACTCATCCAACAGGTTATCACCAAAAGAACCTTCTCAGCACGTTACGAAAGTTCTACTTCCGAACCGAGAGAATGACTGCTGGTGCCCCTCGGTGCTCTCTTCCACCTTGTACAACATGTATATACACGACACGTCAGCCCCTATACACATACTAACGGCTAAGTATGCGGATGACATCGCATACTTGTGTCGTGATAAATCTATTCCGCACATGATGCGTAAAATCCAAACCGCCCTCGACAAACTCGAGGAGTGGACACTTGAATGGCAAATCTCAATAAATCTAGAGAAAAGCCAAGTCATCTATTTCTCTCAGGGCCGCTCGATACCCATTGACAACCTTACTTTCAAGGACACAGCTATTCCATGTATCGACCAAGTGAAATACGTCGGTTCACGCATTGACAAAAGACTAAATTGGAATAAACACGTCCAAATGACCATCTTGAAAGCCAAACAAGCATTCGGACAACTAAAATCACTACTGATCGATAATAGTCACCTTTTCCTCTCCAGTAAAGTCCATCTATACAAGGCAATCATACGATCAAAAATTGTTGCCCTGCATGAATTACCCTCTCCAAGTCGCTGATGAATAAGTTGGAGGCCACAACCAACTACGCACGGAATTAAACATCCCTAGAGTCCAGTACTTTGCCTTCTGCAGGATCATATTGAACCACGACGCCTATCAGGCAAAAGAAAACGTCCATTGCAACAGGACGAATAATCACTTATCACGGCAATACACTTTTTTCAAAATTTTTTGGTAATTCTACAAAATTTTAAAACTATAACTCCCATCATGATATAAAATTCACATTAGTGCATTTACTCAGTCTATCCTCAGTCATTAAATCACCGAAATTATTAATCTGCTATAAAAGTTTAATAAACAAAATTTGTAAAGCAAGGGAGTGGAGTTTGAGTCAGTAAGAATCTGACACTACCTAAAGAATCAAAAAAATAAGAAGCAATATATTGATGGCTACCTTCTTAGAAATCGCAAAGATCCATAGTAATGCACAATCAATAGTTATGTCTAGAAATTTTGTCGATGTATTAAAACAGTGATTACCTAAAGAAATAAATACTTCAATAGTTTTCTCTGCGTTTAGTTTTAATTTGTTACGAGCAAACCATACTTTAGTAAAATTCATGGCCACAACAGACTGCATATTTCGATTAAAAATCAAAATAGTATATTATAATTGAAACAAATTACTAATTGCCGTAAAAAAGAAAAAGGAAAACTTAAATAGAACTTCAAAATTGTGAAATACAGACGTGTATCTATTTATTACCAAATAATCTTGATATTACTTTAGCTTAAGTGAATCAAAAATATCTTCGAGAAGATTATTCGCATTTTTAATCATTCTGAAAATAGGGGAGTTTATAAGTGAATTAGACATAGCAGTTGGTAAATAGAACGAATTTGTGTAGCGAGATGTTAGTCTGGGGACAGCAATTTCACTTTGCTAAGAAGATATGGACAGTCAACCACATTGTGGCTGGAAAGTGCCTCAAAATCATGGCTCGTCAATAAAAAGTTATAGTCAATATCTCTTTGCAAGTATATTCCTTCATTTTAAATGATAAATATTTAAAAAAAGCCTCTGAATTCGATTAACTGTTAATATCAGGTACAAATACTGTGGCGAAAAAAATAAAAGACGCATATCCAAGTTTGCTTCGAACAAATGCAGAGTAGAGAGATTTCATAACCGAAGGGTCAGTAAAATGTTTGCAAATACGCATGATTAAGCCGAGTGATTTAGATGCACTCAAGCACAACCGAGTTATAAGGCAGATAAATGTAAGTTGACTGTCAAACTATACCCCAAGATCTCTAATCTCACTATGTTTATATAACAAAATACCATTCACATTATAACAAAAATTAAAATCAGAACGCTTACGATTATATGTGACAACAGAGCACTTCGTTATATTTAATTTTAACATATTTATCATACACCAATTAGTAATTGTGCTTAAATTATCTTAAAGTAAAAGAGTGTCACTCAAATTATTAATAGTGGCACATATTTTCAAATCGTCAGCACATTACAGGTTAAAGTATTAATTCAATCGCTAATGTATAATATCAATAATAGAGGTCCTAGGTTTAATCCCTGAGGAACCCCAGAAGTAGAAATAAATTCAAATGACTTTTAACCATTGTACTGCACATAACCCTTACGATTGCATAAATAGGACGTAATTAGTTGTATAAAAGAATTACATAACCCAAATGCTTCCAGCTTTCTCAACAAAATTTTGTGATCAATTGTATCAAATGCACGGAAAAAATCCGTGCAAATGACGTCTAATTGACCACGCCTGTCACTGATATGCTGTGCGATAACTGTCAAGTTAGTAACTGTTGATCGTCCAGTTATAAAACCGTGCTGATGTTCAGATATCATGCCCTTAACTTGACAATAAACCTTACAATATATAATATAATATCTTCAAATGCCTTAGCAAAATTATAAAGTATAGAAACAGGACGATAATTATGTATGTTATTCCTACCACCTTTTTTGTACACAGAGCTTATACGTGCACTCTTCCAGATATTGGGAAATTAGTTCGTACGTACTGCTAAATTAAACATGATTAATAACGGTTTTCCAAATAAAAACTTACAATCTTTGATTAAAAAACTTGGCACCTAATCATCACCACAGCTTACATTGTTGTTGCTTTTGAGCACATCGCTTTCACTACTCACAATAGCATTAAATGTAACAGCATTGTTTGGCTTATCGCTTCTTTCCACAACATGTGGTGCTTTCTACCTGTTAGAAGAAAACAGATTTGCAAATGTTGAAATAATATCTTCTGGTACATTATACGCAGCAGCATCATCATGAAGTTGAGACTGAATCCTAGTATTACCAGACTTACTGCGCATGAAGTTCCAAATTTACTTGGGTTCAGTAATGATTTTACGTTCCGTATTTTTATCTTAATTATGACGCGAAGTCTATTAATTTCGGAAAGAAAAAACGCAGAATTTGTCGCTATCCATTTGCATCGAATCGATATTGCTCCTTAACTTAACTAACAGTTTTTAATATCACTGGTAAACCATGCGGAAAAGATGAAATTCTTGAAACACATTTGGGTACAGAGGTATCAAATATTTTATAAAGGACATTATAGAATTCTTGAACAGTTTTATTAACGTCAGTAATACTCTCTAAAAAAGACCAAACAGCTCAAGAAAGTTTATCATATAAAATGAAGTAGTTGGCTTTTCTAAAATTAAAGCGGCTGTTAGTATTACTAAGAAATGAAGTTGCCTTCCTAGACAACTCAACATTAATAAACACAGAGAAAGCAGAGTGATGTAAATCTTCAGTTATAAGTGGCACCTTATCACGTTCCATAAGAAATTTAGTGTCGATATTAGAAAGCACAAGGTCAAGAAGTTTACCATTTTCATTGTAAACTATTAGAGATACAAAGCGATGATAAAATTATTCAGAAAGTTAGGTTGACGATTTTGCGTGGTAATTGTTAAAATTACCCAATATTAAAACCTGTTTATCAACAAAAAGTGCTTCCAAACATTCCAAGAAAATGGCTAGATACTCATTTGATATATCTGGCGGTATATAGTGAACAACTGTATAAAAAGTTAAACGATCAGTTTTACATCTACACACAACTATATCAATTAAGCGAACAATGTTGATTAAGTGTGTTGTATCAAGAGTCTCAGTGATCATATTTTCATCAACAGCAAGCAGTACGCCACCTCCAGTGGAGCGTCCAACAGCAGAAAAAATTCTATCACAGCGTATAATCTTATAATTGGTAGTCATAAGTTCTTCATCTGAAATGAAATTATTATGCCATGTCTCACTATTGTAACAAGCAGAGTGAAGAGTATGGATCTTCGTTCGAAGTCATCGAGTATTTTGATAATATATATTTATTGCAGAGAGAGTACTGTCGGGCATCTTTATTTTACCGAATTCTTGATAATAGTGGGTATACCATGAATGTGTTTAATCTTTAAATGTAGTTCTCCATCTGCAGTTCTGCATGTCAATTCGTCTTTTACAGATCTATAGTAGTCCGCTTGCATTCGAGTCTGATCACTAGAGATGTTAATTCTGTTGAATTTGTCAATTTTTTTAAATTTATTACAATCATGAATGGCGTTCACAACTGACGAATTCAGATGACGGATTTTAATAGGCCTGCTACTTTTATCAAATTTCCCTAATCTAACAGGTTGCACATCAGATTTTAGAATTTCGTTAATAATGCGAACGTCATGTTCAACAAGCCGCTGCCTTGAATCACATTTTGGTTCATTCAGACCGTAAATTATAATGTTATTTTTACGCTTTTTGCGCTCCATTATCTCTTGAATAATCAACTCAGTGTCTAACAGAGGTGGTAGAGATGATTGTTGGTTTTTATTGGCAAAAATCTTAATTTGCTTAATGTCATCTTGTAATGCAACAATTATAGCTTTAAGTCCCATAATATCATCACCTAATTCTATACATTGTTTGCAATGTCAAGAAGGGTCCCTTCCTAAAATTAATTTTTTGAACTTCAGATTTAGTGAGATCCACACATAAACATTTAAAATTTTTCTTGCATACGCAGCAATATACAAACATATGGTCATCATCAGATGTCTTACGTTACTGCTGTAAGTATCCATTGTAGTTAAAAATAAAAAATAAAAGAAAACAAAAACAAAAACAAAGAAATAGAAAACCATATTGTTCGAGACAAAAAAGTGTATTAATCTCAGATTATTCACTAAGCTTATAATAACAGCAATTGTTGGTTTTATTAAATTATATGTAAGAATATAAAAGTCTTTTGTGGTTTTTGGGGACATAACAACATCGCGAACTTTTGATTCAGATACCTCTGTGAACTAAAAGTAGCCATCTGGGGCTTGATTGCTTGCCTCCAATAACCCACAGGGAACTCAAGGGGCATCTTCAATACTATTTAAGATATATGTTTATTTTAATGCGGGCCGGGCATGGCACATCACGCAAAGCCGCAACAAAAAAATACAGCAATAAAAATGTTCCTTCTGAAATAGGTAGATTGTCATCTGAAAACCGATTCTCTGCATATTCTTTCCACCTTATTATTTGGTATTTATGTTCTACCATTAGTTTGTTGCTGGTATCTATAAGAAGGACCAACAATTCTAAAGGAAGAACTCCAGAAGACAATCAAAGACACAAAAAGCAGTAAGGCTACAGGATCATATGAATTTAATTCAGAATTATTGAAAGGAATCAACTTTAAAATTGATTCTTCAGATATATAACAAAATAAATGATACAGGTCACAATTAAAAGGACTGGCTGGCCAGTCCATCAGTCGGTATTCACTACATCTTTCAGCATTTGCTTTCTTTGGGATGGTTATGAATGTATATTTGAATGAAAAGATGTAGTGAATACCGACTAATTATATGCTAAAAATATTATTACACACACCCGCATTTGAAAACAAAATCGACCAAAACATCTGAGATATGCAATTTGTCTTCAGGAATGGATTCGGCACAAGAGAGAAATAATTCATTCAAAATTTAAAAATCATTATAATTAAACACATAACTTATCATATTTGCCGGTTTTTATATTTTCGATTGCTAATATTTACTAATCGAGCAGTTAATTGGCAAGGCTGTTTTGTCTTTTGTATTATTATGAAGTTATTTGTTATCACGATTCTAGCAAAAATTTTCCTTTCGATTTTCCATTTGCTTCTTATTTTAAATACTACATCGATAGACCTTAAGCATAAAGTTATGTTTCATTTGGCAATTTTGCTCATAAGACAGCGTTTAATTGAACAGAAAATATATGACTTAATTATTTAGAATTTTTTACTTTGTTATTATATGATAACTTACCACACTCTTAGGCAAGTCAGGTTGGCCGAGCGGTCTAAGGCGCCAGATTTAAGCTCTGGTTCTCGAAAGGGAGCGTGGGTTCGAACCCCACACCTGACAAAAGCGAGTAGTTTTTTAGTATAGTATTTAAAAGTAAACATTTTTTCTTAGTGTATTTTATTTAATGTATATTGCAAACGACTTCTCATGGATTTACTTCTTCCCTTAATCAGTTTTCTCTTATGCTTACAGATGGTGCGAACCTAATAAATTGACGAATGGCCACGTTTTAAAACACTGTTGCTCATGACGGCAATGAAATCAGTTGAATTTAACTAAATATATAATCGAAATAAGTTTTCGTATACTAGACGAATTAAATCTCTTGCCTTTCACCATTGGCTCCAAAACCAAAAGGCGCACGTCAGAACCTCCTCATTTCAAAGAAGAATGTAAGAGCTCCAACTTAAAAAAATAGTTGCTCAATGTAAAGCACTTAGAGTAAAAAAAGTTTTTAATAAATAATTTTCTCACTTTTATAACACCATCTTTGACTCACTTTAAATCCTCATTTTTTTTAATTTACGAAGAATGTAAAACTGTCTTGGCACTATCTACAAAACATGGATGCAATACACTTAAATAATATTGTGTTGAATTTTTTAATAAATTTTTATCGTTACGAGTTACTCTAGTAATTAAAGAGTAAAATAGGCCAATTCTCGGTAGTAACAAAAGGTTAAATTCTCTAAATCACTTAACTCCTTAATTAATACACGACCCAAAGTATTGGAATTGAAAAAAATGTATATTCACAAATGTCAACTCTGTATGAAAGTGGCGGTTTTCTGTACCACATTAAAGCTTTTCACATTACAAAATCGTTTTTTTTATAAAACACGACATGTATTTATAAATATGCACATACTGAATTTAAACACAAAATAAATTTCCTAAATTTTACAATTAATTGATAAATAAAAGCGCTTACTTTGTTTTACATTAAAATTGAAAATTATTATTTGTTAAATTTAATTCTCGTTTATCACGTCGTGAAACGTTTTTAATATTAATGGTTGTTTATGTGATTAGTTAATGCTCGAAACTCAAGTCACTTAAATTAAAGTATTTTGATATCAATATAAGCTATTTTGTTTAAATTATTACTTTTGAAATAATTGTTTTTATACAATTTTTTAAAAGACATTGATAAATGAACTCTATGATTTAGTAATCAATAATTTTTTTCCTGAATTAAAATATTTTTCATTCATTTATCATGTTCTTCATTGAAAATTATATTCCCTAAAAGCCTTACCGAATATAATAGCATCTGCAAATTTATTATAATTCCACTACGGACAAAAAAAAAACATAAATATGAAATCAATATTACTAATGGAAAAATCCTGTCAGTGCATCCCGAGACGTATTTTATATCAATAAATAATTCGCATAAAAGGAATATGTAAGTGTCGAGTGGGGGGCGGACTATTTAAATCGATTAGCCTGTTGTGGAAATCATAATTTTTTATGGTATTACGTAACTGCGTTCATTTTTAATACTTGTAGAGTTACGTTGCGGATTGGCGTGAATTTATTGATATTAGCCGACTACGGAAATCAATTATTATTTCATATGTTATTAGTCGCTATGGTAATTCAATTTTGTGATCATCATAACAAACAGGCTCTTCGGACGTTCCCAATTTCGTTCCAAATTCCAATTATTCTCCCACAATTTGCATTGTTCCGGTTCCAGAGATTTTCAATCAATTCTATTATTATTATAATTAGTGGTTCCATTTGGATTTGTAATGATGGCATCTTTATATAAAATGTTGTTTTTTAATCGTTGATTCAAGTATTATAATTACTTCAATATGAAATATAAAACACTTTCTTTGCTGATATCACACTA
Organism: Ontholestes murinus; assembly: GCA_963969525.1. Lineage (NCBI taxonomy): Eukaryota > Metazoa > Arthropoda > Insecta > Coleoptera > Staphylinidae > Ontholestes > Ontholestes murinus. The sequence goes on along the minus strand of OZ018390.1, from coordinate 18,042,555 downwards.
TATTTTACCAGTGACTCGAGTATATCAACAAAGAAAGTGTTTTATTTAAATATTCAAGATGTATCATGTTATGAACACCTCAACCATTAATTAAATATTTATATACTTATTCCTTTTTTACATGCTATAGATAAGTAATCAAAACACATACATAAAAAATAAAAATATATATTTAACTATTGTCAAAATTTACTTAATTCATTCATTTATTAATTATTTATTTATTAATTGCCCATGTTAATAAAACATGTATTTAGTCTGCATATACTGCATTTTATTTTATTAGACTAGACATAGTTCTAGTTAGAAAGTAATTCTTCCTTTTCAGTAATTTTTATGCCAACATAATATAACTATTCTCACAGATTCTGCATTTCAATGTGACAAAATACAATAAAAGTTTCAATAATTAGCGTTACACTTTTTTATGACTATCGCATAAAAAAAATCAACGTGAATCATAAATGTAATAAATATAATTGAAATTTTTGTATTAGAAATTTCATAAAATATTTATTAAAAATATTTATGTATGAGGATATCAAAAATGAATTTTCTTATTCAAAAATAAGAATAAGTTAATAAAATGTTTATAAAGATGGTATAGTTTTATCAATTCATAACATATGTAACTATAGAAAAAAATTACAAAATCATTCGTTTTTTAAGTTACACATAATAGCAAACAAAAACTGTAATATATTATTGAATATAAAAATTCAGTCTGTGCGAAGGAAGTAAATAAATTATAGCAATAATCAAGTAACGTACACTAAAAGCATCGACCTTCTGCAGAGCCTGATGTCCTTGAATGTTTGAAATATATTTAATTATTTAAAGGAAAGTATATTAAATTATTCAAGGAAAAAATCCGTGGCCGCATTTCAACATAAAGTTTTATTTGCAATTTCTAACTATATAAAGCAACTTTATAGTCCTACCTTAATAAAAAAATCTTTACACTCACATACATAATAAATTTTTATAAACTAAAGTTAGTATACAAATTTTGATAATGAAATTTGAAGTAAATGTTAATTTGATATTATTTATTAATTTATATTAATTGACAATTTAATTGGACGTGAATTTATAACAATAAATAAAATTTAGGTATAGAATAAAAAAATAATTAGGTCTTTATAGCTTGAATATAATTTCACTAGACTAGAAATAATTCTAGTTAGAATGTAAAAATTAAAGATAATTATGGTTGCGACCGTTACTACATGGTAATTCATAATGAACACTTAATAAAACACTTATAATGTTTTATTCCGTCTAAAAATTAAACATTGAATTTAATAAAAATTTCCGGTACCGGGAATCGAACCCGAGCCTCCTGGGTGAGAGCCAGGTATCCTAGCCACTAGACCATACCGGATTGCTAAATCCTTTAGATGTTTACGAAACATCTGCTAAAAATATTTACACTGATTATAACAAATGTGGTTGTTAAGCAACATTTTGCGAGTGGTTTTATTTTTTGCATTAATTAGAAAAATTGCAGCTGAGGCCTATTTAATACTTGTAGAAGTTTATGGAGACACAACGGTTAAACTGCTAAATAATGTAGGGGTTGGTTTTGATAATTCAACAATTGCAATTACAGCGTTGAAAACAAGTCTAACTTTGGACAGACAAAAAAACAAAGACAAAATTTTTCTTTATTTTGCGAACCATAGTTTTATGGCATCGATCAGCTCTTGTAGGGTGGTGAGTGTGCAGGGTGGGAGCATGTACTACCAAGGCTGTATCATCTGCGTACAGGAGCGGGTAAATTAAAGGAATTAGGTAATGTGGATCAGGGTTATAAATATCATGAACAAAGATATTGTAAAGGATTGGTGTTAGATGAGAGCCTTGAGGGACACCACCTTGTTTAGGGACAAATGCGCGTATATGGCTTTTACCGGTTTTAACTTGTTAAATAAGTAGTTTCCAATTAGATTAAGAAGGGAGGGTGGGCTCTTTAAGGATTTGCATTTAAACAGCAGAACCCGATGCCAGACTGAGTTAAAAGCTTTTGTATGTTGATTTCAGGCGTTCGAGGTATACTGTTTGGGAGTTTGAGGTAAGGATTAAAAGTGATAAAGAAGTGGAACGATGTTCTAAGAAACCAAATTGGTAAGGAGAGATGTTGTATATATGAGCCATTAGTTTGATTTTTATTATGGTTTCAAAGGTTTTACTCAAGACTAGAAGCAAAATAATTGGATGATAGTTCTAAATATTTAGTTCTTTTCTGACTACTGGTGATTTCGAAAAATTCTACATGATTCAACAGGTTACTGTTTAACTTCTTTGAAAATTAACTTGTATTGTGGATCACCTATAAAAATATTTCTTTGAATTCATTGAATTCATAATTCGAAAATTGCTCAAGAGGCACAAAGAATTATTGACCAGCAATTGGCATATTTTAATAAATCTGTTCATTCATTTCGTTCTGAAATAAATGCATTTTGACTGACCGGAAGAAACAGCCAAGCAGAGGGGCTGCGTATCCATCTGGTGGAACAAGAACCTCGAAAAGATGAGGATCGAGGTTCGAAGGCTGTTCAATAGGGCCAAAAACAACCAAGACTGGGACACCTACAGAGGAAAGCTCACTCAATATAATAAAGAAATCCGAAAAGCCAAAAGGGACTCGTAGAGGAAGTACTGCAAGGAGATTAACGACACTCCGGCATGTTCCAGAATTCACAAAGTCCTGGCTAAGGACGGCAGTGTTGACAAAGAGGTAGGCTTCCTCAAGAAACCGAAAGGAACCCACACAGAAACAATAGAGGAAAGTCTTAAGGAACTATTAAAAGTCTAATTTCCAGCCTCAACAAATCTGGCAGGACATAACAAGCCAGACAATAATTTTTTTTAAGTTACGTGAAGATTATTCTGTAGTAAATTGTAATTAAAGTATTATCACTTTCTTCACAAAATTGTTTTTATTGACTAGATGTACATTTCGAAAAGGAAATTAAAATCATTTTAACTATTGATAAGGAACACTTCGTGTTCGAAATGTGCATCTAGTCAATAAAAACAATTTTGTGAAGAAAGTGATAATACTTTAATTATTTATTTTATTTATTGAAACTTTACAATATCCTGTTGGTACTAAACATATAAAACTATAAACTATATAAAAAATCATAATAATTTTGCTCACAGGACTTGCAGGCGGAGTTCACATTTCACAGCTATGTGTTCTTCCACTCAGACTCAGACTTTCCTCTTCTGTAGGTTCCTCTTAACATTAGATGACGACAATTCATCCAATGTACATTTTTTGCCATTTAGGCAATATTCTAGCAATTTTTTTAAGCCAGACAATCCCAGCCAAAGACCTGAAAAGCCCGACCGAAAGGACTGGAGATAAGCCACGGAGGTCACAAGACCCACTAAAATTAAATGGGCCACCAGCAGGTTCCAACCGTATTCTGTTACAAATGGACATAGAAGAATTGGTGCCGTACCTGTCAAAACTCTTCAAAGTCTGTCTAGCATAGGAATATATACCAAAATCATGGCAAAGCGTAAGGGTAATCTACCTGCCTAAGGTAGGCAGAATAGCTGATCTAACGCCAAAGTCATACAGACTTATCAGCCTATCTTCATTTTTACTAAAAACAATGGAAAGATTTATAGATAGGCACATAAAGGACGAGATATTGGGGAAAGATCCCCTTCAACAACAGGCAAAATGCATATCAGTCGGACCAGTCAACGGACTCGGCGCTGGACGACCTAAACAGGTTCATCGCAAAGTCAATGGAAGACAAAGAAATAGCCATGGCCACATTTCTGGATATAGAAGGGGCATTTAACAACATCACAACAACCTCTTTCGTCGAGGCACAAGCAAGGAAAGGAGTCCCGCCAAGCCTTTGCCAATGGATCAAGGCCAGCCTAGAGAAAAGGACAATCATATCCACTTTGGGGGGCCATACCATTAAGGCTAAAGCTGTCTCTACTGCTATGGGCTACACTAGTAGATGACCTTCTAAGAAACCTGTCCAAAGAGGATATCCACTGCCTAGGGTACGCGGATGATTTAGCCATTGTCATCAGGGGCCGGTTCGCGGGAGTTGTCTCGGAGCGAGCACAAAGAGCCCTAAACATAGTAGACAATTGGTGCAAACAGGAGCGACTAACAATCAATCCACAAAAAACACAAATTGTCATATTCACAAAAAGACGAGCATTGCAAGGCCTAAAGCCACTGAGCAGGTGTCGCAGAATGTGCGGGAAAAATTAGGGACTAAACCCTAAAATTACTCTATGGCTCTACACCAGGGTGATAAGACCCATGATAGCCTATGGAGCAGTGGTGTGGTGGACTAGGACAAAGCAAAAGGGGGCGATAGGACTCCTGAGCAGTACACAAAGACTAACATGTCTCAGTACAACAGGAGCCCAAAGCACCACCCCAACAGCAGCCCTAGAAGCCATCTTGAACATACCACCATTACACATCTTCATTCAAGGAGAAGCCAGGTCCGTATCATATAGACTGATGCAAGGATAAGCGCCCATAATTCGATCATACGGAAAAACACACCAACGGCTAGAAGACGAGCTGAAGGCTAACGCGATCACAGCGATGTCAAGTGATGCCATGGTGAAAAAATACAATTTCGAAAAGAAATACAATACTAATCCCGCAAAGAGAATACTGGGTCGAAGGCCAACCGATCAAAGCAGAATCATACTGGTTCACGGACGGCTCAAAGGCCAACAAAGGGGTAGGAGCAGGTATATACTTCACAAACCCCGAGACAAAGATTTCTGTCAGTCTCACCAAGGACACCACGGTGTTCCAAGCAGAGGCGATAGCTCTTTACCACTGCACAAGAGAAATAGCAAGACAAGACACCAAAAGTAGGTCAATTGCCATTTTCTCTGACAGTCAGGCGCTGCTAAGAGCACTAAGCTCCACACAGTTCGAATCTAAGCTAGTGTGGGACTGTATACGTGCTCTTAATGAACTTGGCTGTCACAAAAAAGTAACAACCACATGGGTCCCAGGACAGGAATACATCCGAGGAATGAAAATCAGACGAACTTGCCAAACAAGGCTTGTCAAAAGCAGTAATTGGCCCGGAACACTTATTAGGGCGTAAGTAGAGTAGCCAAGTCAAATTAACAATTTTTACAGTAGGAATGAGATTGCAGCAATCCAAAAAGGGATATTTCTAATGAAATTTTGGAAATATTATGTATAGATATTTTCTAAGCAACTAAATGTCTAAAAACCGTCAAAAATGTAAAAACACTATATATGCAGAAAATTTAAAAAATAGTAAAACAGACAGTCCACGACAGTCCTTTAAATGAAAAAATATATGTCTTAAATAAATTGTATGGATTAATAACTTTAGACATTGAAATTGTCTTTTGATGAAATCTGTGAAAATATTAATGTTAATGCTAATTCACAAAATTTTATTCTTTAAGTTTCAATTGATAAAGAAGGACAATAAAATCACTTCGTTAAGTTCTTTAAACAATTAAGATAATGTTATTCTGCTTGGATGCGTTTAGTATATAAACCGCCAAACAAATTGCGTAATTCATAATTAGTCAAAACTTATAAGTGCTGGCCTTTTGTTAACAAACATATTTTAATAAAAAAAATAATCTTTAAAGCGTATAAGTCTTTATTCATATTGGTTTGGAGAAAATCCACCTTCAAGACCTCATCCCTCATATACAAAACAAAACTTCTCCAATGTTTTCATAAGAAACTAATTGACGCTTATCTACCTAAAGGTTTTGGCAAGTTTGTATACAAAATTTATTTTAATAATCAATTAATATGTTACTCTAAGTAAGTATTGCAGTCACCAACAAAAACAGTGTCGCCAGAATGTGGCAATAATGCTACTTTCGCATTTCTTCTTTGGATTCATGCTTATACGCATAAGGCCGCCCATTTGGTTGATTTTTCTTAGTTTTCCAACTATCTATTGATGTAATCAATGGACCTCTCTTTGTATCAAGATTAAAAATGTTCGGGCTGTATATTTACAAAATCTATTGTTCTCTTGTTTGTCAACGACCTTCTACCTTGAAACTTTTCTTTAAGGTTTTCCATATCTTCTAGGAATTTCTATTTTTTTCGTAACCTCACCCTGACTTCTAACTGTATTTTTGCAGCTTTAATCTCAAGCACATGAACCTGTATATCTACCAATTTAGTTGATAGAGCAAGCATCAACGCCTCATGTGTTTTTTAATCTATTAGATCTTTTAGGTACACTTGTACTACATTTTTTCAAGATGGTTTCATTCGTATTACTATAAGCAAGCTTAATTTTGACAAAGGATTTGAAGCTGTGAATGATAATCAAACGTCTGAAAATGTTGTATAATTAAACAACACCTTAAAAGTGTTTAATTTATATCCCTTTTTCAGATGTTTGATTAAGCTCATCCTACCTTGGGACATTTTTTGCATCTCCATCCGTTAACTCAAATTGCATAAGAAAATTTGACAGGATATGAATCTATTCTGTTTAATTTAATTCCCATAACCTATTCTTGAGTTTCTGCTGTTCTTTATTCCATGGAATTTTCGAAAGACTCCAACAGAATTAAACAGGAGATATACGAGGCATATCCTGCTTAATTCTGTGGGAGTCTTTCGAAATTCTTCTTAAATGTTTTTAGCAGTTCTTATTTTAATGATTGTTCCTTGTCAACAACTCGATGGCACCTTTATGGTAATATTTTAATTCCTTATTTTGATTTATCAGTATTTTCCCAAAATTAATATTCAATTTTTTATTCACATGGAGTTAACATTATTAGAAATTTTCAACATTTCTTATTATTTTATTTTGTCGGAGTTTTTTATAAACGTTTCCACAAAAATTTTACTATTTTTCATTAAAATTTTAGAATTTTACAGCAATTTCTATGCCTTTCAAGAGTTGCTTATTTTATCTAATTAAAATTATTTGGAATGAAAATTAAATAAACTGGAAAATCAAGTATTGGAAATAAATTAAGGTGACCATCACATTCTGTGTAAACTGTATCAACTTGCAGGTTTTGGTCCAAAGGATTTATCAGATACTGCTTGTATAAAAGGAGGTTAGAAACTGCCTCTTGGGCGTGAATCCATGTTGTTGATTAGAAATTATTTGGTACGATATCCATGATCATTGATCTGCAACTGATTTATTCAGTATTTTAGGTATTATTGATTGAAGGCAAACACTTCTATAAGTATCAACTAAATCACGTTGTTCAGACTTATGCATTGGTATAATGAAGCCGGTTTTCCATTTACTTGGTACTTCTCCTAATTCTAGGGATTTCGACATTATCTCATAAATAGGTGTACATAGTGAATAAACACAATTTTGTAAGAGGCAACTGGAAATACCATCTGGACTCGGAGTTTTGCTATTCTTTAGTTTTCAAAACATATTTGCCTCTTCTTTGGATATCCTGAGTTTTGAATCATTAACGGAGTCATCGGATGGTGTTGGAAAAACATATTGGCTGTTGTCATTGGAGTAATTGTTCGAAAAGAACTTAGCAAAGTGATTCACTATATCTTCGCCATTGGTTTTTTTTAATCTGTTGGTATTCCATAATAGGTGGTATAGCATCATCCTTTCTTTGAACTCTGACGTATTCCAAAAAACCTCTGGGATTAGTAACAAGTTTATTTTAGACATCAGACAAATAATTTTTATAAAGCGATTCCGACATGGATTTACATTCACGACGTAGATTAGAAAAATGTTCGTAGTCATATAGTTTGAACGGTTTATAAGCTAATTTCTTTTTATGCAACAAATCCTTCTGTTCCCTTATCATTATCATTAATGGAGTATTTGGAGTAACCCCTTGGAAACATACTCAACATTGTTGAATTTAATAATTAAATGTTTTTCTCCATTTGTTCTTCGTTCTATTAAGTTATTTTTAATTTTCTTGTAATAGTCGATTTGTTTCTTGGTTCGATCTGCCCGAAAATGTTTACAGTGATTTTATCTACTTGGCTTGAGTTAATATTTACACATTTCTAACAATCGCAATTTGTTTTAGAATTGTTTATAAAAGATATTTCAATTTATTTTAAACCCTTGCAACGAATTTGAATGGACTTTTTGCATTTACCATGGCATTTTATAAATGAAGTATTTGGAGTAACCCCTTGGAAACATACTCCACATTTATTTGAAAGTGATAAAGAAGTGGAACGATGTTCTAAAACACCAAATTGTGGGATATATGTGGGGTTAGTTTGTTTTTTATTATGGTTTGAAAGGTTTTTTTCAAGACTGGAAGCAGAGTAATTAACGATAGCTTTAAATATTTAGTTCTTACCTGACTACTGGCTATTCTGAAAGATTCAACATGATTCAATAGGTCACTGTTCAACTTCTTCGAAAATTAACTTAGCCACGACAGTTTTGCTCCCTATCCACCATTTACCTTCTATTCTTCTATTTATAATCAGCTGTAGGAATTCATATCTAGGTCATCTGCACATGTGGCTGAGGTTATCCAGTTTTCGGCGTTTGACTGTCTGTAATATTAGTCTGCCGTGGCCTATTCTTTAGACAACTTCTTTGTTGTGAGTTCCACGGTATTTTCAGCAGGTTTCAATAAATCCACATTTCAAACGCTTTAATTTTTCATCAATTTGTCTGTAATATTCCCCTATTTCATTTTCTGCACTGCTAGCTGTGGAAGCATATACCAAAGAGGAAAGCAATGAAAGAATTTACAGCAAGGGCCAGAATGTACTTTTGAAGAAGAGATACATTATGCAAGTACCAGCAAAAATTAAAATGAGATAAGTACGTTAATAGGGAATTAATTATAAATGAATTTGAAAATTATACACTAATTTTGTTATTTTAAATTTAACTAATAAAAAATTAAGAATGTCAAAGGTAATATAATATTAGCTAGAGAAGTAGTTGTTTTAAAAGTGATTTGTTCTTGTAGTCTTAATAAGACTCATTTGTTGTAGATTTTACGAAAATATTTTCGTGTTTTTTCTATTTATTAGTGAATTTTCTACAACGTAAAGGACTTATATATTTTATTGTAATATAAATTAGGTTCTCTTCACAACTTCTAAGTTCAAAAATACAGTCAATAGTTAATATTATACAGAATTTGTTTGGATTAAATATTCGATTACGTAAAAAGTAGTAATTAATAGTAGTTGAAAATTTTATTGCATAAATATTTTATGAATTTTCTGATACAAAAATTCCAATTCTATTTATAACATTCATGATTCACGTAGATTTTTTTTATGCGATAGTCATAAAAAAGTGTAACGCTTTAATATGCTGTCATTAGTGACATTGAATGTTTCAAATAAACCACCGCGGATTTTTGAAAATAATTTTCGGCAAATCTCTCTGTTGACTAAAAGTAAAGGACAGGTATCTATAAATATTCCCGAAACTGGAGACCTCTCCGCCACAATAAAACCTATTTTTAAGAGTGCGTAAAAATAAAGCCCTGTCGCGTATTATTTATAAAATGGAAAAAAGGCGACGTAAATAATCCCAGAAATCGATAAGACGAAATTGTATATCAGATTACGTTCGTCGGGATTTCGAGAGGGACGATTGCCGTTCGCCCCCCCATACCCCGAACGTGTGAAATTGTTTGAGACGGGAAATCTCCGAAAGTACTGACGCTGATATTTGGATAACGGACGGATCATTGTTGCGGATGATATATTTCAGCCGACGCATTTTCAGATTCTATATTGAAACTTTAAATATCACCCGTTGCACTCTTTCACAACCGCTGGCTACTTTCCAGAAATTGCTTCGAAAGTAAAGTGCAATTACACTATTTTAAACGGTTGTTACGTATACTAATGCGGTTAAAATTATGTGTTGAAAAATTCAGTTCAGTGATTTAGTACATGTACATAAAATACATAATTCATTATGATGTGTTTGGCTTTTAAAATCGCGATATATTGTTTTGCTCGGAAAAGTTTCTTCAATTGTTTTTTTTTTACTTTTTCACATTTACAAAAATTGATACAAATGAGGATAATATAATATAACCGTTTTTGCAATAATTAAGTTTGTGCTTTAACAAAAGCGCCCACGATTAATGAACACAAAAACTAAATTAATAATTCGTTTCAATGAAGCAGTAATTTATACACCGAATTAATCAAATTGAACGAAATTCTCTATTTAAATTAAATTGAATTTAATTTTAGTACAGAAGATGAGAAGTAAATAATTTTGTTTTCCTGTAAACATTTAAATCACTACAATGTACAGAATGTACATGTCACATAAATGATTAAAATAACTTATATTTACAAATAAACAGGAAAATAGGATTAGCGATTGTTTGTAAATAAAGAAATCATCTGTACTCGCAGAAATCTTTATGAAATCTTTCGAATAATAACTACTTAACAACAATAACCTGATAAGGAATTACATCATTCATTGATGTGTATATAGAGAGGCTGAGAAAGAGAACTGAATATATTTTTACAGGCACTTAATAACAATAACAAGCACATTCAATTTTTTATAAATAGAGAAGAAAATGGCAAAAATGACAAAATCAACTTTTCATATAATACCATAATTCATCATTGCATGTAAATGTGAATATAAATAACAGTACATTAAAAACGATAATCTTTTTGGGCACAATTCCTCGTTCTTGTAATCCCGAGGAGAATAAAGAGTTGCTTCAGAACATATTGCGAGCTACCACCGTGTACGCTGTTACTTAAGCTTTCGGTCCGGCAAACTAAAAGGTCAATTTAGTTACAATCATTAATTCCAACCACAAATGGCTATATACAAAGAAAATCAAACAAATTATTTAGAGTTTCTTTGTATTGCATTTTGGAATGCAAATGGGCTTTGAGAACTTATTGTCGAGCTCAAACTTTTCGTTCAGGAGATTGATATTCATATAATGATGGTGAGCTTAACCATCTTGGCTTACTCCTGCGGCCCAAAATTATACGTTATATTGCGTACCTATACCTCAATAACAACGACCAAAGTTATTGCGATACCGCCATCTATTAAGATGGAGCTAGATCACTCACAGTTTCCGCCATCTCTCGAGTCTCCACGCAACTACGATTGTTGATAATACAGAAAATGGTTTCTAAAGAATCGTTTTGGCAAACCAATTGATATCTCATTCATGTTTACATGATGACTTAAATCTTGTCACCAATGACAACATGCCAAGCATTATAGCCGGAGATAAACAGAATGGATCTAAACCAGCGTTAACAATTTCCTCGAAGCCACATCAATTCCAGCACGAACCAGTGCCCACTGAGCAGACGAGCTCATCTCCGTACCAGCGCCCATCAACGTAGCTTGTGCGTACACATTGGTCCTTCGAACAGGATCCGCGGGCGCCATCCAAAGAAAAATCTAAAACGAACTTACAATGTTATAGATTTCGCCACCATCACCAACCAGCAAATTTTTGTGCATACTCTAAGCATCCAGTATCGTATCCTATGCACGTTGTTCGTTGACAGCAGCTATGCCGTGGACAATCCCTCCGAGAAGGACGTTTTCTACCTACTCCATTCAAATCAAGTAACCTTTTGATTCGTATTTACGACCCGAATCAAAACAGAAGCTAAAACACGAGAAGCTCCACAACAACCAACTTCTACAACACTACAAAGACGACCACCACCTGATCCAACGACAAGATTCGGATTAACGACCCGAATTAAATATACGCTTCCTCGCGAGAAACAACTCACTTCCACAACACTTCGAAGACGAACCAAATCTACTGCCAGGCGGGATTACAACCCGTTGTGGACTTCGACGACGTTAGTTGAATACCACGTCTTTACCAATACTGCCTCCAAGTCTAACGTCAAGTAGAAGACAACTTTAGTCAACTAAACGAGTAGGACATGAAGAAACAAGCATTAGGTAAAGATTTGAAAAAATTCTGACCGAAATTACAAAAACGAACATCACCAGGCAAAAACTAAAACTAGCACAAAAATAATTGGACGCTGACAACGACGAACTTTGCCAGAAGTTAAACATACCTACACATAAGTACCACGAAGGACACAAAACTACGAAATAAATATGAAGAAGGGCTCCACAAACTGGCAACCGTGTTCATCGATCCAACAACTCACAAAACATCTACAGCAATCATAGGTTTCAAAAATTTAGTATCCAGCTTCATTGAACTTCTCCATCAAGCAAAACAAGTGGCCATAATATGACAAGATGAAGCTGACATGTGAATTCATCAAATCGACCCACACTGGGCAGAATTAAACAAGAAGAAACTGCCATTGTTGGATGCAATCTGCCCGATTAACGCCACAAACCACAACAATTTATTTTTTCAAATCATCGAGGTGAAGAAACATATCCGGGACAACATTTCACTAATACCAACAGTGGCCGGACCAGATTAAATCATACCATCCCAGCCAAAACCATAGTTATTTGAACAAATTATCCATAAGAACAGCACCATTTCTGCAATCGAAATATTAAAGTATCTAAAAGGATATGTACGTAGACAAGCAGCACAACTTATAAATCATCTTCCACTTACAGGCGCCAATTATACAAGCGCATGGGAAACTCTCAAACGACAACAAACGGCTCCCCATTGCTCAACTAGTAGACAAGTTTATGGATCAACTAACCTGCAAAGCAGATTCTCCAGGTCAACTTAAAAACCTCCAGGACACTACCCATGAATATATACAAGTATTTCAGAACCCGGGATATAAAACACAATCATGGGTTCCAATGGTAGGCCGTATTGTTATGCGCAACTGAGACAATAAAACGAATAAGATACCTGACCAGTACCTAGAATCACCACACGAGGTACTAGACTTGGAAACAATTCTGACATTCCTGGAGAAGAGATTTTTATCCTTGAAACAAAACTGACCTACGCGGACCTTAGACATTCGTTGTAGTGTCTAACAAAGAACATGTGTTATGTGACAAAGTATAAATCATGATATTATGCGAAATCCTAGATTTCTGGCGCGTAACACACAAGAAAAAAACATGATATTGAAAAAAAAACCTTTGCTTTTCATGCACTTAAGTAGTTAACAGTGCTACTCATGGCTCCGTTGCAGAATATGTAACGGATACCATCATACCCAATCACATACAGAACTTCCAAAATAACAACGACAAGAAGATCCACGTCGCACACAAACAACGCAATACAAACAAAACCGGACCAATTATCAACGATCCAGAAATGCCCACGGTACAAAAATAATAGAAAGTGAAGATATTCTACCAATGCCAGTAGTGAAGATGGTTACCAGTCAAGGAACAACAATTACCTCAAAAACCAATGTCCGCAAAACTCCTCTATTACTGAGCAAGCAGTCCAAGCCTTAGGGTTACCCAGAGAGAAGGTGCAAAACACAATTAGGAGTAGGAGACACCGTTGGGCAAATTTCATAGTCCCGAATTCAAGCAATGTTGACATCAATAAAGTCCGAGAAATTTAAATTAGTAACTCAGCTTTACATCTTGCCAAAAGTTACCAGTCAGCACCTAAGCAAGCAAATACCTGACATCATTGCCAATCAGTTTAAATTATTTGACCTTGCGGATAATACCTTCAACCATCCAGGTAAAATTAACATTCTCCTGGGAACAAGACATTATGGAAAAATTCTTCGAACTGGCATGGTAAAAAGGAACGGATACTTACTACAGGAAACATAGTTTGGATGGATAGTTTCAGGAAATCAGACAGAACGATCTCCAGTAGTCTGTATGATTGTCAAAGCAGGGGTTGAAAATGACCTATCAAAATTCTGGCAAATGGAGGAGTTAGTTCCAACGCGCCCAATTACCGCCGAAGAATTACTATGTGAAGAAATTTACAATCAAACGACAATCAGGGGAGATGATGGCCGATACAGGATACAATTACCATTTATCACACGGTCACCAGCACTTGGTCAATCCAGAGAAGCATTGGCAAGATTCATGCAACTAGAACGAAAATTGCAAAAGAACCCACAACTGTATCAAGAATACAGTGAATTTATGGAAGAGTATCTCGAACTTGGGCACATGAAACATTTAAGACCCATGGAACAACACGCGTCAAAGATGCATCGTGCAAAACGTCATCCGACCAGAGTTTAAACGATTCCATCTACGCCGGTCCGCAACTACAAAACCACATCACTGACATTCTTCTACGCTGGAGACTACACAAAATTATCTTCACAGCCGATATCGAGAAAATGTATCGGCAAATTCAAGCGAATGAAGAAGATCAACATTTAAAACGGATCTTCTGGAGGTTCTATCCATCAGAAAAGAATACAAATTATGCACCGTAACCTATGGGCAAAAGGAGCCCCGTATTTAGAAATTTGCACGATAAATCAACTCGCGGAAGACTAAGGTACAGATAATCCAGCAGTACAAATAATACGCAATGACACATACGTGGATGATGTACTATCCGAAGTAAACGACATACCTACTGCAGTAAAAAGTCAAACAGGCATGATCCGGATACTTAAAAAATGTTGATTTAATCTACGTAAATGGTGCAGCAACAATAATAATCTATAAGTTCGCTACCCGTCGAAATGTTTGATTAAATAAACTTTGAAATTACTTGCCCAGACAAGAAATCGTTAGGAGTAATTTGGGACCCCATCCAGGACACATTTCATACAAAGAGAATAATTCTATCCGGCATCTCAAAAATATTCGACCCATAAGAATGGCTGGCTTCGGTTGTTATTAAAGCAAAGATGTTAATTCAGCAACTATGGACAATGGGTATAAACTGGGGCGATGCAGCATCAGCACAACATCAAAAGGAATGAAAAACTCTCACAGATGAATTGGTTCATACTGACCTGTTAAAGATACCACGGTGAACATATTACAATAATTAATTGAAACTACATGGATACTGTGATGCTTTCGAAAAAGCTTATGGCACTGTTGGCTACTCTCGAATCATTAATCAGGGACAGGCAGTCATAACACTACTACAAGCAAAATCGAAAGTTGCACCGATAAAAAATAGGATTACGCTTCCAAGACTGGAACTTTGTGCAGCCCTTTTGTTAGCCAAACTTTTAACAAAAGTCCGAACAGACTTAAATTGTGAGATACATGACATCCAAGCCTGGACAGACTCAACCTGGATCAAAGAAACTAACAAGAAATTAGATAGCGAATCGAGTCTACGAAATGCAGCGGCTATCAACACACATTTCGTGGCATTACGTACGCAACCAACAAAATCCAGTCGACTTCATATCCAGAAGCATGGAACCAAGAAAACTAGTTTAAGAGTCTCTATGGTGGAAAGGTTCAGAATGGCTAAGCAAAACACGGACATTTGGGATAACAACCTAGCATTACCAATTACAAACGTTCAGACAAAGTGCATACGTCACACGAACAGAAACATGTGAGATAGTCAAAAACTTTTCGTCGTTATCCCGGTATGTTCAAGTATTGGCATATTGTCGCCGGTTCATCAATAAAAACCGCGGGTATCTTACTCCAGAAGAACTAGAAGAAACACTGCATATCCTAAACTATACTATACAAGAAAAATACTATCAAGAGGAATATAAGATACTTACCAACAAGCAACCAGTACTGAAGGGTAATCGCATAAAGGCTCTGAATCTCATTATGGACAACCAAGGCATCATAAGAGTGGGTGGCAGGTTGGAAAGAGTGGTCATTCCATACGGACAGAAGCACCCAATTATTTTACCAACATATCATCACTTATCTGAATTAATAGTCATCGAAAGCTACTATACATGAAGGGATTGATAAAACTATGGCGTACATCAGGCGCAAATATTGGATTCCGAATATTAAGCGGAAGTTTCGGAGGCATATTCACGTAACTTGCATTCGGTATAAAGCAATTGTTGCTCAACAAATAATGGAACAACTCCCAGAAGAAAAGATAGCACCGTCTCGAGTATTCACCCACACTGAAGTAGATTATGTAGGTCCAATAAATGTGCGAACAACGAAAGGAAGAGGGCATAAAAGATATAAAGGCTACATCGCATTATTTGTTTGCCTTGCAATAAAAGCAATATACTTGGAGCTGGAAAGTGATATGTCAAGAGCAATATTCTTGGCAGCATTTCGTAGGTTTATGAGTCACAGGGGAAGACCATGCCAAATATTCAGAAACAATGGCAAAAACTTTGCTGGAGCAGAAAAGCAACTACGCCAGGAATTTAAGGAAATTGAGGAATCAAGTGCAGTCTAAAATGAGATGACACAACACGGTATATAATGAAAACTCATCCCAACATTGTCCCCTCATTTTCGGGGACTCTGGGAAGCAGGTGTCAGATCGACTAAGCATCATATCAGAAGAATACTCGGAAATACTACACTAACGTTTGAAGAACTAAGGACAGTGCTTTGTCAAATAGAAGCGTGCTTGAATTCAAGACCTCTTTGTGGAATCAACAACGATTCAGAAGAACTACTAGCACTGACTCCTGGGCATTTCCAGATTGACCAAGCTTACATTGAGCCAATAAACATCATTGACATATCAATTAATGGTAACCTACATCTGCGCTGGAGAGAAATTGAAAGGTTGAAACAAGAATTCTGGCAAGTATGGTCTTCAGAATATCTTTCACGACTACAAAATATGTATAAATGGAACGAGGAAGAAAACAATCTAGCAATTGATCAGGTGGTCATAATAAAGGAAGGAAGTATTAATCCAGCAAGCTGGAAATTAGCTAGGATAGAAGAAACTCATCCAAGGAATGATGGACATGTCAGGGTTGTAACTGTCAAAAGTGCGCAATGAACGAGTTATAAAAGAGACATCACTAATTTGATTCCGTTGCCACATCACAAAACCAATGATATAGAACAAAAAGAGACAACAGCATCCTACCTCAAGATGTCGAAAAAAAATACAACATGTGCAGCAACCACTGATCCTCCATTACTGTTACTACTGGAGCTTTTCACTACCGCAACGGCCACGTTTCAATTGAAACAAGTTCCAAATGAAATATTAGTAAAAAAAACTAGGATACGCCTATTTTAAGCAGGGAACCTTTAGAATGCAAGTAGTGTAAGACAAAGCATCAATCCGAGGGCTGTTCAGAATCATGAAGACATTAAGCTTACAGTTCAAAGTAGCCTGTGAAGCTGCGTCGGCCTACAATCAAAACATGGAATGCAATTACATGCAGAATCAACTACACAGAAACATACAAAGTTTGCAACATCTGCAACATTACTTAGAAGAAACGGAAATCCTATCAACCCAGAACAGGCGCCTTCGAGGATTACTAGCACTAACGGCAAATTTTTGGGGTGAATATAAAATGCCAGTAATATCCGAAATAAATCAGATTCAAACTAGCTTTGACTCGAGTTAACATTATGCTAAAATGACTTGAATTGAAACTTAAGAAAGATAATGAATGAAAATATATAGATTATTTAAGTTTTATTTTAATTAACAAAAAAAAGTATTGAAAATATTTAAAAATTGAAAAAACAAAGTTTGCACAAAGAAGAGAATAACTTATAAAAAACATTTAAAACATATTCAAACAATTCCTGCAAAATGTTAGAGTAAATCAAAGAGAACTGTTTTAAAATATTTTAATAAGTATTTTAAAATACAACTTAAGATAAAATTAACTGTACTAAACTTCCTTTAAAACCAGATAGTTTAAATATATAATATGCAAATTAAAGATTTAAACGCGATTAATAGAAACTTTTGTATTAATTTCCCGAAAATAATTTCGAAGAAACTGCAGCTAATGTTATTACATTACCACAGGACATTAGCTGCGGATTCTAGTTGAATCCTAAAGTAATTAAATGTATCTTGCAGCGAATGCACTAAGATTGCATTTTCAAGAGGGCTTTATATTTACACGGCACTCTTTCTCGGAGATAAATGCTACGAGTCCGTACGCTTAATTGCCGAACTAAATTAAAACTGTTGAAACATTAGTTGTGGTCACTGGCTGTTTATGGGGTAATTGTTGAAGCATAAATATTATGTAAATTAGAATACAGCTGCTGCAAGGCACGTTCTTGGTTTTGTAATTAACGTTACACCTAATTAATATCAAGTAGTGATAGTATTCTCTTTGTTATTAGGCAGCTGGATATCTTTAGGTATACATGAATGTCTATATACGGTAATTAAATCTGACTCTAAAGGCTTGAATTGTTAGCATGTAATAAACTAATGATGCGGTAATGAACTGTCGCCGGAAATTTGAAATTTAATTATATGTTGTTAATTTTTGTGTTTATCTGGATATATCAGTAAATATTATTTATAAGCTTATTTACTAAATAAGTAAGTAGTAAATCTTATATAAGTGAAAAAGTGGAATATTTTATAAGTAATTATCCGGTATGGTCTAGTGGCTAGGATACCTGGCTCTCACCCAGGAGGCTCGGGTTCGATTCCCGGTACCGGAATTCTTTTTAAAAGTTATTAATAAATAACATGATATTTTAAGAAAAAGAAAGTATTAATTTTAATAAAATCTTATAAAATATCTTTATTCATTGCACTAATATTAATTATCAATTAACACCACTATTAATATATTCAAAGAATTATAAACATCTACATAATAATTGAATAAAAGTACACTAAAAATAATAACAACGTATCATCTATTTATATATTATTCCGACATACAACAGTAACAATTTATTATCGCCGTTTATTTTATTACATAATTGCTATATTATTTATATTGTTAAGGGCACCTATTTAAATACCGAACGCAT
This sequence comes from Ontholestes murinus, assembly GCA_963969525.1. Taxonomy (NCBI): domain Eukaryota; kingdom Metazoa; phylum Arthropoda; class Insecta; order Coleoptera; family Staphylinidae; genus Ontholestes; species Ontholestes murinus. The sequence continues at coordinate 18,023,725 of OZ018390.1, read as the reverse complement.
TGTATCGTTGACATTATTCCAAAACCACATGTAAACACGCAATACTAATTGCAAACATATTTTCGGGCAGAGGCCTCAAACAATCGAGTGTAAATTGTGACGATTTTTTTCACAAAAGAGGCTTCACCTTTGGAGTGCGAAGTGTCCAATTTGTGTTAGTTATTATCTCAACTCGAGCGAAAATTAATGTGGCAACACCCAAACTAATTAACGCTTTTGATATCGTCGCTCTTAATTTCCATATAAACTAATTTTCTTGGTAAACTCCGGAGAGTGAACACTTCATATATAAATTGTGCATAAATTTCACAATAAATGGCCGAACTTTGCAAAATCAACAATAACGCAAAAAGTGGCGATAACCCATTGAAAAGTTTTTCCTTTAATCTAATCTAAATATTTAATTTGCGTGCGTATAATTAACTGAAGGAAATTGGGTTAATGAAGTGGTTACTCGAGAATGGAAACGTCGTAAATTCAGAAATGCATCGATTTTACGTGGATATACATAATTGCGTTTGTATAAATAGATTTTTGGCATAGGTATTGAAACCTTCGACGTTACACCGGTTGACATCGTAATGTGGAATTCGATGTCATCATTTTGAATTGAATAAAAATACTTTTATGAATAATGCATGAGATATTATAAGTGAAAAAGTGACTTAATGATTTAAAAAATATATTATTAGTCATCATTCGAATTCGAATGAATGAGGCAACAGTAATACGTTCATATACAATACATAATCATAATAGTAATAACCCAGTAATTAAAACAGTTTATATTTTTTGTCAACCCAATAAAAAAATGTCAACATTTCGAAAATTAGTTTTTAAAAAATGTATCAATATTACATCTAAATAAAATAATCATATTAAAAATGAACATGGATTCAGTAGGACAAAGCTACGTGACACATGCCCAAAACGTTTTTGTTACCAATTTTTCCTGACAAATTGATCTCCAAGAGAGTTGACATAAATTGGCATGTACATAGTCCTGACTTAACTGCTAGGGACTTTTTTCAGTCATTATTTTCTCAAATAATAATAATAATAAATTATCTTTATTGGACACAAAAACCTTTTTTACATATAATGATGCTTAATTTTTTTTTTGAAATTATTCCCTATTCGTATACTATATGTACAGTAATTTACAGTGTGTGTGCATTGCTTCTTCTTCCCCCTGCCCCCGCCTTGGGAATTTTGGAAATTTAGTCCCGTCTCGGCCTTCCTGTATTGAGGGATCCAGGTTGTTTGTGAAAGAATGCGAAGTTCAGCTGTGTTGCATTAACTAAAGCTGCTCTTTCACTTTTATGGTACCAACTTCTCTATCTCATTTGAAAGGAAATATCTATCAAGAAATGTCTATTTGTTATCCAATATATCGAGCAATAATCGAAATATATTTGCAACAGGTTTCCTTGATCCTCTCGATATACATCCATCATCCATAAACTATTTTAATATGTTTTTATTGTCTTGCTCAAGAATGATGAACTAGTGCATTATTTTTATTTTTCAGGACAGCTCTTGGGTTACCACAAGTTGATGAAATGCGTTGTTGATCCTTCCTAAAATTTAGTGATGACGCTGATTGCGCTCTACTGCGGTGAGAACGGGCGCTCGGTACAGGTGGAGCTTCTGGGTGGCTCCTAGGTACTGGTTGCTGTTGACGATAGTTTACGCTGGTTGTAAGGCAGCGAAGAGTTTACTTATTTTAAAGGAGAATTGCTCTCTCTCTGAGGTTTTTAGGCTCTTCGTGAAAGTTGATTAACTCTGATTTATTTCCTAAATTTATATACAATTCTTATTTACATAAATGCCTAATCTACATAGTATCTAAACAAGAGACAATGCGCTGTCGCTGGGGAGCTCCGTTATGCGTAACACCCGGTGAGTGCGCACCGTTGACCACCTGTTTTGAGTTGGAAATAGTCGGTGCTCCTTGGTGTCAACCGAGCATTTATCTGTGATCTGTAATATTCCAGTATTATTTAATAGTATGTTCGTTCTCTTACCTGCGCAGATGACGTCCACTGCCTTGGGTTCATTTGTGATACACATCCATGTATTATCTGTTAACATTTGCTTCAAGATAAGAGTGTTCAAAGGGTGTCTGATGCTCTTGTGTGAACATGGTTCCATGTTTTGATGAACAATCTCGATGGCGCAATTCTTCTTGGCATCTAGCTTGCGAAGAGGTGATGGGTTGAATATTTGGGCGTTTTCAATGGCTTAAATTTCCTGTTGCAAGTGTTTAGATGCTCCCACAAACGTTGTGCCGTTATCACTATACATGTGGCTGCTTCGTCCCCTTCGTGCCGAAAATCTTCGGAATGCTGCCAGGAACGTTTTGGTTGTCATATCACTGACTAGCTTAAAATTTGGATGGCCTTTGTTGCCAAACATATAAATAAAGCGATATAACCATTATATGTTTTGTGTCCTCTTCCTTTGGAATCCAGTATTTTCTTCGTATATATATCATAGTTGCCTCAATTCCTTCATGTAGTGTAACTTTATGAGCATTCTTGATAATGAGTTTGTCTTGCTGGTAATATAACTGGGTGTTTCTGCATATACGTTAATGCTAAATGTTCCAATCTGCCTCCCACTCTAAGGATTCCATTTTGATCGATGATCGGATTTAGTGTTTTGATGGAACTTGAACTGGCAATCGCTTTTTCGTTTGTAAGGTTTTTACATTGTTCTATGTACTCCTGTCGCTGAATAGTCTTGATTAGATGGCCTCGGTGACGATTTCCAATTCGGCGGCAGTATGTTAACACTCGTATCATCCGAGAAAACGTTGAGAATCTTGAAATTAATTCTTCTGTATTTATTTGTACTACGAATGTGTTTGATTGCATTTGTATAATAATTTCTGGAATAATGAGCTGAGTCGACCAGGATTTGTTCTCCTCGCCCAGCCATCCAGGTCCTTGCCACCACAACACGTTATTTATCATTTTGTTTGGTTCTATTTCTCTCGAGACTAAATCAGCTGGGTTATCTTGACTTCGTACATGATGTTAGGAAACGTTGGTTGACAAGTCTTGGATATTGGCCACTCGGTTTGCCACAAATTTGCTGCTATTTCCATGTATCCAGGACATAGTCATTACTGAGTTTGTCCAGGCGTGTGTTGCAAGAATGTTATGTTTCAAACATGAGGAAATGTTTATTAATAGTTTGGCAAGTAGCAGTGCGGCACACAATTCTAGACGAGGGATCGATATCTTTTGTTTCACAGGAGTGACTTTCGATTTAGCTTGTAGCAGAGTGATCACAGGTTTCCCCTTAAACATGGTGCGAGCGTAGATAACGGCACCACACGCCTTTTCTGATGCGTCACTGAATCCGTGCAGTTCTATTTCATTAGTGTAGTATATCCATCTCTTGATTTCTAGATGTTGTATGTTGTGTAGTTGATCTGTCAGCTGCACCCACTGCTTTTGATGTCGTGGTGATACTTCCTCGTCCCATTTCACTCCAGAGATCTAAAGATGCTGGATTAGTGTCTTTGCTGTTATAATTATTGGAGCAAGCCATCCCAGCGGATCATATATCTTGGAAATGTCAGATAATATTACCCTCTTTGTTATAATTGTCTTTTGGAGTACCGATGGTTTGAATATGAATGTATCTTGGGTAGGGTTCCATATTACTCCTAGAGATTTTTTTTCTGGGCATGAAATCTCATAGTCGCTTTGATCTACCATGTATTCCGGTAACCACTTTAGAAGATTGATATTGTTGCTGGACCATTTCCGTAGATTGAACCCTCCTCTTTTAAGGATGTTGATTAGGCCAGCTTGAATCTCTGCAGATTCTATATCCTTGGCCCCGGAAAGCACGTCGTCCACGTAAGTGTCTTTCATTATAATTTGAGCGATGTTTGGGTTACCAAATCCTTCGTCGTAAGCAAGTTGATTGAGTGTTCGAATTGCTAAGTAAGGTGCTGCCTTCGTTCCATATGTGACTGTGGTGAGTTGAAATTCTCGTATAAGCTCTGATGGCTATGTCTCCATATAACCACAACGAAAAAGGATGTCAGTGATGTTGTTCTGAAGTTGTGGGCCTGAGTACATTTCCTTATTTAAACTACGATTGTTTGATGTTTTACACGACGCATCAAACACCACTCGGAGTTTGGTGGCAGTACTCTCTGCCTTGAATACGGCATGATGAGGAATGTAATATTCCGGTTATCGACTTTTAGTATTTTTTAATGGGACCATATGTCCTAGGTCCAGATACTCTGTCATAAAATTACCGCATTCTTTGTTTAGATGTTCATCTTTTTGCAATCGTCCTTCTTGTTGGAGGAATCTTGCTACTGCTCTGTCTCTTGACTCCCCGGGGTGGGCGTTCGATGAAAGGTAGGGAAACCGTATAGTGTCCATTGGATCTTTTTGTTGTTGTTAAGTTGTAGTGTATGTTACATAACTCGTCTTCGGCTGTTGGTTCTGTTGGGACTGCTACCTCTTCCATTTCCCAGGATCGTGAGAGATCTTGATCATCGCCAGATTGTGTAGATAAGCATACTATTTCCGGATGTGTTTTGGTATCTCCGCCTGATATTATCCATCCGAACTCGGTGTTCTGAAGAAGGAATCCATTATATTTTTTCATACCCTCCAGAACGATTTGACTGTAGTATCGTCGGCCAGAACAATTTCCTTAATTTGGTCCTTAACGGTGTGTGCGATTGGATATGCTGGTTGCTGGCTAGTGATTCGTGGTAAAACGTACAATTGTGTTACTAGCTTAAACTCATTGCTTTTGTGTGGATGTAGGACTGCCTCTAGCATTGAACCGGAAATTTGGCCTGTAATGTTTCCTACTCCATACTTTATTGTGGACCTTTTGGCGTGGAAATCCTAGTATGTGAGCTGCATTTTCTGTGATGAACGAGCATTGTGAACATTGGTCTAGTAGTACTCGTGCCGTGAACAAGGAGCCTTTTCTTATTATATTCACTACTGCTGAAGGTAATAAGTCTTTACTACGAAGTGAACGCCTCCAAAATTGAAGATATAATAAGTCTTTAATTTCCAGAACCCCTGTTGCGTGTGAATTGCTGGACTGGCCTGGTTGTGATTGTTTTTGTTGTGCTGGGCGGTTTTGCCTAGATTGAGATTGTCCTAAGCGACGTTGAGGAATTATCTGATCATTATGCAGTAATGTGTGATAATATTAATTGCAATTACGACATCGTTGTTGCCTGGGACAGAGCTGTGTACTTGGGTGATTTAGGCAATTTATACAGAGTTTTCATTCTCTGATAATCTTGTTTCTCTCTTGTACACTATATGCCAGGAACGTAGGACAATGGTAGACATCATGGTATCTCTGGCAGATTCTACATTGTTTGTGGTTTTCTGGCATTCCGCTGGAGAGTACTGGTCGATTCTGTTCTAAGGACAGGAATCGTTTTTTTCTAGAAATGTCAGAACTTTGGACAGCTCGGGAACTTCGTAGGGAGACTCTATACTCTGATCGAAGATTTTATTCGTGTCATTTCCCCATCTTCTGATGATTCTACCGAAGAATGGGCTCCAGGAATCGGTGTCGTATCCCATGTTTTGGATGACTTGCAGACATTCCATTGTTGTGTCATGTAACTGTTTTAGTTGTGCGGGAGAGTTTGACTCACATATTGGCTGATCTGTCAGTGTATCGATTTTCTGTGCCAATAACAGCCGTTTGTTATCGTACCGTCGTTGAAGTATGTCCCAGGCTGTCCTGTAGTTGGCACTGGTCATCGGTATGTGAGATATTAATTTCTATATATTCTAGTTTTTCAATATCCGATAAGTGGAGATTATTGTGAATAGTTTGTTCATATAAGCTTTGAAACTTGGTCCATTTGTCGTATCCACCTTCAAATGTCGGTATGTTTTTTATTGGTAACTTGACTGAGTCCGTCGTGGGAATCCTGGTTGAAAAACTACTCAAATGCGCATTCGCTTCGATGGTTTGATTGAACTGCAGTTGATACCTTTGTTGATCTTTATCGGTCATTACATTCAGAACAGAAAGATACATTCTGAATATTTCATTCCAGAACTGCTCTATACTCGTGATCCACATTTCCATCCCGTCTTGGCTTATATTTGATATCTGAAGAGCGTTATTTAATGTTGCTTCAAAAAATTGCATCTTCTGTCGGAACTTGATGACTTCAGGAACTGGTATTGACACTGATGTTGGCTCTGATATTTATCCCGTTGTCTTCTCTTCTTGAGATATACTGTCCAGGACGGCATTTGTGATTACCAAGTGGAATTTTGCACGCAGTTTGTCTAGGTATTTACCTTGGTGATTCGGGTGGTCTGGTATTTTGAACGTTTGGCATTTTTAATCCAATTGTTCCACTTGATCCCAAATTTTCTTGGCATCGGAAGCGAATTTACTTCGAAGGCGAGCTGTCGCCGGCTTCTTAACCTCCACCAGAATCGCTCCTAATTGTTTGCCTAATGCCTCCTGCTGTTTGGCTAGCTCATTCAGTTTTTCCATTTTAAGCAGAAGTTCTTGGTTTCTGGTTATTCGTTTTTAAGTTGCGATCGAGATTTCGCCCAAATTGAAAAACGAAAACGATTAGAAAAATACGAAGTTCCTCTAGATTTAGTCCACCTAATGACATCTGCAACCCCAAACAATCTATTTATTATAACTTTAATGCAGCCTGAGGATTTCAAAGATTTTAAAGCTGCTGCTGATTCAACACTGAACGCCATCAAGCTTCAGATTTCATAAGCTGCGTGAATTCAGATTTCCACAGCACATCCTGGATCAGTAAAAATCAAACAAACTTTAGACAAGATGGAGCCTTGGAAATCGGTTAATGTTTTCAAAAAAAGCATGAATTCGCAAAAAATTAATAACATGAATTTACCACAGCTTGATTGAGCAACTCGTGGCAAGGCCGAGAAGAAAAAAAAACATTCAAGCAATAATCCCATTCATGAAAGAGGAGAATCGAGAATTCTATAGAAACTTATTAGCCTAGGCTGGTAAATTTTGGTATTTGCTAGTATTACGTTATTAGTTATTTATTTATTATGCTTTAGCTTAAAAAAATCATTTATCTCAAAATTATAGGTTAGACACTTAGCACTAAGTTCGTTCTAAGGCTATCATCAATCTCTTCAATTGTCACTTTTACTCTCCAGTTGATCTTTACTTTAGATTTTTAAACTCCGTTGCTATCGCCATTCTACTCTGCATTTTTCAATTCTTCACTGTGTCATTTAAATTGATATCTCTGATTTATTTTTCTCTTTTCTTCATCCTCCAATCTAATTGTTAATCCTCTTATATTACGAAAACTTTCACTCACGCATTTTTTCTTTATTATTCTTAATTTTTCCTGGTTTACTTTCTGCATATATTATTTTCCTCATTATGGATTATCTCTTTATCCTTTTTAAGCAAACTCTTATGTGAGATACCTTTATTCTCGCCTTCTAAAATATCATCCTCAATTTTAGATCACAATAATAATACATTTGTCTGTGCTGAAATACTGAGGAATAAATAATCGACTTTTAAAATTGATTAAAAATTATATGTATTATTAAATTAAATACTTAAATGACAAAAGTGTTTAGATTATTTATTAACTATATAAAAAGTAATATGAAAAATGTTTTAAAAAAATAACATACGAGCAGGAAATTGTTTATTCAGGGTCGCTTCTATCTTACATAATGGTGGAGATATAAAGCTGAAATTATTCGACATTACACCGACAAACACAAATGACAGTACTACGTGTGATAAAACAAATGGTATTCATACTTTACATTTTTTTTCCATCCACGGTTTGGACAAGCCGACGTATCACCCCTGTAGCAAATAATTCAACCGAAAATATGTTTGAGCATGATCAACCATTAATTTCTATCATCAATATTTCATTTAATGTTTATTTTAAAAATTTAATTAGAAGGTTTCTATAGAATAAATACATTTCTAACATTGTTGTAAATATGCAAATTAAAATAATAATACCATTACAGTATAATGTTACGTAATAAAATTATTCCGTGCATATTTATATAATATATTTCCTTATATAACAGTCCATAAATATATTAATTAAAATATTTTCCAGTTATCATGTAACCAATAAATTATCATATAACGCAAAACGTTACCTCGAAGGTCGTTGTAATATATTAAAGCAAAATTACCAGCAACACGCACACAGGAAAAACCCTTACAATCAGAGGGTGTGTTGTGTACCTATTTTTATTTTCATTTCCCAGCCGGAATTAATTCCCTCTCAAGAGATATATATGTAAAATATTCTTATGGCCCAAATGCGGCGCAAAGTTTCGTTATAAATTATAAGTTTAAATATATACAACAAACCCATCCCGACATAATCCACATAATGCATACTAATTTGAATAATTGAATAAAAGGCTGCGGGCGAAATAAAAGTTTCCCTTGTAAATAAAAACGGTCCGGACGTTGATTGATCTCGATGTAATCTCGGTATTATTTGATAAGGAAGAAGGTTTTGTCTGAAGGTTTGTTTTATTAGATGCTTAAGGTCGGCGCAGTGAGGAGCAGGACGCGATAGCAGGAATAGACCTCGCTGACAGGAATAAAATGCGAGAGTGGTGTAAACGTGAAATCGACACTTTGTCAATATAAATGCGAAATGCTTGGATTCATAGTAGAGTACTGGCGCAAGTCAACTCGGTGTCATTTATGAATGACCGTTCTAACTTGAAAAATATGTATAAATACATTTAGTATTTGCTCCATCTGGCTGCAACATGTTTCATTGCAGTTTACAGAATCGAAAAAAAGTACTTTAAAACCTTCTCTGCGAATATTTTAATATAACCTATTCATAATTATGTTAAAAGCACTACGAGACAAAAAAATCGGTGTCATATTTTATATACTTCTTATGTATTAGAAAATTTTATTAATTTAATAATCATTTATTTGCTAGAAACTTGTATATTAAAGAATTAAATTGAAACAACCAACGTCAATCTCTAAAAATAATACAGTTATTCATATTTAGATCTGTGGACGTTCGTGCAATAATTCCTAAAATTATGTAAAGGTGAACTTGATTCAGTTCTAGGCCAAAACACCTACACGAACTTAATTAAGTTTTTGTTTTTAACTCAGGGATAACGAACAGGTTGAATAAATTTTCGGCACATGTTTCTCTAACCAGACTACTGCTTTTACATGCGTCGAAAAAATATTATAAAAATTGATTCAATCAGTAGTAATTTTCATTATTGTTATTATTTTATGCCTAACTTTAGAATAATATATGTTTATTCTAATGCCACTGTACTTTAATAATAATATTAATGTTTCAAATTTACTCGTAATTAATATCAATCAAAAAGTATAGTTATAAGCAACATACATTTTGTAACACGCAAATTACTTTTGTATTATTCAATGTCTGTCGAAGTATTAGCTAGAGAAGTAGTTGTTTCAAAAGTGATTTGTTCTTGTAGTCTTAATAAGACTCATTTGTTGTAGATTTTACGAATATATTTTCGTGTTTTTTCTATTTATTAGTGAATTATCTACAACGTAAAGGACTTATATATTTTATTATTAAAAAAAAACATACATTTTAGTTATTCATGAAACGGTTTCCGAATTTGTTAATTTTTTCTTCAAATTATATATCAAATATTTAGATAATAATTTTAAAGTAGATTAAAAAAAAAACATAGTACATATACAGAAGATAAAATATATTTTTGGTTGCGTTTATATTTTACCAAAATTTGGATTTAAAGGTGACTAATTGGATTTAAAATATTTACCTACCTTACATACACAATTGCCTGAGTCATAAATCAAGAAAAAAACTACTTGACATTATTTACTGTTAACATTAAAAACAAAAAACGTGAAAAATTTTGAGTCTAATTTGTGACACAAGTCCTCAATACTTTGACGCAATTTATTCGTGTCAAAAATTATTCAGGCAGAGATAATTGTAGATTCACGTTTCGTTTCATATGCCATCAATTCTTTGTATTATATTTCTAGATATATATCTGTCATGCTGATATAAACAGCCAAAAACTTCTTTCCGAAAAGGAGGACAAAAGAACTGAGCAAAATCTAAAAATGTAGATTCCGGCCGAAGAGGATACATGCTGCCTCAACATCATAGTAATTGAAAGGTTTTAGTGGAATAACATATTTATTTGTGAACTAATTTCGCACAAAATTGTACGTATATATTTTTAAAAATTAATTTGTAATTCTGTTTAGAAGTATTATACAAGAAATGAGACCATAGATAAATAAACAATATTTTAATAACGTGTAGTATATTTGAAATGTGTAAATATTACGTCAATAAATAAATAAATGTAATTTTTCCTCAAATAGCTTTAAGAATTGTAAATTTTTATAGCGCAATAAATTCTTCAATTAACATCTCCGGTATGGTCTAGTGGCTAGGATACCTGGCTTTCACCCAGGAGGCTCGGGTTCGATTCCCGGTACCGGAATATTTTTTATTTAATAGTTTATTTTAATAATAAATTCCTTTCGAATTATCCGGAGTCACTTAATATTAATTTTATTTATTGTACCTATACCTAATTTATTAATTGTATAAGAATAGTAAACTGTAGTTTATTATTTTATGATGGAATATATTTTCCCATATAATTAAAATATATATAATTATATAATCTTCTAAGAAATTCACTTTAGTTCCGATTTTATGGCCATCTCTATAAATATGGGTTTTTTAAAATTTGTAAATATTCTTTTCATAGGAGATTTGTTATACCTACAAAGTATTTATTTATTTTTCACGTTCGAAATGTTCTTTTGCAATTATTTCAAAATCTTATTATTTAATCACTTGCACTTTATTTTGTACCCTTTCCAATTTTGATATATATATATATATATATATATATATATATATATATATATATGTATTAAAATAATATATTATAATATTCCTTGGATCGTACAAGAGAGCAATATGGCAATGTTAATGTTGATACGTTCAATCCATATCTATTCCTAATCACAAAACCCATATTTATCATTGACCTAGAATTCCATCAAGGTCACTACCAAAGTTATTAGATAAGGATTACAGTACACTAAATATATCCGCAACACTAAAGGAACATTGTTCAAAATTTACTGCCTTTTCACTCGACAATAAAATTTGATCAGGTAAATTATTTGAAGTGGTTCTACATACTTTTTAAGAATAAAAATAATCAGAAAACGAGTTAGCTATAGTAGCTGTATTATCCAGAATGACATAATACATTACTTTTGGAAATCCAACATCTCTCCTAAGTTTTTGAATATGTCACCAGAATTTTTGCAGTTGTTAAATGAAATTAAGTTTTATGTCCCTAATGTAAGAATAATGAAAAGCGCAACTAAGATGTTTAGATACCTCTCTCAAACGATGAAAATTTGACCAGTCCTCGCCCAATCCATAATGTATGAATCTTGCATTATGGCCTTGAACCAAAAGGGATCAGTATTGGTATGGATAGCTTATGATGGAACATATATATCAATAATATAATATAAGTGTTCTTAAAATAATTTTACTATTCTATTATGTCACAGTAGGTCTATATCTGATATTATACTTTCTGCTATATCTTTTTCTATATTATATCCTCTTTATATTTTTTGATTTTTCTGCAATTATCATGGTCTTCGCCTTCTCAAGATTTTTTTCATATTAAATCAACATTCAATCCATTATTTAATATTTCATAAATAAAACACTTGATTTAAAATTTCACAGATTTAATGTCGAAACTGCAACACATATTTCACCACATAGTGGCTTCATAAAGCATATGATTAATGGAATTTCACTAAATAATACCCTCGTCAATTCAATATTTAATATTTCCATATTATGTTGTAGGTCTTTCTATGTTTCTGCTATTATCACCATGGCATCCGTAAATAATAATTAACTCCACATTCTAGTGTTGATTTATGAGTTTCGTGAAGATGATAATTTAAAATAAATTTAGCAAAATTGGTGGCAAAATGGATACATTACAGGTTTTATTCAATATATTCCAAAATATTTGCATTCGGCATAATGGTTTATTACTTCCATACGTTGATCTATGAAATTATATGAAAAGATTTGTCGGAATCTAGTTGTGGTGGGAACACTAAAATTAATCAGAATAAGCAAATCGCTGCAGTCCGTGAAGCCATTAACCAATTTAAAAAGAAAACATAAATCTAAGTAAATTCTTCTTTCTTGCAGAGATCCCAAATTTAAATACGAAATAACATAAGATCGACTATATTGTTCCCGAGGAATACCCAACTTGTATGAAATACTTAGAAGGAATTTATTCTGTACACGTTCAATTTGTACTAATTTATTAGTGAAATGAGGTGACCAAATGCATGAAGTGTACTCCAATTTAGAATGAACCAGAGATAGATATAATACCTTCGGTGTATTTATAGGTAAATGTTTTTCAAAACGTTTTATAAACCCTAGGGATTGCATAGCTTTGCAAGATATCATATTTATATGATCAGTAAAAGCTAATTTCTCATTAAAAAATACACCAAGATCCTTTATAAAGCTATTCTGCGATAAAACAGAGTTATTTATTGTATATGTATATGAAATATGTTGACCTCAACAAAATGGCAGAACCGAGCATTTACTAAAATTTTATGAAAGACAATTCGTTGTACACCATTTGCATAGATTATTGATTTCATCTTGAAGTAATGAGTGATTAGATTTTGACGATACAATTCTAAATATTTTAAGATCATCTGGAAAAAGTAAGAACCAACTACCCTTAATGTACATACTAATGTCATTAGCAAACAGTACCCTGCGGTATGTCTGACGATACAGGTATATTATGAGATATGAAATTATTAATTTTTACAAATTAGAAAGCTGTATAACCATTTTAAAATCAACTCTCCAAATCCGATCTTCTCAAGTTTTTCATTCAAAATATTGTGACCAACTCGATCGAATGCTTTCGAGAAGTTAGTGAATATCGCATCAGCTTGATTTTATATTCAGAAAAAAATCTCCTTGCGGATCAGTACAAAATATATATACAGTGCAATTTGAAAAAAAAGTTGATCGTCTTTTGTCAAAAACTGGATGCAAGAAAAAATATCAGTTCAGTTCATATTAAAGTCTTTTAAAAACTATTTAATTTGATGTTTTATTTATTCAAATCGGATCAAAAATAAGCGAGATACAGCACCAAAGGTTTTTCGTCAGTCACCCTGTATATGGAATCAACTGTATGGCCCTTCTCCAAGGCAACCAATATAAATGGCTGATAATATACTAGGTTTGTAGGTTCGTTACTGTTGAATGTTCTGACCAAAAATCATAATTTCTGAAATCCACATCTACGCTTAGGGATAATCTTGTCAAATTTATTAGGAATAATGTTTCCATTTGTTCAATAATATTAAGTTCCATGGCCCTAATGGAAGAATCTGTAAGAATCATGTAAAGCGCAACTAAGATGTTTACATACCTCTTTCAAACGACGAAAATGTTTGCCTTCTTATCTTTCGATAAATTTATTAATGTTGAATTGAACCGAATAGAAGTTATTAGTATGAATAGAATATTAAAATCAATAATATATAATTTCGGGAGTATGCATTAATTCATGCTTTTTTTTAAGAGAGGGCGTTACCAGTATTATTTCGAGTCGTGTTCATCTGTGACTATATCCATTTGAAAGCTACTGCCATTGCGCGTCTTTTTCAGTATATGTAATTTCATTGAAGTGTAAACAACATTTTTTTCTATTCATTTGAACATGTCGAACTTTGTGCCAGAAATAGTGTTTTTGAGAGTTCTTCTTCATTACTTTAACATGAAGAAAAGTGCTACCGAAAGTCATCGTATTTTAGTAGAAGTTTATGGTGACCATGCTCTTGCTGAAAGAACGTGCCAGAAGTAGTTTGCACGGTTTCAACTTAGAAGACGATGAGTAACATCAGTATTATGAACTGTTGAAATCGGGTCAGACGATCAAAGGGGTCATCTACCGAACACAATTAATTCGTTTGAAGAGAGAACGACCAGAATATGCAACCAGACACGAATCCATAATTTTCCATCATGACAACCCTCGGCCACATGTATTAAGACCGGTTCTAAACTATTTGGAAAACAGTGGATGGGAAGTTCTACCTCACCCGCCTTATAGCCCAGACATAGCCCCTTCTGATTACTACTTTTTCAGATCAATGCAGAATGCCCTTACCGGAATACGCTTCACTTCAGAATATGGTATCAAAAATTGGTTTGATTCATTCTTCACCACTAAGCCGGAGAAGTTCTTTTGGGATGGAATCCAGAAACTGCCAGAAAGATGGGCAAATGTTATAGCTTCCGATGGACAATACTTTGATCATTAAAGCCTTAATTTTCGAAAAAAAAAACGCATGAATTAATGCATTCTTGCTTACAAGTGTTCATAAAATAATTCAACCATTCTATTGTGTCAGTGTGGGTGGTATAACTTTTTAACTATATCTGTTGTAATACTTTCTGCTTTCTTTCTGCCCAAAAAGTATATTAGATAGTTTTGCAGTTTTTTCTATATTATATCCTCTAAAATAAAAATGAATTGGATTGAAATTTTTAATGTTTATTCTAATATTAATAATTGTGTGTCACGATTTTATAACATAATTTATTACATACATAATTTAACTTTAATTATTACGTGGTATATAACGTTCCATATACCACGTAATAATTAAAGTTAAAAAATATACAGTATGGTTTAATACTAAACTTATCTCATTAGTGAAGGAGAAAAAGAAGACGTTTGCTCAAGTAAGTGGGAAAACTATAGACAATTCTGTGACATTCGCAGTTGATGTAAAAATTAGGCGAAAGTCTACAATAATCTTACTTCCCTGATGTTGAATTTAAAGTCACGGCCTAAGTACTTTTGGAACTTTGTGAAAAGTTGTACAACAGAATGGTCTGCCAATGTGCATGAAATTTGGTTACAATATTAGTAATAATGAGATTGTTACAATAAATCGCCTTGTCGATTTCTTTGAATCAGTTTAGAAGAATGATAATAATATTCGTAATATACAATACCTGCAAAAAAATATGTATATTTTTTGTAATTTATTTTTATTTTTAAATATATTTTTTAAGAAATATGTGCAAAGAATAAATAATAATAAGTTTATAATAACTGAAAGTAAGTATTTTCTAAAATTAAAAATCCAACTGAATCTCTGAGTTTAGAACCAAATAATCTACCGAATTATTTTTTATCCAAATATTGGGTCGTATAAAAAGTATCCGCGGTTTTTTCGTACACATTTGAACAAACGAATTTTTTTATTGAAAATCAATTTCAATCAAGTACATATTGACCATTATTATCTTTGACCTTCTGCCATTTATCTGGTAATGTATCTGGTAATTGCACAGGCAGTGCATCTAAACTTCCCAACCCAAGTTCCGTCATTTTGTTCCGAGTCATCAAAGATGTGTGTAATCGTGCATTGTCATGATAAAAGACAACTCTCTTTCTGTTGTCTGGTTTCTTTTCTTTGATTGCTTCGCTCAAACTTTCGAGTTATGCACAGTACAGGACCAAATTGTTTCGCCAGGTTGCAACAGCTCATAATAGACAATTCCCTTCCAATCTCACCAAACACTAAAAATAAGCTGCTTTTCGTATTTCATCCAGTAATCATTCGTTTCAAAAATGGGTCGTTTTCGTTTCCTTTCAGCAAACATATTACTGATGGTAATTCGGTCAATTAAATGTCTCTCCGCTAATTCATGTGGTATGCAAACATCGAGCTTATTTTTATAGCCTGTTCTCTTCAAAAGATTCCAAACTGTCAGCAGCTTGCGTGTCAGTCTTGCTCCACCAGTTGCAAAATTACATCGACTTTTTCAGTTACTGGCCGGCCAGAGCGAGGTGCATCTTTAACATCCAAATTTCCGGAAAGGAATCTAGCAAACCACTCCTGAGTCCTTCGTTCACTCTAACAGCACTTTCGCCGTACACTTCACAATTTCTTTGGCATATTTTTGCAGCGGTTTTGCATTTTTAATAGTAAAAGAGCATCAAATACCGTATTTCTTCAGATATTTTCAAATGAATATAACTTTTTATACGAGCAACGCATTATAGAACTATCTTGGCAAAAATGTGAGCTAGAATGTTACGTTTTAAGCATATGTTTGTTCAAGACAATAAAAACCAGCTTGAGGCGAAAAACTGCGGAAACTTTGTATACGGCCTGCTATTTAATATCTAGAAGTAAGAAAATTAAATTAAATAAAAAATATTTGCAACAATTTGTAGTGAGAGGATAGGACCTTTGTTGTTTTGTATAAAAGATTTTATTTCATTTAGGTAGGTCTTTTTATTTTGTATTTCCATTATCTGTTTTGGTACTATATTATATAGTTTAATTGCCATATAACTAAATTAACGTTGAGTTTTTTTGTTAGCACAAAATGGGATTTCTATTTTTCTGTTAGTTTTTGATATTGTTTTGTGATGGTGATTTGGATGGTTTTTGTAGGTATTATGTCTGTGTATATCATATACAGGGTCCTGCAACAGTGCGTCAAGCTTTCCTAGCGCCTTTCTCGTAAGAGATAGAAAAAAATGTTTCATATAAAAATTTATTGAATTAAAAATCTCTATGCCGTAAAATTATTTTCAAATATACAGGGTGTCCCAATTTTGCGTTATAACAAAAGCAAACATTTTTTGAAATGGAACACCCTGTATATTTTTTCATTTTATAATTTGGATAGTATTTTATAACTTAAACCTTTTTTTGGTTTTTAATTTCGATATGGCATTTCCGAGTTATTGACGTTTTTCTGAAAAAAAAGTAAAAAGCGGAGGTTCACAAAAACAAATATTCTGATGTTGTATTTAAAATTTAAGAAATTTTCTTTTTCCTATGGTTGGTCATAAGTACTGTTTATGTATCAGTGTTAAAAATTTTCACTTTTGAGGAACCCTGCCTTTGTATCAGACACGCCATTTTCTAAAATTTCAAATTGTCGTAATTCTTTTTTTTTAAATGGAATCATATATTTTTTTAAATTTCATATTATTCTGCATCTAATTTCCTACAAAAAATGTTAAGCATACCCTATACCTAAAAGTGATATTTTTCAAGATATAAAAAAAAATATATTTCAAACGGTCCTTGAATTACATCGATTTTTCTTCAGAATGCTTTGTACTGACCTCTCGCTTATGCCAGTTCCTTCACTAATGTCTTTTTGGTTCCTCGTTGATGATAGGCTTTCTTCTTTTGTTTTTTGTAATTCTCACCTCCCATTTACATGTCAAACTAATTGTTTAATTGACAGATGCATTTTTTTCAGTCATGGCTATCTATTCAAAAACAAATTCGCATTCAAGGACCGTTTGAAATATAAATTCTTTTATATCTTGAAAATTATCACTTTTAGGTATAGGGTATGCTTAACATTTTTTGTAGAAAATTAGATGTAGAATAATATAAAATTTAAAAAAATATATGATTCCATTTAAAAAAAAAGAGTTACGACAATTTGAAATTTTAGAAAATGGCGTGTCTGATACAAAGGCAGGGTTCCTCAAAAGTGAAATTTTTTAACACTGGTACATAAACAGTACTTATGACCAACCATAGGAAAAAGAAAATTTCTTAAATTTTAAATACAACATCAGAATAATTTTTTTTGTGAACCTCCGCTTTTTACATTTTTTTCAGAAAAACGTCAATAACTCGGAAATGCCATATCGAAATTAAAAACCAAAAAAAGGTTTAAGTTATAAAATACTATCCAAATTATAAAATGAAAAAATATACAGGGTGTTCCATTTAAAAAAATGTTTGCTTTTGTTATAACGCAAAATTGGGACACCCTGTATATTTTAAAATAATTTTACGGCATAGAGATTTTTAATTCAATAAATTTTTATATGAAACATTTTTTTCTATCTCTTACGAGAAAGGCGCTAGGAAAGCTTGACGCACTGTTGCAGGACCCTGTATATGATAGTTTGTAATGTACAAAACTGTCTGGTATTGAAGGTATTATTATATAGGAGTATAATTTATCCATTTTATCTATAACCTTTAGTATGTAGTTTTGCACTACATTTATGTAAATTTTTCATTGAATTATTATAGCAAGTATCCTAAATGCTGAAGCCATATGTAATTATAGGCTCTACAAAAATTTTGTAGAGTCTTTTGACCAGCTTCTGTGAGACCTTATCTCATAAATTTTGAAATTTAACTAGTAATATTCTTAATTTCTTGGCTACATTGTTTGCGTGAAGATCCCATTTTAGGTGTTTGTCTATAAATATGCCTAAGTACTTTATGTGTGTTGTTTCCTTGACTATCAATGAGTCTTTTATTTTTATTTCTTTATAGTTAGGTATGTGTCTGTTTATTGGTGTGAATGGGTTGTATTTTGTTTTATCAATTTTTAAGTGACAATTTCAATTTGTCAAGTATTGCTTTTATATTGTTTATGCTTGCACAAACGTCATCTCTTACTTCATTCCATATTTTACCATGGAATACAATGGCAGTGTCATCAGCATATGAGATTATTTCTCTATATTCTGAGTTTTTTTGAGAGCGTTTATATAGGTCAGGAAAAATATTGGCCCTTGGGGTACACATATTATTCATGTTAAATTGAACCAAATGGGACAAATATTAGTTTGGATAGCTTATGATGGAACATATAAATCAATAACATAATACAAGTGTTCTTTTAAAATAATTCTACCCTTCTATTATGTCACTGTGGGTCTATATCTGCTTTTGTACTTGTTACTATTTCTGTTTCTGTCGAAGAAAGTGTTTTTGAGTCCATATTCTAGTATTCAATTTTTAGTGCATTCAAATTTTGCTTTGCTTCTTTTATTGCTTCTATTGTTGGAAGCATCTTTATTTCATTGTCCATTCTTACAATTTTTTTCTTACCGTACACATTTTTAGTAAGTTTTATCATTATCATTATCTTAAGAACTTATAACTAAGATTGTACAATTATTTGCAACCTACTTTACTTAATGAATGTTTCATTCTGTCTTAAGAACTTTTGTATGAAAAATGTATTTCTAAAAATTATAAAATACATCAAAACTTTTGTCTAAAACCATTTGCCAGCTCCGACTGAAGTTGAACTTAGCAGGTCTTATTTATTCTCTAAATTTAGGTTGTTTATTTTTGCTGACGTCCTTGTTAAATGTGTGACTCGTCTTTTATGATCTACCAAATGGGAAATGAATTTTCATGCTACTCTTTATGATAATAGGATTTTTATCAATTTAATTTTACACTACAATGCATGCATTTTAATTTACGTTAAGAAATTTTTGACCTTAATTGTTTTCTTTCCTTTATTATTTTGAGTTTGTTTGTTCTATATAACTTTTTATTTTGTCACCAAGTACTTTTATGTATAAATAAAGTTATGTTTCGTCAACATTCTTACTTTTCTTGGGTATATTGGTTATTCCTTTAGAAATGTACGGAAATGTAAATATTTTATTTGGATGTTTATACGTTTGGGGACAAGAACATTTTCCTAAAGATATTCAATTCGTTTTTTGATACTGTTATTATGAAGGTGTATTAAAAATGATTTCATTCAGGATGCCGTGAATGTAGATTCGAAAATACATTTTTTTCTTTCCTTTATAAATGTTTATTTAATGAAATACAATTTTATTTATACACCGCAACAATCACTTTAAATAAGATTTATGTTGAGTTTATGCATCATGATATTTTTCATCTCGTAGAAATAATATTGATATTTTAATTTAGAAAACTAATATTTAATTATAATTTATTTATTAGACTTTCGATTCGACATATATTTAAACAATGCATTGAATTTTTATAATAGGTGCATATAATAGCAATTTTTAAATAAATCTTTATTTTTTTTCTATTTATATTTTCACCTATGCGAATGACGGTTCATGACGTTACATTCAATTAAAATATATAATATCCATATGCACACACATATGCAAAAGTCATGGTTGATGTGTTTGGAAAGCCTATGAAGCCCAAAACGTACAGCAGTCACACCCCCCGACCCTTGCGAATATAACGTTTACTGTTGCTATCTGGATGGGCAGGCATTCTAGCCCATCCAGATAGCAACTTCATTGACCATAAATACAAAAATAAACTTTTTATTAAAGCTATAAAATGGACAATATAAATAATTAAAAAAAACACAAAACCCTCTCCGCTTGACCGCACTGTAAATATATAAAGAAACATCAACTCCGAAATGAATTTTTTTTAAAATTAAGAAACAAAATTTGTCTCTCAATATAAAATTGTAAGGGAATATATTTATTGCACCAAATTGGCCATTAAATATTCAATAAATTTATGAATGAGAGGTTTATTTATTGATTATTTGCAGTAGATAGTACTGTAGAAAATAACCGATAAAATTAATCTTCTGAGAAGTTAGTACTGATCATACTGACCTTTATTACATATTCTTTTAAAACAGATCTTTGTGATATGAAAAGGCAGCATTGTGCATTGGAATAATATGATCACCAAACTTTTAGAGAAGAATCGAGGAATTTTACTTTTGATAAAATTCTAACGTTTGCGCTATTTGGATACAAAAACATAATAACAAACTTGTATTAAAACACTAACTAACTGGCAAAGTATTTATGAGGCTAAAGATGATGAAGATCTAGACTTTTTTTGAAGGAGCCTGCTGAATACAAACAATATATTATAATATATATTTTTTAGAAATTCTATTCTTTTAAAAAAAGCTTAATACAGAATGAAATATTTCATTAAGTAAGTAAGTTGCAAATAATTGATTGATTCCTTAATCTCAGTTATGAATTCATAAGATCGTGTATAGTGAGAATAAAACTTTAGTAACAAGGAACAATGAAGAATAAAAACATTTGAAATAATAAAGAATTCGTGCAAATCATACCGCAATTTACACTAGCATAAGATAAGGCAATAAAAAAAAGAAAGCCAGTAAGTTGAGTATTAACAGCTGGAATAGCTATTACTTGCAGATGATATGGTGATAATAGCCGAAAGAGAGGCAAACTTACATGAACTATTGTTCACTGTCAACAACAACCACGGAGCTGTTTCATTCTATTTGGGATCTCATCAGCGTAGCACAAGTCTACAAATAATATAGAAATATTAAATATTTTTTTGTAATAAATCACAAATAGCACGCTTATGAAGACATTTCTTCCTGATTTTTTTCAAAGGTTCATTCCACAAAGCAATTTTATTTATTATTGATTAACGTTTTTTCCTTTCATTCTTTATTTTAAATGATGGAATATATAAAATTGAATAAGGACAATTTATATCTCACTGCTTATATAAAATAGACGTCGGTCATTCCTAGCGTCACAAGATAACCAACATGAATTGGACGTGTGTCTCTGTATGTGTATGTATGTATGCGTGTGCGAGTTGTCATCCCGGGTTCTATTTAGAAGTTAGCTGGCAAGCATCAGCAAGGAGCCAGAGCACCAGAGAATCTTACATCACACCTGCAGTACACCTAGTGCCGGCAAAGGCGCGACACCGGCGTCCAACATCCAAGTGTACGCACCTCTCGTCACCATACCGCCTTTCAGTGACTCGTTTATTTACCTGCGTTCCACGTGAGTTCAATCATTTAGGCATGCATACACGCGCTTATACACATCTAAATTTATAATTACCACACTCTTTCGAGCTTATAATTAGACGGGCTCTAATCTCGGAGCGAAACTTCTATTTTCAATTTCAGCAAGTGTAATGAAAACCTACCACATGCTTTCACTGAACTATTTCAAATTTTATGTTGCTCATAAATTATTGAAGTAAATAAATCTCTTAACATCATAAATAATCAAATAGTGATTAGTTTTAAAAAATTACGCTTTTACCGAATTACAAGTGTTAGATATACAAGATTATGCTTTCTGTTAATAAATTTATCTATTTTATAGTAAGTGTTATTACCTGGAGAAAAATCGAATATACAGCGTATATTAAAAGGTAGCAACCCACATTAAATTGAAACTGAAACCACACATTACACTAATAACACAGAATAATTGCCCCGCTCCGGAAGTCCAATAAAATAAATAATAAATTAAATTTATTAACACTTTCAAAGCATAATTACCAACATAACTCAGACACATCGCCTCTTCCCCACCCAATCCAATTTCCCTCAACTTTTCTGCGCTAGGAAAATGTTTGCACGCGAATCCTCGTTTTAATGGAACCGAATTTATTACCAGTATTAATATTCATGTTTAAAGATAATCCTGAATTTTATAACCTGCGTAATACGAATATGACAACGTCCGTTGTCCCTTTTATGATACCAATTTTTACTTTAAGCACAAATGAAATATTTTGTTACTATGTATATACAAAAAATACTAAAGGATATTAAATTTTTTAATTCATTGTAGAAAATTAACTAATAATTTAAAAATATGAAAACATTATTGTATATTTACGAAATGATTTCGTACTTTTTAATTCTTAATTAATTAAATATGTACGTTTTATTGTATACTTTTGTACTTTTCCTATTATTAATATATCCTGGAAAAACTAAAATAATTATGAATGCAAATATTCTATATGTATAGACCCTTATTATTTTCTTCTTTTTAAATATAAATATTCATAAATCAAAACAGGATACAGTTACACATACTTACTATATTAATAATATTCAAATAGTTCTATAAGATAATCATTATAATTTAATATTTAACTTTGTTCTCCACGTATATATTTTTGATATTATTTAATAAGTATGCATCCACTACAAGTTATGTAAAGAAACATAAAACTCTAAAACGTATTTATAAAGTTTGATAAAATATTTTCTTTTTAAAGTTAAATTATGAAAATCAAACTTCATGAAAGTTACTTTAAAGTAAATAAATAACGAGTTTAATAATAAAATAAATGCATGAATGAGTTATTTATAATTTTAAATAAATTGAATGATTTATTATGTTATTTATACATGATGAAAGGATACTTGTCATATTAATGATGTTCTCAAAAGTTAAAAGTTAAATATGTAATAAACAGTTTAACCTAATATTAAGAATATTATTATATAAGGTTTTTGCATAGAATCGCTATATTATAAATAAAATGAACATGTTGTGATTATATCTTTTGGTATTTGGCATCATTACAAATATTTTATATTTATGTTCTTCATTTTCTATACGTTCAAAATTTGGAAAATTAATATTTTTCCATAGTTTTTAGGATTAATATATTTTTAAGCTAATTTTAATTGTAGTTTTAAGATTTATATTTCATATTCATTATTACTATTTTAAATTGAAATTTTTACCTCTTACATCTTACTGTAAATGTTAAGAAACCGTAACATCGTCGTATTTAGGGCATCGTATTTTCTCATAATAAAGTGAAATTAGCCTTTTGAACAAGGATTTTTCTGAAGAACCGTCCTTTCAGGTTAGTCGGTCTTGGTTATTCCTTCTCTTGGATCTTCCAGTTTGTTTCAAGAGATTCACAATAGCGCAAGTGTTCTAACAATTCCTTGTTCATTAATGTATTTGTCTATCCTATCGCAAATTTCTCGCTGTAAGCAGTAAAAAAGATTAAAAGTTTAAGTCTACCAAAATCCCTCCTCATTAAAAAAGAATATGCAGAATTGCCGAACTTTACAACAAAGTGCTATTCGTAATGCGAAGAAAGCTTACCATAAATATTGCTTGAAACATAAAACTATCCTTGAATCGCGATAATGAAGTGTGGCATAAAACTCAAACAAAATTTACAACTACCAGAAAATATAACAAATCCAAACTTTATAGACCAGCAATTCTATAATAGCGTAACGAAAGTTGCCGATGATGATAATTTAATCAATTACTAGAATTCTCATATTCTACTAGTCAATGAAATCAAATTTAATCTGGAGCCAGTGCACGAAGAACAAGTACTGAATGTAATATCTTAGAGCATAACCGATATTTGTTCTGCTACTTTCTTAATAGAACCAAATTTTCAAATTGGGAAAAGTAAAACTCTTGTTTTGTGCTATTTCTTTATTTTTGACAAATGTATTGATCCTTAAGTTCGGGCCTAACTTATTAGAAGGACTTGAGATTAAGTGAGCCATTAGTAGGGGGATTACCTTATTAATAATCAGCACGAAATTATTTTATTACTGCAGATAACTTCTGCAGGAATTAGATTTTTTTGTACATATATATCTCTATTTTTCATCTACAAATTAGTTCTATCTTTGATAATATGCCGTAAGGACCGAAACACAAGTCAGTTACCTAAAAATAAAGATATGGAATATAACAAGAGTTTTTCTTTTCCCAATCTAACACTAAAAGTGTGGATGGATTTAAAGGCAACTTTATAAAGTTAATCTGCTCTGCCAGTTATTAAAAACTATGCCATTATGGAAAAGAAAATTCTTATTCTTTGGAAAGCTGCGGCCATAATTCCTCTGTCAAAAATATCAACACCACTCTTAAGTCATGAACTTTGGCCGATATGCGTTCTCATACCAGTTTCAAAAATCTTGAAAAAGCTAATTGATTAACAATATTAACCTTTCAAATCAATCAGGATTTTGTAAAGGTCATAGTTATATAATACCAAAGTTAGTTAAAATCAAAAGCTATTTTTCAGATATTTTAACTGCAGATAATGTCATCCTTCAAGGTTTAATTTTGGGACCGCTGTTCTTTAATTTGTACACGGAATTTATGAAAACATCTATTGCCAACTGCAAGCTAATTAAGTCAGCTATATCTATCATTTCACTCTTTTAACCACATTTTTGCATTTAAAAATATTAATGTAGATCTTCAAAATTTCTGCTATGCTGCAAAGCCTCACAGCTTAGATTTAAATCCCAAAAATTGTAAAATTATGTTCTTTTGTATCATCTCATTAAATCAATAAATAATTCCATTAATATCAATATCGATGGTAAAAAAATCAAAGCAAAGAAATAAGACAGAAATCTTGTCATTATTCATGATAAAAAATACTTCAGTGAACATGTGGAGAGAATGAGGTAGAAGGCATAGTGTAATCTAAAACTTATTTACAATCTAGGTAGTTTAATTGGCATTTCAATTAGTAAGGTACGATTCAATTTTGTCTGTAAGGTATTTTCTAGATTTTAATGAGGGATAGATATCAACAGTATTCAAAAATTGTGGAACAACTGTATACGCTATGTATTTGGCTTGAGAAAATACGATAGGGTCGGCCATAAACTAAACGAATTAAATTGTTTGGGTATATATCAATATATATTAATATATCCAAACACATAAGTGATTTAAAAAAAAAAGTTTTCATACAATATCACTGCGATGAATTCACTACCAAGTAGCAACAAAAAAATATAAGATTGTTTCAGAAACAACTATTTAGTTATCTACTATAGTATAACTAAAAAAATTATCTTGCAAACTATTTGTGGATATTAACTATTATAATTTAAATTTAAGGGTTGAGTGAAAGAGCAGCAATGTTTATAACATATTTCCGCCTATTTTCCTCTTCTTTATGTTTCTATGTAATATATTTATACTTGAATTTATATGTTATATTCTTATTGTAATGTATTGTTATGTATACATTGTTATATATTAGAAAGGAATAATAATAATTAGGTATATGTCAGATATTGTCAGAAAAAGCCAAAAGAATCTTGAGGAAACGAACTTATCAGCTAAGAGCATAAATATCGACGCTTTAAATAAAAACAATTTTGCTACGAGTCATCAAATCGGCGACTAATTCTTTGGAAATGAAGGTACACCTATTAAAGGAACATTCCAATCTCTGATCAATACTTTTTGCTAATTTTATGGGCCAATATTGTATCATACTTTTATGGTTGCAGTAGAATGATATAACGCCATTGAATAGGTTGGGTTTGCATGTTCACAGGATTGTTTAAGTAACTATTTTGAAGACTGTTGTTTGTGATAGCTGATTACCTGTTTTGTTTGTTTAAAGCAAATTTGAAGTAATTTTTAACCTGCGGATAATTTTCTTGAATAATTTTCTCACTTAACTCTTAGTGAAACATGAATTTAGTGAAACAAACAAGTGTTTATTTATTCTTTACCTGTTGATAATATTGACTATGCCTAGCTTACTTAACTTAGATGGCTTCCTAGACAATATTTCTCAGCAAGACAGCACTTTTTCTTATATTGTTATTCAATTTTTTAGCTTGATTATTTAAATTAAATCAATAACATAATTAAACTTAAAGTGAATGTTTATTTGTATTTTCTCAACCATTGCGAAGCACCCACTAATAGTCCATTTTAGGCACTATTTAAAAAGTCTACGTGATAGATAAATCATGCTCTACGTTTGTATTTTGTTGTTATTTGCATTCCGGTTTTATAGTAAATTCTTACACTTACCTATCGTTATATCCAAGTGTACAATTAACTCTTTACTGTTGTGCATGTGAATGACTCCAAATATGCAGAACTTAATAAACTTAATGCATTGTTTGAAAATTAAAAAAACTAGTTCGGAGTTGTAAAACCTGTACAGAAACCGAAAATGATTCTAAAAAGTAATTACAGGATGTAATCACTAAAGTTAAAGAACATTAACTAAACCTAATAATTTTTAAAGCTTAGAATATTAACTCATTTTTGTATGCTTTGAAAATCAACACATTTCTGATAAAACATAGGATAAAAATTTTAAATTTCTGTATCTGTGAGCATCTTGAGCAGCGTCGCCTTATTGAACCTTCAACTGGAAGATCTTCACCAACATTATAGTAATTGTTTTTCTTTGAATCCTAATTATTTTGCTGATTTTTTCTATCCTACGCAATCAAATCTTCTGCTACAGTAATGAGAAATGGTAAGAATGAAAATTTTGAGCGCCTGCCATCATCATGCAGAATATGTGCGTTTCAAACAACTACTGTAAGTATTTTGTAAAAAAATTCCACTACTTCTATCAAAGTCATGTAATCCAACCATTTTATCTGCTAGATCAACTCTTCTCAAATATTTATATATAATATATATTCTTTCTTACTGTCATCATTTATAGTTCTTTCTATCATACTGATTTCATCATAGATGCAGTTAGTGATCCCCAGCACATCTTTTGTATCCTTCAATCTGCAAATTTGTAACTGACTTGTGCCTCTTCCCAAGCTCATTGAAAATTTGGAAACATTCGATTCCTCACTTGATAGTGTCAAGTAAGTGTACAGATGAGAAGAACCTTTTTTGTAGCCGGTAGGTGGAAAAACTTTTATAGACAGAGTGTGGGACTCCCCAGAACAGATATACCCACTACAAACCACCTCCCCATGTCGCCCTACCACCTCGCGGAATAGCTGCCATTCATTACTTCACGGGAGAGAGATGAGAAGAACCTATCAAATGTCAATGCAACATTCGAGCACTTGATAGTGCTGGATAATTTGGCAACTACCTTCTCGCCAAGAGTACATTCAGCTGCGTTCATTCCCATATTTATTTCAGAAATGACTATCAAATGTCATTAAAAAAATCCATATAAAACATAAATACGCCAGCAATGGCCAAAATATTGCTAGTACAGCAAAAATACTTCGCTGATAAAGAATTCCGTCATCTGAAGCAGACGAAGGGGCCAGAATGGAGAACACATTATGAACTCTGCCCGCAAGTCCTGTAAGCTAAATTTTAGTAATTATTAATGTATAATTTATAATTTTTATATATACTATAAACAGGATTTTGTGAAAAATAAATAAATAAATATAAATAATAAATATTTAGATCGTAAACATATCGAGTTCTTAAATCTGAGCGAACCCAAATCTTTATACCTCGTTGTATAGCCTTCAGTGGTAAATACTGCTTCAGCGATGATCTCCCTTTGAATTCCGTCATCGTTTCGTCTGAAATGATGAGTCTGAACCATATTTACTGAAAGTTGGTTTGACACAATTGACAACATCTTTGATGAATATTTTCTCCGCATTGGCAGATTTTTCTGGATTATTGAAATATAATTTTGATAATAAAAATTTACATCTATCTCTGAACATAACCATCTTTATTGAGACGTTGCTCAATGATTAATTGTTTGACAAATAATTGTTGAATCCAGTTACACAGTTATAAGTCATCACATGAGATACTCCCAATACAATCATTATTTCATGGTAATAGGTTCCAAGTGTCTATTTCTTGGTAACTTTCTGGAATATTTTCAATCTGGCTGGATGCACAAATCCAGAGATTGGCATCAGTAGACTTTTAGAGAAAATCTTCAGAAAACATTCGCCTTCTTTCACCTGATTAGGTACATAGGAAATGGCAGATAAATCTTGGAGTAAATTGTTGTTGCTACTCCAAAATATCACATCTAAGGATGATTCTACGGTCACGTTCTCAATTGTCTCGTTTTCTTCCTGTCTAATTTCAACCTCATTACTCACGGCTATAATTTCATTTTCATTGATGAATTCATCATCATTACTGAATTTTTCGGGAAGAGACAAATCAGAATCTGTGCCGCTTTCTAATGGGGGGCAATATTCTTCTGAAGAACTATTACGATGGAATGGATCATTCTCATCATCCTCATTGTTCAAGTAATTTCAAAGTCATATCATGTTTAAAACTCTTCCAGATTCATCTTCAAGCTAGCATTGTGGAGTGATATCTTCGGTCCCACTAGTAATGCCTGTTTGGACACAGTGTATCACATTGTAAAAAAATAAAAATAATCATATTCAATATAACCACGAAAGCTAAAACAAGTTCATCGCTTATGAATAAACTAAGAGATAATATAAAACACTGGCAGAAAGACCATGGGTCGATAGCCGTGAAGAAAATCAGCTACGAATATTATTGTAAATACCTCATGTATAAAATAATAATTAAAGATGTTTGTCTCTCTATAAAACACAATTTGCGATAAACACTATCGAAAATACAAGAAATTAGTGCACAATTCAATGAGCGTGGTGTCACAACTTACTTCATGACCTAAATTCACTCATTGGTTAATTTAGAAGTAGAAGAAGAAATAGAAGAGTAGAAGTATAAATGATCAAATATGCAATTTTATTATTTATATTTTACTACTCTAAGAAAGAATTAAACTATGTTTTTTTAATAAAATCCGTGCAAATTAGTAATATTATCGTTTACACAAAAACGAAGAATGCCAAACTTTCAAAATAAATATTTCTTACATAAATTGTACCCAAAATATACAAACAGCACTCGTTACTAAATATATGCACTTTGGCAACATTCCATTTTTTATTTAGTAACCCACAAACTGCAGAAATGTCTAAACTAATAGAAAAATATATGTATTTGTCAAACATGGAATCTTTGGAATGCCACATTATTTAATACAGTATTAGTCATCATAACATATTTCTATGCCAGCGGTTAAAAAGTTTTATAAAACATGTCATATAAAATTGTACAATATAAGACTTTAATATACTTAATGAATATAATAAAGCTAATACGTAAGTAAAATATTAGTTTGATGACGTAGATGATGTCTTAGGTATAAAGTTTACTTAAGAGTATGATATTAGTCTTAATCAAACTTTATCATCCTTAAATAAGTACTTAGGAGGCTTTCACTTCGCGATACATTTTGATAATTCAAAATAAATAAACAACTTATTTTGTGATACCTACAAAGTTAATTGTTTATTTATTTTGATTTATCATTATTTATTATGGATTTTTGCGACTTTTACTTCGTTAAACATGTTGAGAATAAACAAAAATACTTTTTATAACATAATAGTGTTATACAATTAAGTTACAAAGTGTTTTTATGTATCATTCTTGTCACATTATTCTTACTTTTGTTTTTGGGTCATCTGTTTACGTGTTGAAAGAATGTACCCAATTTTTATATTACTTATGGCATAGGCTATTTTTAAAGTTGTCATAAATTTGATAAGAAATCTGCAGTTGTCTTTCGCTGTTATTATTTAGCGAAGCCAAAACAAAATCTATGCTAAGAGCCAAAAACAACTTTTCTACATTTGTGAATGAGTGAAGGCGTTTAAGGGGATTATGGGAAATTATTATCAACAGTGTAGCTTAAAATATAACTAGTTATTCTAGTATTTACCCCCATTGAATAATTGAATTTATTTTATTACACTAATTATGATGGAGAATATTTCTTCTCTTTGAATTAGTGTATAAAGAAATATGCTGGATTATTATTTTATGCACAATTTTTATAATAAAAAATATTAAAATTATATTCGCTTAGTTGAAATTATCCTACGAGTTGCACAAAACGGTTTCATTTAAAACAGCAATATTTTATAATTAGGTCTATATATCCAAGCCAAATTGATCTGTCGACTAATTGGCTCGAACGCAAAAAAACATCTATAACGTAAACAATTTCAGCTCTTAATCTGTTTTACAGCACATTTTAAAGCTTCCACACTTAATTATATTGAAATTAATGGCATCGTTAATTCTTATTTTAAGATATTATTTATAATAAGATGCATAATATATTTTTAAATGTTTTATACTACTGAATATCGAAGTCATTTTTTATGTTAATTAATATTTTAATACATATATACATCTTGAATAGTAAAGATTTTTAATGTACAACCAAGCATAAACAAATGATTAAATTTATTATTGCGGCTACGATTTTATGTAGACATAATTTTAGAGCGTGGAGTCGTAGCGTCTGATTAAAATGACTTATGAAATATTACACTATTTTCATCCTCAGTACTTCGCGGCACTTACGAAACTTATCAAAATTTACGACACACAACACTTCAATGTATCATCTTGTTACGTACAACAGACGCTTTATGCGGACGTCGCATCTGAAACTAAACGCCTAGTCTATTTACAAGTCTGGACGTCAAAAGGGGCCCCTGATGTCCTTCTTCATTTACCACCGCAGAGTTTTTAACTAACTCCTTGTCAGTTCAGATTGGCAGGCAGATAGGCATTAATCCACACACCAATGTTTCTATTTGAAAGTTTTGAGCTCGGGGTTTTCCCTATAACAAAAAGTTTATATCGAGGAGAGACAGATAGAAGGAGCGAACGGTGGGGGAGAGACTTAGCGACGTTGGCTGCCTAAATTGAGGCTCTAATTAATTTAACACCTAATCCATATAGTATGAAAATCAATACTATATTTAATTGAATACACTTAATCTGATTAAAATGCTAAATGTAGTTCCTATAAATATTTAAAGATTTATAAAATTTATAGATTCAAAGCAGAAAGACTTTTGACAGATTAACATACTAACACTTCATCCACTATTTATTATTTAATTGTTAAGTTTTATTGTACATAAAATAAAATAAATATTGAATATAAGTTTTATAAGGAAATTTATTTTATAAAAAAATCAAACAATTTTTAATTAAATATATTATATTTGTTGCATCATTAAAGCCTCTAAAATGAATTGTTAAATAGTTAATTCTTTAACTCATCTGATTTGAAAATGGTACGTTTAAACCATTGGTTAAATAAATAAATATCTATTATACCAAACAAAGTAAAACTTGTGTTTAATTTGTGAGTTAATTATTTATTATTATTAATGTATTAGTGTTACAGCATGTTTTAAAATGGTTAATATAAATTCATATTAAAGTGTTAAGTGTAAAAAATTGACTCAATTATAAAATATGTTTTAATCGAATTAGAAAAAGAGCATTTTACACTCACATATTTGTATTTTAGTAATACTTGTGTACGTCACGTATTTGATAAGATAAGCAAAACATAATAATTTGTAATAGCAGCATTATTAGAGCTTATCATTAATAAACTGATTATGAATTATGTAATAACATTCTCCATACAGAGTTATATGATTATTGACTTTAGTTTTAGTGGATTAAGAGTAGGATTTATAGGATAATTAGAAATTTAATAAGATTTTCTATTTACAAAATTATAGAATGGTGGAATATTCATTGTTTTCCAATTTTATGAAAAGAAAAATGTTTAGGTTTTATTTTTGGGATCTATTATAGAACAGTCTTATCCAGTTTAGTTCATAGGGAATTCAGGTCAATGAGTGACTTAGGAATTTTTAAAAGTCTATTTTTAAAATAAACTACTTCAAAGTGAATTGTAAAATTTAAATTCAAATATTTACAAATTACAAACCTAAGGACTTTTCTATAATTTCCAAAATTGAAGTTAGAGAGACAGATGAACATCTTTATTAGAAAATAGTGTAGTGTAGTTATAATACGACAATTACTATACTTCTCCCCTTCTTGCTTTTTAATTGTTTTTCCATTGGTTATCGATCGGTATTATTTTAATTTAGAGATGTTTATTTTTTTAATATTATTAAGGCTAAAATCTCTTCATTAGCGTTCTAAATATCTTGTATTTAAATTTTATATTGTTTTAACAAAAGTTATATGAAAAATAATTAATTCGAATTTCTTCAGTTTCTGGCTTATTTAACCCAGGTGTGAAATTTTTGGCACTCAATAAAATTCTCTTGCCAGAATATATATTAGTGTTTATGAGATGACATGACAGCTGTAAGCTCCACAGTTTAATTTTAATAAGTCATTTGGTTTATTTGAAGAGTGTTCTTTGTTTTGATAGTATTTTTAGTTAAAATTCCAGAATAAAACAATTTCAATTTTATAATATTTAGTGGTACACATAATAAAATTGAAATTGTTTTACGTAGTGTCTTATTCTGGAATTTTAACTGGAAAATACTATCAAAACAAAGATAATTCTTCAAATAAACCAAATGAAATATACATTATCTAGTTTTATTATTAAGCACTAAAATTGGTAAATTGGTAGGCACTAGAATTAGTATATAATGTTTGCCTTTAACATACAAACAATTATTATCCTTGACTTATAATATATCATAACTTTTGCATATATTTTATTTAATGTGTTGACTTAGTCATTTAAATTAATATTTAATACATGATTTGCATCCTTTTACAGCCATTCAATAAATTTTAATTTTTGCAAAAGTACTGATATCCCAATAATATTTTCTTCCGCTCACTCTTACTTTTTTAAATTTTTAGTTTATAAGTTTTGTAAATTGTCTATTATGCTTTTATAGTTAACTATAACTTTCAAAAAAAATATTTCTCAAGCTTGCAATAATTCTTTTGTCACACCATGGCTTCCTTAAACGAATAAACTTTATACACTAAGAGTTCTAAAATTCTGAAATTATATCTGTAGATGAGCTGCAGAACATAACACCATAACATGATTTTAAAATCCTTCTTTTTCTTTAAATCTTTCTTACCACCTCTAAATTTTCCTCTACAGCTTTCAATGTATTTTAATTTGAATAATATCCTGATATACTTTTTGAATTACGAATGCTTTATTTACATATGCTGAGCCTCCCCACAGAATGAGCCCATATTTTAAGTGTGACTCGATATTTGCATGATAAAAGAGTTCTCAAATTTCAGCATTTGTTTTGTTTATAAGAATACCATAACATGCACTGCTTATTTTGCTGCACAATGTATTAATATGTACTGAGAATGTTAAGGTTTCATCAAAGATAACTCATAAATATTTTACATTATCGGTTAAACTGAAAGTATTATTTTTGAATGATATTGACTTCGGAGTAATTAGACTTTTGTTAGTTTGAAATAATACACACGCTGTTTTCTCTATTGAGTACTAACTTATTTTCCAAAAACCATGATTCCATTACAGATACATTATAGTTTCCTGTAACCGCCAAGTCTAAGAAATTTGTTGCCTCCAGGAGAAGATATGTATCGGTTGCATAGTTTATGAGCCTACAATTTTCCTATATCTCATTTGATATATCTTTTTTTTTATCCTCACGAGGTGGTGTAGCGTCCCTGCACTGCGGTCTCCGTGGTCCTTTTGTGCGCCTCTGGCTGTTTTACTCCTTTTGAACTCCTGTATCTTCTAAGAAGTCCAGGAGTTTCTGCCAGGGGATATTCCTTAGCTGTTCTAAGCATGGGCTTCCCGAGTTTCGCCTTGCGTTCTTGTTTGTATGCTTCGCAAGTGCACAGTAGGTGTTGGGGAGTTTCCTCTTCTTCCAGACACCCACGGCATAGGGGGCTTTTCTCAATGTCCATCCTATGTTTGTGCTTGTTCAGGTCACAGTTCCCAGTGACTAGTCCTGTGATTTTTCTTAGTTTCAATCTGCTCAGTCTAGACAGCTTCAGCATGCTGTCAGGTACCGGACCATCTAGGAAGAGTCTCGTATGCCTCATTCCATTTTGGTTTTGCCATGCCTTTTTGTCCTCCTCTGCTAACTTGCGTCGGATTATTTCCTTTTCGGTTTCATGGGGTATACCGAAAGCGGGTTCAGGTCCTATGAATTCACCTGCTGCTCCTTGTTAACCAGCAAGTCGCCCCCCAAGTGTCCAATAATTTTTTGGTCCTTGGGTATCCATACTAGCTGTGTTTCTCTTGTTGTTGCCAGTGCATCCAGTCTGTTTATGCAAGTCATGACCAGCCTGGACTGCACTATCGGTGAGGCTAGCGCTTTTATGGCTGTCATTATTATATCATTAATAAATACTATAAATAAGAAAGGCCCGAGGATACTACCCTATGGGATTCCTTCAGATGATGTGAGAGATGTTGATAAGACATTTGTTCCATCATTGTATGATCTATTGTGTCGAAGGCTTTTGATAAAACTAAAAAGATTCCACAAGCTAGTTTGTTATCCTCAAAACTTTGAAGCACACCGTTTATATATTCGAAGAGAGCCGCCTCAATACTCCTACCTTTTAAAAATCCATGTTACGTACAAGATAATACATTATTTTTTTTAAAGAAAGCCATCAGTCTCACGTAAATAACTCTATCAAAAATCTTTGAAAATGAATTTATGATATGAATTGGTCTATAGTTTCCAAGCTGATTTAGATCACCCTTTTTTATAAATTGGTATTATAATTGAGACGTTTAGCGATTCCGGGTATATACCGGATTCCAGTGAGGCATTTATTATTTCACTTAAAGCTATAAGCTCTACATACTTTTTTATTATATGCATAGGTATTTCTTCCATACCTGCGCTGGAGTCATTAGACATACTATGTACGATATTTATTATTTCTTGAGAAGATGTAGGTTGCATAAATATTGTTTGTTCATTAAAAGGGATTTTATTTTGAAAAGTGTTTTTAAATGTACTTGCCTGGGATTTCCCTACTAAATTTCTGATAATGGTCAACGAGCCCTTCGATTTATTTTTCATTCTCAGTAATTGTGATTCAATTTATGTATTTTGTTCTGCTTTTAATAAGTTATTGTAATTTTTTTGCTCATTTTTGTACAAGATACAATGCTGTAGTAAATGGTACATTTGAAATATTTTTAAGAAATTTCCTTGTGTTTGAGTACGAAAATTTTCTTGTTTTGCGAAATTCTGGTTTTATGTTAAATTGTCCATTAAAATTGAGAAGTTGCGCAATGTGATTTGAAATAGTTATGTGTACAACTTCGGTTGCGATTTCTGAATGAGTGTTTGTTATTATATTATCAAGAACATTTTGTTTTGCTTCAATAGTGCAAGCAATCTCTCAAATAATTCCTTAAATAAGTGAATGTCTTCAGTTTGAGTTCTATATATACAAATTATTGCCACGGATCCCCCAATTAAACTAACACACTCGAGCACTGTGGAATGTGAAAAAGCACTTACTTCAAATGGCGTACAATCTATGGATTCTTCTAAAAACAGGGCTACTCCTTCATGTTCTCTTTCTTCCCTGCAGAAACTTGAATTAAAGTTAAAATTTGTATTTTAATCATATTTGGTTGTTCTTTCGTGAGCCAATGTTCAGATATACATAATATCTAATATATATTATATATTATTATTCACATATATTAAATAACGGGTGCCCAACAATTATTGCAGTCCCGGGTGGCGTTGGAATAAAAAACGTAGGTCGATTCTTACATGTGCCAAATAAATGAACTGAAATTTTAATTGTCAAACATAATTTTAATGTGAATTTAAAGTGTTGTTAACTTTAATAAGTAATCAAGAACAGAAAATATTAGATACTTATTTTCGCAACGGCCGTCGTGCGTCAATCTCCTAACGGATGTCAAAGGTTCTCCTTCTATAGTGATTCTTGCGTTTTGTATAACATTTTCATTTCTTACACTAGGTCTGCCTGCACCCTTTCTGTGTTGCACCGATCCTGTATCGCGAAAACATAGCACAATGGCTCTCAGATCCCGAAAAAACGAATTTGTTGTTTATAATTACATGCGGAAATCTTGTATGAAATTCTTGGAACGTTAGTTCCATTCTCCATTTTCCAAACGACGGACGTTGCGAAAATAAGATTCTAATAAAAACCTTTTCTGTTCTTGAGTAAACATATTCGAATTACTTATTAAAGTTATCACTTTAAATGCACGTTTAAGTTATGTTTGACAATTAAAATGTCAGTTCATTTATTTGGAACATGAAAGAATTGACCTACGTTTTTGATTCCAACGCCACCCGGGACTGCAATAATTGTTGGGCACCCGTTATTACATCCCACTTGTTCTATTAGTGCTTCCAATTGATTAGCAGCTGTTGTTATGCACTGTACATTCTGATGTAATAATTTTAATTTATTTTTGCTTGATACTAACGTTTTAGTAAAGTTTGATGGCCGACCTGAAAATTTTTCTTGCGTTTGGGGTTAAAAAATAACCGATTAATAAAAACGTTTTCATTAATCACAGGAATCCAGAATATGACGCCTCTTCATATTTTGGTTTAAGTTTTTCGGCTATGTATAAAAAATTTCCTGCTTTATTAAGGTGCTCTTTAATTTGCTCACAACCAACGTCTTTGTGGAGTCGTGAGACAAAGATCCATTTACGTGATTGAATTTCACTTTGATGGATTTACCATTGAATTTAAAAGTGGTTGAGTTTTTCTGCTTTTCACAACATCGCTCCATTGATTGTTTGTTTTCCTTGGATTATCTTGATTTTGGACATTTATCTCGTTCAGTGTACTCGTTTTTCCAATGTTATTGTTTATTTTTGATGATTCGGGTTTTTGTACGTCTGAAACTCCTGCGGTTTTATAGTTGTCCGAATTTGCAGCCGGTCGGTCTCTTGCTGCTCCATCTGTGGTTGAAGCATCACTCTGTGTATTTATTTTATTCACCTTCTTATTCGTAGATAACTTCTTAACATTATGGTTTGAGCCTACTCTCTTTTTTATAGTGTGTAGTACGAGATTAAGGTTTCAATTTTATATTCTTGATTTGTTATACTATTATTTTGACGACTTACTTGATTTGCAAGGTGTACTATTTCCCTTTTTAATGCTGTTAGGACTTGCAGTGAGCATTTTTGTATTCCATTCTTTTCGCATTTTGCACATGAGAAAAGTCCGAACTTTTCTTCGGATTTAGCACAGTCGTGATGATATTCTGTGTCGAAAATACTGCATTTGAAGATATCACTGTCGATTGTCTTATTACAAATTGAACACTCTATATTATCACTTATTGAACTT
Organism: Ontholestes murinus; assembly: GCA_963969525.1. Taxonomy (NCBI): domain Eukaryota; kingdom Metazoa; phylum Arthropoda; class Insecta; order Coleoptera; family Staphylinidae; genus Ontholestes; species Ontholestes murinus. The sequence goes on along the minus strand of OZ018390.1, from coordinate 17,986,041 downwards.
ATGTTTAACTCACTTAAGAATAGGATCGACCTAGTCGGTTGGCCATTACTTATCTAAATCTAAATGTATTCAACAAATTCAGGACGAATTTTATTTCTCAGTGACATGTGCAGGGCATTGGAGGAGTTTATATACCGCTAAGCGCTCCGGAAGCATGTTACGAACAGCACGCCTCCGTAGTTGAAGATCTCATCAATACGTTACCAGATTATTATTCCTGTATCAAAGGCAACTTTAACCTTCTGAATGTAAAGTAGGACAATTCTGACTTTGGTGTGTCTACCAATTCTTCAAATTAACGTTAAAATTATAGAAAACTCACTCTTGTTAGTCTTGATATTCTTAGATTCTTTCTCTACTGAAAACCGAACTGTTTAAAGAGCTCCATTTCATATGTTGTTTTGTTATGATCATCATACTCATATTATAATGGATATTAAATTACCGCGAGCAAATACAATTAATTAGAATTGCAATTCCCAGTTTGTTTATAACTATTGTAATGTTGATTATGTTTCCCTAAGTCAAGCTATTTTAAACACCTCTTCTGATAGTTTGTGTTTGAGTAATGATATTAATGCTAACGTTGAGTTGTTTTATAAAACTATATATTCGATTATTGATTTATACGTTCCCAAAGTTGAAAAGAAAGATAATTCTAGCCCCAAACACCGTTTCCTAAATTTCAGTGATAAACTTATATAAAATTCTAAAAAGCTACACTTAAATTATAAATACTCTGGACTTGACTCAGATTTTCGGGCGTTTAAGAGCACACGCACTCGTTGCAAAATTATGTCTCAAGCATGTTATGGTCTTTGGAGCAATCTCTAATTAATAAATCTAAATTATTATGGAACTACGTAAGCTCTAACAAGAATAGTTCTACCATTTCTGAGATTCGCAAACTGTGCCGCTCAGTTTGCGTTAGTGTCTGATCAACCCATAAACTGCGATTCTTTGAAATAACGCTATAAGTGTTCTTATAATCACTTAAACTTCAACAATGTCTCTCAAATCAAAATCTCAGATGTTCTGTATCAATAAAACTATTAAAATAATAAGTAATTGTGGAGGCGTTCACTTCTTGATACATTTTGATTTAATTCAAAATAAGTAAAACAATTAACTTTGTTGGTATCACTTTTTTATTTACAATTGTAACTATAATTTCACTATTGTTTGATAATGACAAGCTGAAGTTGTCGAACCTAAAGTTACAAGTGTAAACAAAAAGTGATACGAACAAAATTAATTGTATAATTTATTTTGAACCATTAAAAGATTCTAAATATTCTGGACAAGATAAATTGCCATCAGCATTATTTAGGCAGTGAGCTTTCTCATTTAGCCGGACATTATGGATACTCTTTAACCAATCTTTGGGCTCTGGGTGTTTTTCTTCTCTTTGGAAAGGTGTCTTAATAACACCAGTCTTTAAGAGCGGCAGTAAGAGTAATTTTACAAATTATCGCCCCATTTCTTTTCTGTCTTTTATTTCAAAAATATTTAAGAAGCCAATTGCTACTTCTTTATCAGAGTGTATATCTCCGTTACACTCTAATAAACAATATAGCTTTACAAGTGGTTGTGCTACTTGATCCGACTTACTTTCGTACGGTCAATTTGGAAGATGGGTACGATGTAGATTCCATCTACACCGACTTTTCAAAGACCTTTGATACAGTTGACTATAGCATACTTCTTCTAAAACTTAAACATATCGGCATTAATGGCATAATTTTGAAAAGACTTAGTTATTATTTAACCAATAAAACACTGTAGTAGTTTCATTTCGTCGAAGATATTCGTTCCTCCGGTAGTACCATAGGGGTCACATATAAGATTACTGCTATTTAATGTACTTATAAATGATGTAGTCGATTGTTTTCATCACTCTGAATGTCTTCTGTTCACCGATACATGAAAATATTCAAAAGAATCACTGACCCAATCTCCTCTGCATTGCTTCAACAAGATCTAGACAGATTTAATACGTGGTGTTGTGATAATAATTTACGTGCAACACATTTTAAAAAGGACAATGGCAGATAGAAATTACTTCATCGGCGATAATAGTGTTACTCGGGTGTCCACTGTTAAAGATTTAGGACTAATACTAATAATACCGAATAGATGAAGCTATATAACAACAAAAGTCTATTGATAACTTGGATTCGTTAAACGATGTAGCATTGAATTTAAAAATTTAAATACTATTTTAAAGCTTATAAAACTCTTGCGCGTCCACTTTTGGAATACTGCTCCATAATTTGGAGTCCTTTTAACAAGTCGAGATTACAAAAATCGAGTTTATGAAGTATCTTTCTTACAAAGTTGGACTAACAGGATCTTATCTGGAAGCTCTGAGAGTTCCAGATAAGATCGACTCCTTGGAAAAAGAGACGAAGAAATATCGATATATTAACCTTTTATAACTGCCCCTGTAAATTTAGCTTACTTATTAAGTTTACTAAAGATTCATAATCGCAAAAGATATTTGCGTTCTTCTCGCTTTTTCGAAGAGCGATATTATAAAACGAATTATGCAAAGCACTATGGAATTTGGCGAAGTAAGACAGTTTTTATGTTCCATAGGTGTCTTACTTCACCAAATTTGCATAACTGATATCCATCATGAATGTAGCGCAACAAGTATCAATTACACTATAAAATTGCTCGAATTATTACTAATTGCAATCAAATTAATGCTGATCTTTGTAACGTTAGCATCAACAACCTACGTGTTTTATTGAGGAATAAGGTGTAATTTATACAGTTAGTTATAAATGTGTGCTTTCCTTATTTTACAATGACTATTTTTATATTTTTGTATTTCTCTTTATTTGTAATAGCGCTCCGTAAATAAATAAATAAATGTTTAATTGGAAAAATATGGTTTATCATATAATAATATTTCATATGAAGAAAAGATTTTTCTAATTTTACTCATAAGTAAAGTAAAACCCTTATTCCTCAAAATACTTTTCGGCTTGACTTCCAAAACTTAACTTATCCTATCTTACCTCTTACCCGAAATAAATTCAAAAAAAACTTTTCTAGTTTTGCCAAGTTTAAAAACTATTTATGTTCAGATTGAATTTAAGTGTATAACTCCCTAATCGAGAAAGATAAGATCGATATTAAAATTAATAAACTAAATTAACCTGATAAATAGAAAAAACACGAAATATATTCGTAAAATCTACAACAAATGAGTCTTATTAAGAACAAATCACTTTTGAAACAACTACTTCTCTAGCTAATACTTCGACAGACATTGAATAATACAAAAGTAATTTGCGGGTTACAAAATACCAAGGCTATCAAAGCAACACTAGTTTGAACGTATTTCTTTCTGTAAAATGAACTAAAAATGATTGAATGTACGTTAAAATAATTTGTGAGTGACTATACTATGGTAACCTGCACTACTTAAGGGCAACAATTCTTTAAGTTACTTTATATTAATATTTGAAGTGATCTTGTTTATTTTTAGAAAGAAAAACAATTGATAGTCAAGAATATAGGCTTTAACTAATTTTGGTATTTTGCCTTCTTCGAGGATTTAAGGGTTTTAAAGAGTTTGCCTATTATAGGATAGCATCAATCGTAATCGGGAAATAAATTATGACATATGAATTATTATATTTTACTGTCATTTGCTGAGAAAGTATTTTGGTTAATACATTCCAATATTTGAAGTTTTGAAGGAAGATATGCCCAAAATAATTAATGTAAAGTATATTTCGTAATACGAAACGAATTATAATTTATAATTTGCAAATCATTTAGCTTAGCTTTAGTGTAATTTTATAGAGTTGCTATTTTGTTTTTAACCACAGTTGTTTTGATTGTTTGTCTGGTGTTACTTCTTTACCATCTGTTGGCAAGTATTTGTAACAAACAGCTATACAAACTCGAAAGTAGGTAACCCTTTCGATTACTTGAAGGCCAGCACCAACCTGAGCTGGGTCAACTTGTTCGTGATGCCTTACAACTACCCAATATTACTGCTGCTATTGGATTATCTATTTAAGGTTCATAGGTGGAAGCTCACACAGGAATGGCAGACACAGTTCTAAAAGTATTATTATTACGCGGCTCCCATTCGCAGAGCTAGGACCCGAATGGGTATACCCCTACCACTCGCGCAAACTCTTATCCCCAAAAATAGCGAGAACACTCTCATTTAGTCCGTACTTGAAAAAGTTAAGAAGATCTGAAGTAAGATAGGTTGTGCAATTTATGTTATTTATTCTTTGTATAGCTTTCTTAAGAAACACATTCAAAAACAAGTAAATTACAAAAAAGCATAAATAAAATTTTGAGATCATTCAAAGACAATCAGGCATGTCCGTGAGGAAGAATCAATTTAACACACCGTAACAGATCAGGCAACAGATCAGGGTGGTGACTAGGGTTAACCTGAAGAAAGATCTGATCAGCCATCCCCTTTTGTCAATGCGCAAAAAGATCATTGAACAAGCGACGTTGTTCGTTGGTACGATGGATAAAGTGGGGAAAACTGTCAGCTTCAGGAATCCATTCGATATTTCACGACACAGACTTATGCCAACAAGTGGCTAGAATGAGAAACAATTCCCTGCAATTGAACTGGGTTATGCAGGACCAAGACAGTTATGCGGGACCAAGACAGTGCACCCTTAAATTTGTTTGAATAAGTTTATTAAAATTTGTAATATTTATTTACGTTTTACGATATGACAGATGGTCAACTATCAAGAGTACCTGAAACAAGAGACCCCACAAATTAGAAAGATCGAATCTCTGCCGGTTCAGCAGCATATGTTCGGAAATTCGTTCAAGATAGATAAACGAATGATGATGTATAAAGATTACATCGACTTAGTGGGCACACCAGGAGCGGGAAGAAGCAACAAAATGGCTAATATTATTTCAGTGGACGTAGTAGCGAGGATACCAACGAAACGAAAACCATGACCATTTGCTTCCTCGTGGGGTAGTGTTGCTTAAGGTCCCTGCGGTCTCCGTGGTCCTTTTGTGCGCCTCTGGATGTTTTATTCCCTGTGTACTTCTGTATCTTCTATGAAGTCCGGGAGTTTCTGCCAGGGGATGCTCTTTAGCTCTTCTACAGGAAGCATAGGCTTCCTGAATTTCAACGTCACTTAATCATCAGGAGGCCCAGTATAGATTCTATCCCATCTTCTAGTCACCTATAAACAAGGATTCGAAGAGACGCTCATAATCAAAACAGTCTCACTCTTGAACCAAATGTTACTTTTTACTTTCCCTATATAGAATATATAATTGAAGTTAATATGTATATGTAGAGTGGGTGTGTGGCCTCTATCCCACCCTCCAATCAGTAAAACAAAATCAAAAATTATTTGATATATTTGTATGAATACATCAATTAAAAAATAAAAACCCTCGCTTATGTTTTTCTGATTGGAGGGCGGATAGAGGCCACCCACCCGCCCTACATATATATGATAACTTTAATTGCTAATCGTTGAATTTTGTTGCTAAAAACAATAAAAACCTTTATGCAATAAAAAATAAAACACAATCAAAATTTGAGTCCAAATATAATGTCTTTCTATAGCCAATCTTATATAATTTAGAATTAAAATCTAACCACCCATCATGCATCAAATTTTTATTAATTTACTAATTCAAAAATTTTACCTTTTTAATTTAATTTTTACTCAAAAAGTTTTGTAATTAATTTGATTGGAAACCACGAGACAATACGGAATTAAAGTTTATGTGGGTGGGTGGTCTCTATCCTATAATATTTGTATGAATACACCAATTAAAAAATGCAATTATTTTTATTTATATTTTACAACTTTTAACTAAAACCCTCGCTTATATTTTACTGATTGTAGGGTGGATAGAGGCCACCCACCCACCCTACATATACATAAAAACTTTAATTGCTAATCGTTGATGATTTTGCTACTAAAAACAATAAAACGCTTTACGTAATAAATAATAAAACAAAATCAAAATTTAAGTTTCTTTCTACAATCAAACTTATCTAATTTAGATTTAAAGTCTGCCCACTTGTCAAGCTTACTGTTTTTACTAATTTACTAACTGAAACAATTTACCTTTTTAATTTAATTTTTATTCAAAAAGTTTTGTAATTAATTTTATTGGAAAACGCGATAAGTAATTAAAGTTTATATGTATATGTAGGGTGCGTGCGTGGCCTCTATCCTACCCTCCAATCAGTAAAACATCATCAAAAATTATTTGAAAAATTTGTTTGAATAAATCTGTGAAATTGCAATAATGTTATGATTATTTACGTTTTAGAACTTTTAATTAAAACCATCGCTTTTATTTTACTGATTAGAGGTTGAGTTAGAGGGCACCCACCCACCCTTGCGAGAAAAAATTAAAAATTTTGTTATTTTTTGCCTCTTGCTAACTTTAGGAGTTACATGAAATTTATATAACAACTAATTATAAAGAATCCAAAATTGAGCAAATTGTTAAGAATAGCCATTTTGCATAAACCACATAGTTTTTGAGAAAGAAACATATAGGGGAAGTATTATGATGGCCACATTTATTTGAAATGAATTTAAAACACTAACCTATTAACAATGAATGTTTAGAATCTATGTAATAGTTTAATTCCTGGTTGTTAACAATATAACGTCAGTAATTTTTTTATGTTATCGAATCTTATCCATTAAGGTAAATTTTAATCCAAAGTAATACAATGATAATTTTATGCCATTTACAATGATTCTTTGACGGTTCTTCAAGGTTATGTAATGTTATCTAGAATTCAAGGTCATCTAATGATTATTATATCTTATTTGAATTCTAATCTTTAGGATTCATATATAGCTGCAAAAACTAAAGTTGTTTTAACAGTATGATAAAAGATATTGTTAACACAACTTTAATTTTTCGGACTGAGGAAGCTGTTACTTGTCATCTACCTGAGGAAACCATATGTCGCCAAACATTGATTGCAGTGTTCCAACATTTTATAATTTATCTGATGGTAATTCGAAAACATCAAATGATAATTCAAGATTAATTAGAGTATCCTAGAGATACATAAGATCACTGATAATTCAAGATCTTACTGTTAATTGATCTTGAATTATCATTCATTATTATCATATGTTTTAGGTTCATTATGCCAAAATTATTTTTGGCCTCTGCTTTAAGGAAGTGGAGTTTGATTTGCTATTAAAAATTATTCCTATGTATTTGCAGGATATTAATCTTGGTTATTTATTGATTTTAAGAGAAGAGGGTCTGTAAGTCGGTGAAAATAAAGTAGTTGAGATTTGTTAGGATTGATGGAAATACGGATTTTCACAAACCAGGTCTGTATGGTGTCTATCAATGCCCTGAAAGGTGCTGAGGGCTTTAGGTATAGTATACGAGCGGTGGTAATTAAGGCAGTATCGTCGGCGTAGAAGAGTGGATTTATTGAAATATTTTGGATTAAAAGACATTAACCAACTTGTACCAGGAGATTTTATAGGATTTAAGAAAGGGGAGAACCTTGAGGTAAACATTGCTAGGGAGATAATGTGTTGGAAAGGGAGCTGCGGAGTTTGATCTGAAGGGAGGAGAGGCAAACTATCCAGAAGCTCTAGTACTTGAATTGCAAGTTCAAAGCTACTGCATTTAAACATCAAGCATCGGAGCAAAACGGAATCGAAGGAATTTTTGACATTTTGGAAAAGCATTGCGGATTTATTTCCCTCAAGGTCTGCTGTTTGTCAGTTTGAAGAGAGAATAGCTAGTAGAAGCTTGAAATATTTTGTATTACACGATACCTACCATTGTGTACCAGGAGGTTGTATAAGATGAGAGAAACGGGAGAACCTTGAGGTAAACATTGCTAAGGAGATAATGAGTTGGAGAGGGAGCTGCGGAGTTTGATCTGAAGGGAGCCGTTGTGTAAAAAAACAGTCCAAGAGCTCTAGTATTTGAATTACAACTTTAAAGTTACTTCATTTAAACAGCAAACATCGGACCCAAGCGAAATCGAAGGAATTATTGACATTTTGGAAGATCATTACGGATTTATTTCCCTCAAGGTCTGCTGTCTGGAAGTTTGAAGAGAGAATAGCTATTGGAAGCCTTTACCAATTATATTTTATATCATAAGTGCATTTACTATATACTATTATACACTAAAATTGAGTTGATATAACTATTTCATCAAACTAATTTTACGTTTTATTTTCTGAATTTGAGATAGCTGACTATACAAATTGAATTCTAGTTGACTAATTACATCAAATATAACAAACTGAAACATAGCGCTCATTTATTAAATTACTAAATGTAGTATTTAATTTATGTTATTACTAAAGGGAAAAATTAACTATGTTTTAACCACAAATAATTATCTTAAAAATATTAAATAATGATTATATAATTATTTGTGGTTTAAACATAGTGAATTTTTCATTTCAGTCAAGTTATTACAATCATCTGCACAATTCAAATACGACAGTTCCGTAATTTTACATGCAATATTTATTAACACGCCAGCAAATTATATTTCGATCTATTCACTCCCGATAAAACTAGATTCTATTTAAATATTTACGCGCGCTGAATTGCAAATCTCAAATTCAATCTGAAATAGGTTAATGAAATACAAATAAACTCCAACAACGCAGTACATTTCAATTTAAATGGTCATCATTAAAATTAATTGCCGCGATTTGAACGTGCGCATTATTTCTGTGAAGCAAAACTGTATCCGACCTTCGAAGTGGAAATATAACGCAAATCCTTCAAAATTATGCGACAGACCAGACATAATAAGTAGTTTCGAAGCGTTAAACCGAAATATATTACTCCAAACATAATCCTGGCGCGAGATCAAAAATTTAAATAAACGCCTTATATTCCACGTTTAATATTGCAATATTAAAACTAACTGTATTGAAATGCATGTATACAGTATGGCCACTAACGAAATTTTATTTGAAAAAAATTTTAAAGCTGTGCATGTTTAGTATGAAATTATTAAATTGCTTGTGCATATTTTAGGTTTCAATTACGACATTTTAGAATGTGAACATATAAAACATGAGCGCAAAGTAGAATTTAACGCAATATTTTCATTAACTAAACACATGCAGTTTCAGTTTAGTGCATTTAATATAAACAAGATATAAGTTTTTTTTTTCAATTAGCAAAAGTTAACTTTGATATACAGCGTGTAAACATTTACGTTAACGTCGCGGTTCGTGTGGTTCTTCATTTAATCGACTTTTCCACGTAAACTTATTAAATTAAAAATTAATTAAACACAAATAGTCAAATATAATCAATGTACGTTCGAGTTTAATGTCTAGTTAAAGCAAATTTAAGTTTTACATTATAAACTTTTAATATTAATAATAGATTGGTTTTAATGTTTAAAAATAAACCTGAATAACATTCTTTAAATTATTTGCCTAGCCTAAGTTTTTAATTATTATAAGTATTTAATATTGATATTTTAATACATTTTATATTTAATATTGAGCTTCAGGGTGAGATCAAGCGAATAAAGTCCTCATATTAATAAACAACATTTTTTAAAGGGAATATTTGATTCAAGAAAAATATTGAAAACTTTATCTTAAATACGATAAAACCATAAAAGTACCATCTATTATCTTTATGGTTTTACCGTATCGATGGTTAACCCGGAGAGTTAAATACCTCCTAAGTGAATCTCGATTCCCTGTTCCAACTGCGCTATGCTGATGAGATCCAAAAAGATCGAAATCGGTCCGTGGCTGTTGTTGTCGGGGACGAATATTTAATACCCTATCATAACTTTGCTCTAGGTTTGGGATTACATTTCTATAAAGAAACTTTACCAACATTTTCAACATGGCTGGTTCCATTCTCTGCAATTCTTCTTGGGCCAAGTTAATGTTAGGGTTATTTTCTTTTACTCGTAAGTAAATGTAAACTATCCATTACAGGAACAAATCACGTTTATAAAAAAATGAATTGAAGCATTTAACATTTTTTGCGTTCTTTGGCCCTAAATTCGAAGTAAGTAATATTGATACCTAAAAACATCTGGTAATCTTTGAAGTTGTTTTACACATTATTATCGTGAATTTAATTTTCTAGGTTCTCAAAATATTAGCTTAAACATAACGATTTTACGAGTTGTATCAGAATAAAGATATATTATTTTTATTATGATAAAATTTTTATGTAATTTGAAGCAATACTGATAATATTTAAGAAAATCGGCTGTTTATATTTCTATAGAAGCAATTGGTAGATTTCTTGTAGCTAAAGTTTTTTTTTTGATAAGGTATTTTTGGATCCTTGCAATATATCTCTTTAAATATTTTAGAGTTAGGAATCTGCCTTTTATACTGCTACATTGTAAGGTGTGTAAATTTTCTATCCTGGAATCATTTTATAAAATCCAATTAATGTATTTGTTTATATTCATATCAGTACACGTATTTCTTCCATAAATCCTCTTAATTTCTTTTTCTTATATCAATATATCTACTTCTTTGGCCATCTCTTTTGCAGGTTATATTTTAGCTTATTCGACATGCTTCAACTCAATAGTTTATTTTAAACGTATAATCCTAATATTGTTTAACCATTTCATTTTTGTTTTTTGGTCCTCGTTATGTTAGTAGGTACGGAAAATGAGTATTCACTTCTTTAGATTCATCTGGAGTCCTTCTTGACTTACTATGTTACCCAAATATTTTACAGTGGTGGATTCGAATTTGCTTTTGTCGTAGGTAATCCTCCTCGATTGATGTCGACAGGATTATGAGGTCGTTCAAATACGCCATTATCCTAGTGAGCTCAAATTCTGTCTTGACTCGGTCCATCAATCTTTGGACGGTGACGAGTGCATTTCAATGTCCCAACGGCACCCAGATATATCGGTATAACCCAAACGGTCAACCGTACATTAAGCAATAGCACTTCGTCGCAAGAGGAGAGTGAGAGTGACACGAGGCAAATAGAAAATAGAAAGAGGTAGAAACTACAGGATTTCATAAGTTCTGGAAAGGAGCTCCAAGTTCTTCTTCATTCTCACAGTATCTAGGTTGTTATAAATAAAAGCCCCCTTAGCAAACATGATAAGGAAAATATGGTCCAAGGAAGTAAAAGTAATAAAAATGGGCCAATATATTGAAAAATATAGTACTTACATCAGAGTTGCTAATTGAATCCACCCAGAAAAAACTCCAAATTGAAATGAGGGTGGTTTTTCTAAAAACAAATCGAATAACAATACTTTTGCTCCCAATCTATCTTCATCGACAATTGATAGAGGTAAGGTAAATAAAAATCAAAAGAAAACGCTGAGAAAAGTAATGAGAATAGTAGAAAAGAATAATTATAGTACTGCTACTTCATCAGATGAAGAAAAGAAAAGAAATTTAAAAGAAAAAATGAGTGAAAACAAAAATAATCCAAAATAGAAACAGAAACAAGGTGATGAATGATGTTTTATCCTTGTTAACTGCAGGTCGAATATCCAGATCAAGGAAATCTTCCCCGTTGCGTGGAGGTCATCCATTGATCCTTAGAAGTGGATATGTATCAGGCTGTGTTATCTTGTCTAGTCGTGTGTAATCGATACATAGTCGGATTTTTCCTCTTGGTTTTGGGAATAGTACCGCTAAGGGAGATCTCGTCTTCTAAGAGTTGATTTGTTTCAGTTCTTTAGATGTTGGCCCGCTGCGGCGTAAATCTGTACAGGGGTTGCGAAATGGGCGTGTTGTTGGTATATTCCATAGGGTTCGTAGGGGGCAGTTTTTCTTAAAAAAAAACACTTGTCATCCCTTCAGATGTCGTTTACTGCATTTTTGTCGTATTGATTGAGGATTTGTTCTTCATCATCGGACCATGAGTTTGATTCACTCAAAACTTACTAAGGCAAGGTCCACGTGATGTTCCTACCTTATGTCAATTTCCGCATCCTGGAACGTCTATTGGAACCTGTTCTCCTCGGAATTGAATATTGCGCAATCCGGGTTCTGAGTGATCACTGGTCCATATCTTTGGATCAAATTCGAGAGTTAATCTCAGGCAATATAATTAAATATTTGTCTTTAAGAACCTAAATTATGACCATGTTCTTTTTCGGATGTACAGCATGAGATCGGTACTTTCGATGAAATCTATTCCCAGCAAAGGTCTTTGTGTTTTGTGTATCCGGGACAAACAAGAATGTGTGAAACTAAAGATGTTGCAATCGAATCCGGCTTGATGTGCATTTGATCAATTTAACTCGGCTGGTTCCATCGACTAATATTATCCGGATTGTTCTGTCGGTAAATCTGTACTTCTTAGCTCTTCCTACAGCTCATGACTCCAACGGGCTCCCATGTCGAGGTACTATTTCTAAGGAAATGTGTAAATGCAAGTGTCGACTTTTTAATAATTAGAAAATAGCATTTAATGGAACGCATGAGTTTGGTAATTGGGAAATAGAATGTGTGTCAATCCGGAATTGCTGTCATATCAATATAATGGGAGTATACATGCGTGAACGATTGTGTTTTAAGTTACTTAACTAATTAACAATTACCCACGAGGGCACGAGATGGCGTTGCGTTGCATTTCTATTGAATATTTCTAATGATTCTAAAAATTAGCACTACTAGAGAGTCCAGTCTCGTAGCTGCTAGAAATTTCGAGAGATTCAAAGTTGGCGTGTTCGGCCTATATAAAGCCAGCATCACACGGCTACGGGAGTTTTAATTCCAAGAGCGAACAAACGAAAGTGTGCGAACTAGCAGTCGCCCAAGTTTAGTTTTATCTTGGACATTTTTAGGAGAATTAGACTCGTGTCTGTTTGGGATAAAAAACGAAAAGTTAGTGAAGATAATCGCGTATTTCAAGAGTAGTCTGAGTGGTACTTGCTTGTTACTGGTAATCAAAAACCCATCTGTTTGATGTGTCAAGAATCACTTTCAGCCTTGAAAGAATATATAAATATATTAAAAAGACATTACGATAAAAAGCATGCCACAAAGTTTGATACAATCAAAGGATAATTACGGCAAGATAAAATAAGACATCTTAAAAGTCAGCTTCAACGACAGCAAGCTAGTTTTTAAAAGCAAAACATTGAACATGAAGCGAGCATGAAGGTTGGCTACATTATATCCGAATAAATAGCTTTGAAACCAAAACCTTTTAGTGATCAAGGAATGTATGAAGATTTTACCGATATTGTTCAATTAGCTACATTTATTCGGGGCATTGATAATAATTTTGGCATCACTGAAGATATAGCTGGCCTTTTTCCGATGAAAGGAACTACAAAAGGGTGTGATATTTATGAGTGTTTGATGAGAGTACTGAGATTATATAATTTAGAATTGACAAACCTTTCTGCAGTTGTAACAGACGGTGCACTATCAATGATAGGAAAAAAAGAAGGCCTCATGGGTTTGGTTAAAAAACAGCAAAAATATCTTCCTTTAGTGCATTACCATTGTATCGTCCATCAAAAATTCTTTGTGCAAAATCCACAAATATTGATGAGGTGATAAAAATGGTAGTAAAATCTGTGAACTTCATTAAATCACGCGTCCTCAACCACAGAGGTTGATTCCAAACATTTTTACACGAAATTAATGCCGAGTATGATGATGTGACATATTTTTCTGATGTTCGTTGGCTGAGCCGAGGAAAACTGCTAAAAGGAAATCATGGAAACTAAAGGGAAATTAGTTCCTCAATTTAATGATCACGACTGGCTGCGCGACTTTGAATTTCTCACGGATATTACTCTGCACCTCAATGACTTAAACACCAAACTACAAGGATAAGAAAATCTCATCGATAACATACTTGACACTGTGAAGGCATTTGAGTTCAAACTGGATTTATAGAAAAATTAGTTGTTAAAAAATGAGTTTACGCACTTTCCCAAACCGAAGAATTGTGAATGTACAGATGTGGATAAATATGTCGCAGCAGTAGATTTACTCAAAAAAGAGTTCCAATCAAGGTTTTCTGACTTCAGAGATGATAAAAATTACATGAATCTCTTTATCCGGCCATTCCGGGTATCTGTTGAAGACATGCTAGAAAATTGTCAGATGGGGCTTATCGATTTGCAGCGTAATTCGAAACTGAAAGACAAGTTCGACAAGAGTGTCTTGATTTTAATGCAAAATATGTCTATTAAGACTCGTTTCTTGAAATCCGAAAATAAACCCAGGCAACTGTTTTCTCGTATGAAGAATGTGAAGCCTAAAACAAGGCCGAGAGTTACAGGTGCACATCTGGAAGGCAGTCGACGGGTTGCAACTGCAAAAATCGTCAAAAATAAACATTGTCAAATATCGCATTAATTAGTTGAACTTTTTAACCAATAAAGATTATTGCATTTTAAAATTATATGTTACGTATGTGGTAGTAAAGTGACTACTCCTATTCAACCTATATTCTGATAACATATTCCTGGAAGCTCTCAGGGACCTTGAAAAGGGCATTAAAGTCAATGGCATTTTTATACAAATACAAACGATATGGAGATGACTGATGGCCAAAAATGTAGAAGATCTCCAACTCGTCAACAGAGTAGAGAATCACAGCAACAGCATGGGTCTGAAAGTGAATATTAAAAAAAAAATATGATGATTTCCCGAGACCCAAATATTAGGAGGGTCGCTGTGTTAACTTTCAACGACTTAGCAATTGAAAGGGTGCAAAAATTTTAATATTTTAACTGAAAATCGGATACTGAAATTAAATGCAGAATTGGAATTGCTCGAAGTTTAAAATAGATTTTACTAGCACTGAACTCGATTTTAATCTTAAAATACTGCCCATTAAATGCTTTGTATGGTCAATGCTCCTCTGCGGAATGAAAAGCTGAAAGCATCGTCAATTAATAAAATATAAGCGTTTGAAATGCGGTTTTTTCGTATAGTACTGAAGATATCCTGGACAGCATGAGTTACAAACGAAGACGTTCTACGACGAGTAAGTAGTGATGGCGAACTTTTGACTACAATAAAAAGAAGAAAAGTAGCATATTGGGGAATCAGATTATATCTGTGGGAGCCCAGGTTCGCGAGTTGGACGCCACGCCAACAGAGGGCGACGAAATAATAGCGGCGCGCGAGGCTCGCACGACTATGGTGCATGCCAACAGAGGGCATTAAAATCATTAAGGCGATGGAACGGTCACAAGCAATAGTTAAAAAGGCCTGCATGCATCTCAACCTGTAGAGGCTTGGAATTACCTAAGCTGATGACAAAGACAGCATGTGAAATCCACACAGTCTCGGCGAGCTCATCATAGTTCGCCCGGTCACAGGGCTCATCGAAAAATTAACCTCCGAGGATCTAGGAAGGCGATTAAGAACGACCGGTCGCTACGACATGATACCGCCAACGCTATAACCTACCCTCGACGACCGAAAAGGAAGACGGCCACCCATCCATGACGCCACGAAGGACGCCATAGCTACCGGTACACACACACACAGAATTTGTATATATGTAAATAGCAAATAAGCCGACTTAAAACCCCTTTTGTGTTTGATTGACAACCGCACACGCCCCACAATATCCTTCAAGAAATCACAGAAGACAAGATTGAAGCGAAATGAGGTATAGGAAGAAAACGATGTGGCTCATGAATATAAAACAATGGTCTAAGTGCTATCGATAATCTGATTCATACACTCAGAAGTCGATAAGAAGTGGATCATATTGTCGAAAACATCCATTATTGGATAAATGCATCATAAGAAGAAGATTGCTTAAAGTACTTCCTGAAAGCCTAAGAGTCTGCAGAAGATTTGTGGAATTGCGGTGTGTACAATATCGTGAGGCCATGCATTATGGGTCAATGGTGGTGTACTAATTCATAGAGAGGCGACTCTTTGGATGGTAAATGTATGTTATTTACAAGTGTAGAAGAAATGTTTGAGAGAATAATTCTACAGAGGTGCTTCTGCAGCTGTTGCCGGGCATCGTTTTCTCGGGCGATCCCCGATGTTGTGGAAACCTAAAGCATCTGAGTTGAGGCAAGGCTGTGGCCGAGATGAAAACCTCAGGTCAACGATGATGTATTACTGAGCACATCCGATGCTCAGGTTTTCTTCAACTTATTAAGATAGCTACACTGACCTAATAAGGGCCTATCAAGAGTTTAGCTTAATGTTGTGGTAACGGTTTATTTGATTAGATTCTTCCAGGAATACAAGGACTTATGATAATCTGTTCAATGAGAGTGTTGAGATTACTATGTTGATTTCTGGGAGCGTGTACCCTTTAATGAGGAACGGTCCGGGTTGCGACATTTTATTTTTTGCGGGTCGTACCGTGAAGGATGCTTGTGTTGGTGCGATTGTATCTCAAGTGGAGAGGGTACTCGAAACGTTTTAGTACAAAGGGTGTTTTTCTATTTATATTTAATTGTATCAGTAAGATGCTAATTGCCAATTTTTAAATGATTATCGATGTAAAAGCAATTCCGCAAATCTACAACATAACTTCTCAAACATTAATATAGTTCATGCCTAATGAAGATTGATTCATTGTATTTGGTACAAGGTCTGCCTGCAATAAACATGAATTCTCCAACACTAAACTGCATTATAATTGGGGTACAAGATACGATAAAGTAATTATATTATATACCACCCCATGAGATAAACATAATCTATAATTGAATCAAATTGTATTTCTACTATTTAAAAATTTAAATCAGATACAATTTAATCATTATTACGTTTTTCTTTAACCAGCCATAATTATGCTATGCAATTTTTAAATACTCTTTTAAATATTTTTATGATTAATAATTAATATTTTATTTAAATAAGAACATTATCTGAAACACCTCCACAAAATGTATTATTGTCTGCGTCTTTAGAATAATAAGACGTGTTTTTATTTCCTGTTTACACTATATAACCTTTAACCAATGATGCACGACTTTCGGGCCTACTCTATTGTAAATATTGACAGAAATGTGAAAGAATCCTTTATAAGTCGTCCTTTTTTGTAACAAAGGACGCGGAAATGTGTCAAAGGATATCGTTTCTGTTGAAAAAAAAATTGAGATGTAATATATAATGCTTAATGGTTACTTTCACGTCATATCAGTACAAAGCGTATGGTAAATTGTTATATTTTTCTCACGTTGGCAAATAGTTTTAAATGCATATATTGTATGTTTTTGTTGATCATTATAAATTTATATTTGCATTATCGATAAAACTTTTCTTTAATTATGCACGGTGATGTTAATATTTTACAGGACAATTTCATGAATTCGTCAAATATTTAGTGTATTATTTTAACATATTCGTCATGTAATTTCAAATTATAAACTGTTTATTAATTGAAAATAACCTTATAAAGGTTAAAACCGAAACAATCAAGTGCATTATTTCATTTTTTGTTATTTTGTAATTCATATATAATATTTAAGCGCATTTGATCTTTCTCTTCTTTGCCGTTTGTAATTTAGTGTGTACATTAATTGACAATTTTTAAAAAGAGGATTTCCGTGTAATAAATATATAAATAAATATACCAGGTTCAAAGAGGTATCCGTAGGTCATGGCCTTAAGCATGAATTACAATATATTTTTTCTCTTTAATATGTTAAATTAAATAATAGATATATTTATTAGTATATGTGAAATTAGTAAATTTAACCTAAAATGTTCGAGATGTATTATATATTTTTAAATTCTTGTTTTAAATATAAACCCATCGTCTACAACACGAGAACCGTAAATCTCCGCAATTATTTAAAACACCATCAGCGAAGAAATTTCCAACTGGATGCCAAGCGACGTGAGCCCATTAAATCTAACGATCTAATAATTTAATCCCTGGGATATAAACTAACCCCTCATTAACGGGACGGTCCCCGGCAAATACCGACGGGCCAAAAGCTGCGTCCAAAATAAATTTCGCAATTCGATAAACATTCTCGGTTTGACCTTTGCACGCTTAAACGTTGCGGAAAACGTAAAACTTTTGGCACAGGCCAAAAGGGAGCAGAGTGGAGCAAAAAAAAAAAAAGAAAACACGAGACGACGCGCGACGTAAATAAACGAATGAGCCCAAAAGTGCGTTGTAAAATTGCGAATTAATTTTACTGGACTGTAAAATTTAATTACTGCGTTAAATGAAAATAATGAAGTACTCGAATTGTGCAAAAAAGTCACGTACAGTTTTATTACGTGGCCGGATTTATTTGGCAGGTCAGAAATAATTTTCATGTTATCTGCCAAAAGAATTATATACAGATCGTTCTCTTTTTTTTTATAAAACTCGTAAACTACAAGAAATTCAAATTTACTTGAATTAAGTGAAAACAATTTTTTATAACTTTCAAGTTAAACCATATTACCAATATAATTATGTAAAATATTATTAAATGTCTAAAGTAAACTACAAAGAACTAACGAAATGAAATAAAACACGAAATTTTTAGAATTCTTTGTATTTCAATTATTGTTTATTGTTTGTAGGTAAATATTAAGTCTATCAAATAATAAAACCAATAAACATTTCAAAACAGTGAAAATTAAGAACAATTAAAAGTAATTCATGCTTTTAACTTTCCCTATATAGAAAATACAGGGTGTTAACACTAAGTCGTTACACCCGAAAATTTCAGTTAGAACTCGTTAAAACAAACATTTTTTCTTAGGTCCAATTTGTGATGTGGTACTACAGTTATTGGAGTTCTTTTGATTTTTTAAAAATCGCTATAACTCCCTTATTTGAAGGACTATTTTAAAAAACCAAAAAGTTTCAAAAGTAGCTTTCGGCTCTCTAAAACATTTGTATCTACAATTATTTTTTATTGTTTCAAATGACAAAATGGGGACCGATCAAAAATTTCAAAACAAAATATTTTGATAACCACTCCATCGATTTTTACAAGTAAAACATTTATAAAATCCTTATACTATCTACTCCTAAATATATTTTTAATCTATTTAAAAAAGTCTTTAATCTGTTACTTGAATTACATATAAGTAATTACGAAAATAAAACATTTAAAACGAAGTAGCTTGCTGTCACTGAACAATGAAACAAAAAAGATTATATTTAACAAGTACACGAAACCGAACGAGATACTCGTACTTCAAACTTAAGCCACTTTAACGTTGTCTAGTTTGTACGTACGTCACAAATTGAAATACTTTAGAGTTCATCATTTGTGTGCTTATTGTGTATAATTTTTATGTAAAAATGCACTATTATCAAAACGATGAACTTGTTGGCATGCTTTTATTTTTTGGGGAGGCAAGGCGTAATGCACGAGAATCTTGAAGAAATTATCAGAGAAGATAACCAAATCATCACCAACCAAGTAGGCAGCTTTTCAAAAAAAAATTTGTAGACTTTAGTCAGAGACTGGTTGTTTTTACCCAAAAATTGGTGGGAGTTCCAACAGATTACGTCGAACCCCTGCATTCAAAGACGATGTACTTGATATTGTTGAAGATGACCCATCGACGAGCTATTCCCCAGCTAACAGAATACATGCAAATCATGTGAAAGTTTGGAAAATTCTGAGCCTCTACTCATTCTTTGGATAAAAAGTGCAAGCTTTGGAACCTGACGAGTTCCAGCCAAGACTGTTGTTCTCTTGTTGGCTTCTTCGACGATGTAATTTTCAAAGGAATTTTGAAAAACTTATTCTGTTTCACGAGGGATGGTGTATTTAATTCTAAAAATAATCACGTGTGGGCTGACGAGAATCCCCGCACAACATTTATTTGTACACATCAACAATATTTTGCAGTAAATGTATGGGCCGGAATCGTAGGTGAGCACATAATCGGGCCTTACATTCTCTCCAACCGCTTGCATGGTGCACATTATTTCACTTTCTTAGATACTGAGCTATCGGAGCTTCTTGAGGACTTGCCATTAAACATCAAGCGGAGACTTTGGTTTTAGCATGATGGGACACCGGCTCACACAATGCGAGAAGTTACCGCATTGCTAAATCGAGAATACCCAAGATTTCTATTTCTGGAATCAGATGAAGGCTTCTGTATACAAAACACTGGTAAATACAGAGGAAGAACTAGTGGCTAAAATCGTTGCTGCAACAGATGATATAAAAGGGAAGTTGGCAGTTCTTGCGAAGGTCTCAACATTAAAACACGCTGTCAGGCTTGCGTTGTTGCGAATGGCGATCATTTTGAAAACATATTATAAATATGTAGTGTAATTGTCAAATCTCATCTTCTTTTCTTTTGTTTTATTGTTCAATGACAGAAGCTACTTCATGCTACTTCATAGCATACATTTTATTAACGTTTTAGTTTCAAAAATCGATGGAGTGGCTATTAAAATATTTTGTTTTAAAATGTTTGATCGGTCGCCATTTTGTTATTTGAAACAATAAAAAATAATAAAATAATTGTAAATACAAATGTTTTAGAGAGCCTTTTGAAATTTTTTTAAATAGTCCTTTAAATAAGGGAGTTATAGCGATTTTTAGAAAAACAAAAGAACTCCGAACCGGAGCATCTAATCACAAATTGGAACTAAGAAATGTTTTTCATTTTAACGAGTTCTAACTGCCATTTTCGGCACAATTGTTGCAAAAAATAAAAGCTCTTTAAAAGTTTGTGTTTTAGTTACAACACCTAACAGTGAATTTAAAATGAACTTTCAACAATTAAAAGCCAATACAATCAAATTATAAACTTAAGGATTTATCATTAAAAACTAGAACTGAAAAGCTTTTGGTAAACATTCATAAATCGGAAGTGGATGTGGATGAATGCGTTTTTATTTTTCTCAATTTTTTTCTTTTCAAACAAAAGTTAGAGCGAATAAGAAACTTAACAAGTTTTATTAAAACATATTTTTCATAAAGTACTTAACTTGCAAGAAATAAATTGATAATTTTGATATTGTTTGCCTACTGTTAATAAACTATAGCAGTCATATGAAATTTTTATAACGAATAATTGTAAGGAAACACTTCAACATGGGTTTATGTCTGGAAGGTCGACCTTAACTAATCTGGCATCAAGTACGCAATATCTAAGCCAAAGCCTTGATAATAGAGGTCAAACGGATGTTATCTATACAGATCTATCCCGTGCGTTTGATATGATTGATCATAACATTTTACTTAACAAACTCAGTAAATTTGGTCTTACAGAACACACCATTGCATTTTTGTCATCTTACCTAAAACAACGAATTAACTATGTATATTTTAACGGATTTAAGTCGTTTGAGTTCATTTCGACCTCAGGTGTTCCTCAAGGTTCCAACTTAGGCCCTCTACTTTTTATAGCATTTATTAATGATCTAATTGCATCTCTATCGTCCCCAGCACGTGCCTACGCTGATGATATTAAAATTTATGCCTCGATAAGGTCTTTCGAAGATTGTATGCTTTTACAGAATGATTTAAATACCATATCGCGCTGGTGTTGTACAAACAGACGTTGTCTTAATGTCAGTAAATGTAGTGTTGTCTCTTACACTCGCAAGGAACTAATTACGAATTTTAATTATAATATTGATGGCACTGCAATTCCAAGAAATTCAAGTATAAAGGATTTAGGTGTTACTTTTGATTGTCGATTAAATTTTACAGAACATATTGATAATATCACCCAATCCGCAATTAGAATGTTAGGTTTTTTAATGCGCACCTCTAACAGTTTTAGTAATACTTCGCTTTTCAAAACTTTGTACTTCTCCTTAGTGCGCAGCAAGCTAGAATATGGTTCGATTATTTGGTATCCATGTTATGTAAATAGTGATCTTAAAATTGAGCGTGTACAAAGACGTTTTTTAAAATACTTATCATACAAAGCGGATCACGTATACCCAGAAAGAGACACCGATTATCATCAATTGTTATTAAGGCATGATGTTTGCTCCTTGTCAGCTCGTCGCGAAGAATTTAGTGCCGAATTTTTGTTCAAATTAATTAATAATGTTATTGATTGCCCTTATATGCTAAGCAATGTGAATTTTTACGCTCCAACAGTAGTATTTAGAAATTTACCTACTTTTAAGTTACCATTTGCTAAAAGTAATGTCTTAGGTAAGTCGCCTATAAGTCACATGGGCCGCAATGCAAATAAGCACTTTCGTGACATATTTATTGGTGATCGTCATAGCTAAAAGATATAACACTGAGTTATGTTAATTATTTTGTTTGTAATTTAGTATTTATTTTTAGTTGTTTTTTTTTATATATTATTATTTATTGTTAAAATTTGATTATAGTTACTTGTTTAAATCTTTTCCCTGTATTGGTTGGGAAATAAAAGAAAAGAAAAAAATAAATAATTGTGCAAATTATTGCGAATAGCCTTTTTGCGTAAACCTCATAGTTTTCGAGAAAAATGTAAGGAAAACTGATGATGAAAATGATGTTTTTTACATTTTACAACTTTAAATCAAAACCCTCGCTTATGATTTACTGATTATAGGGTGTGATAGAGGCCACCCACCCACCCTACATGTACATGATAACACTAAATACTAACCGTTGATGATTTTGCTGCAAAAAAGCAATAAAACCTTGTATGAAAAATGAAACATAATCCAAATTTAAGTTTAAATATAAATGACCTTATATATAAAAAATTTAAAAAAAGACCTTTATTGGCATACAAATATTCATATAAATATAATACTATACTACTACTATAATCTTGCTTTTACCCCCTTCTAACTTCTTTTAGATATTCTCATCAGAATATCTACCCCGGCCCCATCCTCTCTTATCCATTCATTCACTTTTTTGTTGATTCCCACCCATTCCTGACACACTCCCTCACACTTCTCTGCTAAATGTGTCCACGCATCCTTTCCATTCTCACATAGCACACATCTAACATACTTTTCTCCCATCCAGCCCTTCCTGCCTCTCTCACCTGACGCACATCTTGCTCTCGCAAAGATGACCTTTTCCTCCCTACTGAGTTCGCTGTTACATAGGTATCTTGTCGTTCTCCCGTGCACCTGCCACCTTTCAAACAAATTATTATACGTACTTCTTGTAATATCTCCCTGCCTTTCCTGAATTTTCACTTCCTTCCCCTTTTCTTTCACACAGGCCGCCACATTCACTCCACGCTCCAACCATTCCTTCCCTTCACACTCCGACACCCCTACAATTTCATACATTTCCCTTCGCTCTACTCTCCACTTTCATTTCTCCATTCCTACACACGTTATCCATACCTCTTTCACCAGTCGTTTCTTCTCTATTCCACACACTTTCATCTCATAACTCACTACTCTCTTCATTGCCTCAATCGGCATACCCCCGTACCGGGGTGTCGACTTTTCAAACTCCAACAAATGTTTCAGGAACCACTACTGCTCTCTCTGTAAGCATTTATACTCACTTGTCCCCCATACATTAAAATTGGCCTCACACACGCATCCCACAGTTTATATGCCACTCTGAAATTATTCGCCATCCATTTTCCCCACTTCTCCCACACGATATCCCACGCTTTCCTTAAATACTTAAATACCTTAACTCTCATAATTACTTCCCCCTTCCATTCAAGCTCTTTCACTCTTTCTTCCCTTCCTTTATTTCTAAATCTCATCCACTCTTATCCATATACCTCTCTACTCTCTTCAGCATATCTTTCATACCTTTACAATCTCTCGCCATTAATACTATGTCATCCGCATATGCCAACATCCACACTTTGCTTCTTCCCATCACTACCCCCACCCGCCTGCCCTTTTCTGAGTACTTCTTCTAACTCGCTTGTGTACAGGTTAAATAATAAAGGGCTCAGCGGGCAGCCCTGTCTCACCCCCATCCATGTCCTAAATTTCTCTGATACATTCATTCCCACTTTCGCCACAGCCCACGTTTCTTCATACACTCTTCTTATCCACTCTACCATTCCATCACTTACTCCTTTCCTTCTCAGGCACTCTATCGAACACTTCCTCGGAACTGTATCGTACGCTGCTCTAAGATCCACAAATACTGCATACATACTACCTCTCTCTTCTATAACACTCTCAGCTATCCTTGCCAGGGTAAATATCTGGTCCCTAGTTCCCCTCCCCCCTTCTAAACCTTCCTGACTCTCCGGCAACAGTTCGCTTCCTTCTACTTCTTCCTGCGATCTTGCATCCAATGCTCATCAACGATATTCCTCTGTAATTGTTGATGTTGGTGCTATCTCCCCCTTTGTGCACCGGGTACATTACTGCCACTCTCCAAGCTGCCGGTATGTTGTCTTCCCCTCTCCACATTCCGTTTAGAAGCTCCCTAAACCTATTCTTCCCCTTTTCTTCTATCTCTTATGGTATTCCCACCTGCCCCTTTATTTCCCTTCTTTTCAGAATATTCCACATTTCTGCTTCATTTCTACACTTTTTTAATTCTTCACTATTTTCTTCCAAAACCTGTATTTTCTTCTTTTCAAATATACTACGATATTTTGCTCTAGCTGCTGCCACCTGCTTCTTCGCCACCCTCCATGAATTCCACCTTGCCTTCCTTCATAGCCTCTCTCATTTCCACTATTATCCACCGTTATATAGCTAATCTTAACTAATCTAATTTAGATTTAATGTCTGCCCTCCCATTATGCATAAAAATTTTATTAATTATCCCACTCGAAAATTTTACCTTTTGAATTTCTTTTTTATTCAAAAACTTTTGTAATTAATCCCACCCTCCAATCAGTAAAACATCATCAAAAATTATTTGAAAATTTGTATGAATAAGTCTCTAAAAATTGCAATTATTTTGTGTTTGCTTACTTTTTACAATTTTCAACTAAAACCCCCGCTTATGTTTTACTGATTGGAGGGTGGGATAGAGGCCACCCACCCACCCTACATATACGTGATAATTTTCATTGCTAATCGTTGATGATTTTGCTGCTAAAAGCAATAAAACTTTTTATGTAATAAAAAATAAAACAAAAATCAAAATGTAATTATAAATATTAATGACTATTAAGGTAATCTAATCTAATTTAGATTTAAAGTCTACCCACCATCATGCACCAAATTTTCACTAATTTACTCACTCAAAAATTGTACCTTTTAATTCCTTTTGTATTCAAAAATTTTGTAATTATAAAGAATTAAAGTTTAAATATATATGTAGGGTGGGTGGGTGGCCTCTGTCACACCCTGCAATCAGTAAAACATCACCAAAAATTATTTGAAAATTTGTATGAATAAATCTCTAAGAATTGCCATTATTTTATCTTTGTTTACTTTTTACAACTAAAACCCTCGTTTATGTTTTACTGATTGGAGGGTAGGTAAGAGGCCACCCACCCACCCCACATATATATGAAAATCTTAATTGCTAATCGTTGATGACTTTCCTGTTAAAAATAACCAAACCCTTTACGAAATAAAAAGAAAACAAAATCAAAATTTAAGTTTAAATATTAATGACTTTCTCTAACTAATCTTATCTAATTTAGATTTGCCCACCCATCATGTATCAAATTTTTACTAATTTACTCACTCGAAACTTTTACCTTTTTAATTTTTTTTTATTCAAAAAGTTTTGTAATTAATGTCACTTGGCAAAGCGAGCGATAAGAAATTAAAGTTTATATGTATATGTAGGGTGGGTGGGTGGCCTCTATCCTACACTGCACTCAGTAATACATCACCAAAATTTATTTGAACATTTGTATGAATAAATCTCTAAATATTGCAATTATTTTGTCCTAATTTACTTTTTACAATTTTTAACTAAAACCCTCGCTTATATTTACTGATTGGAGGGTGGGTTAGAAAGCAACCCACCCACCCTATGCATACATAATAACTTTAATTACTAATTGTTGATAGATTCTACATTATTAATATTAATTTGGTTGATTGAGTTACTTGAAGATAATAATAACTTTGATTAAAACACTTAGAACCTTTCTTCAATATTTTATTTTTATCCAGATGCACATTTCGGACACAAAGTGTCCATTATCAATGGTTTGATACGACCATTGATAATGGACACTTTGTGTCCGAAATGTGCATCTGGATAAAAATAAAATATTGAAGAAAGGTTCTAAGTGTTTTAATCAAAGTTATTATTAATATTAATTCTAATATAATATATAATTTATTGCAATTTTAAATATAACGTAAAAAGTATCTTTAAATTCAAATAACAGAATAGTATAAATATCTACTTAGGCTAGTACCCTGGCGCCAAAGCACCAATTGGCGCCTAATAGGATGCAGTTTGGCAAGCGCATCGAAGGTTCGTTGAAATAATTGGAAAGTTGACCTCAAATCCTACAAGGAAGTTAAATTCTTTTAATACTGGGTTAAATAACTAAAGTGTTCTATTTTGCCCACGATAATGTTTTGATAACGTTTCTAAATTATACCTGGTAAAAGTGTGAAATGTGATAAAACGCGTTTTCGTACTAAAATTTCTTTAATTAATATTTAATTCGAAAAGCAGTTTGTTTTTATTCACTAAAATTTGCAGTATAAAGAATATAAAAATGATTTGTATCGGGCACAACTACTTTATGCATATTTTTTATTGTGGATTATACACTAACGCAAATAACAAATCACGGTTAAACAAAGAATAAAATTGTTGTTAAATACAATTGATTAAATCCATCATCCAAAACTTTTAATATTTACCCTTAGGTATTTAATATTACTTTGATTTACTTGATCGATACAGAATTTAATTATTTAAAATAATATATTTATGCGATTCAGTTTAAATCATCTCGATTGTATTCGTTGAATCTAATTGAAATGTAATTTATTCGTTACATGAATGTTTTCAGTCGAATAAAAAAATACATTAATCTGATATTAATGTACAATCACGCGAAAAAAATAAACGTGATAATTAAAGTAAGCAAAGATTACGATTCCCGCGAGCTGAATAAAGTATTAATCTGATGTGGACGTGAAAAATCGCAAGTCTACAAAATGTAAACGTGACAATGGAAAAAAGGCCCATTTTTATAATTGAGGGGGAATATTCAAATACAAGCCGTCATCGGCAAGTGTAACCCCATTCCGATTTTAACAGTTATAAGAGAACATTTAAAAATATGATTGATGATAAAATTTTATAATTTAAAAGACAGTACACGAAATTAGTACATTTTTTTCTATTCTCGGATGCACTTGAAATTTCTTTAATAACGTATATAAAATTTATTTTTATTTCTCCTCTTATTACAAATTAATATCAATATTCTATATAAATTGTATAATAGAAAATTAATATTGATTAGAGATATATTAAAAAATAGAGGTTTCTATTTGTTTTATCGCATGAATTAATTTCAATTCCAAATTGATTATTCCATTACACTGAGTATTATTACATAAGTATTTGTGATTAAAACATTGTGAATTTTTCATTGTGAATTTTTCAATTCAGTATAAGTATGGATTACTATTGTGTCGATTATTTCATTAATCAGTATATAATATGAAACCCACATCATGATTCATACAAAAGTAATACAACTTCACTGAAACGTCCGTAGAATATATGAACTAATTAATATTTTATATTATGCCGAATGAAAGTTCTGTAAAGTCCTTTTATGACGTTAGCAATTAGCGATGGACGTTAATTCGCATTATGCGAAAAGTTCTCGTGAACAATTAGTGCTAAAAATTCTGCGGGCTTGTTTGTAAAAAAAAAGTCGGCCCAAATATGCAAATCATTTAGTTATCCGTTGCACATGATCGGGATTAAAAGATTATGCGGAATTTGAATGTTGGTACATATTGTGTATTCTTTTTAATAACGCAACATCGCGATTTTCGTGCACATTTGAATTTTAAATGCTTGAAGTGCTGCAATTTCCGTTTTGTACAATATGCTGCGAACTTCGGCGTTTACAATTACATTACGTCGATACAGAAAATGGGATAGTTGAAGTTTGATACGATATTATTGCATTGAGTGGACATTCACTTAACGGGATTAAAGGGGAAGTAGTTTAAAACTGCAATTGCCTTGAAGTTCGGAGTTTAAAGAGTATTAGGCTGAGTGGAGATTTAAAAAAAAAAGATTGTTGATTTATTTCTTTCTGAGGATTGTATGGATATCAAAAATTGAATAAAAGTGTTTGACCCCGACGTGATTTGAACACGCAACCTTCTGATCTGGAGTCAGACGCGCTACCGTTGCGCCACGGAGTCGTTGTAAATACCTTTCAGGTAATATTAACGCCAATTACATTTAATTTATATCAAATAATACTTCTAGTAAAAAATCATATAATGTATCCTATTAAAAAATATTTGATTAAAATAACAGTACTTAAAAATGCACGAGGTACATATTTTTATACTTGAGTAAAAGTAAAGTGGTAAAACAAAATTATCGTGTCTTCTTCTTCATTATAATTAAACGCCTCCACAATTAAACATAAGTGTCCAATTACAAGAAAACTATTTCATAGTCTGCAAATAATACAATTACTTCATTATTACTTTTTATGACGTAATTAACATCTACCGTATAAAAGAGAAAAAAATATTGCACAACAATCAATTACCTACAGAATTGTTACTTATGTTTTTGCGAAATCCACTGTTGAGGTATTCAGTTTGTTACTTGCAATCACATTAATTATTTAATTGTAATTTGTAAGCTAATTAAAAGAAAATTTATTTATTAATACATTTTCCTGTGTTTTAATATTATTGGTATTTCTTGTATTAAATACTGCCAATTTCGAAATCGCAGTTGGCTAGTATAACGGCAAATTACGTTTGTAATCAAATCGAACATTCGTTAGACTGATAATACTTTCGTTGCGAATGATATGCTGTGACATTTTAACAGACCGTAAAATTGGCATTTACTACTCGGCCAGTTTTAAATTTAAACTTGCATAACTGTAAATTGCACTCGAATTAAATACATTTATACATTGAAATGAACCATAAAGGTTCTGTAGAGTGAGTAGTTGGCTCATTATTATTTTTTTATTCTTTTATTTTATTTTTATTCTTCCAAGTTTTTCTCGACCTACCGCGGTATTTTCTTCCTTGCGCTCTTATTTCATATATTCTTCTTGCTGTTCTATCCACCTTCATGCGGCACATATGTCCTAACCATCTAGACCAGGCATGTGCAACTTACGGCCCGCGGGCCGGATCCGGCCCCTGACTTCATTTTATCCGGCCCGCAGCACAATTTTTAAATCTCACTAAACCTGGCCATTGAAAGTAATATATATATATATATATATATAATTTTCATTTAATCTAAGGATCATAAAGTTTTATAGGTATCATAAAGTTTTGTACTGTATTTAGTAAATTCAGCACTCAGTGTATGCAATAAACAGGGAAAACCCCGTCTTATTTGCACTGGTTGTAAGTATGTTGATTAGTGAAGGAAGAATCAACAGAGCAAAAGCACGTAGTTATTTGTAGTGAGGCACAGCAGTTTCTAAATTCATACTAAAGTTATAATTTAACATAATCTTTAAAATGACATGACAGAAGAGAAGAAAAGTTGATATTGAAAATCGTGTTTTTCAAGATAAGTGGACTAACGATTACTTTTTTATTATGCAAAAAAACAAGCCTGTTTGTCCAATTTGCCTCGAAAGTATATCAGTGGTAAATTAATTTAATTTAAAACGCCACTTTACATCAAAACATTTTAGTTATAGTAATCTCAATGGGCAACCAAGAAAAGATAAAATGCAAATCATTCTAAATCTTATTCTGAAGGTGATTTTGTTAAAGTGTCTTAGTGCTGTCGTTAAAGAACTGTGTCCTGAAAAGAGCGACGATATAGAAAAATAGGTCGTTCGATGATATGGCCAACGATATCAAATCAAACCTTAAGTTACGTGCGTCGCAGAAGTTTTAGGCATTTTTAATTGCTCTCGATGAGAGCACAGATACTACCGATACCCCACAATTAGCTATTTTTATTCGCGGAGTTGATATCAAATTTAATTACATGGAAGAATTGCTGGCTCTTCGACCTACGAAGGATACCACACGAGGAGAAACATTTTCGAAGAAGTAAAAACAGCTTTTGATCAATTTGAGCTTAAATGGGAGAATCTAAGTAGAATTTCTACTGACAGTGCTTCAGCTATGGTTGGCTCTAACTTAGGAGTTGGCAATAGAATTAAATTGGAACTATGTAGTAGGAATATTATATTTCACTGCATTTTATATCAAGAAAATTTGTGTGCAAAATCGATCAAATTTAGACATGTAATGAAACCTACAATTTTCCGACTTTTGCAAATCACAAAGATCATGCTAACTTCGAAACGTTTGCAAACGAGTTACAATTTTTAAGAGATGAATTTAACACCGGATTTAAAGATTTTCGCTGCCAAGAAGCAAATCTGAAAATTTTTCCCTCCCCATTTGATGTGGAAATAGAAGAAGCTCTATTTTCATTGCAAATGGAACTCATTGAATTTCAAGGAAAATCGGATCTTAAGGCCATATTTAGAGACACGCCGTTAACCGATTTTTATAAAAAAAATATTTACCAACCGATACATTTTCAAATCTCGCATCTTTGGCTCAGAAAAAAAAATTATTTGGAAGTACATACAAATGTGAGCAGCTATTTTAGAGAATGAAGTTTGTTAAATTAAAAACACGTACAAGATTAACAGACTAATATTTGGAGAACAAGTTTATACTTGTTTATTTAAATCTATTTTCTCTAAGCCAGTTCTAATAAATGACTGCATACATGTACATATGTGTTCCGTTCCTTATAAATTCAAATAAAAGGTCTGGCCCGCGATTTTAGGTTGAATTTGTTTTCCGGCCCGCAGTCTTAATGAAGTTGCACATGCCTGATCTAGACTGTCCTTCTACAACGGTATCGAAAATAGGTTCTATTTGCAGGTTTTGTCTGTACGTCTAATTGTTTATTCTATCTCTTCTTGTCTTCATATAACAGTAAAGGATTTGTATCTTTCTCATTCAAAACATTCATAAGATTCTTCATCCATAAATACTTATTTGCACAGGTAGCAAGAGCTATGAATTTTGCTTCGGTAGAAGACTGTGCTACAGTACTTGCGATTAGAATTTCTTTTTTTTTCTTCTGTCTCTTGTAAATATCTTAGAATCCTATTTAACCCTTTCCAATGAATTTTTCTCGGATCGCTGTGAAATCTACTAAAGAAATTAATAGAGGAACTCAAATCAGATCGTGTGGTTCACGTCAAATACATAAGATATCCAATTAACTTTCTTTACTGTACATGCTCATCAATTTTTCTTTTGCATTCTTCAATGGATTTAACTTCCATTGGCTCGCTCACAGATTTTCAGTCATTCATGTTGAATCTAATTAATTACTTTAGAATATAGGCATGTTGACTCAGAAACATTCCCCGTTCATCAGTCGCCACCTTAAATCCTAGAAATATTGTTAATTTGCCTAAATATTTCATTCTGAATTTACTTATCAATGTGTTTTTAATTTTTCATCACCTGCAATAATTATGTCGTCAACATATAAGAGAAAATCAATTATAACCTTTTCATAGGTTCTTATATATATAAACAGCGATCAGCTTCTGAGATGACCAAACCGAGTGTCTTGTCTGAAGTTATCAAAGGTGCGACTTCAAGCATTTCCCGCATCAATACTTCTTCATCCAAGTCACTATGCAAAAAAGCATTCTTAACGTCCATTCGATACACAAAGAAATCATTTTCATTCACCACAAACAGTAACATTCTCAAAGTTGTCAATTTAGCGACAGGTGCATAAGTTTTATTATAATCAAAACCAAAACGTTGCGCACACCCTTTAATCACTAATCTTGCTTTTCGATGTACTTTGCCATGTTTATCAGTCTTTGTTCTAAACATCCAACGATTACCTATGGCCTTTTTGCCCTGTGACAACTCACATAAAGACCATGTTTCAAATTCACTTAATGCACTTAATTCTGATTCAACAGCTCGGTACCATTCTTGTCATCTTTAACGTCAATATCATCGTAGTCGATGAAAGCATTCTCAACGTAGGCTTTTGCACTGTGTACTAACACTGCGTAATCATCCAACCATGCAGGTTTTGTTCTTGTGAGTGAAATCCTGCGTATATCTCTAGAATGATCTTCTTCATCCTCTTCTCCTAGTTGATCATATATTTCTGTGTTTTCTTACTTAACTTCTTCAGCAGCTAACCAAAGTTTCGATTCAGTTTCAGATTTTCCATCAGAAGATTGGTCCATCATTAGTTTACCAGAGTTTGTATCCATTTGTACAGTATTTAATAAACAAATATTCCAGCGTTTTAGATGAGAATTGTCCTTTTGTCAGCTTCTTGGGCACATGCAAATATGCTACACAACCAAACACTTTTAATCTTTTAACGTTTTGTTTTGAACCATACCAATAGCTCGCTGATACATTTCCGTTGAGTGCACATGTTGGACTCCTGTTCAGTAGATATGAGGCTGTCCTGACCGCTTCAGACCAATAACTTTTGTCTAGTTTCGAATTGAATAGTAGACAGCGAGCTTTCTCACATATTGTTCGATTTACTTTTTCAGAAACACCGTTCTGCTCAGGAGTGTATCTGGTTGTGAATTCATGCTGAATCTTTAAAATAATTTGCCATCTCCTTCGATACGTATTCCTCAACAGTGTCATAGCGAAATCTACTAATTTTGCTATTGAAATGTACTGTTGACATTTCTTCATACACCTTGAATTGTTCAAATACTTCAACGAGTAAGCCACCACGAAGTGTGTGTAAACATCTGTGGATGTAACCATATATTTATATCCATCATATGAAATCTTCGTGATTGGACCCATGACATCACTGCAAACTAGCTGCAATGGTCGTGTGGCTCGCTTTCATGTTTTATAGCATGGCTGCTTTGTCTGTTTGCCCTTCACACATATCTCACATGTGTCTGACTGTGATGATTTAGTTTTTAAATGCATTCCTTCCACTTTCTTTTTGTTCTTTTTTGTGAAATTCTAATGTTTTATGGGTTAAGTGATAGAGTAGCCTTAATGGCTAAACTTCACCCATTTTTTGAGCAAATAAAGACGTTTATTATTATTATTATTATATATGCTTTCTGAAATATGTGCATTTATTTCATATTTACTCAAATTTAAAACATATAACTGTTGTTTATTTAATTTTGCAATAGCAATCACTCTTTCATTTTTATAAATTACACCTTGACCATTGTCAAATATCACCTGAAAATCATTCTTTTCTAGTTTTCGTACGATAACAAATTATGTTCTAAACCGGAAACAAGTAGCCTTGATCGTGATCAATGTGCTTCTGCCGTCTATATTGTTGTATATTTGCATTTCGTCAATGCTGTCAGTTTGCATAGTTGCACCAGTTTTAATTTTAGTAGGGTATTTGAGCAATTTAACATTTACCAGTGGTGTCTTTTCATTGCCCAGAAGTTCCGTTGATCCCGAATCAAAAACCCAATCGGACAATGGAGATCCGCCAATATGAGCTGAGAAACATAAAGCTGAATACTCTTCGTCTTCATCCTCTTGTTTACGTGTGCGCATTGCTGCCTTTACTAAAGGTTTTTTTATTAAGTCCACTATTCTCTACCCCGCAGTCCGCATGGTAATGCCCAAATATTCCGCATTTATGACATAAGCATTTGATTCTTTATTCTTTATTAGCTTCGCTTCTCCTGCTTACAAAATTAAAAAAAAAACTTTAAAAACAATACACGATGTACGTACATTTCATATAAAAAATACAAATAATCCGAACGTTTTGCTTCCTCGTCTAATAGTCGAGATTTTTTGAATTTCGGTTTTAGTTCTTTTTTGGAAAGGGTTTTAATGGCTGTTACTACACTATTGTACTTAGCTGGCATTGTGATAAGAAAATGACAATTTATGTCAGTTTCTTCCAAGGTGGCGCCTGTGTTCTTCAATTCCCGGATCAATTTTTCAAAATGATCTGAAAGCGGCTCCCGAGAAGAGTTACATTTCATAAGTAGTAGCCTCTTTCTTGACAATAACTCTTGATAGTGTCATTTAAAATCTTCCAGATCTCGTAAGCACTCTTGCAATTCTTTATGTACTCTAAATGACTATCTGCAACACGCTGTAGTATTTGATTGCGACATTTTAACTCTTTTTTTCGATTTTTGTTCTTACCCGCCACTTGCTCTGCTGTATCGCCAACTCGACCATGAGTCCATCTTCGTAAGATGTTTTAGTAATTTCCAGAAGATCGAGTTCCACCAGCAATGTACTCAAACGAAATTTCTAATTGCTGAAGTTAGTTCCATCAAATAAGGGAATTTAGCATTTATCTAAAGAAAGAAAAATAATATAATGCACGAAAGAATATAACGCACTTTTCAAATGTCTTCTATTCTCACATGGCCATCAACATCTTTTCCAGGTATATAACACATAAATGTATCTCCTATAATGAATATTAGGTCTTGGGTGCTTCTTCCTCTTCTGAAGCTACATTATCTTCTATAGTTTCTTATTTTTTCATTATTCTTGCTATTATCTTTTCTGGGACACTTGTCAGTTTTATTCCCCTATAGTTTCCACAGTATCTTTTGACTTCCGTCTTGTATATAGGTAATACTATCCCTGTATTTTATCATGTTGGTACTACTATATTGTTTACGAGGTTTTCAGTAATATATATAATCATGTCAGGTGTTATATCGTCTTATCAGGTGTTTTTCCAACGTTTCACTTTTATATAGCCTCTATTGCTTCTTTTTCTTATATTTAATCGGTTTCTAGTAGTTCTATTATTACTTCTAGAGTTTCAATTTGTTTCTATTGTCTCTTCCTGTGCTTTTATAACTTCTTCAAAATATTATCTCCATCTTTCCATTATTTTACCCTCTTCTGTTATTATGTTAACTTCTTTGTCTTTTATATTCATCTTATTATATTCTTTCTTCTTCCTCACTTGTTTTAGTGTTCCGTGGAATAATTTTTAATTGTTTCGCTAATTACTTGTCTTTTTCTTTCCAAATTGCCTCCTCGATTCTTATTTGGATCTCTTGACTTCTATCTTTACTTCATTCATTTTTGTTTTATATTCATCTTAGTCTTCTCCCTTTTTTGTACTTAGGTATATTTTCCATTTATCTTTTCGGTCTTTACTTTTTTCTCCTAGTGGGCTATTATTAAAGTCCATGTTTCCTGGTCGAATATATTTGTTTTTACTATCAGAAGTCTTTCGTTTATATATTTTCCTTTATATCTTTTATTTTATTTGAAGCGCTTATTAATCTTACTCCGCCATTCGGTCTTTTTTCTTCTTCTACTCCTGACCAAAACATTCAGTACCTTATAATGTATCCATTTCATTCCTTTACATTTCTTACACTAATAAGCCATTAAGAATGATTACAAAGTTCTAAAAATGTACATCTGGTAATAATAAAATAAAAAACAAGTGAAGCAAAGAATTTTATTTAGTTCATCATTCGTTATAACATTATTAAAACCACTTACACTGAGCTAAAGAACGTTCTTTAAAGAAGCCCAAACATCTCAATGCTTGCAAGCTCTTCTTTCATTAACCTCAGATCTTCCTTGATCTTATCAAATATTTGCTACTTTTTGTCTCTATCTTTTGCATCTCAGAAACCATATTATTAGTTTGGGTTTCAGTTTTCCCAAGTGTTTTCCTTAAAACTTGCAGTTTTTCCTCAGACTTTCAGTCTGGACCTAGATGTGGTGTTAAAATATACTCCGGTAAGTGATTCTTTTGAAGAAACTTGATCACCATCTAGAGTCACACAATCTAGACCTGTAGATCAGATTTCTACAGATGAGAATTTTTCTGAAAAGATACCTCATAGCCTTATCATACTTCTCACCAAAACGTAATTTTGATATCTCATCCTGTGGATATTCTTGTGCAATGATATTTAGCCTATTCAAAGTCATATATGTTGCTTCACCTGGCAACCGCATAATAAAAGCTTTATTTTGATATACCACATGAGTTGATTTATTATGTTTAAACTCTGCAGCTGTGTTTTTTAAAATCTTTCAAATGTCCGGAGTAAAAGTCAATCAAAACCAATCCGTGATTGATATTGACAGAAACAGTGATTATAGGCATTGGTTAAAAACACTTTCTTTGGAATTTAAGAATTTTTGTCTCTCTAGTGAGTCAACAAGCGCATTGCCTTACCGATGTCTGTGTAGGCAAGCCATATATCGTCGCATTTGGATCATATTTCTTAAGTGATTTATATAACTTCCACATTGATTGTGATCGTTCATTAGTTTCGGCTTGAGTCTTCGAGCCCATCGCTCATTATGTAGTACGTACAATTTATGCCTCATTTAACAAGCTAGTTTATGAACTTCCATATAAAAGAATGAATCCCATGTGTTCTGATTTCTCTAATAAGAAATATAAAACGAATCCTTTTAAGAGTATTTCTTCTTGTCGTAGAATAATTAGGAGCTGTGAACATGACAAATAAGAGCTTAGGGAATGAAATGAAGAAGTAGACGAGAAAAGTGACGGTTTTTTAAGCACTTGATAACGATGCCATGTAACAACAACTGTTAATTATAACAAAATTCATAGACGTATTCCTTTAATATTTGTGATTAGTCTGTCTACTCCTCTAAATCTTTGTTAAAAGTTAGAAGTTGTTTTCCTTTCATGTGGTTTCTGAGATGCAAAAGAAAGAAACAAAAAGTAGCATTTTTTGCAAGCATTGAGATGTTTGGGCTTCCTTAAAGAACTTTCTTTAGCTCAGTGTACGTCTAATTTGGAAGCAGTGCAAACTACTAAAAAAGGTTTAATAAGAATTATATCAGAAACTACTTTCACAACTTTCTGTTGCTGATCAAGCATAGGTGGATTCCTTAGACGATGACATCCAAAGACTTCAGAAAGAGAACAAAGAGGCATTCTACATGTGTATGAAGTTAAAAGCAGAGAAAAACAATTTAGATAACTGTATAATTTGATACGTTGCCGAAATAAGGTAAATACAAGAAATTTCCTTTAAAAATAAAAAACGACAAAATTAGAGATGGATGAAATTGACAAGAAGGTGGATAAAATGAATAAATAATATGAACACGAAATACAGAGAAAAAAATACAGAGAAATTCTGGTCGAGATTGAATATAATAGCTTAAGTCCAAAAAGAGAACAAAAAAAATTCAAGAATAAGCAGTTGGAGTTAGACAATTGGAAAAATATCAAGATAGAATATATAAAGATACAAAACACTTGGAAAATTTGCAAGCAAACAAAATCTGTTGGAATAACAAATACAAGAGTTTGTGGAGAAAATCATTCAACTGTGAACTTTGCCATCTGATGATCTATACATAGACTCTTGTATTTGTTGTTCCAACAGATTTTATTCCTTATGCAATTCTGATTCTAAACCTTCTTTAGTAGTTTACACTGCTTAGACTTACACTGAGCTAAAGAACGTTTTTTCTTAATGATTGCAAGCTCTTTTTTCATTAACCTCAGATCTTTTGTGACCTTATCAAAAATTGCCTTTACCTTGCTATTTTTATCTCTGTATACTCCATCTCAGATACCACATTATTAATTTGGCTACCAGTTCTTCCCTTAAAACTTGCAAATTTTCTTGTTTTCTGCATTTTCAGTCTGGACCTAAATGTCTTGAAATAATATTTGAATAAATTTGATCACCATCTAGAGTCACGTAATCTGTACCTGTAGATCTAGCCAATTTTGTAGCAACGTTGTTGGCGATACACAGAAAAATTCTAAATATCTAAACTTTCACAAACTTTAACAACATAATCCATAAAATAGTAAAACAACTTAGAGGAATATATAAAAACACTCAATTTCGCCACTTTGAAACTAAAATTTTAAAATATAATACAAAAAAATCTAAAACAGACATCAAATTGCAAAAGTACTTACGAGAGATCTGGAAGATATTAAATGACACATTCAAGAGAGAAAGCATTACTGATCAGTTATTGTTGAGAAATAGGCTGCTACTTATGAAATTTAACTCTTCTCCAAATACGCTTTCAGTTCATTTTCTCAATTTTGACAAATTGATCCGTAAATTGAAAGACACAGGCGCCACCTTGGAAGAAACTGACGTAATCTGTCACCTTATCATCACAATGCCAGCTGAGTACACAATAGTGTAGTAACAGCAATTGAAACGCTTTCCATAAAAGAACTAAAAACGAAATCTGGGGATATTACAAAGAAATTCTGGTCGAGATTGAATGGCTATAATAGCCTAAATCCAAAACGAGAACAAAAAATCAAGAATGAGCAATTAGAGTTAGACAAATGGAAAAAGGCTGGAAAAGAAACTCAAGATAAAACAGATAAAGATGCAAAACACTTGGAAAATTTGCCAGCAAACAAAATCTGTTGGAACAAAAAATAGAAGAGTTTGTGGAAAAAATCAATCAACTGTGAACTTTACCATCTGATGAACTATACACAGAATATACCAAAACCTCTGTTTAAGGAATTAGAAAAAAAAATAATCAATTGAAAAAGTTCAGTCATGTCAACGAGAAAACTTTAGATCAATTCATGAGCTTCTCTGATCAAAAAAAAAAAATACAGAAACGAAAGAAAGAACTTGATCGAGGTGATGAAATCATAAAAGAACTTCAGATGCTCGAGGTGATAAAGATGGATGCCATACAATTTACTTTTAAACAAATTTTAAAATATTTCTCAGAGGTTTTCAAAACACTAGTCCCAATAGGGAGAGGAAAACTAGTGGTGAAAACAGTGGATAATAACGAAGGACGAGAAGATACAAACACCGGCGTCTTCACTGGAATTGAAATAAAAGTCTTTTTCGCAGAATTTGATGCTGAAATGAGAGGAATAAACTAATTTGGTAATATAAAAATCTGCGAATTAAATAAATAAGTTTAAAAGTTTTCAAGCGATGAGAGATGAATATTTACTATGATTACTAGAATATGTGTATGAGCATGTGATATAAAAACAAATTAAATATAAAGGGTGTATAAAAAGGACTTAACCTATATATAGGAACGTATGATAATATAGGTCCTATATTATCATACGTTCGGTTTGTTCAATTATTCTTGAACAAAAAGTTACTGTCAGGTGTGGGGTTCGAACCCACGCTCCCTTTCGAGAACCAGAGCTTAAATCTGGCGCCTTAGACCGCTCGGCCAACCTGACATACAAGTTACAGCATACAGTTATAATTTAAAAGTAATAATTATAATTATTTACATTTACATTCATAAATTCTCTTAACTTTAAATGATATTTACAGTAAAATATTAGTCAAATTAAATATACTATCATATTATAATCTCAATATCTAGTTTTATTTAATTCTTAGTTACAATTAGAATTAGTTTATTTAATGTAAAATTAATACAAAATTCACTTATATTTTTTTTAATTTGAAGACTAATTATTAGAGCATAACAATAATATATACATACTATTATCTCTTTAAAAAAATTATTAGTTTTCGGTGCGGTATGTGTCTTCAAAAATCGACCTATATAGTTATTGACCCGCATAACTTTATCAACTGATAATGATAAAGTGATTTATTACAAATTCGATTAGGCCACATGAAGCGTTATACAATTGATTAATAATAAAATGGATCATTGAATTTATTATTATTTTATTTTATAATAAGTTTATTAATTGAAATACTTAATTAAAAGTACCATGTATTAAATATATAACATATATTAACACCACAATACATTTAAATAAATACGTACACGACTTGACTTAAGTTATTATCACTTAATAAGTGTTTTTGATTTGATTTAGGCACTCATTATCAATTGCCTATGAATGCAATTTAATCAAATACCTTAAAATAGCTACACACGTTGTATGCGGCATTCAATGTTGCTGAATTATCAATTGGAGACGCTTTGATGTGGCTCATTGTATATATGGCTATGCGAGATAATATTAATTAATTAATTCATTTCGACGATCAATTACCTATTCTGCTTAAAGAGCAATTTGGTATTACGTCAAAAGATGTATTTAATTGGAACCATCTATTAGATATTAATTATAATCCATTATAAGGTAAAGACTGCTTAATTAATTACACTGGTGTATGTTATTCTAAAAAAGATGCTAGTTTCTATTGCGGCGCTCTAGGTGCTAATTATAATTAATTACAAATGTGGCTCTAATGATATTACATGGGGGAATATTCTAAATTATTAATAATGTGTCCCGGGGGATGCGAATTAAAACAGCTGACCCCGACGTGATTTGAACACGCAACCTTCTGATCTGGAGTCAGACGCGCTACCGTTGCGCCACGGAGTCTTGAAATTTTAATTTTACGGTTCACATTTAAAATTTAAACGGACATTAAATTTAATTATTTATTGGTTTCACCTTTGGTTAAATATGTATAGCAGTATCTCTTGTTTGGGCGTGAAACTAAATTTTAGTTGTAGAAACACAAGGAAATATATTATAACGTAACATTATCCTTGAAATTATTGTCAAATTATGTATTGTGTTTTAACTATGAGTTTTTACTTTTTTGTGTAATTTATGAAGCTACATATTTTTAAATTTTGGAATGAAGGAAATGAATAAAACACAAATAGAAATATAGCTCCTTTAAAATATCTGTATCTAAAGATTATGATAGCAAGATGAATGATCCAAATATCTGGCCTCAAGGTATACGTGTACGATTAACATTTTTTGTGTCTCCGACGTTAACATCGTTAATTGTGTGTATTTGGTATGGTATTTATCTAATAGATTCGTAACAAATTTAATTAATTCGAAGCTTATCTTATGAAACATCACAATAAATTTGATATTGTCAACCTTGCTGAATAGAATGTTTTAAATTTAAATGATCTAACTGTTAATTTGGTTTTCTTACGCTCAGAATTTCACCATGGTAGCAGTTTAATTTTAACGAAACAATGCGTAAATTTAAAAGAAATCAAGCCTTTAGTTAATTTATCAGTAGAAAAAAATTGTCAACAGTATAAATTATTATTTATAATATGTGTATCGTTTTCCCAGTGAAGATGAGAATAAATTTATTAATGTGGTGGGTGAAGCTGTAGAAACAATTGAAAATCACTATCAATCACTAATGCCTTACATATTCGCTAGATTTGTAGATCTATCTAAAGTCTTCGACTGTGTTTATCACTTCATACTACTACCAAAATTAAATTGTTATAATATTTACTCGAATGAATACGCTGTGATTCTATCATATTTAAGTGCCCGCAAACAAGCAATTTTTTGTTTGTGCCACAAGGATTAATTATTGGGCGACCGTTATTCATAATAATATATAAATAAATTGTATGTCATATGTGAGACATAAAATTTATGAAATATACCGATATAGTTCTTTATGCTGATGACACCACACTAGTAAACAAAAAAAAACGCCTAAATGAAGTATCTATATGTCACAGCAATCACAAAGCTCTGTTCTGATTTCAAAGTAATTGACTCTCTGTAATGAGTTAGAACAGTAAAATCAAAATAAGGACCAAAATTCTTGGACAGCAAAAGAAATAATAAAACAAATCAAACTAAGAAACAAATTACTCAAAAAACACTTAAAAATTAACGATAAAACACAGTATAAAGAACAGAAAATGAGCACAACTCAAAAAAAAACGAACAAAGATTCAATACTATGAAAATGTAAAGAATAACACTTGTTTTGTTCCAGTTTTAACTTTGATAATGGTCTGCGAAGACCGAAACACGTGTCAAGCAACTGAAAATAAAAACAATATGGAACAAAACAAGTGTTATTCTCCACCTAATAGTAATATCTGTTTCCATCAAGAGTGTAGCGCAACAAGCATTAACTTTACTATGAAAATGAATTACAAAAAGTAACCCTAATGCACTATGAGAAAGCATAAACAACCAAATAAATAAAAACTAAAGAAGCAAACGTCGTAGAAAACTATGCAAGAAAGATCACTAATAAAAGCATAGAAACTCCACACGAAATAAACGCAGACTTTTCTAAACTAGCGGGAAATTAAACTAATGGTACCAAGTCACCCTCTATAACAACAACAACGACTAGAAGGGATATTGACATTTAAACTTTAGACAAACAACATACCAAGAAATTGACAAAATGAAAACTAATCTAAAATGCCTTAAAGCACCAGAGTTGACAAAACAGCAAATAGCAAAATCCACTATAAAATAAAAATACTCGTAAAAATAATAAATATTATACTAGAGCAAGGAATATAATCATATTTTATGAAACAATCGGTTAATATTGCCAATACACAAAAAAGGAGACAAAGCTAACGTAGATAGACCAATTATCATCGCTTAACAAAATTTTAGAAAAAGCAATACAATTACAAATCACAGAACACCTTAACAAAAACAACAATACGCATTCCAACAGCAATATATACAGAGAACGACCTTATAAACTACATTAAAACCAACCTAGATAAGAAACAAGATATAGAGCTATCGACACAATCTTTAAACCAAAACTGATGTAATGAAATGAACCTGATTAAAACTTATTTAAAGAATAGACCACAACAACAAAAGTAAACGTTACAGAAAGCCAACAACTCGAAGCCGAATTCGGAATACCGTAAGAAGGCAGTTTACCTCCAACATTGTATATAAAATATATGCGAATGATCTCCTAGAAGTTAACCTCAAGGGAAATAAAGTATACAGGGTGACTGACGAAAAACCTTTGGTGCTGTATCTCACTTATTTTTTATCCGATTTTAATAAATAAAACATCAAATTAAATGATTTTTAAAAGACTTTAATATGAACTGTACTGATATTTTTTCCTGCATCCAGTTTTTGACAAAAGACGATCAACTTTTTTTTTCAAATTGCACTGTATATATATTTTGTACTGTTTCGCAAGGAGATTTTTTTCTGAATCTAAATTTGTAAACGATTTTATCCATTCATCAAACCAAAGACGAAAAATTGAGGATTAAAAAAAAAATAAATAAAAATCAAATACCCATAGTAAACAATATACAGAGCCTATTCCAAATGTCAAAAGTGACAGTGACAGCCATTGATACAATACTGCAACGATTTTTAATTATTTCATAATTAAAATGTTGCAATATTTCAAAAACTGTACTAGAATTTTGTGCTTCTACAGAAATCGTTTTTCAGTTTTTGAAATCTTGCAACTTTT
This sequence comes from Ontholestes murinus, assembly GCA_963969525.1. NCBI lineage: Eukaryota > Metazoa > Arthropoda > Insecta > Coleoptera > Staphylinidae > Ontholestes > Ontholestes murinus. The sequence goes on along the minus strand of OZ018390.1, from coordinate 17,942,857 downwards.
TTATTGAAATTTGAAAAAAAAAAGTTGATCGTCTTTTGTCAAAAACTGGATGCAAGAAAAAATATCAGTACAGTTCATATTAAAGTCTTTTAAAAATCATTTAATTTGATGTTTTATTTATTCAAATCGGATCAAAAATAAGCGAGATACAGCACCAACGGTTTTTCGTCAGTCACCCTGTATACCATGCACTCTTTACTTCATAAAATAACTACCTAATCAACATCTGAGCAAATATAAGAAAAAACAATATAAGTAAGCTACAAATAGGACAAAAAAAAATATTCAAAACATGAATAATCTAGAATGAAGAACAAATATGGTAACAGTAATATAACATACTAATGATCTACAAAATCATTAATAACCTTATAAAAAGCAATATAGCATTACAAACAAACATGGAAATTCATTAGTACGAAACAAACAAAAAAATCGAAAAAATATAAAACAACAAAATACTCTATTCTATAAAAAATCTGTTCAAATTTTATTAACAATAAAGCATCTGTGTAATTACATTGTATTTGAAAAAGTAAAATTTTTAGGTTTCATATTAGAGTTGAGAAGCTCAGGTGGATGTAACCTCAAAAAAAGTATACTCTTGAATCTTCTAATTACGTAACCTAAAAAATGTGTATCAACTTATGTATTAAATAATGCCTATTTAATTCCCACCTCCAGTTTGGTACCATTATTTACATCCTCAGAAGCTATTTGTCTTACAAAGAAGAACCATTCAGGCCTTTTCGTGTGTGACCGAAATTTTTGTAAAATTGAAAACTTATATTTGAATATATTATGTAAGCACATTGAATAAATAAAATACATACATAAAATACATACATTGGTTCAAGTAATCTATCGATTGGACTGTAAACCTCTTTTCCGTCGATTTAATATACCCTTCTATGTGTGTATATATTAGAATATTTACTCTAAAATTAAAAATCTCTAATCTCAATATTTTTCTAGCAATATCACATATGTATCGCCATTACCTTCATATCTCAAATTCTTAACAATTTTAACGTTTCCTAACTTTTAAAGATGATTATTTGAATAAAATTAGGTTTTTTTGGGTTACTTGGAGACAAAGGTTTGTAATAGTAATAATAATAATAATAATAAATCTCTACATTTCATGAAATATATATGTACAAAAAAATCAATTAAAGAGTAGGTAAAATTCAGTGAAGTTGTTACCTCTTACTGCTCTTCCACTTAACCTACTTACAACAAACTAAATCGAAAGAAAGAACATTCTAACGAGTAGAGAAAATTATATTATGAAAAGATAATGAACCTTCATCATCATCAAGGTACAATTTTCCTATAGAGCAATAATTCTAGCTAAACATAAAATCAAATTAAATAAGTCTTCAAAATTAGTTAGCATATATTTCAAATAAATTTTATTTAAACAGTTTATTTCTTTTATTTTGTTTCGAGAAAATGTAGTGTTCAAAAATTCAGTAGTAGCTCTAAATATAAAAGTGTACATCTCGTTAAAGTAAATAATCGTTTGTGACATCTCTAATTTAGTGATTATCATTATGCACATATTATTAGCCACTATTGCAAATATAACTTAATTTATATGAATATATATAATCGTGCCAATTGCTTAATATGGTTTTCTGCAAAGGAATATCAGCACAAAAATTTGCTGATTTGCATCTAAGAAAGATATAGCTGAAGGAAAAACTGAGTTGTAATTAAAACACGATAAGTTTATTTCACTATAGTTTGCAGCACTCATATCTAACGTAGATTATATAAACTAAAAATCTAATTCAAAAGTACTATAAAGTAGAAACCTCCACCATCAAATATTGTAGGAAAAAAAACTAAAATTTCTTACCAAATTTCTGTCTTCATAAAAATGTAGGTGATCATTATTAGAAACGAAAATTTCTTTAGTATATCCTGTTTACGAATACCTTACTTTTCAATGCCAGACAAAAGGCGAATTATTCTGATCATTTTATGACCAAGAAGAAAGAAGAAGAATATATCAATATAATAAAATAAATTAAATATGTTTAATTCGATAAACTAGTTTTCTTCATCTGTATTGAATTAAAATATATTCCAATAACCTTGCTTGGCTTTCTACATAAATAAATGGGTGGTTTTGGGTTGGTAGCTTTCATAGATTTGGGCAAAGCATTTGATTGTCTCTCAAAACATCCTTTTACGAAAGCTATGCTATTGCAATTCTTACCCTTCAAACTGCAGACTAATAAACTCTTATTTCGTCCATAATATGCCCAGTTTAACATCACTTCAACAGAATTAAAGTTAGCACATGGTGTCCCTCAGGGATTAATCCTTGGCACATTGCTAGTCTTACTTTACATAAATGATATACCCTCCCAAAAGTGTAAATCATTAATAGTATTATTTGCAGATGATACGACACTAAAAACTTGGTTAAACGCTACTCAGGGCAGTTTAGCCGTTGGCCGTGCATGCAACTGGTTTACAGTAAACACTTAATAAATCCAGAAAAATCAAATATATTGTCTTCTCTTAAAATGAACATCCCAAAAAGAAGTGCTATTTTTTTAGCATTAATATTGATTTTAAAACTAATAAAACATATTTTGATTTCCTTTCTTCACTAATATTATGAATTGAATTGATTCTAAACTAAACTTAATTGGTGTAATCATGAAATTGCAAAATTCAAAGTGACCCCGACGTGATTTGAACACGCAACCTTCTGATCTGGAGTCAGACGCGCTACCGTTGCGCCACGGAGTCTTGATAACTTTGTTTTGCACCTGAAATTAAAATATAAATAATATAAAGTGACATAGAAATCCGAAATCCAGTATAAATAATTTTATTTTGATAAAAAAATATATTTAGGCTTATTTTGGTGAAAGGAAAAAACAATTAAAATTAAAGCTGTATTAGATAATATTTTCGTTTTTTATTCAACTTGTTGTTTATTTAGTGGTGCACAAGGTAATTTTACTGAGTGCGGTTCTAAGCTATTGTTATATTTTACAATGCCTAAGGTGCAAAGGCGCGCAAATTATGATAGAGGGCGGTAAGTTTTACTTAGAGAGGCTGGTCTTTCTTTCCGAGAAATTAGGGACAGGGTGCACAGAAGTTTAGGTACTATAGTAAGATGATGTCGGGCATGAAATCAAGGGGGTTGAACACGAAAAGCTAGAGGTAGAGGACCACGCCGAAGAACCAAAGTGCGTGTAGATCGGCGTTTGAGGCTGTTGGCTTTAAGAGATCGTTTCTCCACCACCAAGTCCATTGCAAACCAGTGGTATGAAGAGCATGGAGGACCGATTGGAATGCGAACAGTTTACCACCGGATTCGCAAGTTTGCTCTTTTTTTTATATTACGGCCGCACTTGGTGCATCTTTTAACATCTGAGCATTGGCGAAATCGTTTCAAGAGGTGTACAGAACGATTGATGTGGGACCTAGAATGGAATGATATAGTGTTTAGTGACGCATCTAAATTCTGTTTAGGGATGCATGATGGTCGGACCAGAGTCAGAAGACAACGTGATGAAATCCACAATTTTTTGTCAAAATGCACATTCATCACACGGTTGGGGTTATGATATGGGATGCCATTGCTTACGTCTCTAGGTCACCTCTAATCTTCGTTAGAGGCAACAGCATTTCATCAAGAAATTTTCAGACATTGCCAAATCCAATTAATTTCTTTGAGCACTAATTGAGCAACCATTTCTATCTACACAAATAAACAAATAAATGCATCAAAGTAAATATATGTTCTTGTCGATTTATAAATGAAACAATATTTTCGCGCTGAAAGTACATTTACATACGTCGCGCATAAATGTAAAATTGTGCGCCATCGAGGGCCGCATATATGCAAAGGTTGTAAAACTGGGCCCGTGATTTGTGTACGTGATGCTAAATAACGGGCAATAACATATTAATATAAAAGTCGTTCCCAGATGAACCATTCGTAACAATAATCTGTGCATGTTATGGAAACGGTTCGTTTTTACCGGTGCATGAAAATTACGCGACTAATTTTGTTTTGATGGGACGTTTAATTTGCTTATTGCTTTTTCATTTTAAATTGACTTGATTTTACCTAAATATTTCATGTAAAATTACATATCAATATATAAAATGTAAAGTGCCTCTCTAAAGTTTAGTTTTAATTGTATATTCTGTCTTAATTTCATAAACATTTAAGAACATATTTTATTATATACACTATTTAACAAGTACATACATACTAATAATTTCCTATAATATATTTTTTATTGCTTTAAAGTTAAATTTAATTAAATTATTTGGTAATATATGTAAATATTTTTATTTGTTTCCTTTTAATTGTCATTTTATTTTATTTATTGTATTAATTATGACACATTATTTTGAACAAATTGTTTTTATTAAATTTTTATATAGTTTTTTTTGTATTATTGACTAAAAATCATTTGATTTATTTCCCAGATGTTTATTATTTCTACTTATTGCCAAAACGCGGGAGGAAATAAAAAAATATCTGTGAAACGCATCAAATGATTTTTAGAGATAGTTTACCACGAGTTAAGTGAGCAATACATTAAATATTTAATCTACTTAGTATTATAATTTAATTTTATTGTACTTTACCGAGTATTTACCGTTTGACAATAAATTATCACAGATTTATTTGTTTCACCGCATATATTGAATAAATAAATAATATTGTGAATAGTTTATTATTAATACAAAAAATAGGGCGTTGCAAAATTTTGATAAACAACATTAATTTATACGTGTTATATATCTAAACGAAGATATCAACAAGACCTTGATTGCGTTACATGCTTTCGAAAATCTAATTAAGTTAGTAATTAGCATAAAAAAATAATTTTCATATCGTCCCGATTTACCTAAATCTACCTACTTAATTTATTCATTCTAAGGAAATTTAATCAAAGTTTTAAATGGCCTACGAGAGATTAGAATGTTTTTGTGTGTCTGCCGCTTTATTTATACAAGAAAAAAAGATATTCAATTATTTCGCTACCTCATTAACATCTTCTTAATAGGTCGGCATTTGAGTGACATTTATTACGTTACAATATTGTATGTATATATATTTTTATTCTTGCTATAATGGCATTAGTGTGGAAAGTAATTATAAATAAAATTATTGTACACCATATTATTTTCAAACATAATGGTGGTTTACAGATATGCAAAGGCAATTATAATTGTTGATACGTACTTTTTGAAGACGATTTTGTAAAAGCGATTTAATCCAGAACAACGTTAACTTATTAAAACCCAAAGCGCGTAGTTTGTGTAATAAATTAGAATGATGTACTCTATCAAATGCTTTGGAAAAGTCTGTGTAAACTGAATCAGCTTGCCGGTTTTGGTCCAAAGCATTTGTCAGATACTTCTTGTAAGAAAGGAGGTTATAATCTCTTGGACGTGAATCCATGTTGTTGATTAGTAATTATTTGGTACAATATCCATGATAACTGATCTGCAACTAGTTTATCCAGCATTTTAGGTATTATTGATTGAAGACAAACACCTCTGTAGTTAAGAAACAGGATGGTGGTGACCGTTACTATGTGGTATTTCATTTTCAAATGTAGGATGAAATAAAACACAATTTTCTATGTTTTTTACCACGGTATATTAATGATTTTACATTAATGAATTATGTTCGACTATAGTTTCGACTCTTTCAAGTCATTATCAAGACTTGATAATGACTTGAAAGAGTCGAAACTATAGTCGAACATAATTCATTAATGTAAAATCATTAATATACCGTGGTAAAAACATAGAAAATTGTGTTTTATTTCATCCTACCTCTGTAGTTATCAACTAAATCGCGTTGTCCAGACTTATGTGTTGGTATAGAAAAGCTGATTTTTTATTTACTTGGTACTTCTCCTAATTCTAGGGATTTCGACATTAGCTCATAAATAGGTGTACATAGTGAATAAACACAATTCTGAAAGAGGCAATTGGAAATACCATCTGGAATCGGAGATTTGCTATTCTTTAGTATTACAATCATATTAAACACCTCCTCTTTAAATCATTAAAGGAGTCATCTGATGGTGTTGGAATAGTAACATATTGGCTGTTGTCATTGGAGTAATTGTTCGAAAACAACTTAGCAAAGAGATTCACTACGTATTCGCTATTTGTTTTTTTTTAAATCTGTTGGTATTCCATGATAGATTGTATAGAATTATCTTTTCTTTGAACTCTGACGTATTCCCAAAAACCTTTGGGATTGGTAATAAGTTGATTTTTGACCTCAGACAAATAATTTTTATAAAGCGATTCCGACATGGATTTACAATCACGACGTAGATTAGAAAAATGTTCGTAATCATATAGTGAACCGCTCTCTTTGAACCGTTTATGAGCTAATTTCTTTTTTGCAACAAACCATTCAGTTTCCTTGTCATCCATTTCGGGAAAGAGCTCTCTCTCTGTCACAACAACTAGTTTGCAAGAAATGAATCTATGAATAATAATAATAATAATAATAATAATAATAATAATAATATTTATTGGTGCTATTAACCAAGCTTTTACACAGGTCAAGTTAAAAAAATAGTGGATGACAAAAGATCACAATTATAAATATATAAAGTAGCTGATTCTGTAAGGACACCAAAGCATTTCTATATAAAAATAACTTAAGTAAATAGACAATAGTATACATACAATACAGTTTAAAAGTACAAACACAATTTTTCTAAAAATAAAATAAATCTTAAAAATAAAGAGTAATTTTAAAAATTTAAAACTATAATTCGCACATACACATTAAAAGCAGAAATCTTAATAATACAAACAGTTATCTAAAAATAAAAGCACTAAACATATAAAATATATAAAAATAGGTCACAATCTCTTATATTACGTTATTTAAAAGTTTACAAAAATACAAACATAAATGTACTAGACAGAACTGTTACAAACATTTTAAAAGTTAATTGTATAAGATTTCAAGATAAGTTAATGCAGCTGTGTAAGTATTCGTCGAAGGAATAAAAGACGTTTTCTGTTAGAAAAGATTTACACCAAACTTTAAATTGACTACCAGGTAAATTCTTGATATTTTGTGGTAATACATTGAAGAATTTTACACAATAGTACCTAGTCCCAGTTTTTGCTTTCGATAAGCGAAATGCATTTACACGTATGAGTTCCTTTGCACGTACGTCATATGGATGGTAGGATTTACTGCTGTTGAATGTATTTAAGTTATTTTTTATATAAAGAAGACATTCCATAATGTATACATTTGGAACTGTCATGACTTTAAGGCTTTTAAAATATTGCCGGCAATCATCTCTATAGCCAATTTGAGCTACAACCCGAAGGGCTCGCCTTTGTATTCTAAATATATCAGACATTATTGCAGAGTGACCCCATAGGATGATTCCGTATGATATGTGTGAATGAATATAAGCATAATATACATTTATTAGCATATCTGTTGTAACTGATCTTGATAGATTTCTCAGAATATATACATGTTTAGATAATTTTTTTTCAAGTTCTGAGCCATGTATTCCCCATGTCAATTGGCTATCAATATACATTCCTAAAAACTTAGTTGAAGTGTTTGCAGCAACCTGACTTCTTTTAAGTGAGAAAAGCATTTCTACGGTTTTTCCGGTATTTAATTTAAGTCTATTACTATCAAACCAACAGTTAGCTATATCCATATGAGATTGTAACTGAGCTCTTACGTCTCCAATGTTATTGCCCTTGCACGAGATAGTGGTGTCATCTGCATAAAGAATTACTGATGCATGAGAAAATTGCATTGGAAGATCATTTATATTAAGAACATTAATGGCCCAAGTATTGAACCCTGAGGTACACCGTACACTATTTCCTGTTCTTGAGAAAGAATATTATTAAAAAATACCTTCTGTTTTCTATTATTTAAATATGACATTATGAGGTTACAACTTAATTGACTAAAGTTATATAAATATAGTTTCCTAAGAAGGATGGAATGAGTGACACAATCAAAAGCTTTGCTTAGGTCGAGTAAGCTACTCCCAACTATTTTTCCATTTTCAAAGGCGTCAATAGTAAAATTGATAAATGAGCGAATTGCCATTGTTGTTGACATACCTCGTCTGAAACCAAATTGAGATTCAGCTAATAAATGATTGGACTCTAAGTAATTTGATATTTGTTCAGACAATATAGATTCTAATATTTTTGAAAGTATGGGTAGTATCGGTATTGGTCGATAGTTATCAGGATCTTGTTTATTCCCTTTCTTAAAAATTGGAATGCACTTGGCTATTTTAAGTGCATCCGGAAAAATGCCATGTTTTATACAGAGATTTATTAAAAATGTGATAGGACGTATTATCACATCAATAACTGATTTGACTATCCCTAAGTTTAAGCCATATATATCCTTGCTGGATGTGTTATTTAATTTTAAAATTACATGACGTACTTTGGCACAAGAAACTTCTTGAAATGTAAAATATGACGATCGATTATTTATTATAGATGTGCGTAGCATTAGATTTATAGGATCATGATCACATTTTGATAAGGAGTTTAATACAGTGTCGGCCGTTTTTGCGAAATAGACATTAAATTCATTTGCCGTTATATTAACGCCATCGTTTATATCAAATTTACTATGCATTTTTGATTTTATTATATCCCAGATGGCTCTTGAGTTATTTGAGGAACTTTTAATATAGTTATCGTTTGCTAATTTTTGTGCTTCTGTAATGCGCTGTTTGTACATTGTTTTTAATGACTTATACTGCGAGTCTGTAACTTCATTTTTGCACCTATTTCGAATATCTCGCAGTAGGTGCACGCTCTCCCTCATTTGTTTCAGTTCCGGACTGAACCACTGTACAAAGTTTTTATTTTTAGATTCGTTAATCTGCTTTTCTGGAAAGGCATTTATATACGCGTGATTTAATATATTTATAAAAATGTCCCATCCTTTATTTACACCAATATTATTATGCATTATATCTTCCCATTGAAATTGATCCAAATTATTATAGAAATTAAACTTTCCATGTTGAGTAATGGGCCTAATAATTCGTTTCACTATTCTTTCTGTATGATCGATTTCAGTGCACAATCCCAGATGGTCGGAAACCCCTATATTTACTACTTCGACATTGTCAGTGGCAGTATTATATGCTTCATTTGTGAAAATATTATCAATACATGCCTCTAATCTTATAGCATGTGAAGTTATCTTGTGTAACCCGTAGCATGCAAAAAGGTTACACAGTTGAATGGCTTTGCTATCCGCCCCATTGAAATGGACATTAAAATCACCACACACGTAAACCTTATTTGAAGTTACATTAATACGTTCTAACATTTTTTCTATAATTTCAAGAAAGTCTGAGTAAACGCCATTAGGTGATCTATATAGCGATATAATTAGAATATTTGACCGGTTTAATATTATCCCCGACATTTCACATGTTAACTCAATGGACATTTCATTGAGATAATTTAAAGCAGTATACTCGAGACCTTTTTTTTACCATTACTAAAGAACCACCATGTTTTGAAAACTGTCTGCTATAACATGCGGCCACTTGAAAATTATTTATTGTATATGCAAATGATTCGTTTGTTGAGAGCCAATGTTCACTTAATGCTATGACTTTGATGTCCTTACCAATTACATATGCTTCAAGTTCTTCAAGTTTATTTCTCAGGCATTGAATATTAATATAGAATAACAAATTCTTCTTTTTATTTACTTGCTCGTTGTGTTCTCCTTCGGTGTGGGAGGAATTCGCTTGAATAAAAAACGTCTTACTGTTACTCCTTTTGGCCACATAACAGGATCTTCCGTTGACTGAAGATTTTCAAATGGAACCGTGAGCTTGAAGGATGAATATTCTTCCGGGCGTCTGGAATTCAGTTTTTCGCAGTGGATGACGGGTATGCCGTGATTTGCAATGCAATGGCATAATTAATAACGTAGTAAAATTGGTCTTTCATAGTGTCAATATCTGAACCTTTTAACAGGTTATACCAATCTATGGAATGAAAGTAGTTATTTAGAGCATTATAATCTGTAACTTTTTCATGGTGTGTAAATTCACAAAGTGTGTGAGTGGTAGTAATATTTCGTAAGCCGCATGATGTTCACTTAAGTTTAATAAAGCGTCCCTAGATAAAGTAAAACTAACGTCAAAAAAAATTTAGAAGAATAGATCTAAGAATATTTCTCTAAAATTGGGGATCGTATTAATTTATGACATATTTAAAAAAATCATAACCATTGAGAATACACTTAGTTTTAGAAACAAAATCCTTTACTGTATTCAAAATGACACCATTGCTACTCCACTTGATAAATGGAAAAATATAATCACCACAAATTAATGATTTATGAGCGTTGTTCCATCTTAGCGCAATGACTGATATAGTTTTCGATTGATACATTGGGGGCAATATAAACTCCCCCAATAATTATATTAATATTACTAAATGATAACAAAACAAACAGATGCTCTATCTTGGAATTACCTAAAATTTGAAATGAATGATAACATTTTTTACGGCAATAAGAATACCTATGCCTTTAATATTACCAGTCACGGTACTATTGGTACGATACAGATTATAATTATGCAACTGCAGCTGCGCATTTGATATATCGTCAAACAATCAAGTTTCAGTCAGGATAATTATAACAATCATTACAATTGACTACAAGCATGAGGTCTCTAAGTTTAGTTCGGATTCCTCCACAATTTTGATAATATGCCATCAGTTTTTTAACTTTTTGTCGGTGTTATTATTTTCCGATGGTACTTTAACTTCATTCATTTCAGTTATAAAAAGAGTATCATTGTTGAATTTAATAACTAATTTTTTTCTCCATTTATTCTTCGTTCTATTAAGGTATTTTTAATTTTCTTTAATAGTCGATTTGTTTCTTTTACTTAGTTTACTTTATGTAGGGTCCGGTGCATTACTTTTTAACATTTATTTTGCTTCCGTTTCATTTTTAAGAATAATTTTTAGGGGCCTGGGCTTACCACTCACTTGATATTTTCCTAGTCGTATAACTTTCTGAGGGGTAATATTTAGTCCACGAGGCTCTAAAATCTGATGGACCCCATCAATATCCTCTTTTATTTTATTTGTTATACTAGTGGCTGAGGATTCGGGAAAATTAAAAAGCAAAACGTTGCGCAGTCTTTGACGTCTCTCCTCCATTTCTACAACGATATTTTCGAAAATATCTTCGCTCTTCATCGTGATGTCCATACTTTCTCCATGGTCAACAGACTGTGATTATTCCAACTTTTCAATCCGGGATTCTAGTTTTCTACACGAAGGATGATGTTGTTCAATGTGTAGCGAATTTCGTCTCTAAATTTGTTGAATTTTTCATCGAGAATAGCTTAGATCTAATCATCATCACAATTGAAGACGGAAATCTTTTTCTGGCGGAAATCTATTTTTAACGCTCATGTTGAAGCTAGTCTGTCTGCCATTGAGTCTTTCGATGTTTGCATGCTGAAGAAATTCGGGAAACTCTAATACTGCTCCGTGAATTGGGATTAAATACGCTTCTAATAGTAAAGTTTTATTGATTCTAAAGTTGATTCAGAGATTTTAGAAGATTTTAAATTAATTAAAGACCACAGCTTCATAAACGAATATATTGAGGCATTAACTTTATATCTTTGTAAAAATAAGTTAGTCGCCAAAGAATCGACCTCCTTAGAATAGCAGAAGTTACATACTTTAATCACCGTTTATTGGCCTCATCCTTGTATGAACTAAGTCTAACCTGTAAGATGTTTTCTATGCAGATAGTAGTTGATTCTCTGTAAAGAAAGACTGTACCTTTAGGATTTTGTGTGATCATGACTGGAGCTAGATTCGTTATAAAAATTATACAAAATTGGAGATCTGGCAAAACGCTATGGAACAACTGCTAATAGCTTACGTTCTTCACAAAACTTCAATTATGGAGTAAATTGTACAAAATTATTAAAAAAATATTTTGGGAACTTCTGTTAACTTCAGAGATCAAATTTTCGCTTTTAGAATTTTAGAATTTATCGAAAATTTCAACAAGTCCTCTTTTCGTTTTTCGCCACGCTTGACTGCTAGGATGACCTTTCTTGGGCGATTTAAAGAACCACACTGATTATGAATGTTCTTTCAGCGACTATAATTGGGGACTCCTTTTTTTATTACTCAGTAAGTGTAAAAAATCTTTTAATTGCATTAAGAAACAGTTTATTTGTAGCGCACCAAGAGGAAATGGTCTCAAAATCGTTTCCTCTTGGTGCGCTACAAATGAACTGTCTATTAATGAAATTAAAAGAATTTTCAGAATTAATTTGTTGAACCTCATCACTACTGACGTATTATCTGCAAATAATAATACACATGGATCATCAAGAGACTTTGGGAATTCATTAATAAATATTAGAAAAATGACAGGTCCCAAAATTGACAATTGAGGAACCCCATGTAGTATTGGTGTAGTATTGACGATCTGTTACCAATCACTTCCACTGTATTCTATTGGATTGATAAGATAATATCAGATCCATACTCTCTAAGTTAAAATTATATTTATTCAATTTCTTAAGCAATAATCCATTCCCTTTTGTTCCTATTGCATCCCAACATTTTCTTTATGAAGTAGCTACACTAATAATACAGCAATTTAATCAACCATATAAATAAAACAAAATATTTACTTCAAAATTAATATAAAATTAATATTGACTATAAAATAAGATAACTGAATAGTTGAGGCTGTTAGTTGTTGGAAGTTCAGCGAAGAAGTTTGCCTGAAAAAGTCACAGTGTGTCGAAACAATTGTCGCGAACAGCAAAATAAATATTTGAAAGTGTTGTTGTATTTCATTTATCAAAATTTGCCAAAGTGATTAAGAAATAAGAGGCTAATAATTATTTTAATTCAGAAGTTTAGTTAACGTGCACTAAATATCCCTACATATACAAATTCATTTAAGATATATTTACTATTTTATTGTTTAAAAAAAAATGTTGGCAGATTCACTTTGTGTTTTGTAGAATGTAACGAAAATTCTTTATCTATTCTAAAAACTATAGAAATCTTATACAAAAACCTTTTTAAAGAAAATTCTTGCAAAGAAAACCAGTTGGAAAATTCTAAAAGTCTAAAGAGAAATTGCTAAAAATTTCAAAATCATTCAAACGAAGTTGTGAAATCTGAAATAGAAATTGCTATACGATCCAATAAGTATTTTTTTACAATTTAGTAGATAACCTCCTAGAAAGTTTTAAAAGCTGCAGGCATGATGCTATAGCATTCTAGAATTTTCAAAACTGGAAAATACTCACAATTTTAAAGATTACCACAATATAAATAGAAATTCTATAATTACGAAATAAAGATGTAAAATTCTAGGAATCTAGAAGAAAATATGTTAAAATGAGGAAATTTTACAATTTAAAAGAGAATGGGATATTCCAGAAATCTTGCAATTTCTCATAAGTTTTAAATTAAATTTTAAATATATAGAAAGTAAATATTTAGAAAATTCTAGTTTGATAAAATAAAAATGAATCAAAAATTTATAAAAACTAAAAATAGTTGCTAAACTGAAATTATAGAAAAAAAAAATTGCTGTTAACTTAAAGAATATTTTAAGAAAACTACTATAAATATGATAGAACAAATTACAAAATTTTAAGAAAAAGTATCTTGAAAGAAAATTATCATAGATAGAGAAATTATTAAATAAATTGCTGGAAACATTCTCTTAAGTTTCTCCTCAGTTTCTTAGATTTAATTCAATTTTATCAAAAATTGAAACGCAATTATGTTTTTTTTTTCTTATATTTATATTCTACTAAAAATCTATTTGTAGGGTGTAATGTAGTTATTATATTTTAAGTAGTAATTAAAGTTTATAAAAGTAATTTCGGCAAAACTCTAGTAAAATATAGCCAAAAAGTTTTTGAAGAGTGAAAGAATAGCTTTAGAACTTTCGAAGGAATTTGATGTTCTAATCACTTTGGTAAATTTTCGTAAATGAAATACGATAAAACTTTCAAATATTTATTTTGCCGTTCGCGATAATTGTTTCGACACACTATGTCTTCTTCAGACGAAGAAATGATTTGATGTTATTTGAAAAATAAAAATCTAATGAGAGAAAGTAAGAAACGGAAAAAATGTTGAAGAGTAAAAAGAATGAAGTTGAAAATTGTTTGAATAATCAAGAGGTATTTTTGGAAAAATGTAAAAATCAGGAGACAGAGGCCAATTTTGAAAGAAAGTTTTCGAAACATATCCTGAAAGAAAATTACATAAAGAGATAATTAAATAAATTGTTGGAAACATTTTCCCAAGTTCTTTATAATTTTCTTATATTAATTTTAACAAAAATTGGAAGGCAATTATAGTTTTTTTTTCTGAGATTTATATTCTACTAAAACCCTATTTTTAAGGTGTAATGTAGTTATTATATTTTAAATAGTATTAAAGTTTATAAAAGTAATTTCGGCAAAAGTTTTTAAAGAGTGAAAGAATAGCTTTAGAACTTGCGAAGGAATTTGTTGTCATTTGAATAAAAAAAATCTAACGAGAGAAAATAAGGAACGGAAAAAATTGTCGAAGAGTAAAAATAATGAAGTTGAAAATTGTTTGAATAATCAAGAGGTATTTTTGGAAAATTGTAAATTAAAGAAGACAGAGGCCAATTTTGAAGGAAAGTTTTCGAAACATATCCTGAAAGAAAATTAGATAGAGAAATAATTAAATAAATTGTTGCAAACATTCTCCTAAGTTTATTATAACTTTCTTATATTTAATTTAAATTTATTAGAATTGAAACGCAATTGTAGTATTTTTTGGGGTTTATATTCTACTAAAAATTTATTGTAAGGTGTAATATAGTATTTTAAGTAGTATTAAAGTCAATATTTTTCCCTATTGATTCTATTCTATTAGTAAAATATAGCCAAAAATTTAAAAAAAAACATTGTTGACAGATTCACTGTGTGTTTTATATAATGTAACGAGAATTATTTATCTATTCTACAAACTATAGAAATCTTAAGCAAAAATCTTTTTAAAGAAAACCAGTTGGAAAATTCCAAAAGTCTAAAGAGAAATTTCTAGAAATTTCATGATCGTTCAAACGAACAAATAAACACTTACTATGTTTCTAACCACTATAATTATAGTGATTAAAACATAGTAAGTGTTTTATTCAGTGTTCATTATGAATTACCACATACTAACGGTCGCAACCATCATTATGAAGTTCTAAAAATCTGAAATAGAAATTGTTATACGATTTACTAAGTATTTTTTTACAATATAGTTTAGCATACAATTTGTTTTCCAAACTCTCAAAAATGCTCCAAAACTCTCAGGAAAATAATTACTCTTTATAAATGTAATTTCGGTAAAACTTACTTACAGTAGTAAAATATAGCCAAAAATTTTTAGAGCTAATTTAGAGCTAATTTGTTTGTCATTAAACATTTCAAGCGATGTTATCTGTCCAATATGATCAGATAGATCAGTGCTAATGACGGTTAAATTAATTTTTCATATTTTGGGTAACACCTTTAGAGTTTTCGAGGAATTTAGTTGTCATTTGAAAAAAATCTAATGAGAGAAAGTAAGGAACGGAAAAAATTGTCGTCAAGTAAAAAGAATGAAGCTAAAAATTGATTGAATAATCAAGAGGTATTTTTGGAAAATTGTAAATTCAGGAGACATAGACCAATTTTGAAAGAAAGTTTTCGAAACATACTAAAAATTTATAGAAATTTTTGACAAAGACAATTTGAAAGAGAAATAACTAAAAACATTGTTAGAATCCTTTGCCTATGTTTTCTGTAATTTTCTATCTTGAGCGCATACTCTCAAAAAAATCTGTGTCTATATGCTTACAAATTTCAATTAATACAACAACTTAAACATAATGAACATACACATCAAAGAGAGTTTGTTGAATGGATTATTAGGCATCAACAAGTAGATGCTAATTTTTGGAGCAAAATTATCGCATATTTGCATCTGAATGACTTTGTTAATCATCAAAATGGCCATGTTTGGGGCTGAGAGAAACCGACATGTTATTTTGGAAAACAAATGCATCCACAACGTGTCAGTGTTTGGTGCGGATTTTGGGCAGAAGGCATCATTGGGCGATACTTTATTTAATTGAGGCTGGTCAAGCTAGTTCTTTCTGCCGAAATTGGATGATGTCGACGTGGCCAATATGTGTTTTCAACAAGACGGGACTACATGCCATGTATCCCATGAAACAATTGAATTACTACATGAGACTATGTCTGGTCATGTACTCTCTCGCTACAGTAATTAACACATTACTGGCCGCTAACGTAATACTACGTCTTATAAATTCCAAATTTAGTAGCCGTTCACGTATTAATACGTCAATCAATTTTTATTGTCGGGGAGGCGTTGACGTATTTATACGTTATTTCATTTTTGTTTTCGTGTATCCGTTGAGGTAGTACTATGTCTTTTTTATTATTTCGCATGTTTATTATTCAATGTCGAATAATTTTCCTAAGAAACTGTGAAGATCTTAAATTAATTTACGTTTAACCCTTAACTTTACCATGAATGCAGAAAGTGAGTCTATTAATGGTGAAATGTGTGCCGATAATTTGTCTGAAGCCGAAAGTGGTGCAGATATTTTGGACACTCGCAGTGATTTTTCTGTTTTCGTATCCACCAAAAGAAGAAGAGCCTCGCCATTTTTAAGCGAATCGATTACTAGTGATATAGAACGTGTCAACATAGAAAATAAAGAAATTATTTCAAGAAGTAATTTTCAGACTGTTGTAAATATATTACTTTTAGAAAATAAAGGTATTACAGTTTTTCCAAGAGATTCAGGAGATATATCGCAAGTAGTAAATATATTTATTAATTATGACTTTTCATTATTGAAGACCGAAACAAACAGATATCGCCATAAAAAGGCCCATATGTTTAAAATTATAAAACTTGTTAAGTGGTGGACGGACACAACGGTATCCGAACTGAAAAAATTCTTGGGACTAAATATACTACGAGTATGGGACAGATTAGGAAGAATAGGATAAATAACTACTGGTCCACAGATCCTTATATGGAAACACCTTTCTTTGGCAAAGTAATGAGTCGAAATAGATTCAGGCAAGTTTTACAATCGATCAATTTTTCCAACAATGAAGAAATGCTAGAAAATACTACCCGAACTTTTTAAGGTAGGCTTAGTTCTAAATTACTTTTTGGAAAGAATTTGTAAAGTATACAAACCAAAATAAACCTCTCGTTAGATGAAGCAATAATTCTATATCGAGGGCAATTAAAATTCCACGTTAATAATCCAGGAAAACTTAAGAAATACGAACTTCTTGTAGGAAATGCTATGCGATGCAAAAAAATGGTTAAATATGTAAATTTAAATTATATACTGGTAATGGACAAGGGTTGAATAATCTTGTGTGTAATCTCTTAGATAGTAGTGAAAATGTATAGCACCATGTTTACGTTTGGCAGAACAATTTATTTAAAAAAAATTAGAATATGCGGATTACCTGCAGCCCCAAGAAAGTTAAAGTTGCGAAGAAGTCAAGATGTTTTTCGCTGAAAATAAGACGTTCTAATACACATTTGGAAAGATAAAAGAGCAGTTAGGGTGATGACTACAATACATAAAGCTACCATGATTGAATCCGGGAAAGTAAATAGAAAAACTGGAGATATGATTGTAAAGCCCAAAATAATTTTGGATTACAATAAATACATGAAAGGTATAGATTATGCTGATCAATACCTTTCAAACAATGAATGGATAAAAAAAGTTTCCATGTTTGTTTTAAATTGTGCACTACATAAACTTTTGTAATTTACAAACATTTAAATCCCCAGAAAAAACTTGCAAAAGAATGGATAAAATTTGAAGACAATATTTTACCATGTGATCCCGAACTTGTCGAGTTCAATACTTATTACTTTCCCTATATAGATATATAGAGGAAGTATTGTTTTCGTGCATGAAAACGTATCTCAAAAACGAATAATTCGTTTGAGATGAAACTTTAAACTTAAGGTTTTATCATTAAAAATTAGAACTGAAAAGCTTTTCGTAAACATTCCTTAACCGGAAGTGGTTGTTTACTCGAGACGTTTTTTGGATTTTTCTCGATATTTTTCTAAATTTTAAAAAAATTACATAACTCTTCCAACAAAAATCAAAGGGAATGAGAAACTGTGCAAATTTTATTAAAACATGTTTTTCATAAAGTTCTTAACTTGCGAGAAATAAATTAAAAATCAAAAATTTTGACATTTTTTGCCTAGTACTAATAAACTATAAGAGTTACATGAAATTTGTATAACAAGTAATTGTAAAGAATCCAAAATTGAGCAAATTATTGAAAATCGCCTTTTGCCTAAAACTCATAATTTTGGAGAAAATGTAAGGAAAATATTATGATGGCTATAGCAACATTTTTATATTTCTTTACATTTTAGTCCTATATATTTTAGATTTAGAAGTCTGCCCACCCATCATGCATTAAAATTTTATTAATTACCTCAACCAAAATTATTTTAATTCAAAAAGTTTTGTAATTAATTTTACTCCAAATCGCGAGACGGTCAGTAATTGAAATTTATATTTATATTTAGGGTGGGTGGCCTCTATTCCACCCTCTAATCAGTAAAACATTATCAAAAATTATTTAAAAAAAATTGTATAATCAAATCTCCAAAAATTGCAATTATTTTGTGTTTATTTATATTTCAGAACTTTTAATTAAAACCCTCGCTTATGTTTTACTGATTAGAAGACGGGATAGAGGCCACCCACCCACCCTATATATACATGATAACTTTAATGCTAAAGGTGGATGATTTTGCTGCTAGAAACCATCAAACCCTTTATGTAATAAAAAATGAAACAAAATCAAAATTTTATTTTAAATATAATTAACTTTCTATCGCAAATCTTATCTAACTTAGATTTAAAGGCTGCCCATCCATTATGCATTATATTTTTACTAAGTTACTCAAAATGTTTTCCATTTTAATTTTATTTTTATTCAAAAAGATTTGTAATTAATTTCATTGGATACAACGATACGATAAGGAATTAATGTTTATATGTATATGTAGGGCGGGTGGGTGGCCTCTATCCCACTCTACAGTCAAAAAACATCATCAAAAATTATTTGAAAAATACATATACATAATAATCCAGGACTGCACAAGCAGTATTTTGTTGATGATGATTTAAATAATTATTAGTGATAAACTTATTTTATCTTCTTAAGAATTTTAAAATATAGTTTCACTTCTAGTTTTCAAATCAGCAAGTATCTAGCGAATCTTCCAACAACCCTCTTTTATACACACTACAGTTTCTTATACAGATGTCGATGATGTGGATATTATTTTTACAATCCCATTGATGATAAACCATCCACAATATACTGCTTGTGCAGTGCTTAATTTCTATTTCATAAGTACCTTATTGCTGTAAATTATCTAGAAAATACTGCTCGCGCAGTACTTATTACATGCAGGCATACATCACTGCGCAAACAGTATTTTGTAGATAATTTAAGTCAATATATATGCTTAACTACAAAGATCCACCACTGCGCAAGCAGTATTTTGTTGATGTACATGATTTACATTGATTAACTTTCACCTCTAGATTTCAAATCAGCCAACATCTAGGTCATTTAAGTTCTAACATCCCTCTTTTATAAACACTACAGTCTCTTCTACTGATGTCGGTGATGGTTATATGTATCTTTGAAAGCTTATCTTTTTTAGTTTAATATTTCTTGGCATCAAATTTTCATTCTTTCTTTTTTTCCAAAATTGGACAGCCACATAATTCCATACCTACCTATACAATCCTCCTAACGAAATAATGAATATTATTTTTACAATCGCATTGATGATATACCTTCTTCAAAATACTGCTTGCGCAGTGATTAATTTCTAGTCCACAAGTATCTTATTAATGTAAATCATCTAGAAATATTCACAAACGATTTGTAATTAATTTCATTGGACAACGAGGAGCTAAGGAATTAAGGTTCATATGTATAAGTAGGGTGGGTGGGTGGCCTCTATCTCACCATCCAGTCAGATAAACATCATCAAAAATTATTTGAAAAATTTGTTTGAATATATCTAATTAATTTTGCAAAAATGTTATGTTTATTAACGTTTTACGACTTTTAATTAAAACGCTCGCTTATGTTTTACTGATTGAGGGGTGGGCTAGAGGCACCCACCCATCCTACATATTCATAATAATTTAGAATTCAAAATTGAGCAAATACCTTTTATTGCGTAAGCCTCATAGTTGTCGAGAAAAATATAGGGAAAGTAATATGATGGCCACTTCACCATTTGATCAAGCAAGATGCGTTCCTCATAAGGATCCACATTTAGACTCTCGGGCGATATAAAGCACCGTAGACTTAAAAATATTGTGAGTTTAGGTACAAAAACCTAAGAAACGTTGAAGAGTTTGCCCAAAATCCAGTATTCGATGAGAGACATGCTTTATATGCAAATATTGTAGGATTCCTTTATGTAGAGGAAAATGTTTTGAATATCATATCAAAAAAATATATTTAAGTGTAACTTTATTTTTCACGGCTAGGAAAAAAATACATAGCATTTTTATTCAATGTGCAGACATAATGTATATGTAGACGGTCACAAAAGTTGCACATTTTTTTAAATTATGCATAAGATTCCACTTCTGCAGGTTTTAGCATATGTATGGAACAGTATTTTGGACAAAATTCATTCGAAATTTTATTTAAAATATTTTTGTAGTCTTGCGCTGATATTATAAATCACTAGTATCCTTTTACTAACAGTATAAGCCTAAATTCTGGTAACAATTAATTTTGGGTTCTAGAATGAATGCCTTTTCTTTTCTAGTCACACTGACAGTAATATAAAACTATGTTTTTTTAATCAGAGCTTAAAACTTAAAACTTAAAACAATGAAAACGCAATATACTTAAATGCCCGTAAACGTACAAAAATATTGTTTAGAAGCCACAATTGGTAAAATAAAAGTGTTTCAATTAAATTAGAAGTCATAATAAAATCCCAACTTCGGAAAAATATGCCGGCCTTCAGCAATACTTCTAATAAAAAACTAAACGGCTCCACAGCGTGTGCGCGAAAATTGTCATGCGGTTATCACGTACGTTGTCACTGATATTCTAACAGCCAGCTAGGTGTTAAAATCAATTTAAAAAAAATCCCTTAAATTTTGAGATTTATTTTAGTAGCATTATAAGAAAATTGTGTCTGCATTTGTTCTGAGACTTTTTATTACATACAAAATAATAAAGAACAATCTCAACGGTAAAAAAAGAAATATCAAAATGTGTTACCTTTTTCATTTACATGTTTCAAATCCTTCTTAAAATCGTTGATAAGTTTTCGGACACTACCAGCTATGAAAAGATTTGTCTACTAATGCTGTTTTAAGTTCGCTGAATTTATTAATTTATTAGAACATATATTTAAAAACATTAAATTTAAAATATTTTGTTACTCCATGGTTTGCAATTTTTATTTTTAATTCTCAGGTTGAAATTTTGACAGTCGGAACAGGTGAAAAATTCTTCTTTGGGTTTCCATTATGTTAAAACCCTAATTCCTGTGGGCCAGGTATTTTCATCCATCAGTAATTCTAGGTCACTAAAATATTCTTCGAGTTTGTAGGCTCTGTTATTCCCTTTGGTTTCCAGTTCATCTTGTATATTAACTTTGATTTTAGGATAGTTTAATCATCATTGAATCCACTGATCGCTTAAAATTACCAATATAAATCCAGGCTGTTTTTTGCATTTTCGAAGCCTCTTTTTCCATTATCAAACAAATAATTTGTGTAATTACCGAAACTTAAGTCACAAAAATTAACATAGTGTCACAACAATAAGTTATTGGTTCTTATAACAAACAGTCACGAAACGATTGTTTACAAGACAATATTTATAAATCTACTAATAATCAAATATTAAATTATCTTTTATATCTAGTTAAGAGTACACGTATGTTACATAAAATTGTAAAAGAACAATAATATTACAATAAATCTAATTATAAAGAATATTAAAAACATCACAATTTAGTAATTAATAAAGTTTGATATCTCTTAACTCAAACACAACAATAAATCCGTATTCGTTACAGATTCAACCCAACAAGATAAGGAGGCCCTCATACAGCAAGAGCCCTCAGGGGCCTCGGATGAACGTTTGTGCCGCAAGAAGTAAACAGATAAAAGGTAATTTATACACCTGAAGGTAAGTTAAGTAGGCCATATATATGTAAATTGCCGCCTTTAATAACATTTCGAATAAATACAGAAGAACTCGTAAATTTACGTTCGATAATAGTAATAATAATAATAATAACGGCGGTGAATAAACTCGATTGAAAAATGCACCTAGCTACCGCCGACGATGATAATGCCGCCCTTAAAGTGATACTAAAAATTTTTACAGTGCGGAATTATACTTATATAAATATTTATTGGGGTGCAGTTTGTACTGCAAGTTTATTATCGATAAAACGAAGATCGTATCTCGTGTGAAAATATATAATGTTTTCTGATATAACTAAGTACATTTATCCTTTTTTAAATTTAATTACCTTTTTAAAAACCAACACTATAATTAATTAAACATATTATTGTGAATTTAATATTTATAACAAATTTTTAAAAGTATTATAATTAAATATTTGTTATTATAGACAAAATTTTAAAATTGATTTTCTAGAAAAACCTTATTTCAAGTTGCCTATTCCTAGCTCAAAAGGACGATACATTGTTGTACAGTTTGTGCAGAATACAATGAAAGTTCAAGCGTAAAATCTAATAATGGACCACTTTATATTGCTATATATTGGCACAATGTAACAGGATGATCATAAAATTTAATAATATATTGTGCGGCATTGAAGTTTTATTTTATCAAAAACTACGCAATGAAAGCTCACTATATCATATATTTTTTTATTAAAATACAATTTAGTATTGTGGACTCAATTATTAGAAGTAAAGGGTTTGAAATAGTATTTACACACTAAAATTAATTACCTCTGATAATCGTAACAAATTCTACAGCCTGGATTTTTAAAATCTAAATCACTACATTAGACATCTAGATTTTGGTCTCAAACTGATTACACAACACAACATGAAACTCGGTGTTAAAGCTGTACTCTAAATTCGTTCTCCTAGATATTGACGCACCCTTCTACGTCCATTATTTTTCCACAAACTAAACTTGGATTCAATTTATCATTCAGCGTTCACAAGCATTAATGCTCCACATCGATTAATTTTTGATGATGATCCAGAAGTCCGAAAAAACGTCTACAGGACTCTGGTTATTAGAAGTTAGATTAGACAGATCTGTATCTTACATGCGGGAGATCATTCCAGGCGCCCTAGAAGCATGTGATTTGTGCCTTTCGTTAGCTGAGCATTTGAAAAGGCTTGTACCAATTTTGGCCAGGAGAATCAAATATTCTTAAATAGATATTATTCTACTGAAGGGCGGTGTTGAAGAAGATGAGGCTGTACCTTTCAAGGAAGAAGATATCAGGCGCAGATTCCATAAATCAAAAACACACACTATCAAAGCGAATCAAACAACAGAAAATAGAACCATGGAACAGGAAGAAGATGAGGACGATTATGACGATGGTGATGATGATGATGATGGATGATTGTCAGATTAGAACTTGAGGAAATGCTACCATTATTGCCACTATATAAACACGTGCACGTGTAGCTGTCTCTGTCTCTGTATCAGCGTTTAGTTTGGTTCTTATGTGAAAACAAATATATCATATTTGGTATAGTCTGGTGAGTTCCATGGTCTGATATATAATAGATGTACACACTTGAGTACTTTGCAATTATCCGTGATAATAATTTAAAAACCTAAAATATCAAGCGTTCATGATAATTTTTCATTGGTGTACATTGTGTTGCATATAGTGATAATAATTGTCTCTTCATGTTTCGCTGCCTATTTCTTTCCATACTCTCTTTTGTTTGTTTTCTTAAAAGTCCTCCTCCATATTACAATGTGTTACGTAGTGATCGGCAGTTTTCGTCTGAAGTTT
Organism: Ontholestes murinus; assembly: GCA_963969525.1. Lineage (NCBI taxonomy): Eukaryota > Metazoa > Arthropoda > Insecta > Coleoptera > Staphylinidae > Ontholestes > Ontholestes murinus. Next base: position 17,918,659 of record OZ018390.1, on the reverse strand, counting down.
TACAGAATAACTTAAATTTACTTTCTCATTGGTGTGATACAAATGGACTTGTTCTAAATGTTGAGTGTTATTCAATGATCTTTTGTAGAGGTAAATCCCCATTATTGTATACATATTCAATCAATAATCAACAGCTTTTACACAAAACTACTATTAAAGATCTTGGTATAACTTTTGATTCACATATGTTTTTTAACAATCACTTAGAATTGATTTTTGCTGCTGTTTATCAATCTCTCGACTTCAAAATATTTTAATTATGTGGAGCTATTAAAAACTTTGTTATATTCAATGGTGATTAGTAAGCCTGAATATGTCATAGTTGTATGGTTTCCATTTTATGCTTGTCAACAAATGCTATTTGATAAAATACACCGTTAGTTTATAAAATTTCTTAGTTACAAACTGGATGGTGTGTATCCCATAGTAGGGATAACCACAGCGAATTACTACTTTGCCAACGTCACTGTCTTTGAGGCGTGACATTTTAAGCGCAAAGTTTTTATGGAAATTAGTGCACTACAAAATTGATTGCCTATATTTATTATCTAATTTTCCGGGTACCGAGGATAGCTTCAAGACACTGCTGCACATTCCAGAGACTAACAGCAAGAACAATTCAAGAAATTTGGAAGAAAACCAGAAACATTCCTAAAATATCTTTCAAAGAATGATGAAAAAATCGAAAAAATTAAAAGGAATTGCTGAAACATTTCAGGAATTTGAAAGAAAAATTACTGGAATATTCTAGAATACTACAAGTTCCGAATATTTCCAGTTTGGATAATTTCAAGAAATCTGGAAGAAATTCAGAAAAATTCGGAAAAATAGATGAAACAAAAAGGGCAGAAAGACCGATGGTCGATAGCCCAAACGGACAGACTAACACATTATATATCATTTGTAAATGTTTTAATTTTGTAAATATCTATGTTCGAATAAAGATGTTATTCTCTCTCTTCTAGATGAAAAATTACTGAAATATTCAAGAATACTACAAAATCAGAATATTTACAGTTTGATTAATTCCAAGAAATCTAGAAGATAATGAGAAAAATTGCAAAAATATAGATCAAGAAATGATGATAAAATCCAAAAAAATAAAAAGGAATTGCTAAAAAATTTCAAAAATCTAGAACAAAAATTACTGCATTTTTCTCGAATACCACAAGATCAGAATATTACAAGAAATCTGGAAGTTAAATTAGTGGAATATAATATTATACGATCAGAATATTTGCAATCACTTTGGTAAATTTTCGTAAATGAAATACGATAACACTTTCAATTATTCATTTACGAAAATTTACCAAAGTGATTACAATATGAACTTTCAACAACTAATAGCCTCAACTATTCAGTTAGAATATTTGCAGTTTGTATAATTATAGGAAATATGGAAGAAAAATTACTTGGATATTCTAGAATACTACAAGATCATAATATTTACAGTTTGTATAATTAAAAGAAATCTGGAAGAAAATCATTTTGAAAAATCTAGAATGCTGCGAGATCAGAATATTTGCAGTTTGGATAATTCCAAGTTATCTGGAAAAATTCCGAAGAGACAAATTAAGAAACGATAAAAATATTTGGAAAAAATAAAAAGGAAATATGCTGAAAAAATTGAGAAATCTTAAAGAAGAATTACTGGAAAATTCTAGAATACTACAAGATCAGAATATTTGCAGTTTTTACAGTTTTACAATTTACAAGAAATCTGGAAGAAAAAATACTGAAATATTCTAGAATGCTACAAGATAAGAATACTCGCAGTTTGGATAATTCTAAGAAATTTGAAGAAAATCAGAAAAAATCCGAAAAGGTAGATCAAGAAATAAATAAATAAACAAATTCTGGGAAAAAATAAAATAACTGCTGAAAAATTACAGAAAAAATACCGGAATATTATAGAATACTACAAAATTTAAATATTTGCAGTTTGGAAAATTCCAAGAAATTTGGGAGACAAAGAGAAAAAATCCGAAATGATAGATCAAGGAATAAATAATAATAAAAAAATTCTTGAAAAATAAAAAAGGAATTGCTGAAAAAGTACAAAACTCTGGAAGGAAAATTCCTGGAATATTCTAGAATACTACAACATCAGAATATTTGCAGTTTGGATAATTGTAAGAAATCTGGAAGAAAATCAGAAAAAAATCCGAGAAGGTAGATCAAGGAATGATGAAAACATCAGAAAAAAATAAAAGGAATTGCTGAAAAAGTTTAAAAATTTTGAAGAACAATTATTGGAATATTCTAGAATACTATAAAATATTTGCAATTTTGATAATTCCAAGAATTCCAAGATTAGATTCTTTTTAATTTGGGTAACGCTAGCTAATATCTATGCCCCACTGAAAACAATCTAAACAAAAGTTTCTGGAAGAATCTAAAAAAAGAAACAATAAAATATAGATAAAATTTAAGAAATTATGATAAGATAAAGAAAGGCATGATGGAAAAGTATTGATAAAACAATTAGAAACTTCAAAAAAATTGATAAAAACTTTTAGAATTTTTAACCAAAAAACGTTTGCACTTTTAAATGAAAATTCCAAGGTATTAGGAAATAAAATTTCTAAAAAAATCTAGCAAAAATTTAATTCTTTGCTCTAAAAATATAATTTCAAAAAAAGGTTTACTTCTTGTAATTTTTATTTGAAATCTACGTAAACATATAACTACTGGAGTAAGTAACATTAGCAGTGTAAATCCGTATGTTTATTCTAAGTATAAGCCTCTATGGCTTTATTAATGTCAGTAAAGTGAAAGTTTTGTACCTTAATCCAATTGATTTTACTTACTTTATGTGAAACCTAGAATCCATTATTAATATTATAAATTTACTTGTAAAGCCAAACTTTTTGTATTATTAAAAAAAACGTAGATGCTTTAGATTAGCAGCTTTTGTTCGCGACAGTGTGCAACAATTCAGAGAAGCTTCTAGAAGATTTATTTTCCAACTTCTTACTGAATTAACTAACAGTAAATAATTTGTATTAATGTTCTTGTATTGTACTTTTAATCTGATAGTTGTATGTTTTTTCTTCCCTCGTTTTTAGTATAGTTTTTTAGTTTTTTTTCCTCCTTATTTGTATCATAGTTCTTACACACTTATTATGCTTATATTGTTAATTTTTGTCTTGTAAATGGTTTTCCCGTTGGACAATTATATATATATATAATTATTATTATTATATTATTATTATTATTATTATTAAATGCAGTGCTGCCGCTTTAGATGTTCTGGAGACCGAGTTTAAAGAAGACTTATTGCCAATTCTGATATTCTGATCCCTATCCTCAAATAAACACTTTTCATCACAATATTTTCATATTAAGTATTCTAGAATATTGGTTTTAGGTGCTATTGCAGAAGGTTGCATGTCTGGAATGCTAGATCATTTGCCTGAATTAATACCGTATTTAGGTATTATTTATTTATTTTATCCAAAATGCTAACAAAAGTATTCCAATATTATACATAATAATAATTTACAAAAATTTCGATCGCACTTGAAAAGGCTTGAATTCACAAAAAATGTGTTCTTCCATTCTCACCCTCTATTCGTCTGGCAAAAGTTCTGCTCCACGAAGACTTTCTTGATGACTATTTATCAAATGATTTGCCAAATATGGCCTTTTTGTCCCAAAAAGGGATTATGATTTGACACTACGTGTCATTATGTTTAAATTATAGGAAAGTACTAGTTACAGCAATAACATGCTAGACACTGTCGGTGTTTCTTATTGGGTCGTATCACAGCCTCATGATCTCTATTTGAAGACAATATTAACAGAGCTATTGAAACGCACACTAGATAGCAATATTTACCTTCACTAAATAACAGCATAAGAACAAACCTGCGTTCATCAACATACTGATGCCACCATTGATTCAGAATTGGAATATACTGAGGAATGAAGATAAGGATTTATTTTCTTTATTGGAGTGTTTTCCAAGTGTGGCAACTGCTTTATAATCAAGCTTCTTACCTAACTGTGAACCAGTTTACAGGAGGTGTGCGTCTTTAGTGCAACAAATATTGTATCAGCATAAGGCAAACACACATAATTCTGATGCGCTTGAACCTCCAGACAAGGATTTTATGATCATCGCTCATGACTTGTTATCTGATTTAGCCGAGGGTCTAAACTTGAGAAGTTGGTTGTAAATAGTAATATAGTGGAGGATTTAACAAAGGCGTGTTTTCAAAACGTTAGGCCGTGCATATCGGACTTTTTTCCAATTTTAGGACAGAATCTTAAACCAAAACATATTTCAGTCTGCAATAATGTGACATGGGCAATAGAGGACATTAGGTGAAGATACTAAGCCGTATATATACCCATAGTTCTAATTGAAATAATAAATAGGCTGAATATGCCTAAAATACTTCTGGAGAACACAACCATAACAATCGGTTCACCAAGTTTCGCATTAATCGTATTATTCTTTCTGGGTGGTGCATTTTATATGAAAGTGAGTGTCTCGTTTCCAAAACTCTAGAGAAAGTAGATAATGTCATATTGAATATTAATCCTGATATAAACATGTACTTGATATCTTTATGATAAAAAATGTAAACTTGATTTAGTGTATTCACACCGAACCAGACACCCCTTCGGAACGTGTAAAAATATGTAACACCTCCGACGACCTCACAGCGAACTTGTAAATATATTCCGCGTTAGTTTGGTATTACAGGAAAATCCACTCCTTCAGAATAGTGTAGGCGCCGACTTCAAATTCAATAAAACCGCGCGTAGAAGGGAAACATCGGAAATGCAACGAAATATTGAGGGCCGTTCCAAAACCCATAAAACTTTTATACTTTACATAATGCCGCGGCTAAAAAGTCGGCCGGAATTCCCGGACGTGGAGTGTTGCAAAATATTTTACTGTTGAGAATTTATTACCCATAAAATGACAATGTACTGTAAATAAAAAGGATGATTAATAATTTCGAATCTCGTTTACAAGCGAATTGCCGCAGTAAAAGTATACAAGTATGCTCACAAGTAACTGCTCGGCACAGTTTAGGGATTTAAAATGTAATAAATAAATGTACCCATTTAAAATTTATCATGATTAAACAAGTAATTATAGTAAATAATTACGAGAAAATATAAAATTTTAATTATATATTCTTTAACACTATTTAATACATATATAAAATTAATTTAAGTAATTATTTCCTAAATTTATCATTCAATCTATTTTTTAATCATTTTTAAAATTTATTATTTGTATTTTTTGTTTAGTTAAATTTAGAGAAAAAAATATATTAAAAATTATATCTTGCTATAAAATTGAAATTCTTTTAACAGGATTATAGAGGAAGAATTTAAATAAAAAAATAAGGGACTATTTGATTAGGTTGCATTTGCATATAAAAGATCGAAACTATATGATTTTTTTTCAATAATTAGAAAAACACAAAAAAAGTTAAGTAGTTAATTTTCTACAACGTTAAAAACTTTAATATATTTTTATGATTTTTTTATAACACTATTTAATGCTTTCCCATTTAAATTATGAATTGAGTAAATAAGATATTATTCACAAGCCGAATTATGAAATAAATTCATTCCCAATAGAGATTCCATTTTTTTTTGTTACATAATACGCTGTTATTTTGTAGACACTGCATTATTCTAGGCTTTCCTCTGAATGGGCAACATGACGCATTTATGTATAAAAAATTGATTTCTGTTTTTATGGCCATCGTTTGTACAAAATTGTATGCGCATCTGTGTATCAGGGATCAAAAGCGATTCTTGCTTTAAAATCCATTCATATTAAAAATAAACTTTATGTTCAAAGAATTAAATACAATAAAATTTTAATTTCTCTATAAAGGATTGAAATATTACGAAAACTTTCTTAAAATATTACTGTACTAACTGAAAAAACTGAGAAAAACTAATAAAAGAATACTAGAAGCAATTGCGATGAAAATAATAATTATTTAAATACATATTTTAAAAGAAAGAATGAAGAAGGAGACACGATTATTTTGTTTTAACACTTTATTTAAGATATACCACAAATTGAACGCCTCCACAATTAATCATTAAAAGAAAGTGAATCATACAACCCATATTGAGTTCAGATGACAATATTTTTTCAGATAACCACGCGTCAGATTCTATGACAGAGAACAATAATATAAATACGCAAAAGAATAGAAACATGATAGTCATCAGCGGACAATAATATTACAAAAATATAGGTAAAATAGTTTCAGCCACAACATTTTAAAATATAGAGTGCAGTTGTTCAACAATTGTAGAACTCTTATTAGTGACACTGACCTCAATATTTAGGAATGGTTTTTTGAAACCATGGTAAAATGCACTTCTCTTAAAAGTTTTTCCATGGTGTAATATAAAAAATACGCCAAAGAAATTATAAAGGAGCACAAAGAAATTGTGTATATAAATATAATTTATCTCTTCTGGCTGGAAAATTGTGGGTTTGCAAAAATAAATACTTTTAAAATATCATTAGGACAATTAGATCGTCTTTTAAAATGTAAATATAATGGAATAGCCCAATGGTAGGATAGTCTAGAACGATTTAAGATGCCTATCTAACCCAAAATATGGAGTATATCATCATTATACACAATCTCATAATCCTAAACGAAGATATTTATACCCTGACTTAAACGTCAAGCAAATGTAGAAGTTATATTTAGAAAAGTGTGATGAAAGTAGTTTTTATCCTGTAAAAGAAATTACATATAGGAGAATTTGAAGTCTTCAAATTACATCTTCACCAACTGCGAAAAGACACATATCAAAAATGTGATTTTATAAATTTTAATTTTTCATGTAACAATGTTGAAATAATAAGCCCCACAGAAGAACATGATATACACATAAAGAAAGCTGAATTAGCAAGAAGATAAGATTTTGACATCATAAAACAACTTCAACTTGGTTCTTGGATATTTCGCTTTTCCTTTTGACTTGCACAAGGCATTACCTAAGCCAAAATTGTCGGTGTTCATTGCATATTATAAACGTAATATGTGTGTTTTAAATGCAGGATTTCATAATTTTCATGATGATGAGGTTAATACGTGGGACGAAACTATTGCATCCTTGTTGCTTGAAGCATTTAGAAAATGTAACCACGCAATAACGTGTAACAGCCTACGCCGATATATGAGCTAGGCAAAATAGGAATTTGAAATTTGCTTTAACCCTACACTGCGCAATTTTTCATACACGTTCGAAAAAAATAGTTTTAGTCTGTGAATATAGGAAAAATAATGAAAACAATCGTTCTTTAAGATTTAACTATTTATTTAAAAAAATATGTGTGTATCATATCTGCCACTTTGTGCTCAAGTGGCAAGAAAACAGAGAGATCTTATTTAGTATATAATTGAACGAAACAACTGTTATTTTTATTAAGGCATAAGTGCAAACCACACTTTGAACATATTATAAATGAAAATGATTTACATTCCGGCAATGTTGTCTTTTTTCTTCATTAATTGGCCAATGATTATAGGAATCCTGGCGTACATCTTTTGGAGGTACATGTGCTGTTGTAGCAAACGTTTATTTTTGACTTGAATGGTTCTTTCTAAGTCACATGGCCTTCCTCTTTTACTTAGAATTTTATTTTCTTGGTTGCACAAACAATGAGCAATTTCAGCACGAAATTTCTTCCCTTGACCAGCTCTAATTTTTCTGTACAATAACCACGAATTTATTATAGTCATGTCCACTAGGAGATAAAATAATCGCATATACAATTTTTTGTGCGCATTCTTATCTTATAGCGACCAATCAGCCCGCCAAGAAGGTTTACGCCACCCATATGTCGATTATACTCATTTACAAGATTGAGAGATGAAATATCGATAAGTTTCTTTTCTTTTTTGTCAAATCGTTTTACCTGTGCGAAAGGTAACTCTTCAGTGAAGGACGATAAAAGTGTCACTACTTTATTGTCCTTCCAAACGACGGTTGAAATTTCTACTCCCTCAATGTTAGCTACAAACTCTTCTGAAGTCCCAGGGAGTTGCTTTGCCATATCTTTGTCATTCGGAATTTTACAGTTCGGAATTCTTGCCCTTCTCACAGTTCCAAGGCAAAGAATTCCAACTTTTGCTAAATAAACAGCTAATGGAATTGAGGTATAGAAATTATCAAAGTATATTCCGTAATTCTGGTCATGAGGTATATTTCTGCATAAATGTATGACAATATTGGCACTCAAACATAAATCGGGCTCTTCTGGTTTTCTATACTTAGAGCTATTTTCATCACCAGTAAAAATTTCAAATTTATAGGAAAATTAATCTGTTCCATAAAGCACATATAGTTTGTATCCCCATTTGTGAGGCTTCATTGGTAGATTTTGTTTTATGTAATGCCTACTTTTCGTTGCACATAATTTTTCATCTACACATAAATATTATTGTAGTGGAACAGATTAAAACATCATGAATCATTTAATTTACTTATTACTGGACGTAATTTATGCAACCTGTCATGATCCGGATGATCTCTTGGCTTTATCTTTGCATTATCATTAAAATGAAGATAGCGCCTAATTTTAACAAATTTATTATAACTCATGGTTTCTCTAATCTTGTTAAAACCTAGTATGGATGCCACGTAACTCCTTACATCAGGCATATAAATACAAATGCCACTATATTGGCTGATATCCTGCTCGGTTATATCAGCAGGTCTACTGGCGTTTAGGTGCACAAAAAATAAATTAGATTCACTTACTATTATTGACATGAGCTCTTTGTCAAAGAAATACCCGAAGAAGGCCAAGGCCAATTCTCAATATTCGCTGGTAAGCTTGAATCTCCATTAAATTTAAAAGCATCTTCAGTGATATTCAAATTTCTCTTTCGCCATAAAATATTGCGATACCTATCTTTCAATTCGTTCGCTTCTTTCTTGGGGTCCCTTATTTCCTCAAAATTATCTTGTTCTTCAGCTTGATTTTCTTCCTCTACTAGCTCTTCTTTATATCTTTGAACTTCTTCTTCTTCAGTCACTCTGATACTATCAAAGTCATTTTGATTTTCAAGCAATAAACCATCATCGAATTTGATAGGCATATTCAATATAGATTTCGTCATTTCTTGATCCATAACTAATTCTTTATCATCACTATCATCTTCGTTGTCAAAATCGTCTTCACTTTCTGATAAATTTGCAATTATATCTTCCAACTGCTTTTGTGTATAATATATCTTCAAATTATTGGCCATTGAAGAAATAATATTATCTACAATATAAATGTTCCAGTCAAGCACAATGTATCAGATATGAGACATCTCTTTTTGTACGATGATTTGTCTTCCAAATCATATTTGTATCTTTGAAATATAATTATAAATGTAATATTCTAAGCTTCAATTAAATATTTTGACTCTTATTGGTATTTATTTTGTGATAATAATATGTTTTTGCAATATCTTTTAACATAACCAAACAGCAGACTACTAGGGACTAGGGACGTCGGTATAGATATCGTAATAAACATAATTGGGTGTATTAAAAGTCTCGCAATAAAAAAATATTGCTCAGTGAATTATATTTTCGCGTTTAAATTTATATAATATTATTGCATCTGTTGATTGGAATTCATTATTTTGTAATTAAAAATGGTGATGTGGCCATCATAGTATTTTCCCTATATTTTTCTCGTAAACTATGAGATTTACGTAAAAAGTCTATTCTTAGTAATTTGTTCACTTTTAAATTCTCTACAATTATTTGCTATATAAATTTCTTGTAGCTCCAATAGTTTAGAAGCAATTGGCAAAAAATATCAAAATTTTCAATTATTTTTTTTTTCTCGAAAGTTAAGAATTTTATAAAAAATATTTTCAAATAATAACTTTTGTTTGAACGATTTTTTTAAATTTATTATATTTAGAAAAATGTCACCAAAAAACAAAAAAACGCCTCGAGTAAACAACCACTTCCGGTCTATGAATATTCACCAAAAGCTTTTCAGTTCCAGTTTTTAACGAGAAAACCTTAAGTTTAAAAGTTTCATCTCAATCGGATCATTCGTTTTTGAGATACAGCGCCCACAGATATTTTCACGCACGAAAACAATACTTCCCCTAGATATACTATATAGGGAAAGTAAAAAATTGAGGATCAAAAGTTTTATAACTCTAAGAAAATTCTTGAAGGATGAAATGCAAGATACTGGAAAGTTCTAGAAATCTACAAAAAATATTGAGAAAAATTCAAGGACACCCTAGAAAAATTCTTCAAAAGCCGTTGATGTTCTAGAAATCTACAAAAAAAGTGAAGAAAATTGTAGTGGCTCATAAGAAAATTCTTAAAAAATCGAATGAAAGTTACTAGAAAGTTCCAGAAATCTATTAAAAAAAAGCAAATTGAATAAAATTTTAGAACACTAGAAACATTGTTGAAAAATTGAAAAAACTTTCTAAAAAATTCTAGAAATCTACAAAATTCAAGAATCCTTTAGAAAAATTCTTTAAAAATGTGATGAAAGTGGCTGAGAAGTTATCGAAATCTACAAAAAATATTGAAATTCTAGAGGCTCATAAGAAAATTCTTGATAAATGGAATGAAAAAAAGGTTCTACAAAAAACAAATATAACTGAAGAAAATTCGAGAAATCTCTAAGAAAAAAAAAATCTTCAAAAGTCGTTGATTTTCTAGAAATCTACAAAAAAAGTGAAGAAATTTGTAGTGGCTCATAAGAAAATTCTTAAAAAAATGAAATGAAAGTTACTAGAAAGTTCTAGAAATCTATAAAAAAAAAAGCAAATTGAAGAAAATTTTACAACACTAGGAACATTCTTGAAAAATTGAAGAAACTCTCTAAAAAATTCTAGAAATCTTCAAAATTCAAGAACCCTTTAGAAAAGTTCTTGAAAAATGTGATGAAAGTTGCTGAGAAGTTGTCGAAATCTACAAAAAATTATTGAAATTCTAGAGGCTCATAAGAAAATTCTTGATAAATGGAATGAAAAAAGGTTCTAAAAAGAAAGAAATATAACTGAAGAAAATTCTAGAAGTCTCTAATAAAATTCCTGAAAAACTGAATTAAAATTTTTGGAAAATTCTAAAATTTAATAAAAGTTAGTAAAAATGTCTAAAATTAAAAAAAAATAAGTAAAATTCTAGGGGCACATATTTTTTTTAATGGAATGAAAGATATTCGAAGATTTTACAAAATAAAAACTAAAAATTCTAGAACTAAAAAAATATCTGAAATATTGAATTAAACTTTCTAAAAATTCTAGAAATTTACAAAATTCAAGAACTCTTTAGAAAATGCAATGTAAGTTGCTGAGAAGTTCTAGAAATTTATAAAAATATTAATTAAAATTCTAGAGGCTCATAAGAAAATTCTTGAAAATGGAATTAAAAGGGAGTTCCATAAATAAAAAAACTGAAAAAATTCTAGAAATCTTTAAGAAAATTCCTGAAAAGCTGAATGAAAACAAAATTTCTAAAAAATTCTAGAAATCTACAAAAAAAATTAGGGAAATTATTGAACTCATAAAATTTAATAAAAGTTACCAAAACGATCTAAAAATCTACAAAAAAAAATGAAGGAAAATTCTAGAGGCAAATAAGGAAATTCTTAAATAATGTGGAATGAAAGTTACTGGAAACTTCTAGACAGTTCTAGAAATCTATAAAAAAAAGCAAATTGAAGAAAATTTTAGAACACTAGGAACATTCATGAATAATTGAAGAAACTTTCTAAAAAATTCTAGAAATCTACAAAATTCAAGAACCTATTAGAAAAGTTTTCAAAAATGTGATGAAAGTTGCTAAGAAGTTGTCGAAATCTACAAAAAAATATTGAATTCATTCATTATTCATAATAAAATTCTTGAAAAATGGAATGGAAAAATCGTTCTGCAAATCAACAAAACTGAAGAAAATTCTAGAAGTCTCTAAGAAAATTCCTGAAAAACTGTATGAATCTTTCTAAAAAATTCTAGAAATTACAAAAAAAAATAGGAAGATTATTGAACTCATAAAATTTCATAAAAGTTACCAAAACGATCTAAAATTCTACAAAAAAAAATTAAGTAAAATTCTAGAGGCAAATAAGAAAATTCTTAAAAAATGGAATGAAAGTTACTGGAAACTTCTAGAAAGTTCTAGAAATCTATAAAAAAAAGCAAATTGCACAAAATTTTAGAACACTTGGAACATTCTTGACAAATTGAAGAAACTTTCTAAAAAATTCTAGAAATCTACAAAATTCAAGAACCTTTTAGAAAAGTTCTTCAAAAATGTGATGAAAGTTGCTGAGAAGTTGTCGAAATCTACAAAAAAATATTGAATTTATTAATTATTCATAAGAAAATTCTAAAATTTAATAAAAGTTACTAAAAACATCTAAAATCCAAAAAAAATAAGGAAAATTCTAGGGGCACATATTTTTATTTTTTTAATGGAACGAAATATATTCGAAAGTTTTACAAAAAAAAAACTGAAAATATCTGAAATATTGAATTAAATTTTCTAAAAATTCTAGAAATTTACAAAATTAAAGAACGCTTTAGAAAATGCATTGTAAATTGTTGAGAAGTTGTAGAAATTTACAAAAATATTAATTAAAATTCTAGAGGCTCATAAGAAAATTCTTGATAAATTGAATTGAAAAGAAGTTCTACAAACCTACAAAAAACTGAAGAAAATTCTCTAAGAAAATTCCTGAATAATTGAATGAAACTTTCTAAAAAATTCTAGAAATCTACAAAAAAAAAACCGGAAAATTCTTGACCTCGTAAAATGTAATAAAAGTTACCATTACGATCTAAAAATCTACAAAAAGAATAAGGAAAATTCTAGAGGCAAATAAGGAAATTCTTAAAAAATTGGATGAATATGATGGAAGCTTCTAGAAATTTATAAAAAACTGAAGGAAATTCTAGAACTCTCTAGGAAAATTCCTGAAAATCTGATTGACACTTTCGAAAACAAATTCTAGATATCTACAAAATTCAAGAACCCTTTAGAAAATTTTTTCAAAACTGTGATGAAAGTTGCTGAGAACTATTTGAAGACTACAAAAAAATATTGGAAATTCTAGAGACCGATAAGAAAATTCTTGAAAAATGGAATGAAGAAAAGTTTTACAAACCTACAAAAAAACTGAAAAAATCTCTAGAAGTCTCTAAGAAAATTCCTGAAAAACTTAATGAAACTTAAAAAAACTACAAACTTTTTCTGTGTCCATCACTTGGTGATAAAATTGTGAAACAAGTAAAACCAAGTGATATTAATTACTAATTTACCTTATCGTTAATGAAACTTTCTGAAAAATTCTAGAAATCTACAAACATTTTTTTTCGATTTTAAACAAAAATTCCTATAGAGGGTTAAAACATTATCACTCTTGATAATCAGTAATAGTTCAAAATATTTGTGAGAAATGAGAAAGTCATTCAAAAAATATATCAATATCAGTTTACACACAGTATCAATGTAACAACAACCGATTTCAGACGACCTTTACGAAATTCAACCCTATTAAACCCACGTAAAAGCTTTGCAGTTAATTCTATTTCTTAGTCGACATCAATCCTGTTACTGTAAACCACAAAACTGGCTAATAAATATCAAAATATTGTTAGTAATTCTACTAACAAAAATCGAACTTTACGTTAAGGACATCAGTTATCAGGTGGTAGTATTTGGATCGTCCATTCTCGAAATATAAAAGAAAAATAATTGAATAATTAAAAAACTACACAGCCGTTATTTAATATAATTTATGCACTTCTTATTTTATGGCACAATTTTTAAATATTCTTATAATTAAATACATCTGTGTTTTAATGAAACATAAAATATGAACATTGCTTGACATTAGATAATTTAAATGGACCACAGCTATAACCTATTTCTAAGTATAAAGGGGATTCTTTCCCTCCTCTGGTATAATTGCTTCTTGAATTCGGTGGCCCGGAGGAGTCTCTTCTTCAGCCTCATTATAGTTACGCCAAAGTATACCTCTTATCCAGTAGTTGCATCCTTGGTCGGCACTTTGATCTTTTCGATTTTAGATGATCCTCGTGAAACAAAATAAATTGTTGCTTTTTATTCTGGTAATTCTTACATAATATAATAACATACATTTTATTACCATTAATTAAATGTGTTACATAGACTGGGATATATTTGTTTGGCTTCTTTTGCTGCAAAGAGCTCACTTACCTCTTAGATATATGTTTAAAACAAAATTATCTGGAATTCAATAATGCTCTATATAGTCAGCCAATGATGCGTTGACAGCAAACTTTCATAGTTTAAATTATTAAAATATTTATAAATAGTACATAATTGTTTTTCCAGTCCACAGATTATTACAAATAAGGTATGAATAGGCTAATAGCCAATATTAATCGTTTTTTAAAGTACTTTAAAAATCTTGTACAAGCAAAGAACTAGAAAAAGAAATTAACTAATTATATATGCAGACTATTGACTTAATTTTAATACACTATCAGCACTTATATTTCTTATTCATTTATGTTTTTAAACATAAATATAATAATTTTAATGAAATAAATAGATAACTGAATTAAAAAACACTAATATTTATTTGTGGTTAAATTTCTCAATTCAGTGTAAGTATGGATGAGCACGTAACTATCCTCTCTAATAAATAGATAATATAGGTGGTATTTGAATGTGAAATAAATTTAAATTTAAAACTTTTATTCACCTGATCAAAGAATAATTGCCAATCTTGACTAATGTTGACTAATTACATATTGCCACCGTAATAAATTAATCTCCGGCACGATTTATTCACATCAGCTCAAAGCACACTCGCAAGTGAGAGAGAGAGAGAGAGTGTTAATTTTACATGGGCGTCTATTTATACCGAATACCGTGGCTTTATCTAAACACCGCATTTCCCTTTAATATGCAGTTGCACACTTTGTTACCTATTTTAGTTTATGGAATAAAGATAAGGTTTTGCGACGTCGTTTAGATGTAATACCGGGAACAATAAAATTTGCCACGATACACACATTTAATCTGCCCTTACTTATCAAGTATGAGCCAGTTATTCTTTGCTATTTATTGCGCGATTTTACGGCCGCGTATGGGCGACTTTGTGCGCGAAACAATTTAAAAATTGCGAAGAGTTTAATGCTCGAAGTACATTATGGAACTTTGTATGAAAAAGAGTGGAGTCAATAATTGGTTATTTTAAAACGTTATTTATTTAAGGTTTCGTCGAAGTGGGGCGATTTTTAATTATGAACTTTCTGTTTTAAGTTAATATTATTCTTGTATAATACAGTTCATTCGGTAAAAGACAAAGAAAGAAGAAGCAGTCGCTGTTACTGAATAACTCTATCGAAAACATCTAGCTCATTTCCAGCTCTTCAAAAAAACCGTCCTTATTTTTCTTAAATTTTCTAGAAAAAGTAGAAGCTAATGTGGTTCCTAGACAACTGAGGTTAATTTTTCTAGTGTAATTAATTTACAATTTTTTGATTTGTAAGAAAAAGAAAAAGCATATGTGGACCTGTATGTACCGTAATCTTCTTCCTAAATTTAATTAAATATAAATATGAATGTTACCTTAACTCACTTTCACATGTTGGTCTCATTTAACTGATTTCTTTCTATCTTAAGATATATTTATTTTTATTTCTTTTTGACACACTTAATTAGTTTAGTTGCAATTCTCCCCCTATCCCTCTCAGTAATTTAAAACCTTAAACATGTCTTGGTCTTCTTGTTTACCTTAACATATTTCCTACTTATTTCTCTATGAAATATGTTCTAAATATCTTTCTTTTGTTATAATTATAATTTTTATACTCTTCTCCACTTCGTTTTTTTTTTGTATTTATTTCTATCCATCCATACTGACTCTATTTTTTTAGGGTAAATGCTGCATTTACCAAATTGTTAAAAATACATCATTCTTCTAATTTCTAGAATTTTATTTTTCTTAAAGGCGAAATACTTTTTTCTATTTAATTTGTAATAACTAGTTCATCTGGCCCACAATTTTGGATTTCTTATTTTTTGAGCTCATTAATTCAAAACTAAATTTGGCAGAAAAAAAGAGCTAATGCGGTTACTTAATAACTGACGTTAATGTTTCTACTTCATCTGGCTTACAATTTTTAATTTCTCACTTTTTGCAAAACTCTCCTAAATTTTGCAGAGAAAGAAAAAGCAAATGTAGGTCCTAAAAGACTGAGGCTTTCGTTTCTACCTTCTAACTTATAATTTTTGCACAGAATAAAAAGAAAAACCTTTATAGGCATATAAACTCAACTTAAAACTTAACATTCCTTTTCAATACAATAAGTTATAGTACACCCTTTCTTTCTTCTTTCTCCTTTTCTTCCCTCTACCCGTCATTCGTCTTCCCTACTCTTCTTCTTTTCCCACCCCAGTCTTCTCAACACCCTTACCCTGGCCCCATTATCTCTCATCCATTCCACTAAATTTCTACATCCTTCCACCGATCCCACATTTACACCCTTACATTCCTCCGCCAAGTGCACCCACGTATCCTTCCCTTCCTTGCATAAAACACATTCCCCATAACCTTCACCCATCCATCTCTTTCTTCCTCTCTTGACCCCCTCAAGATATCTTGGTCTGCTCCCATGCACCTGCCACTACTCATACCCCTCATTGTACTCACTGTTTCCTATCTGATTCTGCCTCTCTTGTCTCTCCACCTCTTTCACTTTCTCTTGCACCCATTCTACCACGTTTACCCCTTTCTCCAACCATTCCCCTACAATCACCTCAGACAAGACCACTCTTTCATACATCCCCTTCCTCACTATCCTCCATCTGCCCTGACTTGCATTCATCCTTTCCCTCCATACCTCCTTCACTAGCCTTCCCTCCTCCAGGCGACTTACTCTCATATCATATCCAGCCACTCTCTTTATCGCCTCACACCACAAACTTTCTCTATTCGTTTCCTGTAGCAGTATGTAACCCGGGGTCGATTTCTGCACCCCTAACATCTGCCTCAGGAACCACCGCTGCTCACTCTCAACCCTTTCTTGCTTTCTAAACTGTTCCCTTCCTTGTATTTGTTTCTCACTCTTCTCATACACAGAATAAAACACTTACTACATTTTTTTACTACAAATAATATAGCAAATGTTTAGTATTTTATTCTGTATGGAAGTATGGATTACTATATAGTAACGGTCCTGGTGGTGACTATGACGTTATGATTTTGGATTTCTCATTTTCCGACATAATTTCTAATTCTACAACACTCTTTCCCAAATTTATCAGAGATCATCTGACTTAAAATTGTTGTAACTCCCAGCTTTTTAATTTAAAAGTTTCTTCTTTAAATTTAGCAGAGAAAAAATGTTCAATTGAGGTTTTTGTTCTTAGTTCATCTAGCTAAAAAAAATTGTTTTCTAATTTTTGGGCTCTACATTACAATAGGGAGGCTTTTACGTAGTAAAACATCATTTTAAATGTGATAAATAAAGGTCTGCAACAGTCACCTACAGATAATAAATATTTCAGCTAAAAGTAACAAACTAAAATAATATATCATAAAAATGCTTCTAAAGAAAAAGGAAACTGATAGTATAGAGCCATCTAACATTTAAAAAGCCTCATTAGAAAAGAAAATGATGGATTGATTCGCTTCTGTGTTGATTACTTAGACTGAAAAAGGCAATGTTTCCCAACTAAAATTTGACATTTTGGCGGCAAGCATAAATAGCTCTTAAAGACTGAAAAGACAACATTTATTGTAGAGGTTTCTACTAATTCAATATAATGTCACGCTTGCATCATTTGGGAGATCTTTAGATACAATACCGAAAGGACGATCTCGGAAGATCAGGTAGTAGAGGTGTTCTTAGTTTTAAGAGTTTCTGAACTAAAACTCAGTTCAAAAAAATGTCATCTCTAAGAATGAAGCATCGAGTTGAATGAATGTGTTGATGCTCAAAAAAACAACAACACTGTTTCCAATTATCAATTACTTACAATTAATGAATAAATTGCGTAAAGGTAGAATTAGAAACTGCTAAAAACAAAAGAAAATTACTCAAGGGTGTCTGGGCAGTCGTGCTTATTTCATGTTTGTTATTTGCTATCTTTTATGTGGTAAGCATTGCATTTTGATGTTTATTTTCATCATAGAGCAGATGACAACTAAGCATGTATCCACACAGTTCGGAAGTTGATCCGGAAGTTTGAGACTACGGGTTCTGTTGCAATTGTTAAGAAAACAGAACGACCACATTCTGTTCGAATACAAGAAAACATTGCTGCTGTGCGTGATAATGTGACCGTAAACTCTAGAAAATCGGTACACCGATGAGCCCAAAAACTTAGTTAACATGTTCAATGCATGCAATCCTTTCAAAAGATCTAAAAATGCATGTTTAGAAGATTCCACTTACATAAGGGTTAAAGCCCGCAGATCATGATTTGCTCAATGGGTCTTGGTTCGACCAGCGGAGAATAATAACTTCACAAAAAGAATAGTTTTCTCACGTCAGTGGGTAAGTCAATAAATAGAACTGATGATGGGATGCATCCATAACGAACGACTATATGGAGTTAGCAGGAGGAGTGATCTGCCCGCACTTTTAAAAATCATAAGGGAACAGCCGTCACTGTGAACGGCGACGTTTACAGGAACATGCTTTCTGGTGGTTGTTCCCAAAAAATCCTTTGCATGAAGAGGAGAAAATAATGTTTAATAGTAAAGCCGATGCAGAATTTTTATAAATATCTATTTGGAAGAAAATTGAGAAGAGAAAATTTTGGCGAAAATGCTTTATGAGATTGATTTTAAAAACCAAGCAGAATATTATATTAAAAGATTCTAACAATACAGAACAAAACGAGAATCAAATAATAGAAGAAAGATATAACGTGATTGGATAATAGTAGAGATTCAGAAATATCCGAAAACTGGAATTAAAGTCCAAAATCCAAATTAATTTCCGTATTTTTGGATTTTGTATTGGCCAAGAAATTTCTAAAACGATTATTAAAAAGTTCAGAGGATTAGAAGGATGGCAGATAAGTATCCCTAGAAACAGAATAAGTGAGAAAAGAAATTCACAATGAACCTTTCTAAAGATATTTTAGTTTTAACTGTGATGAATTCCACTAGGCAAATTATAAAACAGATGTGAAATTTTGATGCATAAATTGATAGTTTCAGCTGAATGCATTAGTTTATAAGGACGAAGGAAAGCGTTGCAATTAATATTTTTGGACCTTCAAGGAAATTCATACATTTTCGTAATAATGGATTATTTAATTAAATGGATAATTTAATTAACAGGCATCAACAATCGCGAAAGTTCTGTTTAAGGAGAAGATATGATAAAAAATATGCAATATTATCGAATTTATAAAACTACGAAAGGTATTAATCATTTCATCATGTCCAGTAGGCTCGATTTCGAAATACCGTTTGAGGTGTTGATTGAAGATCCCAAAATGGCTTCGATGAGAATCAAGAAGTTTGGTCGAGGAATAACAGTTTGATTCACGGATGGTGCCAAGAATAACAGAGGTACTGGAATAGGCATTTATGGTCCTAACCAAAACCACAAGTGCTTCTAGGCTCTGGATATGACATCTAAGAAAGTGATTGCAATAGCTAGAATAGGTACCTGAGGGGACGACTGGGTCTCTTAAATCTGAATTATTTTGCTTGAGTTCCGACTAGAAAAGACTTATGGTTCTAGTCTAGTCACAACAGCTATCTCGAAGAACTAGTTTTTGTCGGTAGGAGTCTGATAATATCCTAATATAAGTTTGTCATTGTTTTCCTGTCTTGGATCGAAACATGTTTAACAATGGGAATTTTTAGTTGTTTCTGTTGTATCCATTTTATTTATACAAATGTAAATTTATAAATTTACATCATTGGGAAAGAAAATTCAAAAAATAGCTAAAATATTTAAAATAACTGAATGTTAACTACTTGTAAAGGGAAACTAATCTATTTTTTTAATTTTTGCTATTAACTATATTATAATTGCAAACATTACAAAAAAACATAATCGATACGGTTATACAACATTATGTCCTTAAGCTCATATTTGGTGAATAATTTAAGCATTTGAAATATATGTAGAAATAAACTCAATGAAGTATTCATTTACCTAAATAATTAATGAAGTCGTTGGTAAAAGCATATTTAATTGAATTATTATTATTTAATTATAGTCGGATTGAATTTTTGATGAACAAAGAATTAAAAATTCTAGAAGCAAGTCTGGCGGTAGAGGGTTTAATAGATAATTAGCACGGGGGCTTATCATGAGGGCGCGCATTCATATATTAAATAGTCCCGAGATATGGATAGAAGCTCTTTAAAATTATCTCTTCTCTAACTTGAATTAATCCTTTATACTTAGCCGAGCCCCGTACGGGGGAAATTAATAAGGGAGAAGTAGAAATGCATTAATGAATGCAGATTAAATTACTAGTAATTTCAACGGCGGCGGCAAACGCAATCTAGCTGGATTATTAACATATTTGCATAATAATTATAACGTTAATACATGTACATATTCAGCGTGGACGGTTTATGCTTTCGCAAATTGTGTGTTGCTGCGTGAGGAATTAAACAATTTGTTTTTATTAACATAGAGTACGTTTGTAAGTTAATATAATTTAATAAGTGAATTTAAGCGCGCTGAGTTTAATTTAATAAAGGTAGCTTGTTTAACATTTAATAGAACTAGAACATGTTTTCATATAATAGAATAAATTACAATAGAAAAATGAATAGTTACAAATTATAAAAAGGCAAAATTTAAGTTAAGAAAAATGATAGTACATTAAGTTACTAACATTATGGTTCTATAGACAAATATCATAAACTGTACTTGGTTCTGTCTTTATTTATTTAGGTTATGTTATTGATTGCTACCTCAGTATCAGTGTTTTTAATGCTTCCAGTCATATCTAACGGACAAACATGGAATATCCTGGGATTAAGTTCCGTACCCGCGCCAGTTGTCAATCTCGAAAACATTACGGACGCCACGAAGTTTTTATTATTGACAGCGTTTGAGGGCAATAGATACCGTTGGCACAGTGCCCGAGTTTCGAGTGGATGTCCGGTTTTGACCCTTAGGTTATAATTATCCGGTCGCACGTCTGAACCCCGACAGTAGTTAATGAGGCCCAGGAAGCTGGATGTCATCTTTAGATCCACTCTTATTTACTTGAAACATACACAAAATAACTGTGTTTATATACTCTACTTTATTATATGAATAACGGATAATGAGTCTCAGATGGCGGAGGCTGGGAATATAAATTAATTGTGAGCGTTGTTTGGTTTGCACGGTATAGTTAAAAGGAGGTATTTTAATTAGTACCATCGTGGCAGAAATTTTAGCTCTAAATGTTCTTATAAAGACTCAAATAAAATAATTGTTAATTGAAAAATCAATTAAATTTGGCAAAACTTTAATATTTCTAGATAAAGTTCGACAAAACAGTAAAAATTTGAACCGCAGTTTATGTTAAAATATAGATATTAATTTCTAGTCTTATTTTTTATTATCGCATAGTATAATAACGGCCGTTATGTAAAAACGATATCGTTTTCTTGTATTTTGGATTTTGGCTATTAGTATTGAATCAGAAATTGAAGTAAAGATTACTTTTTCCTGAATTTTCCCAAATATTACAATTATAGATATTTAAAAAAATTTTCATGAACCGAAAATATTGTAATTTTCAGAAAGTTATTAATAAAAAGATTAATACCTTTCGTAGTTTTATAAATTCGATAATATTGCATATTTTTTATCATATCTTCTCCTTAAACAGCACTTTCGCGATTGTTGATGCCTGTTAATTAAATTATCCATTTAATTAAATAATCCATTATTACGAAAATGTATGAATTTCCTTGAAGGTCCAAAAATATTAATTGCAACGCTTTCCTTCGTCGTTATAAACTAATGCATTCAGCTGAAACTATCAATTTATGCATCAAAATTTCACATCTGTTTTATAATTTGCCTAGTGGAATTCATCACAGTTAAAACTAAATAAAAAGGTCTCCAAAAATTGGACTTAAATACGCCTGAAATGGCTAAAATATTGCTGCAGTGGCCACCATCAGCCGATGAGAATTACCACCAGCAGCCAAATATAATGGGTCGAGTGGAAGAACATGAAAATTCGTGAACTCCGCCTTCAAGGTCTATGCTCAAAATTTTAAAGTGATTTATTGTATTTAATGTATATTATTTTAATAGATCTTGTAAAGCAAATAAACTAAACTAAACTAAACTAAAATATCTTTAGAAAGGTTCATTGTGAATTTCTTTTCTCACTTATTCTGTTTCTAGGGATACTTATCTGCCATCCTTCTGATCCTCTGAACTTTTTAATAATCGTTTTAGAAATTTCTTGGCCAATACAAAATCCAAAAATACGGAAATTAATTTGGATTTTGGACTTTAATTCCAGTTTTCTGATATTTCTGAATCTCTACTATTATCCAATCACGTTATATCTTTCTTCTATTATTTGATTCTCGTTTTATTCTGTATTGTTAGAATCTTTTAATATAATATTCTGCTTGGTTTTAGAGGTCTCTAAACCTAATTTTGGTGTGCTAAATCCAAATATATATAGTTTAGATTATGCCGTTAAATTATTTTATAATCATATTTATAAAGGTATAAATTTGTTTATACCAGATAAAATTATGACCGCGAGAAAAAGTAATTTTTCTA
The DNA here is from genome assembly GCA_963969525.1 of Ontholestes murinus. Lineage (NCBI taxonomy): Eukaryota > Metazoa > Arthropoda > Insecta > Coleoptera > Staphylinidae > Ontholestes > Ontholestes murinus. Next base: position 17,895,893 of record OZ018390.1, on the reverse strand, counting down.
GATAGTTTAATTATGACCTTATTAAAATTATAAGAAATCTGGTAGTAATGAGGATTATTTAATGTTTACCAATCCTAGATCAATCTGCAAAATTTTATTTAAAAATTTACATAAAGAATATTTGGAGAATAATCAAAACAATTTTTTTGTCAATCCGAGCAATTTGCAAGTAATGCGAGGAATTAAAATGGAATTCCAAAAGTTATGAAACTTAATGACGAAACAGCTGATAATAGAAATGATATTGTTAATTTATTTGCGGATTACTTTTCGACTGTTTATAAGACCATTGATAGTGATATCGACGACAATATTTTAGATAATGAATTTAGCGGTTCCGAGAAAGTTTTTGTGCAGGATGTCGAGTTAAATATATCTATAGGGGCAGTATTTAACCATATCGCCAAGTTAAAGAATTCCTTCTCTTCTGAGCCCGATGGCATTCCTTCAAATTTATTATTGAATTGTATTCATTCATTATCCAAACCTATGTATATTTTCTTGAAGTCTTCCTTAAAGAATTATTATTTCCCAAAAATTTTGAAATTACCGTAGTGTTTGTATTCAATATGTTATTCCCAAGCTACTGGACAGGATTATTAGTAAGCAACTTGCATGGATGTCCAAGTCAATAATAACATGTAGGCAACATGGTTTTCAATGGTGTAAATCCACAAAGACAAATTTAATGCAATTCAAACATTTTTTGTCAAACGCCTTTGTTAAAAATGATTAAGTAGATATTATATATACGAATTTTTCGAAGGCGTTTGACAATCAGTCATGCTGTCCTTTTGCACAAATTACGTTTACTTGGATTTAGTTCTAATACTTTACCTTGGCTCAAATTCATATCATACAAACTGTAAAAAATCATAATTTCGTATCAGAACCAATTGTTATTGGTTCTGGATTTCCACAAGGCTCTCGTATTGAAACAATTATATTTATATTATTTATAAATGATCTAGTGCAGGTTATTAAGTTCAGTAAGTTTTGAAATATGTTGAGGACTGCAAATTATTACAAGAGGATTTGGATAGTGTTGCCCGTTGGTGTGTTATTATTAAATTGTGTTTAAATGTTGATAAGTGTGTTTCAATTCCTTTTCTAGAAGTGTGCGTTTATTACCTGTTGAGTATGTCATCCAGTCATCTCCTTTGAAATGTGTTGACTCTGTTAAAGACCTGGGTGGGCTTTTTGATAGTCGCTTGTCTTTTAAGGGCCACATTAATGATATATGTAATAAAGCATCAAAACATATTTCAAAGGAGTTACAACAACCAAATTGTTTATTTTTTTTATTAAATAAAGGGTTTTATTGTTTTTAGCAGAAAAATCATCAACGACTGGCAATTAAAGTTATCATGTATATGTAGGGTGGGCGGGAGGCCTCTATCCACCCTCCAATCAGTAAAACATAAGCAAGGGTTTCAGTTAAAAGTTGTAAAATGTAAACAAACACAAAATAATTGCAATTTTTAATTAAGGTACTCAAATAATTTTTGATGATGTTCTATTTACTGGAGGGTGGGATAGAGGCCACCCGCCCACCCTACATATATATATTTGCTGTAATTACTGATCGCGTCGTGGTTTGCAATAACTGTAATTACAAAATTTAAATAAAGGAATCTTGACAAAGTAAAATTTTTGAGTGTGTAAATTAATTAAAACATATATACATGATTCGTGAATAGGCTTTAAATCAAGCTTAAATAAGATTATCTATAGAAGGTCACTTATATTTAAATATAAATTTGGGCTATACTTCATTTTTTTATTACATACAAGATGTTATTTTTTGTAAGCAGCAAAATCATCAACAATTAGTATTTAAAGTTATCATGTATATGTAGGGTGGGTGGGTGGCCTCTATCCCACCCTCCATTGAGTAAAACATAAGCGAGGGTTTTAATTAAAAATTGTGAAATATAAATATACATTTAATTTTTAGAGATTTATTCATACAAATTTTTCAAATAATTTTTGATGATGTTCATAGTGACGAGGTGCTAGAGGATTTTTGTTGGTAATTTTGAATTTTTCTAATTTGGAAAAGATTATATTAATATTAGACAATAAACTTTTAATTTGATTTTGAAGGATTTCCGTTGAGTCTTTTTTTAAATTGTTCAATTTTCGGCTGTTATGAAGGCGCACATTTTATGTAAATAACTTTGTTTTTCTAATATTACTATTGAGTTGGATTTGTCGGCTTTAGTGACGATAAGACTTATAGACTTAATAATTTTACTGTCGGTTGGTTTTCTGTCTGTGTGTTTTTTAAAGATAATAGCAGTTTGCGCTTGAGGGATAAGGGGTTCCGAAATGGTTTTCAAGGCTAACTCTGATTCTACTATAATTGTGGGCTCCTCTTGTTTATATTGAATGTGCGGGCTGAAATTTGGGTTTTGAGATAGAAATGAAGTTTTTGTCTAACAAAAATATCGTACTGGAAAGATTAATACATTTTTGATGATTATTTGTATTTTTAACTGACATCTGCTGATGTGATTTTTGATTATTAAGGAGAATGGTTATTTTCTTTTTCTGAATCAAATATTTTTTATGAATGTCTTTTCTAATACATACTCTAACAAAATCATCAAATATAATGAATTCTAACGGATGATGTTTAAACGGAAGTTCCGAATGTAATACCTTAAGAAAGTGTTGTATGGCGTCACGTTTCCGGTGTAGGTCTTGGATTTCATTAAATTTTGATTACGTTTTATACATACAAACTTTGATTGTATTTGCAGCAAAATCATCAACGATTAGTATTTAAAGTTATCATGTATATGTAGGGTGGGTTTATGGCCTCTATCCCACCTTCCAATCAGTAAATCATAAGTAAATCATAAGCGAGGGTTTTAATTTTAAGTTGTAAAATGTAAAGAAACATAAAAAAATGGTGATGTGGCCATCTAGCATTTTCCTTACATTTTTGGGAAAGCCAATATAAATATTAAAAATTTCCAAGTGTGTTACGAAGGGAAGCAATGTCGTTTAATCTTTAATCAATCCAAGCATAGGGCTGAAGTTGTTTTAGAATTGATTCATATATATTTAGCAAAGCCAGTGGAAAAGTCGATTGGTCGCATGCCATTCGTGCATTTTTTAAATAAGAAAGACGAAGAAAAATTTATTGAATTTACGAACATGGTAGAAAAACAAACAGAAAAAATGATTAAAACCTTACGCTTAGATAACACAGGCCTACGAATTTAATTTTTTTTCTGTGACACTGGGTTTTAGAGGTCTCTAAACCTAATTTTGATGCGCTAAATCCAAATATATGCAAAACCATAGTACTTTACATTTCTCTAAAAAAAACTACAGAGGCTTGATAACATATCTATTGTACAGTTAAAATAGTTTAAAATAAATAAGGAATTTCTAACATACCTTAAGATCTATTTTATCCTCCTCTTAGCAAGAAATGAACGCTGAGTTGATAGGCATTTGGGATCCTAGCGGTATTTTCTCTCACCAAACACCAACAGTGGTCGACCACCATGGAGAAACCTTAGTACCTCGTTTCCATCTCTTTTATGTGTTGATGGAATCTCTCACCGTGTTCTTCACTCCAAGCTCCTAAATTCTCTGGAAAATGTTCAATATGACGGTGGCTGAAATGTAACTTCAAGATCATATTACATCCCAGTTCCCTGAAGTTTTTGAGCATGGTTTGTATTTTCTCATATTGATCATCTTTATCATTACCCAGAAACTTCTCGATGACGTCCTCGTATGATTCCCAAGCTTGAAGTTATCAGGGGATTTGACTTATCTGCATTAAAATATCTCACGCCGCAAAATCTTCGCAAGCTTGTGTAATGGTAAAGATTTCATAAATATAAAATTTAAGAAATGTATGATAATCTAAGGAATAATTCATCGAAATACAACGCCTTATTTATACTCTAGAGCAGGATAGTCTCTCAGAATGGCTAAAAATTAGTGGAAAATCACATAAGAGCAAAATGTTTGTTATTTGAGGCAGGCTTAGAAAAAAGATTTTGGGCTAGAGCTATAAATACAGCAGTTTCAAGTTTGCATACGATCTCATTTGAGCTATTTTATGATAAAAACCCGAATTTAAAACATATTAGAGTATTTGAAAGCGTGACAATATTTCTAAGGCGAAACGACAAAAGTGGGATAAGAAATCATTAAAATTACTTTTAGTTGGCTTTTCAGAGATATCGAAGGGTTACAGGTTATACAATCCTAAAACAGATGATGTAACTACCAGTAGAGATGTGCATGTTATAAAGAAGAAAACTTATTACAATTTTCTGCAAAATTTACATCAAGAAAATGCTGTTGTGATTGAAGACATGGAAATTCTATCAGATGTTAACGCATTACCTGAAGAAGATAAATATATTCCTGGCGAACCAGTGGATGAAGTGGAAACTATAAGAGGGTCATAACGAACACAAATGCCAAAGTTTTGATGGTTATGTGATATATTTTACTGCAGGGAAAATATCAGCTTCAGTGGGAAATCCTATGATGGTATAAGAGACATTAGCCGAACCACACAGTCAACAATGAAAAGAAGCAGTAGAATTCGAACTAAAAAGTTTTACGGAAATCAGTGCTTGGGATGTTTTTGACTTGCCGAAAGGTCATTGCGCAGTGAATTGCAATTGGGTGTTCAAAAGAAATTAAGTGGAGAACATAATGTTGTTTTTAAAACAGGATTTGTGGCTAAAGTTTTTAGTCAAAAAGAAGTCATGATTACCATGAAATTTTCTCACCAGTAGTAACATTTAACATTTAACATTACGTTTGTTGATTGCATTGTCAGTTCAGTATGATTTAAAAATTACACATTTAGTTGCTGTAACAGCCTTTTTAAATGGAAAACTGGACGAGAATGTTTACATGGAAAGTTCCGAAGGCATTAACCATGGTCAAAACAGGGTTGTTAAATTTAATCGAGCAATTTATGGTTTAAAACAATCGTATAAAAATGTGAGCTAGTTCCATTGAGTTTAAATTTTAAAACCAATAAACATGAACTATGTATATTTTCAAAACACGACAAATATTGCTTCATTGTATATTAATGATTTCTTTATTTTTCTGAATTTTTAAAGGAACAGTTATCTGAAAACTTTAAAATTAAAGTTTTCTATGTTATTAATATAGACTTAAATTATTAATAGATTACTATTCTAACGAAAATTGCATAAGCCATAATAATTTGTTTAGCATTAAGTTGTACATTAAGTATTACAGTTTTCTTTATTATCATCAAGTTTCTTTTATTTGAGAAAATCACAATGGAAATTTTATAGTGTAAAAATAAGGTAAATACGTAGGAATTGCATGCATAACCATTATTAATAAAATAAAAGAAAATAAATCATTAGAAATTACGCTTATGTACATTAATAAAAAATAAATCAAGTAAACTTAAGCGCAGCGACGTCAAATTACACCGTGTATGCAAATAATGCAATATATTCACCCTCGCGCATTTACATAAGTTAATAATTAGAGTCATAATCCCGCCAAGTACTCGGAAAATGATTTACTTTTCTTAATTGCGTACGATATATAGAGTGTGCACGGCAGTATATCATAAATTAATAAACTGTCCTGACGTGGTTATTAATATTATATCTCCGTAGGAAACTCGAAAAGTTTCCCAGGTAAAACTTTAAGCCTGTTGAGAAGCCGACGACAAGATTAAAATTTCTATTATTAATCCGCCATTCTTCAGACAATATACCGACAAAATTATGGTCTTTTACGACACCATAAATTAAAAAGGGCCCTAAATTGAAAAAAAAACGCGATGACGCACATATATTTCTTCATTAAATCGATCGTGTGGCGCCATCTAGTTCAAGCGTGTAGAAGCTCGAAGTTCGCAGCGATTCGAATAGATGGAGAGCGCGCAAAAATAAACTTGGCTCGTACTATATACATATGTAGAAGGTATTTATAATCTTATATATTTTACATAACATTATTATAAATTAAGGAATATAAGGTTTTTTTTATTTGAGTATATTAAATACACGCGTATTAAAATTGCTTCGAAGAAACGTGTTGTTTATCATGTTTATCAATTTTATAAGCGACTATCAGTAATGTAATATGTGTATGGGGATGGGAGTATTTGTTATAATGTTTATCCAGTGAAATTTCATTCAATATTTCTCCCGAAGTGTTTTCAATATTCAATCTACTTGAGACGGCTTTTTGCTTTCGCGGAACATTTGCTTCCATTGATATCGAGTTTGTCGAATGAACTTTTTTTTTATGCGATAGACTTTTATTTTTGCTCGGTAGAACTGAAACGAAACGAATTTGTCTGCGGACTTTGTTGGGACTTCGAGTTGGTTTCATATTGTGGTTCAATATTCTAGACAGATTATAATAAATTTTATATTAGGTATTTAATTTAATTGATGGTGTATGGTTGTTTTATTAACTTAAGTTTTATTTGTTAGGTAAGGAGTAATTCATCTAAATCAAAGTATTTGGAGGCACTTAAAGGTAATATGAAAATATTTATACTAATTGAAAAATATATTTCTTTAATGAGTATATAATACAAATTATTAATTTATATTATTACAGTATATATTTAAATTCTTCAGTATTTTATCTTAGCATTAAATAAATATGTGTGTTTTTAAATTAAATATTAAATCAATTTTTCAATGAATTTAGTGGAAAATAGATTATAATTAAAATTTGTTCGCCTCGGAGGGGGACATCTAATGATACGAAACTCAACCCACTACCCTCAACCCCCTAGGGGATAGGGGGTGAGAAATAGAAAAGTTAAATAGGAACTCCCATTTTTTTGTACGGATTTGAAGATAGTTTAATCTGAATTTTTCTCTCTATTGTAATTTTTTTTATTCGATGTGTAGTTTTCGAGATATTTCAATGTCTTCACTTAAATTGATCACCCTGTACAATAATTTTAAAATGTTTTATATTTATTTTTATAATTAATTATTATTATAAATGTGATATCTAAATTAGTACGAAATTGCTTATAACTTCTATATTGTTACAGTATTAATATTCCAAAATTAATTTCTGTGAAATGCTTATAATATTTACTTACAAAGCTTTCGTTCCACCTCTTGCGCCTGGGCACGGATAAGCTCCTCACGACATAAATTATTCGAGCATCCCTACTTGCTTAATTAAATTTCTAAATAAATATATTCAAAAGAAAGATATTTCGTAGTGTAATTACCTGCCTAACTCATACAAAGAACAAAGTATTAGGAGACGCTTAAATAATCGTTTATGTTCGTATGTTATAAGACGTATCGTTTTGTATTTTAGAACGTTCTTTTTACTGTGACAAAGAAAACGGCGCACAAAGGTAATTGGTTTCTTTCATAATTAATTACATTACGTACTTGATTTTCGACGTATAAACAGGTATTATTTATTTATTCGTAAAAGCACACTCGGGCGCTGTTTTGTTTTTCTCTTTCTTTCTAAAATATATGATAATGTATTTTTTTGCGAGATGTATTACATTATTTAATGTATCGTTCAAGGTAATATTTAAAGAATAATGTTTGTTTATATTCATCTTCATAATATCACGTAATTAATTATATAACAATGTTTATAATGAGAGTATTAATAAAATTTTGTTATTTTAATGAAAGTTTTCAGTTTTAACATCGCTTAAGACTAAAATGAGTATGTTTTTATAAGTAATTCTAACATTTATATTATATGAATATTAACTTTAAATCTTTTACATATGACCTACAATTAGTATTAAACACTGTTGAAGTATTCAACAATAAAAGTGAATCATGTTTCATCATGTATTCGCCTCATTAATTCAATGTATAAATAATATTTATTTATTGATTACACTTTAGCTTTCATGCTAACAAAGTACACATGTGGCTGCGATGATCTTCTATACTAACCATGGATTCTGATAGGCTGTGGGAGTCTAACAATACTCTATCTCATTGAAAAAAAAACAACGCAGGTGAGAGGATTTCACATTTATTGTTGAACACTGCAATATGTTGAGCCATACAGTGGTTTCTTCAGGCAAATGAATAATAATTTTACAAATTACAAGAAAAAGCTTCTCTTAACTAATAATATTTTGTAAGATGGAAATCATTTAATCCATTATTGTCGGAATATAAAATAATTGTTTTAATAAAGGTAAAATAAACACTAAACAAAAGCAATTTTTAATGTAATTTTTACATTCGAATGGAGAAAAATATTTCTTTTTGTAAAAAATAAATAGGCGCAAAATTTCAGTATTTTAAGGTCCTCTGAAGACCCAACTGTCTCTGTGCCTCAAAGACTAAAAGTTGTTTGCTAGCTTCTCTTTCTGTATACGGGGTTATTCACGCTATACGGAACGGAATATTATGGCCAAAATACGTGACTTTCAAAAAGTTTCACTTTGGGGACATATGGGTGTCTATTAGGGCTACTTTTTAAAATTAATTCCATAATATACAGCAGGCATGTGCAACTTCATCAAGACCGCGGGCCGGAAAACCAATTCAACCTAAAATCGCGGGCCGGACCATTTATTTGAGTTTATAAGGAACGGAGAGGTTTGCAGTTTGATTTAAGGAAATGATATTATATTTATTAATAATAATAATAATATTTATTTATCCAGGTATACACAAGTAAGGTACAAAAAATATATCATAATTAACTTACACATATAAATAGGATATGGTCAGTTGACTGGAGTTCCAGTTTCTGATCTTCCGAGTACCCTCAGTAAGACCTAATATTTATAAATCATAACTTGTTGAGCGAAAATTACAAATTATTGTACTAGTTATAAGCAACAAATTTCAACAATATTTCAAAAGTATTTTTAGTCATTAGTTCCTTTAGCCGTTTTTTTAATTTAGTCTGTGACATAGTTTTTAGTGACGGATCTAACGGGTGTCCAACAATTATTGCAGTCCCGGGTGGCGTTGGAATCAAAAACGTAGGTCGGTTCTTACATGTGCCAAATAATTGAACTGATATTTTAATTGCCAAACATAATTTAAATGTGAATTGAAAGTGTTGTTAACTTTAATGAGTAATTAGAATATGTTTACAAAAAGATTTTTTACTATTTAAATACAACGAATGATCTGCTACAATGCGTCTTAGAGAGGCAAGGTCATAATTTATATTTAGGCAAGCTTGATTTACTTCCGATGGAATAGTAGAGTTGGGTATCATCCACGTAAAAGTGGTATTTACAATAATGAATTACAGTCTCGAAATTCATTGTATATATACTAAACCATAGTGGACCTAAAATAGATCCTTGAGGTATACCTGATTGAATTAGAACTTTATCCGAAATTCTGCCACCATTGACTACATACTGAGCTCAATTATTTAAATAATTTTTAAAAAAACTATACCGCCAACATCAATACCCCATTATTGACAAATGTAGCTCATGATCTATGACTCAGCTTTACTGAAGTCGAGTAATACCAAGGCGATGAGGTATCCATTGTCCATATTCGTAAAAATATCATCAGATATATTTATTAGTGCTGTTAAACAGCTGTGATTTTCTCTAAATCCTGATTGCGTTTTAGGGAATATATCATTTTGATGTAAATATTGTCGGAGTTGACGTTCAGCCGCCATTTCTATTATTTTTGACAGAACAGAGAGTATTTAAATGGGTCTGAGATTTTTAAAGTCTAAAGGATTTGCATTTTTCGGAATTGGTGTAAAAATCGATTATTTCCACTTTAATGGATATACATTGCGTTCAAAACAAAAATTAATTATGTGAGTTAAAATAGGAATGATATATGGACAGCACAATCTAATAAATTTTATATTTGAACCATCACTTCCTATGGCGTTAGATTTCATATTTTTAACTATATTTGAGACCCCATCATCATCGATTCTACCAAAAGTAAACTTTTTTGTGTTAGTTATTTTTGTACTACTTCGATATAATTGTAAAATATCGTTCTTGTTAATATTAATTGTTTTTGTTTGGGATGGAGTTGATAAAGTAGTTATTCATATCATTTGGGTCAGAGGTGTCATTTGGAATTTCAATTTTTGATTTGTTTATTACATTCATATTTCTTTCCATGTTTCACTTGGTGTAGCTTTACGAAATTTATAATTGAGGTAAGTGCGTTTCTCGTTTTTAATTGCTAAGTTTGTAAAATTTCTTCAGGATAATTTAGTAATATATCGCTGAAATAATTCACTTTGTCATCTATATCTTCTAAGGATATAATATCAAAAAGTGGCAAAGATGTTAATGTCGAGTGGAAATGATAATAATCTAAGTTTTTGAAATCTCTGTACAATATAATCTTAGGTGTGGCCCTGGTATTAGTTTTTAATTTTACGTATACCAAATCTTGATCTGAAATATTATTTGCAGCGATGACACCTTTATCCGCTATCTCCTCGGTGTTAGAGATGAGTATCAGATCAATAAGTTTTTGGGTAGTAGATGAAATTCTTGTGGGTGAGTCTATCAGTTGAGTTAAACCAATGCTCCCCATAAAATTATTTAAATGTATTGTAGATATATTGTTGGGACATAGAGCGTATATTAAAATCTCCAAGGCAGATTAAGGTATCGTTAGGTATTAGTTCGTTTGCAATTACTGACTCTAATTCGAGAAGAAAATTACTAGGATCTATATTAGGAGGTTTATATATCTTAGAGATAGACACACGTATCCACAATTGTTCAATAGTTTCTGGAGTTTTTATGATTTTATAAGTTATGTTGTTTTTGATATACAATCCAACACCACTCAGTTAGAATATTAGAAGTGAGCCATGTTTCCGACATAGTAAATATGTCATATTTATTCTGAGTTAATAGGTGTTTAATATCACTAAATTTATTTGTCATAGACCGAACATTCAAATGATTATAGGCGACAAATAAAACACTTGGGTTTTGAGAATTTAATGTCGGACAATTGTTTCGCCACACAGTGTCTTCATCACAGTGCATCGACATTAAATTGTGTAAATTCTCAAAACCCAAGTGTTTTATTTATCACCCTTATAATGGAATTTCACCAAGTAAAATACGTCTGTACACGCTCAACTTTAAGTTCGCAATTCACGTAACATGGATACCAAATAATCGAACCATATTCTAGCTTGCTGCGCACTAATGAAAAATACAAAGTTTTTAAAAGCGAAGTATTACTAAAACTGTTAGAGGTGCGCATTAAAAAACCCAACATTCTTATTGCGGATTGGGTGGTGTTATCAATATGTTCTGTAAAATTTAATCAAAAGTAAAACCTAAATCTTTTATACTTGAATTTCTTGGAATTGTAGAACCGCTAATATTGTAATTAAAGTTAATAATTTGTTTCTTGTGAGTGTAAGAGACAACACTATATTTACTGATATTTAGACAAAGAGATCGTATTTAAATCATATTGTAATAGCATACAATCTTCGAAAGGCCTTATCGAGGCATAAATCATCAGCGTATGCAAGTACTGGGGACGATAGAGATGTAATTAGATCATTAATAAATGCTACAAAAAGTAGACGACCTAAGTTGGAACCTTGGGGAATACCTGAGGTTGAATAGAACTCAAACTACTTAAGTCCCATAAAATATACATAGTTAATTCGTTGTTTTAAGTAAAATGACAAAAATGTAATGGTATGTTCTGTAAGACCAAATTGACTAAGTTTGTTAAGTAAAATGTTATGATCAATCGTATCGAACTCACGGGTTAGATCTGTATTGATAACATCCGTTTGCCCTCTATCATCAAGACTTCGAATAAGATATTGCGTAATTGAAGCCAGATTAATTAAGGTCGACCTTCCAGACGTAAACCCATGTTGAAGTGGTGAAATATATTTCTTTACATGGTTGTACAGAAAATAATATATTATTTGTTCAAATTTGATAAGATTGCTATAGGTAGATAGTTTTGAAGGAGTGAGTGATCACGTTTTTTAAAGACAGGAGTAATGACAGTTCTTAGGAAAACATCCAGATTTGATTGATGCATTAAAAATTATTAATAACGGCTTTACAAATAAATGTTTACATAATAACTGAATAGTTGAGGGTGTTAGTTGTTGAAAGTTCATATTCTATTAAATGTTTACAATTGTTGATGATAAAACATGGGACAATAACATCACCACGAGTGGCTGATATTGTCAGCTTGTTTTTACTCTAAATGACGATGATAAATTTATCATCTGCCTGATGAAGCCACTCTGTGGCGAAAAAATTTGTTAGTGGAAAATTAAAACTCATACATACATACACATATACACAGGCATCCACACCATAGAATATAAAATCTTGGTAGATTTACATATGTTTGAATATAATACAGTTGGTTACAGATATACAAAAAAATATATAATTATAACAAAGAATAGTTGATTAATAACCAAATCACTAGCTGCAATTCTTCGTTTTAACGTTTTAACATTTCTAAAAAAAAATGTAAAAAATAAAAACACATATTTACATGTATGTAGTCGTTTATTAGAATTGGCTTTCAGAAAATAGATTAAAATGAAACATATTTAATGGGAAGACTGTGCCTTCATATTTTTCACCAAATAATCAATATTTGGTGTTCTCCAAATGTGAGTCTATTCATTCTCGAAAATAGCTGCTCACATTTGTATATACTTCCAAATAGTGACATTTTTTTCTGAGCCAAAGATGCGAGATTAGGAAATTTATCGGTTGGTAAATATTTAACGCCATGTCTCTAAATGTCGCCTTAAGATCGGATTTTTCTTGCAATTCAATGAGTTCCATGAAAATTTTCACATCAAATAGGGAGGAAAAAAATTTCAGACTTGCTTCTTGGCAGCTAAAATCTTTAAATCTCGTGTTTAAATTGATCTCTTAAAAATTATAACTTCTTTGCAAACGTTTCGAAGTTAGCATGATCTTTATGATTTGCAATAGTAGGAAAATGGTAGGTATTCCCTGTTCGAAGCTGATTTTTCCAACGTCTTAATTGATTTTGGAATGACTTAACGTTACCATACAGTACATGAACAAGTTGTTCTTGGGTTTGCAACTTTGTATTTAATTCATTCATATGACTTGTTATATCAACGAGAAACGCAAGATCGCAGACCCAATTTGTGTTCTTTAGCTTCTTTAGTCTTGTACAAGTTTTTCTTTCATATCCATAAAAACAAATACCTTATTTTTCAAATCATAAAATCGTTTTAACATTTTTGCTTTACTTAACCAGCACACTTCACAATAAAATGTCAGATCTTCAAATTCAGACTGCAGTTCTTCCAAAAATGTTTGGAACTGACGGTGGTGAAGTGCTCTTGATTAAATGAAATTTATGCAAGAAACTACTGTTCTCATTACATGTGTAAATTTTATTGATTTTGCACACAAATTTTTCTGATATAAAATGCAGTGAAATACCCTTAAATCTTTAGTGTCAATATTCCTACTACATAGTTCCAATTTAATTATATTGACAACGCTTAAATTAGAACCAACCATAGCTGTAGCACCATTAGTACAAATTCCACTTAGATTCTCCCATTTAAGCAAATTGATCGAAAACTGAAGAGCCATGTAATTAAATTTGATATCTGCTCCGCGAATAAAAATAGCTAATTGTGCGGTATCGGTAGTATCTGTACTCTCATCGAGTGCAATTAAAAATGCCTCAAACTTCTGTGACGCACGTAACTTTAGGTTTGATTTGATATCGTTGGCCATATTATCGATACGTCTTGTTATAGTCGAGCGAGAAAGACTTATTTTTTCTATATCGTTGCTCTTTTCAGGACACAGTTCTTTAACGACAGCACTAAGACACTCTTTAACAAAATCACCTTCAGAATAAGGTTTAGAATGCTTTGCAATTTTTTCACTAATTATAAAACTTGCTCTTACAATAATATTGCATAAATCACTTTGTTTGTGGAAAAAGGTCAGTTAACGCAGATAAACATGTTTTCAAATTTATTATTTTATTTTTTCTTTGTTGCTCATTGAGATTACTATAACTAGAATGTTTTGATGTTCAGTGGCGTTTTAAATTAAATTCTTTTACCACTGATATACTTTCGAGGCAAATTAAACAAACAGGCTTGTTTTTTTGCATAATAAAAAAGTAATCGTTAGTTCACTTATCTTGAAAAACACGATTTTCAATATATTTTTTTCTTTTCTCTGATGTCATTTTAAAGATTAGGTTAAATTGTAAATTAAGTATGAATTTAAAAACTGCTGTGCCTCACTACAAATAACTACGTGCTTTTGCTCTGCTGATTCTTCCTTTACTAATCAACATATTTACAGCCAGTACAAATAAGACGGTTTTTTTCCCGTTTATTGCATACACTGAATGCTGAATTGACTAAATACAGTACAAAACTTTATGATACCTATAAAACTTAATGATCCTTAGATTATATGAAAATTATTAAGAATACATATATATATTTTTTACTTTCAAGGGCCAGGTTTAGTGAGATTTGAAAATTGTGCTGCGGGCCGGATAAAATGAAGTCAGGGGCCGAATTCGGCCCGCGGGCCGTACGTTGCACATGCCTGATATACAGGGTGTCCCAAAACCCTAAAAGTATCAAAGTTGTGTTTTTTTTTTTAATGGAACACCCTGTATTTTATTGTATTTTTGAATTCTTTGATCAAAATAAGTGTGTGTTTTAATAAGCTTTTTAATACCTAAACCTTAAGGTTTTTGAAATAATTTGAATATTGTAAAAATCTAACCTAATTTTCATGTTTAATATACTTAAAAAGTAATTAAGTTATGTACACCAAATTTACACTGTAATGTAATAATAGATCATATTGTATTTCCAAGTATGATAAACTTGCCATCTTATACAGGATGTAAATAAATTGAAATTAAACAAATGAGAACTTTAAGTGGCTATAACTTGCCATATTTTTTAATTTATCAGCAAATGCACTTTTTAATTACCCATCGAATGGAATTTACATCTTAAGTATTTAGTTTTTTCGTTTTTACAGAAAACGCTAAAATAATGTTTATTGCACCATTTTAGTATTTTTTAAATAAAAACTTTCATGTATCTAGTCTTATGGTATTTAGAAACGTCAGATAATTAATTTAGTCTGTCACTTTAGTTTGAAAAGCCTGTCTTTTGTTATAGTTGTGTTATTTTGCGTTTTTGTGAATAAATTTAGCATTATGCTAAATTAGATATATATTGTATTTAATACTATTAAGCTTTATTATTTCTAAGTGAAGATATTTGTAAAACATTAAACCCTAATAGTTGGCACCGCAAGGAATACGGTTCAGTCTTGTAAAAGGGATATGTAGATTGTGTCCAGCTTTAATTGTATGACTATGAAATTTATGCAGATTCTGTTTTATGTGCGACAGCTTTTTTAAGATGTATACCCCAGGTAATATTAGAATTTTTAATCTCCGAAAAATGTCTTTATTTATTTATTTGTTTACATCTTTGCTCTCCTTTCTAATACAACATGACAAGAGAATATAAAGAATTTGAAAAAATACTTAAAATACTGCTTCTATGAACATTTGTTTAGTTACTACACAGAGAATATTTGAGCTGTTTATGTCAGCATGACAGATTAGTTTTTTTTCTTTAGTGAACCCCAGTAATTATACTGGGCATACCAAAAATTATGTCCCCATAAGCGGAATGGCCCCATATTATTAACACGTTGACGCCGGCGTTTTTGTACCCTACAATTATTCATTTAAAATGACAAAATTT
Source organism: Ontholestes murinus (assembly GCA_963969525.1). Taxonomy (NCBI): domain Eukaryota; kingdom Metazoa; phylum Arthropoda; class Insecta; order Coleoptera; family Staphylinidae; genus Ontholestes; species Ontholestes murinus. The sequence goes on along the minus strand of OZ018390.1, from coordinate 17,880,116 downwards.
GGCTCGCACGCCTATGGTTGTTTTGGTTGCTATGGAAGTGACTGAAATCCTAGATGCGAGATATAATTATTTATTGTCACCATGGAAGTAATCAGTGGCGTACCAAAAGCGTAAAAACTCGTGTACCACCGGTGGTACCCGCCGGCGTTAACGTGTTAATGTCATAGCTTATTTTGTAATGAAATAGGGTTTGATATGCAATAATCAGAGCTGTCTCGGAAGCATCTATATTTCTAAATAAATAGATTAGAGATATCAATTTCTTGCAAGTTCATCGCACTGACTGAGACACGTGAGCTTCGCACAGTGGGCCAAAGCATGAAAAAACCTGGTCAAAATATGAAGACGTGTAAGAATATTCTTCAAATTGTATCCTATATGGAAACAACATATTCATAAACATATACATATATACTAAATGTCCATATTGATCTTTCAAAACGGATACATTGAGGTTTTTGGTAAATAATATAAATAAAATCTATGTATTCTTAAAAATGGTGTAACTCAAAATCGCATAATATCCCACGATATTTTCGTTTGAAGTTGGACCAGGTAATAAATCGCCAACATCCGATGGTAATGGTTGGGTTGGGCGATATGAGGAGACGATTGAACGCATCTGTGATTGTTTTTACGCGAGAAATTTTCGCGAAAACGACGTTTAATTCCGGGCTTCCTGCGCTACATCAGATAACTGACCATAATAACTGGCATAACCGTGAATTAACACAATGTGTACGGAAGTCGGCATGGTATACTACGAGTACAATTTAATATGAAACTTCGCAACACTGAGATTTTTGAATTTCTCAATATCGCTTGTAATAAAACCTTGCCCATCGCTATAACTTTTTATCGATACCCAATATTTCCGCAGTTACTGGCACGTTTTAAAAAACAAGCCGTGTTACAGTCATTCAATGTGCCAGGTTTTGGCACACCTATAATCAAACCAAGAAAAAGAAAATTGTTTCTAGATGACTGCTTTATGGTTTGCGATGTATTCTTCTTTGCTCTGCAGAGCGGGATTGCCATATTTTACTTTTGTCGTCAACGCCGTATTTTTATGATGTATTCAACAACTTCATGAATCTAATCCATGCATGCAATGATGAAATCCCGAAACAAAAGTACTTTTTATTAATTAGTCGACTTGCGTTGAACGATACTGTCGATTTTTTTTTTGATGTTGCAGAGCAAATGTAACATAGCTAAGACGATGCAGTTTGCGTAACAGAATTTTTTACTTTACCGTCTACCATACAAAAAAAACAACTTATATTTTATTTTTATATTTTGGCCATCAAGAACAGTTCGAAAACGAACGAGTGATTTGATTTTATTCACAGATATTATCAGATACTTCTTAATTTCCCATATTCTGTATACAAATACGAACTTGACAAGTTATTTTTCTAAGCTCAGAAACTCTTACCACCTATTTTGTATATATTTTACAATACGAAAATGAAAGGAACGCGAAATTTGTGAAGATATATTCAATACATTCATGTGTATATATGTGAAACTTACCTATCGGAGTGCAATCCATTATTAGAAGCCGCAGATCAAGGCCAGAATTCCGAATTATGATTGTAGAACACTCCCAAGTGCAGCCTTCAAAACGGCCATTTTTTACTGTTTGTGGTTAGCTTAACTTTGCCGGATCATTCAATGTAGATTGAATGTCATTCCAGCACTGAATCCGTGTACACCAGTGCATTCTTCATCTAGCTTTATGAACTAATTCCCGGTTGGTATTCTTTGTTTTTTTTTTCATTTTGGCAGGTTTTTTGATGCTTTTGCCCACTGTGCGTCGGTTCAAAGCAGATACCTAGAAGCTTTCCATTTCAAAGCAGATACCTAGAAGCTTTCCATTTCTTTTTTTTAATGAAGTTATGAGGTTTCATTACACGCATTCAAAGAATAATTATCTGTACTTTGGATTCTCAATGTACCATGCTTTGATATCTTTTCTGTTTTATTTGTTTTTAGAAGTAATGTACAATTATTACTATCACTATTAAAAGCATATTAATGTATCGTAAGCAAAAATTATTAAGTTTTTTGGATGTATGTGCTGTTCTAGGTCATTTATGTATGTAATAAAAGGAAGAGACCCAGGATAGACCCTTGCAATACACCCCGTTTTATGGGGAGAAATTGTGATTTGCTGTAATTTATGTCAACATATTGATACCTGTCAGTAAAATATGATTTAAAAAAAGTGTAATCATTGAATTTGTATTATTTTAATTTAATTAATAATTTGTTATGGGATAAGCAATCAAAAGCTTTCTATAAGTCACACAGAAGAGCGCTAACATATTGACCACTTTCGATGCACGAATAAGTTATAAATTCTATAAGGGCAGTTACTCTGCCGAAATCCAAATTGTACTTTTGTAAGTAAGCTATTTTACTCGAAATACTTCATGAGTCGCAACTTTAACGCCTGTTTAAATATTTTTCTAATATAGGGAATTGTAATTGTTTTAATTGACTTGTCACCTTTTTTGTGAATAGGAACAAAACGTGATATTTTGAGTGCTCTTGGAACTATACTTTTAGTTATGGCTAAGTTGATTAATTTTCTAAGATGTGGGATTAAAATATTGTTGACATGTTTAATAATTTTGCCCTTTAAAGCATAGACGTCAAGGCTATTTGAACATATTACAATCCGAAAATATACAAAGTGTCCGAAACAATACTGCAAAAAATCCTAAAACCCCCATCGTTAAACATTAGTTTTAAGATCACTCAAGTCTCTCAAATTGAAATCAGAGACATAATAAACAAATTATCAATTTTTATTATGCCTCTGATTTCAATTTGAGAGACTTGAGTGATATTTTTGTGAAATAAACAAAGTTAGATCAACAGCAGATTGAATAATTGATATAAAATTCTCAAAACATAAGTCAACATCCTCACTGTTATAGACCGAACTTCAATTTGCGGTGTCAAGTATTTCAAGAATTTGAAAATTATAACTAAGCTTCTTTCTCTTATAGGTTAAAAGATTTTGGAGCTATTTTCTTTGTTATTGAACATTTCTAGGCATATTTTGTTCCAAGATCATCAGATAGACCAGTTCTAATGACAGTTGAATTATATTTTATATTTTGGTTAATCGTGTTGTTTACTAACACATTATCTAGACAATTATTTGGTCTTGGATGATCGTGGATTGTTATATCATAACCGAATGATTGTATTAGGACTTGGAGATGAAGATAATTTGTGTCATTAATACCAAACCGTATATTAAAATCGCTGACAATAATAGCGTAATCTACTTCAGTAGAATCTTATATATACATTGGGTAAAATAAGCAAAGTCCATGTTTCGAACTCTGTAGACATAGAGCATGCTTAAATGAAACGACAGTATTTCTATGGTACTAAATTCACACAAATTTTCAAAAGACATCCTACTACATTATCAAGCATTTTAAACAGTAGACAATCACGTACCATTATCGTACCATTATCATAGATAAGGTCTCTTTCTACAGAAACTTGACAGTTTCTACAGTATAATTTTCAAGTTTTTAATACGTGATTTCTTCTTCTAACAGAAGAATTTCTTCTGATTGATATCTTATAAATAGATCAATATTATTTAAATATTTGATGGTAGAGGCGTTTACTTAGAGGAACATCTTAAATGACTTGAACAAAATAACTTTGTTTTGCCACTTTATTCTTAAAAACAAATTGTCAACAAACTTTTAGTTTAATAATGACTAGCTTATAGTCGAAACTGTAGTCACTATAATTATGGAAAAATCTAATATTTTTATTTTATACTTGAATCAGTTTGAGTCGCGGCTTTAATTGAGATGCATTTCTGTAATATTTGAGGACCATAATTCAAGAACATTAAGTTCAATAAGCAGATCAAAATCGCAAAATACTTTAAGCGATGACTATTTTACTGCATTATTTACTTCTATTTTGTCGATTATATATTTAGGTCTCGATAATCTCTTAGATAGGAATTCTTCGATGAGTTTTGCGACGGATTTTGGTTTTGAGAGTCCAATGTGTATTCAGGCAACACCCCATGATGTGGTTCCTCTTATTAATTGGTTACCGTTCTTCGGTAGGGTTTTTACTTTGGCCTCTTGTCTGAAGAATTGGACGCGTTTGTGTGTCCATCTGTTTCTTCCAACAACATCGATCCATTTCTCTTCTGATACGGACGTAGTGAAAAGCTCTTCTAAATTGAATAGTTTCGGTACCGACGGGTGCACCCGCATTAATATTAGACATATTGTAATTTGCTCTTAAGGCGCTGTTTTCTTTCTTAAGATAGTCGGTTTTATCTAATAGCAAGTTATTAGAGAGTTTAAGCTCAGCTATTAGATCAATTGACTAAACGTTTTGAAAACTCACATATATTTCGAAAGGGGCAATATTTACGTTTGGGCTTCGAGGAGTTTGTTGCAGGTTTAGAACCGCTAGTTGTACATTGCAGCACTCTTTCACACGATGTACACAGCTTGGGTGATACTAACTATTACATCCGATTAATTGAACCCCCGATTTAGCGGTAGAACAACAAGAGCAACGATTACTTATAATTACTTTCTTGCTAGTTACGGAGCGATCGGAATCAACACTTTCATTATTATTAATTCCTATCTAATAGATTTTGTCAAAGAAAAATCCTATAAGAATTATCCTTCCCAGTCCTTATTGAGAAAGTCATCCAACAAGATTCGACACTTTCCTCATTTCTCCACAACCTATATTCTCACGGCATATTTTATTCTCATACTACAGACTTTAATATTACCTCATATCCGATCCTTTTTGCAGATAATACTGCTTCAATTACACATGCTGACAATCTTACTTATGCCTAACGCACAACAACAATAATAATAATTATTATTATTATTATTTATTTTCCCAAGAGACATACAATCCAATTACAGGGAAAGTTATACAGAATATAATTTTTAAATCTAATGGAAATAAGTTCAATACAATTTTTTTACAAAAGTGATTACTAAATACTAAATAAATAATATCTATTTACACTAACTCAGAAATAGTTTTTAAAAATGATGCCCGTGAATTATGAAAAATGTCAGTTATATAATGAAGTGCATTATAGGTTTGAAACATCAAATTTAATGGAGAGTAGACATGTGCACGTGTATTTGGAATATTATAGAAAAGTAATCTAGTATGACGAGAGGAATGTCGAGGAACATGCAAATTTATTTTAGCAAGAATATTTGGATCATCTATTGTATAATTAATAATTCCGTGTAAATATAATATTCTTGCAATACCTCGCCGTGCATGTAAGGATTTTATGGTAAATGTGTTTAAAAGTTCTTCATACGTTATATGTATATGATAGTGAGGAGACCAAATTACGGAAGCAAACTCAAGATTTGAATGGAAATATAAAAAATATAGTTTCTTTATTACATTAGTGTTATTAAAATCTTTACACGTTCTATGATCAAATCCAAGCATTTTATAACTTTTGCTACAAATTTTATTGATGTGATCTACAAATGTCAGTCCATCATCAAATGTTACACCGAGATCTCGAATAGTTTTAAGTCGCTCAAATGAAACACTATTCAAACCGTAGTCGAACTTTATGGTATCTTTTTTCCTACTATAAGAAACACATTTACATTTAGCCAAATTTAAGGAGAGCCCATTTGTCTTGCACCATTGGTTAATAGTTAATAAATCACCCTGCAATGTATGGCAATCATGCTGCGAATCTAAATATTTTCATATCATCAGCAAACAACAACACCTTGCTCTGAATATTGTCAACAATATCATTATTAAAAAGTATAAATAATAGTGGGCCCAAATTAGATCCCTGTGGGACACCACTAGTAGCAATATACTTACTTGAACAATGTCCCATATATTGAACAAATTGTTGTCGATTTCGAAGATATGAACGTATCAGGGAGACTAACTGATTTGAAAAGCCATAACTGCTTAGTTTGGAAGCTACGATATCATGATCAATTGTGTCAAATGCTTTTGTAAAATCTGTATAAATAGTATCGACTTGCTTACGTTGATCAAGTTGTTGTGATACATAATCGGAGAAGTTCAGCAAATTTGACACGATTGATCTCTTCTTTACAAATCCCTGCTGACGGGTAGTGATAAAGGAACTAAAGTGATTATACATTATTTTAAATATAATCATTTCGAATAACTTCGAAAAATTATTAATGACTGTAATTGGGCGATAGTTTAAAATATCCGACAATTACAAAATTGGTTCCCCAAATGCGAATAGGATTAAACAATAATAGAATCAACTTTTACTTCATTTGCACAAAATTATTTAATCACCCCCTAAAATTTAAATGCTTCAAAGTGAAATTTAAGCATCTTTTATTATAAAAAATCTCTAATAAATAAAGTATTTGACACAAAACACTTTCCTTCAAACCTCATGACAAATCCATTAAAGTCAAATTCAAAACTAGGCTCCGGAATACGGAATTTTATAGCGGCATTTTCCTCTAAATAGCATTGGAATATCTCAAAACGCCTGGGTTTCCTGGAACATGATTCGCAAAACCATACGGTTTCACGTCTACCTCCTGGAATGTTTCTATTGCTGCAAACTGTACAATCCTTCGAAGAACCTTCCAATTTAGCTATAAAATGTGTTTTTCAATCAATCCCATCGATGGAACAGGGTTTTCCTCTTTTCCTTGATAGTCATCCGTCTCGAGTATCTCCTACTAATTCTAAAATTAGCTGTTTTCTAAACTTCTGGTGTTTCACTTTGGTTTTATTGTTTTGTTCAAAGTATTGGTTGTAAATTATGAAACTGCTTATAACACCAATTTCTTAGAACCAAAAAAAGTTTTCTTTTCGACCTAAGGGCCCTTCTTTGAAAAGGGTAACTAGTCCAATAATGGTGCGCTCTATCCATAGTTCCCATTTTAGCAGTGTAGTAAATAATTGCTACCGGTTTTCAAATTTTTCCTATTGCTCTTGATACACCAGCTTTATATCTGTCTACAGTTTCCACATTCGCATTATGGAAAGAAGAAAACATGTGGACAATTATCTTATCCTTTCATGCTAAAACAGTTAGGTTTTGAGTCGTATATACTCTGATTTGGTGTGTTTTCAACTTTAGAGTATTTTTTTAGTTGAGCCGACATATTCTATTAGGCATTACATCTCCTTCAGCTTTTGCAACTCTTAAGCTAGTTGGACACTTGTATAGAATAGAAATAAGTAGTTTATTCACAAGGTGGACTACAATTTTGGACGTAAATGGTAAATCACCTCGGTCCCATTTCTCTGTCGTTTCTTCGCCAAAATACAGTTCAAATGCAGAGATGTATCCAGTTGCACTGTCCGCCAAAGCTCTTATCAGTGGATTCGTTAACCGCAATTTTTCGGGATGATGAAAATACATCTCTGCATTTGGAATCCAGATATTGCATTAGATTTTGAGTTTTATGACTTCTAGTTCTTGAAGCAGTTCTCTCTGCCTGCGGATTTATATGTAAACTTCAAAATATTTGGAAAAAACTCGTTCTAGTCATAACATTTGTAAAAAAACTTGTTGCGCATAAATGTAGCTAAAGAAAACCTTTGATATGTTTTTTTCAAATCTTATATTTAACGAAGATTTTTTTTCTTGAACAACATTTAATGTATCTGAATAAGAAACTCTAAATTTATATAAGAACCTTGTTATACTTAAATTATTTCGCTAATGAGTATAAAAATAATTATCATATTACTTATATATTTCTCTACATTATCCTTTTCGAAATTCGATGTTATATATTATACATTTTATTTGCAGATAAAAGCATAGATAATGAATTTAGTTTTTGCAGAGCAAATGAACTTTAAAAGCGTAATTGTTGATACATGGAGTTGGACCAATTCCAGTTCTATTAAAAATATTATTCCACGCACCATCTATAATTCAGGAATAATGTACTTTGATTTTCAGTTCACGATATTCAGTATATTTTATGGTACAACGGCAATAGTCCAATCCGCAAATAACTCTAAATACCCGCTGTATCGATCCGGTTGTTATTAAACCGTATACATAAACCATGTGTATAATAAATCCGCACAGGTCCTGGGGATACATCAAATGAATGGGAATTTCAAATGAAAAACATTTCATCTTGATACAACTGTGCTGGCAATTCGGGGCCGAGACGACGGGAATGGACTTGGCACAGGTTGCGGGGCGTCTTTTAATAATTGCGAATATATGAAAAAGGGCCGGGACGTGTGTGTGCATTTCACGGTACAATTCTTGAAACGGCGACGTCCAGAAAGTTCAGCGAACCGCGCTGAAGGTTTACGAAAATACACAAATTCCATCTTCAGGAAAGTGGAGCGTTCACGCTGAAAATGCCTTCGTAGTTAGAGGTGCGCGCTGGGACTGAGAGAGGGCGATACGGTGGTCGTTTCAGGCGGCCACGCTCGTTTCTGAAATAGCTGAAACGCAGAGGTCTAAATTTATGATTGCCAACGGTCGCACAGTGTGTGTTATGTAATCTGCATATTTGCGGCTGCATTAATTTCATTGCCGGGGAGTATCTTCTAGGTTTCACGGACTTCATGAAAATGCCATGTGGTTGTTGTAACTATGTTAATTACAATCGTGTATCATTTCAAGCCGCATTATTATTTACGTAATTACTGATAATAATGCATGCATGATTTTCTTCATACAATTTAAACGTACATTCGCATATTACATAAACATTAATGCTGTATCATCTTTAATGCGAATGATTTTGCAGCCGTAACTATAACTCATAGACTATCATTAAAAATAATTAAATAAATGAAACACTATATCTTTGTTTGTATAACTTGGATATAATTTTTTGTGAGCAATTTTTAATTTTGGCTATAAACTTTTCAAGTTAAAAATTGCTAAATTAATTAAACACTTAAAATTAGTAAACACGTAGATCAATCAACAATCAAATCTATTAAAAATAATGTTAAAGATAATAAGACAGATAAAGTAAATTCCGATGTCATTTTCAAAAAATCTGTTTATCCATCAAAAAATCATTGCAAGCGATTCAAACAATAAATAATTTTTCCATACACCATTCGTTATAAATTGTATACATTTTCCCAATATTCAACTCTGGACTCAGATATTTTGTATATGAATTGTCTTGTCTAGAATAATGGCTTTGAAAAGAAGGACATAGAGCTGTGTGGTTTTTCACCGAACTCTTCTGTTCAGAAGTTATTTTAAGTGCAGCTGCGTGCTTTCCTCTTAAATCTGCACCAAGAAGCTTACCAATTAACTTTCATCTACACTCTCGTAAGTCTTCCATTGCACGCCATGAACTTGTCCAAAAACCCAAATATTGGCGTCACCGACTTTAAGAAAGAACGCATTTCTACACTGTTCTTCCCGTTTTTATGCCATCACAAGGTTGCCTATACTTTACTTATACCGAATAAGTCAAGGTATGCATTTTGGCGACTCAAATTGCCCATTTTGTGAAAAATATCGAACTGAAATCATCTTTGGCTTTCACTACAAAGGTCGATGCATTTCTTTGAACATCTATAATAATCGTTCACACAAACATATACAAATTTCTGAACAATTCTAATAATTACAGAGTGGCAAGGCACTTGACGCTTTTCAGAAACTCCATTTGATGATCTGAACTTTTTCTTTTGTGGTGTGAACCTTAATTTTGAATTGAATTAAAATTAATATTTAATAGTTGTCTTGTTAACATAATATAGAGAACGATTGGTTCCAAAATGAAACTTATTATAAAATAAGAAAAAGCGTCTAGCATCGCAAAAACTGCAATGTAATGTCTAATTACTAGAAAAGTCAGGGTTTGAGTGGAAAACCATTTTGAAAACTCTTTTTCGCACCAATATTCTTATAACCTAAATTATTTATACGTTCTTTCTTTTTTAAAGTTTGTAATTAACTTTTCTTAATACAGGGTGTCCCGTTAATGCGGGGAAATGGCTGGACCATAGATTCCTGAGGTCAAAATATGACGATTTAACGCAACTTATCTATATCCAAAAATTTAAGGTTAAGCCGGAATTTGGCTTCAAAGTTTCAATTTTTTTTATTTCTTTTGTTTATAACAATTGAACGCTTTATTTGATTTTAATGAAATTTATTAGTAATAAGTACCATAATATCATACATCATTTTAGTTATTTTGGCCATTCATGATTGACAGGAAGTATAAAAAACAGTAGTACCACCACTTAAAAACTAAAATATTTTTTTATTGGTGCATCCAATAAAATCCAAAAAAATCTACTTGAAAGGTCATTAGATTTAAAAACTTTTTTGACTCTTACTTGTTTTTGATATCTTGTACGGTTTTTGCACAAAAAATAAAATATGAATATAGTATACACATTATGCACTCATTAATAAGTCAATAAACTTACTCAATTGAATAAAAATGAAATAATATCAATTAATAAAATAAATCAAAACAACATCTAACACTTTTCAAACAATTTTCTTTGCAAAATCCTAATACAAACGAGATATCTGTTTGTTCCAAATATGAATATTTATGAACTATAATAAAGTTAAAAATTAATTGTCAAAAGATACTAAATAATAATTATTATACATAATTTACATTTTTTAAACAAAGACGGCCACGAAAAACATTTATTTTCGATTCGATGAAAAACTAGATTTTGTTTTTACTAGATAAAAAATATATATTTTATTTTTTTGTGGGAAAACCGTAAAAGATATCAAATATTATTAAGAGATGAAAAAGTTTTTAAATTAAATGGTCCTTCAAGTAGTATTTTTTTAGTTTTTATTGGATCCACCAATAAAAAAATATTTTAGTTTTTAAGTGGTGGTACTACTGTTTCTTATACTTTTTGTTAACTAATAATAGTCATAATAACTGAAATAATGTATTATATTATGGTAGTTATTAAAAATAAATTTCATTCAAATCAAATAAAGCGTTCAATTGTTATAAACAAAAGAAATAGAAAATTTTGAAACTCTGAAGCCAAATTCCGGCTTAACCGTAATTTTTTGGATATAGATAAGTTGCGTTAAATCGTCATATTTTGACCTCAGGAATCTATGGTCCAGCCATTTCCCCACATTAACGGGACACCCTGTATAATGTAGATAAGAATACCAAAGTATTAATAAACAAATTATTTGACTGTCGCTCAATTAATTTAGATGACAAGCGCTGACATTTCCCTGCAACTACTATTTTAAGGATTTTATTTTCCAATATTTGTTCACTTTTTAAAGCTACATTTCAAATAAAACCTAAGATGAAACGTTAGTGGGTAATGAGATTATTCTAAATTTATTCTAATCACTTTCTTTCAATAATAGAGATACAAACTACAATTGAAAATTTTACATGAGAAGCCTAACGTAACCTTTAAAAGTATTCAGTTCAGTATAGGAGGGTGTTGAATCGTACAATGTGTGACTCATAACAATATTTTGTCTACGATTACAATTTCTGGCTGATTTACCTGGTAATATTAATATTTTCTATCAAAACGTAGGAGAAACTATATTAAAACTAAATTAAAAGATTTTTCTCAATGGACTCAAACATCTATATATGATATAATAATTATTAGTAAATCTTGGTTGAATAAAAATGTTAATACTGGAGAGTTTTTATTGAAGGATTTTGATTTATTTAGATATGATCAATATTCGGCTTCAAGTTATAAACAAGATGCAGGTGGGAAATTTTTAACTAAATTTTTCAGTTGCGTGAAACTTTCTCCACTGGACCAGATGGAATCCCAAGTTATTTTCTAAAAAAACTGTATAGTTAGTATAGATAGACCGATATATTTGCTCTTTAAAAGATCATTTTTGTTTGAATTTATTTTTCCTGATTGCTAGAAGGATAGTTATATAACGCCTATATTTAAATAAAGATCGTAATATGGTAACCAATTACAGAGGTGTTTCTCTCCAATCAGTGATACAACTTTCTCAACTAATTAAAACATTATATTGTTAATGTAAGAAGATTCTACTTCGTTATACATGTTTGAATAATTAATAAAACACTTCAACTTTGTTTGTATAACACTGTATTTTTTATTATGTTGACTAGTTTCGGCAACTCCACTTGCCATTATCGAAACATAAGTAAATTAAAACTACGATTTGCACAGGTATTTATACATAAAATCATTAATTACTAAAGAACAGCATGGATTTTATTCAGGCAGATCTACAGTTACCAATTTGTTATTATTTTCAACATATGTTTCGAATTCTCTTGAAGAAGGCTATCAAGTTGATACAGTGACTTCTCCAACGTATTCGATAGAGTAGATCATGCCGTACTTATTGAGAAACTAAACTCTTTAGATCTCAATAACCGAGCGATTTTATGGCTTTATAGTTTTATAAATGGTAGAGTTCAACGTGTAAGGATAAATGAGTATGTGTCTAATACAATATCAGTCGCATCTGGTGTTCCACAAGGGTCACATCTTGGCCCAATTTTATTTCTAATATTTGTAAATGATATTACTGCAAATTCTTAATGTATGCAAATTATTTAAAATTGTACTATACTGTTGGATGCAATCAAGATGCTGCTATTAGTCAAAATGATTTAGATTCTCTTTGAGAATGGTGTATTGAAAATTGTCTCCAATTAAATATATCAAAATGTTTTAAAATTACTTACTCAAAGAAATTGAATCCTCATTTATTTCACTATACAATAAAATCAGAACTGCTGCAGACAAAAAACAAAATTAAGGCTTTGGGAGTTCTTTTTTTGATGTAAAACTATTATTTCCTAAGCACATTTCTAACATACCTAACTCTGCTCCAAAGGTCTTAGGTTTTATACAAAGATTCAGTTCGCAGTTCAATATAAATATATTTAAAAAACACTATATATTTCACTTGTCCGTTCTAAATTAGAATATGAGTCAATAGTTTGGTCACCTCATTACAACAAACATAATTATTGAGAGTTGCGGTATGGGATTATTGATTCTCCGGATTTATTGTTTTTATTTTAAACCAGCTGGATGACTTGTTTAGGTTGTTTACATGTAGTAGTAACTATTCCGAAAATAGTCCATTGTCTCGTATTCATTGAACCGCTAATATTTTAAATAACAATCTAAACTTTGCATTATTTGACTCAACTATATGTAATTTTAAATATAAATTAAGGCACATACATTTAGGAACATTGATTGAATAACTATTAATTCTAGTATAGTTAATGTATGTTTATGTTTGCATTCCAAGGTTATTGAGGTCGCGACATTGCGAGCAACAAATTTGCAGTTGCTACTTCTATCGCTTCCGTAATCTCTGGTGGAGTGCCCAAAATAATATCTCCTTTAGTTTTCATATTTAGACTAATTTTTCACTAGGTAATTCACTGAATTTACATTTTATCGTGTTTTGAAAAGTGACTAGCAAGTAACATCACTCTTATATAAATTATAAGCCAAAACTATCTACTTATGGGAAGCCATAGACTTCATAAAAAGTGGACTCTTTGGTTAAAAAATTACGCAAAACTGAAGGGTGTAGCTGAGAAACTTGTACGGAATAATTTTTCAGCTACACACTTCAGTTTAGCGACGTTTTTAATCAATCACACTTGTTCGTACAGCTTACCATGCTGTAACTAAAACGGTATTTCGCATTGTTTGTTAGTATATAAAATGGCGTTTTAGTTCTAAGAGTAGAAAACAAATTTTTGTTTGTCATAAAATTACCGATTTATAGGCAATGTTCTACATCTCAACTTATGATATAAGAAAAAACGCTCTAAACAATTTAAATATGGAGTTAAACAATTCAAATAAACTACAATATATTAGATACATGGTCGACTTGTCTAGAGTTAAAAAACTTTTAATAGTTTTATTTTTATTTTATACGTTACATACGTTACATGTTTAATAAATACAGTATAGATTTTCCATAGCGTTTACTACTTTTTACAATCATTAAAATTGTGTATAGATATATCATCTAAGATTAGACAGTGGATACTTAAATGCAGTAAATGGATTTTTTCTAAGAATCCTTCTAGTTTTAAACGATTAATTAATGTGTGATACAATTTTGGTAATGGACTTGCTTAAACATTTTTTTATTTAATTCAATTGTGCACCATCGTCTACACCTTGTAGCAATTGTAGTCCAGCAGGTAAAGCACAGGCAGTAATATTAAGAAATCTATTATTTTTGCATGAAATTGAAGACTTTAATTATCCTAGTTAAAATGATCAAATTTAGATCAAGTATGCGCCATTTTCTTCGGTAACTTGTTGCCATTTTGAAAGTAATTTCTTTATGCCTCCCTCATAGAAGCCTTTATCATTTATTATTGAAGTGAAATTTTCATCAGTAAAATTGTTCGCCATTGACTGGAACAGATCTTAATCACTTGGTATCAAGTCCGACCTAGAAGGTGGATGCATAAGAACCTCCCAACCTTGCTCCTGGAGCTTCTGGCGAGTTACTATCGATGTGTGTGGCTTGGCGTGCTTCTGATGGAACACAATTCCTCTAGTTTTGACCAAAGCTGGGCGATTGCTTTCTTCAGACGGTCTAATTGTTGACAATACAGTACCGAGTTAAGAGTGTTTACGTAGGGGAGCAGTTCATAGTAGATAATCCCCTGCCAATCCCACCAAACACACAGCAAAAACTTCCTACCAGTCAATCCTGTCTTGGCCACCGTTTCCGCCTACTCACCGTGATTCGACCACGACCATTTTGTCATAATTGATAATATTTTATCACAAGTCACCAACTGCTTCAGAAATGGGTCGATTTTATTCCAAGCGATTCGCAGATGGAAATTCGGTCCATGCGTTTTTTTTCTTGTGTTAACTCGTGTGGCATCTACATTCAAGTGATTCCAAACGGTTTTTTATACAATCTTTAACTTTTGGGCAATCGAAACAATGCTTACATAAAGGTGAGACTTACAAAGTCCATGAATTTATTTTCGACAATTGGCCTTCCGATGTGTGGTACATCATTGACATCATTGAAACCCAAATTGTGCGTAATTGGCTGTTGAGAATGTCAGGACCATAAACACTATTCACATTTTTAGTAACCTGGCTAGCGTTTTCGCCTTTATCGAAGAAAAACTGTAAAAATATCGCATTTTCTCTTCCCTACTGTCCATCTTTGACGCGTACTCATACAAAACTGAGTCAACTAATCAAAAAAGTGTCACAAAAGTTTTAATAGTACGAAATCTCATCTTTCTAACATCATCTTGTGGGAGCTGATTGGAATTATACACCCATTATAAATAATGGATTTATATTTACTACGGCTTACATTAAATGTGCGATTAATTCTTTGTCTCTATTTGATTTGAGCAAATAAAAAAAGGCATTTATATATTATAATTATTACTTAGGTTTAAATCATCACTTCCCTTTTTAAAATTGTTTCACATCAAATATAATTTATTATATACAATTATTTTATTTAAACGTTAAAAAAGATTCCAAATCCGTTACATACACAAAAATCCATAAAAATGTTTTGCTGTTATCGACTGATAGTTAGATAGCAGTTGTCGGCAATAATAAATGGACGTATTAATCAGTTTTGTATTATAACAGATTTTATTTTAAATGATAACATTTTAATTGTATGCGATAAAAATAAATGACAATTGAAATGTAACGTATTTATTCCCACCCATCAATATTATGAATAAAATATACTTTCGTATTGAACGTTTTTCATCTACTGAATATAAAGCAATTATTCAATTCGAAGGAAAAATACATATTTGTTCTATATTACATATTAATAAATTTAATATAAATATCTTCAGGTAAAAATCGATTTGTGTTATTTATTATGTTCCGAATAACGTTGTTTTATAATAAACTAAAATAAACATATCTCAAGATAATAAAAATATGAATTTCTTTATTTCCCAACGGAGGAACCAATACAGGGAAAATATTTAAACAAGTAAATATAATCAAATTGTATTAATAAATAATATTTATATTATATAGTATATTATAATTTATGATGCGATTACTCTACAATCAATATCATAATGATAAAAATAATAATTGTTTCGATTTCTAATATACAATATGATAATAAAAATAAATAATTATAATTATTATTAACTGTATTAATTAGTTTATTGATTAATCAAGATTTACTCCTCTATATAATATTTAATAATATTATATCTTTTTATCATTATCTTAAATTAAAATGTTTTGTAAGGTATATTCAATAATATATGTTTTTAATGTTATTAAAAAAAATAATTTCAGTTTTCAAATGCTTAGATATTTATAGTTCGAGTTCTATGCATTAGAAAGCAAAGTATGAAGGATTCAACAGTGTTGTTTATACTGATTATACTCTTCACGAAACCAAAAAACAAATATTTACTAATTCAAAATAAAACAATTAACTTTGTATTTACACTTGTAACTACTTGTAAACAATACTATTATTAGATAATGACAAGCTGAAGTTGTCTAAACTATAGTTACAAGTGTAAATATAAAGTGATACCAACAAAGTTAATTGTTTTATTTTAAATTATCAAAATGTACCACGAAGTGAAAGCCTCCACAATTTAAATTACTGTGTTATTAATGTTATTATTATTTTTATCTTTGTTTACTATTTTCTTTGTTTATTATGCAAATAAAGCATTATTATTATTATTATTATTATTATTATTATTATAAATATTAATCACTTTTTTTTAAATAACATAATATTTCGAAACTCTAATATGCTCTTATACAAATATACAAAATCCAGAACAATGGTACAATTATCTTGTTTTGGGTAGTAAAACTTAATTTTAGTTCATTTATGACACGCTTTGTGCGTCCAAACTTGGCAAAACGCTCGGTTTTGAAAGAAAAGATTGGTGGCCCCGACGTTTTCAGTATTTTGAAACCATGTAAACTCGTTCACAAGCGCATTGGTTAAAATAGCTGGCCTTGGTCCCTGAACTGTGGGAAAACATTTGAAGCTGTCATTGTTTATAAAAGCTAGTTCATTAAAATTTCCAGCGACTATAAAAACATCTATACTTCAAATTTTAATCAGATTTTAATATTAATAGTAACAATGTATAATTTAAAATGCTTGAATTAAATTAAAGACTGAATAATATTGCTATGACAAATCTAAAGTTAAACAAGATAAACATTACCGGATTTAAACGTTTTGGAGCATTTGAGTTGTTATCAACTCACTTGCAATATAAATTATTTCATTAGTATACCCACTACATAGTATCAATAAATTCTATAATCCTGCTGCAACCAAATTTTCGTGTTTGGTATATTAGGATCGCGTTCAAATAGAAATAGTATTGCTAGGTAGCTATTTAAACTATATGAAGTCTTGGTTACATTCTTCATTGAAATGAGTATCGAAAATGTATGCCAAGAAATCATTACCATTCATAATTCCAGTTCGTACATACGAGGGTTGCTATTTATGTATTAAGAACTGCTATTTCCAGGTGAAATCTGACATTGCCATTGTAAAGTTTGACATTTTTGATGTTATATAATTTCATCTCGGCCAAATGATGGAATTATCTCGCAAACATTTTCGAGCTATGATTTATTGAGTTTGGACGTGATGTAACTCAAGACCTGTGCTTCAATCAACTGAAATCAACTTTTGGCGATGAAGGGCCATCCACAGCCAATATATATCGCTGATACAGCGAATTCAATCGTGGACGTAGTTCGCTTACGTACGAAGTTAAAGAAGGTCGTCCAAAATCGGTTGTTGTGCCGGAAAAATATCGATGCTGTGCGAAAACTAATTGAAGATCGTCATATGACACATCACGAAATACAGAGATGTTTGAGCATTAGTATGATCAGCATACATAAGATTTTGCATGAATATTTGGTTGTACGGAAGTTGTTTGCGCGTTGGATTCCACATTTATCTGTTAACAAATGTGAAATCCAACGCTCAAAAAAAATCACGAGTCGATAAAATGATTTCAAAATACAACTGTGGTGCTTCCAAAGCCATATACAGTACCGTCACAGAAGACAAGTCGTTGATTTTTGCGTACGACCCAGAAGGAAAAGGCCAATCCAATCGGCAGTTTGGGTGTTTCGATGTGAAGCAAAGCCAACAACAACATTTCGTTCTCGAAGCGTTAAGAGGCAAATGGTGGCGTTTTTCTACACGAAAACTGGTGGCTTTCTAAAATCAAAAGACCGTTAATTCAGTGTGGTATACGACCATTTTTTCCTGAAGTTTTCGGTAAATTGAGAGAAACCAACCCAAAATGACGAATCATCTTGCATCACCACACATCACAAGTAACAAACGATTATTTAGGCACACAAAAGATCAAATTGATGGACCATCCGCTTGACAGCGCCGACTTGGCACACAATAACTTTTTCTAGTTCCCAGTAATTAAAGACAAACTGCGTGAACAACGATTTTTACCTCCCAAAGAAGCGGTTAAGGTCTTCAAAACGCATGTCTTCTGTCTGGACAAAGTGCTTTGAAGGGTGATTCAATCGCATGCAAAAGTGTATAGATCTTAATGGCGATTATTTTGAAAAGCAATAAAAATATTTTTGATAAAATTCATGTGTTTATTCTTTCTATTCTCAATACATAAACAGCAACCCTGGTATAGAGAATTTAGCATATTTTACAAGCGCAAATTTTCATATTTTCCACTCATATCTTACTTAAGTTAAAATCATTTTATGTCAATGTTTCACAATTTTATTTTTAATTTATGTATATAGTTATGACTATCGACATTTTACGTAGGCTCATAATTTTTTAATAACTCATATTTTATATTGATATCTTCAACAGTGGGTTAATTTTGTCATGAAAATATAAAAATAGGAAAAATTCATGGATTTCTTAAAAATAATTCACTGAAAATTAATTTTAAAAAAGCAGAATACACTAGTTTTAAGTAACACTATTTTGTCTCCAGCTTCAGGTTGTTCATTTATTTTCGTTCGATATCTTCCACAATCTCAATAATGTTTTATGATATCTGAACTTCCTCGTTTAATATAATTTTTCTTTTAAATAGTTAAATGAGTAGGTAAAGACTTAAACAACACTTGCCTTGAAAGACTGTTTGATTACTTTGAAGGATACTCAGATAATTTTCATTGAATGACCTTTAATAACCTTGAATGATCATCCGATAACCTCTAATGGATTTCAATATCCTTCAGATAAACTTCAATAACGATGAATTAATTTCTCACTTAACCCGTGGGGAAATATTTATATAAGAATAACCGTAAATAACGATAAATGAATCATCAAACTTAACACGTTGACCGCTTTGTCAGTCACCGGTGACTCAGACTGAAGTATTCCAATGGGTCACCGATGACTGACAGTATCTACTTTGAACTTACTATTTAGCGCTGACAGTCACGAATTCCTTAGAGTTAGAGAGAATGTGTGTGAGAGTGAGACACGTGACTGACACATAGCCTGACGGGGCGAAACACATAATTATTTGTCACCTGTGACTGACACATAAAAAAATCCGTAATTTCGTCTAAAAAATGCATCTCAATGAATTAAATAAGCATATTCTAACTCATTTTATAAAATAAAACTTAAAACCAAAGAAAACTAGTTTTGACAGTTTACAAAAAAAACTTGTTGACAGCCAATGTGTTAAGTGATCATAGGATAACCTTGAATTATTATTAAATGAGTCGCCTTAACCGACATGAAATTACTGTTTAATAATCTTTAATAATTATTGGATGACCTTAAATAGCCTTGAATATACGACCGAATAATCATTCAATGACCTCTAATGATTTTAAATAACCGTTGGATGATCCTAAATACGTTTGAATGTCCGTACGATCTTTATGAAGACTGGATGACATTAAATGTACTTCAACAATCGTTTGGTTTCTTTAAATAACCTGAATGACCATTCAATTATTAAAATTCTGAATAAGAAATCTTTACTTATAATACTTTCAAGTAAGTTAATTTAAAATTATTACTATGTAACTTTAACATTTAAATTACAAATTAGTAAACTATATAATCTTTACTTTATATCAAAAGCAGTGAAAGTGTGTTCTTGATTAAAGACTAAATAGTTTACTTAATTTGTAATTTAAATGTTAATCGTCATGTAACCAAAAATACTCTTAATTATTCGTGGAAAGTTCTTAAATGAACTTTAATTAGCATTGAGTTGGTGAAGATGAAGTCAGAAGCTGTCAACATGTCTGGTCAGTGGATGGATGTGTTTCTGAGTGGAAGAACTTTGGAAACCAGTGAACTCCGCCCGAGATTCTTGCTGTTTAAAATTGTGTACGTGTTTTATTAATTTATGTATTCTTTTGTAATTGTTATTTATTTTGAAGGCATCTACTTCGTTATAAGTGTTAGGTAATAATTAATAATTATGATTAACTTTAAACTTTGTTTGTATAACCCTATGTACACAATACAAAGTTTAAAGTTTTTTAATTATTACTTTTGTAATTGTATTATAAGCAAGAAGAAGAAAGTTATAAAGAATAAATAATTACCTTGAATAATCATTAGATGGCCTTCATCAAATGATGATTTTAAGTATATGCATCCATTTCTTGTGCATTCTCATCATAAATACTATTCTCATGCACAGCAGAAGACAGAATATTGAAAAAAATATCAGTGGAAAATAGACAAGAAAATGAAAGATATAAGACAAACGATAGAAAGATATTTACTTCATTTAGCAGAAGACAAAATACAGAAAAGGAGCAGTAAAAAATAGACTGAAAATAATTGAGAAATTACAGTTGACACTTGACGGAAAATAAAACAAACAATAGAAGAACATTGACTTGATTCAGCTTGATATTAAGCAGAATCCAAAATACAGAGAAAAACAGCTGTAGAATATACAATGACAGTAATTGAGAAATTACAGTTGACACCTGACAGAAGACGGAAGATAAAACAAACAATAGAAGAATATTGACTTAATTCAGTTTGACATTCAACAGAAGACAAAATGCAAAAAAAATATCATTAGAAAATAGACAAGAAAATGGAAGATATAAAACAAACGATAGAAGAATATTTACATCATTCAGCTCGATATTTAACAGAAGACAAAATACAGAAAAAAACAGCAGTAGAAAATAGACTGAAAATAATTGAGAAATAACAATTGACGATTGACAGAAGACATTCAACATGGTAGAAGGTAGAGGAAAATTGAGAGAATGCAGTAATGACAGTTGAGACTTGACAGAAAAAATAAGACATAAAATACAGGGCAGAAGAAATTGATATATGATAGAGAAATAGATAAAGGGTAAAAAAATGACAAAAAGTAATTGATAGATTTGATATTGTAGAAGAATAGAAGTTAGTTGACAAAGCACGGAATGCAATTAACAACTGTGATTTATTAACCAATTAGGGGTGTTAGATAACAGTTGTCACTTGACAGAAGATATTACATAAGAGGTAAAAGTAAATTAACAAAGGATAATTAAAAGATGAAAATTAATACTTGATAGAAGACAGAAAAAAATAATAGACAAATAAGACAATTAAAAGATGACAGTTGGTACTTAAGAGTTATTTGATATTGTAATTTAAATATCAATCGTCATGTAACCAAAAATAATCTTAAATATTTGTGGAAAGATCTTAAATGAACATTAATTAGCATTGAATTGGTGAAGAAGATGTCAGAAGCTGTCAGCATGTCTAGTCAGTGGATGGATGTGGGTCTGAGTAGAATAACATTGGAAACCAGTGAACTCCGCCCGTGATTCTTGCTGTTTAAATTTGTGTACGTGTTTCATTAATTTATGTATTCTTTTGTAGATGTATTATATATATGTATATTCTTTAGAGGCTTCATCTAAGCAAACTCCCATAACTTCAATGCTGGCAGAGTTGTCAAATGTGTCCTTAAGCCTGTATTCAGACCTTAAAGTAGCTATTTTGCTGAGTATAACTACTATATCTTTAGCAAATTGGTAAGGAGGATCATCATTAACTCTCCTAAGAATCTAAGAATTAGTGGATACCTTGGGTTGATTTCAATGGTCTTCTTCTGGTTCAAATAATAAATTATTTGTAGATCAGCATCATGCTGTTGATGGGCATTAAAAGCCTAGCGCTTCATGTTTTCAATATATCCAAACGGGCTAGAAAGGCACATGGAGAATCCCTCAAACGTTCTAAAACTGTTGCCTTAACAATATGTTCTTTAAGAGCATCGGCAGACATCTATTTAGAAAGAGATTTAAAAGCTGCCTTCAATTGTTCTAATTGCAATGCACTAGTCAAGGAAAAACCTTCTTTGACAACGTGTGATTTTTTTTTCATCTAACGCAAGAATGGCAGAAATTGTGTACTCATCTTCTACTTCCACAAAACCTCATATACTTTTTGACTTTAGCTTTATTGGACCCAGCTATGTAATAAATATGGTCTTGTTTTGGCTTCATTCTCTCTACATAATCTGTTAAACTAGTTAACATTTGAAGAAACTAACAACAATAGCTTAGCTAATCTGGTTAAATAACTCTAATTAGTATTTATATTATCTCAAAAACGTAAAGATTAGTTTTAATTTAGTTTTAGTTTATTAATAGTATATTACAATTTACAAATATTTAAATGTATTTATTTTACTGAATATTAATCGTCATTTTTTTCAAAAAACTTAGACAAAATTTTTGATTTGTGTCGGGAAAATGGACTGGATTTGAACATGAGTAGTGCAGATATATGTCATTTACTAGGAAATCAAATCGTAGGCTGAAAGACCGCGGTTCGATAGCCACTGATTAGAAGAAATTCTAAGTCTGCCACACCACTGTAGATGGAATTCTAATAATAAATATGTTTTCTCTCTCTCTCAAATCCTATTTTATTCAATTATTGCATCAATAACACCCCTATTCAAAAAATAACAGTTTTTAAGGATCTCCGTGTATATTTTGATTGCAAATTGTCCTTTAACAAAACATGTTGGGACTTTTGTTAATGATGATTTTTAATGTCTTGGCTTAATTTGTCGGAATTCATCAAATTTTCAATATATATATATATATATATATATATATATATATATATATATATATATATATGGAAAACCATTTATTATACATATGAGAGTTCCAATTTGGAGTTTGCTGCATTGATATGGTATCCCCAAAATCGACAACCTACTTTTTCTTATTGCAAACCAATTTCGCCTGAGCATTAATATTAGCATTATAAATATATACTTTCTGGAGCAATTTCCCTCGATTTGCCAAAGTTGTCTAAGATTATTTCATAATTCATACTTCATATTAAGTAAATTTAGAGATTATGTGTGCATATTTATTATTGTTAAAAGCATTAAGGTGTTTTTCGGAAAATTCCACAGTTGTGGTTGTTGATCGTAAACGACATGTTGGGTGGATGATAAAATGTCTTAACTATTAATATAAAGTTGCAACAGATCTGTGGAAATTGGAGGTAATATAGAGATGGATCTGTAATTATTCACTTTCGTTTATAAGCCTTTTTTGGAAATGGGCATTAAAATTACCTGCTTTTGGCACGATGAAAATTTGCCCGGTTTTATTTACAGATTAAATAGTTTGGTCATTGGCTGTATTATAATTACTATATTACCATTTTCAACAAGTCGTTCTACATTAATAAATACCCTCGCTATTCCTTAATTGCATGCTGGAATCTCCGGCACTATTGCCAAACACACACTTAAATTTTTAATAATATACTGAACTTTTGTGATTATTGAAATATGTAACATAGCATGTTATGGATTAGGTAAACTCTGATCTACATTTGGAATATTATTTGCATTAGTGTATAGTGACACTAATAGAATAAATCCCACTAAGATTCTAATGTTTTCTCCTCAGAAATAGAAATGAGATTACAACGTTCTACTCTTAATAATTCCCATGTCTTAATTCGATTAACCAATAATTGGAAATCTGGTTCGCTTCTGTATTGTCAAATAAAAAGGTAAAACAATTTTAATAGCAAAATGCATTTTAATTACATTATATTCTACTACGTTGGCACATTTAATTGTAATGAAAGAAATTTATATCTAAGAGAAAAAGGCAAAAGAATTGAATGTAGATATAAAATAATGTATTGCATACATGAAGTCATTATTTATGGTTTTGACTTATTAATTTTTAAATAATAATTTGTTTGAAATGGTTTTGGAAAGCGTATTAAATAAAATATAGTAAATTATAGTCAAATAAGTACAATAATAAAGGCATTAGCATATAAATATAGTCGAGTGACATAATTTAACTAAAAATTTTATGTATTCTTAATGAAATATTTTCTAGTATCATTCTCGAAATTGATAATTCTTTATAATATACTTTGTATTAATAATCGCAACTATTTATTAAATATTTTTTATAAAACTCCATAAGTTCCTTAATTAACTTAAAACATTAATTTTTTTACTTTATTATTATCTTAAATATGTTTATATTTGTCCATAATATAGTAATTAGTAATTTTTATTTTGCCACCAGTGCTAGTTTTCATGCTTGAGTAGACGTTTTATTTAAGGTAACAATTTATAGCCTGTCTACTCAGAACTAGGCACTTTATTTTTAAATATTTCCTCTACAAATTTAGTAGGACATAAATCCTATATATTTTTACCGAGCAAACTGTAATGATAATAAAAATAATAATTAATAATGATTAAATAAATCTTCACGTAACTCAAGAACGATTTTTTATAATGATAATAATCGAGAGATTTAATGTATAGAATTTTTGTAAAATTTTATTGTATTGATAGTACTAATGAGAGTCATTTATTGGTCTTGTTCCAACTGTCGGTAAGAACATATATTCACATATAATTAGGTTTATTAAATATATAGCATCCGAGATTTCTTGCCAAAGTTTTAAATTATGTACAATTTCTTCGAGATGATGAGGAATTTTTCATTTCTTATCAAATTTGAATGCTTCCATTAATTTAAATCAATAGTTCGGAGATGTAATTTAAGTGAAACATTATTGTAGAATAATAAAAACGTTTTTGAATCCATATACTGTGTCAGTATTTTCTTAAGTAATTTACTTGTCTATGTGTCACAATTGAAGTTTGAATGATACGTCGATAACAACTAGTCATAGTGGTGAAAATTAAACAGCAAAAGTCGCGTGTGCGCTTGCTCTATACTCTTTTCTCAGTTTACGCAGTGACATTTATCTGTTCATTCTGAACGTTTATATAAACATTGCATGTACTGAAGTAAGTGAAATAATGTGACCGTAACATATTTGCAACATCAATTTAGCGTCCAGCAACAATATTAAAAATGTTTTCCGTCGTCCGAAAGGGACCGGACAACTAATTACAATTAAATATTTAAACGTAAACGCGAGATATTTATGCGAGGACGAAAGAGAAAAAATTACTTATAAATAATGAATGCAGAAATGGAGAGGACTAAATGTAAATAAAAAAAAGGGCGCCGTTTATCTTTTCATATTCTCCCTGCCCTTTATTTTTACACAGCGGGAGCTCTTTGTTGCGGCGAACTAATTTTAGTTGAAATCCTTTTGTCGGGACGACTTCCATTCCGGTTTTATAATAAAATTGGAGTTTATTAAATTTTTTTAATAATATTTAATGGATTTTTATTAAATTGGAAAACTATTCTTAAAATAGCATTAATATAAACTTACATAACATTTCTAATTGTTCTGTATATCTCTTAATAAAATACTGACTCTGTATATGGAGCACATTTGATACTGTGTCAGTATTTTATTAAGTGTTATAGAGTTTCAATGAGTAACAACCTCATCAATTCAGTCCTTTGTTCCCTGTCAACAACAGCTACGGACCGGTTTCGATCTATTTTGGATCTCATCAGCGTAGCGCAGTTAGAGTCAGGGAATCGAGATTTAAGTGTTAACCATCGACTATGATATTACCTTGTCATCTTTATGGTAATGTCGTAGTCGATGAAAAGTCTTTGGTCTTACATATAGATAGTGCCACAAACTAAAAATCCCTATACTTCCTACAGAATAACAACATTCACATAGATGCTCCCAAAATTTTGTGATATTTTGTTGACTCAAGTTATAGCTTTCGAAGTGACTAAAATTACTTTTACTATATAAAAAATGTATTTTGTGTTTTGATTAAACATTGCTCCCAGTTGGGGAAAAAATACTATTGAAGCAAAAGTATGGCTTGATAAATGTTATGGCATATCTGCCTCAACCATCAAATATTGGCTTGCTGAGTTTCGTCGAAACCATAAGAGCGCATCTGATGCACCACGTTCAAGAAGGTTCAATAAGGCCAGAAAAAATCAAAAAATCATGTTGATCACTATATGAAATTAAGTTAGTTTACATCATAAGCATCTTAAAAGCTTTGCAAACTTTGAGTGCGCCTGTAGTACGATAAATCAGCTTTTCATTATTAATTAAAAAACATCAGAGAATCTTAACAAATCAGTTGTTAATCAACAAATGTATTCCATTTGGATTTCTAAATAAATAAAGTGCATATTTTTTCTGTACGATAATGAAAGATTTTCATGGTGGAGTATTTTATTATACCGTGTGATAAATTCTGTACCTGATATAAAATCACCTTTCGTTATAAAAATAACGTCTGGCGTCGGTGCTGTAAAAATAAGCACCGATTTTCGCTGATTCACAGACACTTCGGTCAGAGCCGGGCAGATGGATAGATGGGTGCACCGTTTAGATGCACGGGACTTTTGTGTACGCGAAAATAAACTTTTCCCGTTAAAAATAGCGTCGACTTTTACACACACACACACTGATACACCTTCTTGCCTGGCGGGAAAAACGTTTCAATTTCAGAATGCCGTCCTTGAACCCCTTCGATGGTTATCAGTGCCAAGTCAATGTGGCAATAGCGTAATTGTAGAGCAGGATGATGAAACCCATTGTTTGCTGTGAAGTTTATTCATGAGCGTGGCATTTGGAAACGCTTTCCAAACGAAACAGGGTAGTCATTTTGTAAAAAGGTAAGGTTTGGATCGAGAGATGTTCAATAATTTAAATCAAAATGATTATAGGTTAGTGTAAATTTGAAACGTATAACAATGATAATAATAAATAATAACTTAAATGAATTGTATGATATCAAAAAGAATCTGAAAATGTACTAAACTTATTAAAAAAATCTATACAATAAACATTTACAAAAATTGATCATACTATTATGGATGAATTAATAATTTTATTATCTTTCAAAATGATTATAATAATAATTTAACATATTTCTTATAGTCTATTCTTATTAAATATTGTTTCGTCAAAACCGCAAACTGATTTCTCTTGTCATTCCAAAGATATTTAGATTTTTTAAATTTTCGTAGTTTTCGAAGTGTTGGTTCACCCTGTAAGGTGTAAATGAAAATATATGGCTAAAGTTACTTTTAGAAAAAATGTCATGTAAAAACAAATGACAACAATATTTATTAGCATAATTAATGAAAAATAATAAAACTTATTACCCATAACAGAAATTTACAAAACGCTGAAATTTCTAAAAGCACCCATTATCTAGTTATTTTATAAACTCAAAATGTTTCCCCTTATTTGCTGTACCTACACAAATTCAATCCTTCTAGAGTGAACTTACACTTACAACTTACAGGGTGAACCAACACTTCGAAAACAACGAAAAACAACAACGAAAATTTAAAAAATCTAAATATCTTTGGAATGACAAGAATTTGGAAATTCATTTTCTTTTTTGTAAGCTGCTTCGAGTTATATCATTCCATTTGATATTTCTGATAAAAATACATAAATAGGGTTAAGTGTTACATAACGCCCTCTAGTTGCCAGCGCATAGATTAAATGTGTTAATGTTATTTATTTTTGTAATCAACTAATACTCTTTCCATTTAGCCTAAGCTTGTGAAAATCGTTTAAGGTATACGGAAGTTACAGACCATTTTCTGTAAACAAAAGTATACTTCCCCCACCACTTAACTGTGGGTGATAGAAAAAAAAATGACTTAAGCAAAAATTGTAAACCAAGTACAGTAGTTTCTAATTTTGATAATTTTCAATAGCCTTAATGCGGTAATATTTTGTAAAAAACGCAAATTAATTATGCAAATGATAAAATGCGCCACCTAGCGGATAGCTACGCATTTAAAAATATTTTAACGCATCTTCTTTTGGCCGATTATGTCATTAGAATTTTTTTCCCCAAATTCTAGGATATACGGTTTCCGAGATACGGACAGTTGCCACCCTTAATGAATGACCCTGTATAGATCAGGAAAAATATTGATCCTAGTATTGTTCCTTGGGGTACGTCTATTTTTATGGTTTCTGGAAAATTTGAAGTATAGTTTGAAAATGACAGAAAATCTGTCGAAACTATAGTCACAATAAAGATAAAAGTGTGTTATATATAAAAGTTATTTACAATCATTTATTTGCAATATTAATAGTTACTGTTAATAAATAACAATTAGAATTACTAAAATTGACAATAGATAAAATAAATAATTGGAACAGTGGAGGAGAGGGAGGAGAAATGGGTTTGAGTGGAAAAACTTTTAACGCAAATTTGGGTCAATTTTTAATATCAATTGTCTGTTACAAAAGCATATATGATAAAGACAAGTATACAATAATATTTATTAACATTTTTATATGTTCTAATATTATATCTAAATTTTCGGTTGGTTTAAAATAGAGATCATCCGTCCATCTTATGAATTTCATCTCGAAAAGCGATAATTTCATTAAATCATTTAAAAAATTCATGTACTGATTTAAAGTTGAATATCAGACAAAACGTATTGCATCGACTGGAAGTGGTAATCGGATGGAGCAATGTCTGTTAAATATGCTGCAAGATGCTTCAGAAACGACTCATTATAATGTCTTTTGTATTGAAAGCAATGTGTGGCCTAGAAAACATTTGGAGATAATAAATACTAATAGAATCTATAGGAAAAAGTCTTAGCAAGGTTTAATACTTTGTAGAGTTTTTCTAATAAGGACGTTATATTATTAATCAAAGTCCTAGTTTATAAATGAAAATTTACAGAGAAACCGGCTTACCTAACGTCTCAGAAAGCTTGATTAAATGGGGAGAAAGATGATTGTTGTAAGTGGTTTCCTCAATGAAATTGAACTTAGTACTTGTTTTAAACCCAAGATTACTTACTTATAGTCATTTTCATTTAACGCATGTTAGACTACTAGCTATAATTAGACTTAGAAGATGATACCATCGATTATTTTAAATATCAAAGAAAGTAAAATCAATATTGTCCCATAATCCACAGCCAAAAACCCGTATTTCAGAAGTGATTAGGTTTTGCGACCAATTGTAATGATTCACCAGGATTTTCCCATTATTCGTTTCCAATTTTCATATAATATTGCAATATATACTTTCAACGCTATTCATTAAGCAGAGAAAGACACGCTGTTACCATTTTTATTGGTTACAGTGTATTTATGCAGAACCCTTTTTCCTTTTTTCTAGATCTTTCCCATCGTATGCGTTTGTAAATCAATTTCTGGGTTACTCCCAGTTTTTCTCTAAGCTCCTTCTTCGATGGTACCAAATTTTTGGCGAAAATTTTCTCCAACTCATCGTTGTCACACTTTAACGATACAAAAAATCAAATCGATTCGCATTGCAGCATTATTTTTCCATTTTGGAATTCGTAAATAATGCAGTGTAGGATATACAAATTATCTGTTGGCATTTTAGACTATACTGAACTTAATAGCTTTAAAGGTTATATTAGGCTTTCCAATATACCTATTGTCTTTATTAATCACTATATATATCCACAATATATTCTAAAAATCACAGGATAATCAATTGATTTTCAAATTAATTTTTGACTGCTTAAAATAATTTAGATTATTTACTTGTATACCTAAGAATGAGATCATTCTCGCAAAAAAATAAATATGATTTTAGTACCCTAATTATTTACTTATCAATGAGTTAATCTATTGACTTGATCGAATGAAAATTTAATAATATAATTTTTCAAACAATTTCTTTGGAAAATCCGAAGATAAGCTAAATACCTGTTTGCTCCAAATATGAATAATTATAAACCATAATAAAAATAACAATCAATTTCAAAATATACTCATAGACAACGACGCGTGATCGCTGAATGGGTTTCTGAAGCAGTTGGAAACTAATTTTCATCAAAAATTTTCTTCAGCAATGAGACCAATTTCTAGATGATTTGGTACAAAATAAAAATTATCAAATTTTGGACAATATCAATTCATCACATTTTCAATCACCCGGAAAATTAATTTCAATTTTACTAAATAACCAACATTTGCATTTTATTTTAACCCATTGTTCATCCATATCCAAAAAGTATGTAATTGTTGTAGGATGTATGCTTAATATTTAATTCTAAAAAAACCCACATTATTTTTATCAGTCTACAACACCTGTCTAAATATTTATATTGGCCCGTGCAACTATTTACACACTTACAGGTTTCTATCGAATAAAGCCCAAGCTCTAGAGAATATAATTATAATCCACTCAGTGTTCAATTTTATGGGTACTATTTTTACGCGAACAGTGATAAATGTATGACCGCATGCAAAAATCGTTCACCTCTAAGCGAACCGTGTAAAAATAAAACGAACTTCACGCAGGAAATTTTGCAATAGCACAGTTAATCTTGCTTCTAAATAGCGGAGACACAATAAAAACGTAATTAATGTTATTTTAATTCCAATGCCAGATTTAATCTTCTAATAAGCAATGCGGGGAATATAGGTCAATTTTATTGTAACGTGTTCTTGAAATTTTAAATTTGGGTTTGTTTATTTTTTTCTACGTTTACGACTCGGCCAGTAATATTCTTGGTTTTCTGACGCACTGGTTTTGAAATGATTGAATTATTATTAGTACGGAGAATAGGGTAAGGATTATCGGTTAATTGCGTAAAATCTTTAATCTTTCACGTAATTAATTATACATTGACTTGTTACAATGGATTATTCATTGGTAAAACCCTCGCGTATGTTTTACTGATTGGAGGGTGGGATAGATGCCACCCACCCACCCTACATATACATTTTAACTTTAGGTCAAACAGTGCTTGTAGTTTTTTGGACTATAGTAACGTTCCGTGATTGTTTAATTGAAAAATAAAAACAATCCGTAAGTGATGTATTAAGTCAAAAATTTTGAAATCAGTTATCACATTAACTAAAAAAACATAGTTTATAGAAATCATTTTTGTAACTTAAAATAAAGTATGTTTTTTTCATGAAATGCAACCCTGGTATTCCCTCCAAATTTGAATTCCCCAAAAAAAACCTATATAAAATCATTAGGGAAATTTACCAAACAAATGACAATTAAATAAAATATTATTAGTGTAAGAAGCTTTTTCTTCGTTATGCATGTTTGAATAATTAATAAAACACTTTAACTTTCTTTGTATAACACTATGTTTTTTTATTATGTTGACTAGTATTGGCAACTCCACTTGATTATTGAAATTAAATAAAAGAGCGATTCATATTTTAGCCTGGGCCGAAAGACCAATGGTCAATAACCCACTCACAAATAAAGCATAAAATGTAAATATTATTATTGTAAAATGAAACAAAAGTGAATAAAGTATAGTTTTTATTCTGGTATATATTATTAAAAACAGTATTTTGCAAACATTAATTAAATTGAAATATTAAAATTGTTTTAAATTTACACTGAATTATTTTTAGAGCAGTAACAAATTTTTAAACACTGCTTACAATGATATTATTTTCTGATAGGTTGCAAATGTTTCGAGCATATACACAAAATTTTATTAGAAAAATGCTGTTAAGATCAATCACACGTGAAGACTCAAATGCATGGCAATCATGTTGATGTTCCTTGTGGTGGCATTTGTGTAATTTTTCGTTTCGTGCACTTGGTAATAAATAATGTGTGAGGTAATCTACGTTCGCAAATTGCTGCTATTATTCAGTACATTTTCCGGTGCCTAAATTATAGTGGTAACAATTTTTCTCCCATAACACACGTAGTTTCAACAAGATTTGTTTCGTGGTGAAAGTTTTATCAATAAACCAATCTTGTTGAAACCATAATAAATTATAATAAAATTGATACACATATTAAAAACAAGTTATGTACAATGTGTCTGCTTAAGTTTGCACCATATGGAAAACTTGTTTATTTTACGAAAAAAGGTTATTCTTTAAAAGAGTTCTGTATGGTCCAAAACTTAAAATGCAATCATCAGATATAATTTTGTGTGTAATGTTAAAAATATGAATTCTGCTTAAGAGTAGAGTACCTTTATTTGAGATAATATCGAAAATTTTAATTATGAAAAGTTGTTCGGAATGAAAAATTATATTTTAATATGCAATTATATCCGATTACATACAGAAAAATTTGTTTTCTTTTTTATTTATTTACAATAACAATCCAAATGTAACTGTAGTTACGTGAAATCTATTATGCATTAATAAACAAATGATTCCTTGATAGCAAGAATGGTTTGAGAGTAAACGTCAAATAAAATTTAATTCATAATTAAAATCACAGAAATAGTCTTATATGAAATTCAAGCTAGACTCATAACAAAATTTCAAACGCCTAGAATGTCTTTGTAATGTTTTGGCTCTGCCTAAGCTATTTACAGAATTATTTTCGAAGTTTCTAGAAGCTGTAATATCTAAAATTTAGCTCTTCTCTGAACAACACTTCTGAATTGAATATCCTCAAGCCACATGTCTTGTAAGAATAATAACAGTTAACTGCCTGAAATGTGACGAAGCTTTCCAATATTTCTTTCTATAAATATTTAGTTCTTTTAAACAAGCCAAAAATATTTTAGGATCTTACAAAATTGGAAATGTTTTATCTAAAATTGAATTTCTTTTATATACAATACAAACTTCAAAAAAAGTTTCTTCTAAAAACATTAAGAAAACTCCAAAAAGTTTTAAACTTTTGGCTTATTGTTAAAGTTAAGATAGAACTGAGATTCCCTCTAAATAAATTCGCAGACTTCTACAGTAAATGTTTGGAGTCCTTGTAAAAACTTGCAAATTTTGGAATAGTACTATAATATATTATATAAAATTCAAGTTAGACTGATAACAAAATTTTGAACGCCTTTTCTAAAATGTAACTCTTCCTAAGCTATTTACAGAATTCTTTTTGAAGATTCTAGAAGCTAAAATGTTTAAAATTTAGACCTTCTTTGAACAGCACTTCTCAATTGAATATTCTCAAGCCACATTTCTTGTAAGAATATAACAGTTTACTATTTGAAATGTGACGAAGCTTTCTTTCTATAAATATTTACTTCTCCTAAATAATTCTTCTCAGGCTAAGTTTTTCCATTAAAAGATCCAAAAAAAGGCCTTTCAACATTGGAAATATTTTATTTAAAATTGAATTTCTCTTATACATAATAACAACTACAAAAAACAGATTTCTTCTAAAAACATTAAGAAAAAGTTTTAAACTTTTGGCTTATTGTTAAAAGTTGAGGTAGAACTAAGATTTCCTCTATGTAAATTCGCAAAAAATTACAAATTTTACAATAGTTCTATACGAAATATAAACCAGACTCATAAATTTTTGAACGCCTTTCCAAAGATGTTTTGTTGCTGTTTTGTAAAGTTTCGATTTACATTATCTTTTCTGATGTATAGTGAAGCTTTAAGCTGAAATGTTTTGTCTAAAATTTAGGCCTTAATTGATATTCCTTCATAACTTTCTCAAATAATTGCCATGATACTTGCCAAAAATAAAATTCTATAACATCTTTACTAATATTATAGGCTTCTTCTAAACTCTTTTAAAAAATTTCAAGGTTTCTATTTATGCTGAAAACACAGGTTTCTTTTAAAACAAATTAAAAAAAAAACTTGATAATTTGAGGTATATCTAATGCTCTCTCTGTATAAATTTGCAAAGTTCAACAGAAAATGTTTGGAGCAAAATATTACAAAATTTAAGCTACATTCATAAAATTTTGAACACCTTTCCTAAAATATCTCGTTGCTGTTTTGTGCAGTTTCAGCTCTTCCTAAGCCTTTTACATTATTTTTTCTGATGTATAGTGAAGCTTTTAGAAGGTGAAATATTTTGTCTAAAATTTAGGCCTTAATTGATAATCCTTCATAACTTTCTCCAATAAATGCCATTATGCTTCTCATTTTTTTTTCTGAAACATCTTTTTAATCTCCATCACTTTACTAAAGTTATAGGCTTCTTCTAAATCCTTTTCAAAAATTTGAAGGTTTCTATTTATGCCGAAAACACAGGTTGTTTGTTAAAGTGAGTCACCCCTGAAACGGCCTTGGGTGTGAATTTTGCTCCTGTCAACCTCTTTAATCCATCAAAATGGTATTAATTTGTCCTATGTATATATTTTTGTTATATTCTTAAAAATATAGCAAGGTTAAGGAAAATAAAAATTGTATAAAACTTAAGTTATTTCTGATATGAATATATCAGAGAAACTGACAAATAATGAACTTTATGAACTACTTGTTAAAACGATGGAAAAGCAAACCGACAAATTATCGAAACTTATAGACGGGCTTAAAGAAAAACTTACCGATGCGAATAATAAAATAAACGTACTTCAGGGGGAAAACCGAAAGATAAAAAAACAGATTGAATTATTAGACAGAGAAATTCGAAGAAAAATCTAATTCATTTTGGATTGCAAGAAACACACAAGGATTGTCCAATAATAGTGGTTAATAAAATATTTACTGACGTTCTAGGAATTTCCCTTGGCCATAATGATGTTTCCGATTGTTATAGAAAAAGGCCAATATTATTGAAACTGGTATCAACTGAGAAAAAAATTTGTCAATCGCGAAAAAATTCAAAGGGACAGATATTGTCATTGCACAAGATTTATCACCTAAAGATAGAGAGGATAATAATGCAAACATCTTAAGAACGCTCGGTTAAATAATCAGGGCGCTTATATAAAAAAATTTAACCTTATCGTCGAGGGTGAAATATATAATGTGAAACAATTAAAATATTCTGAATGTATTTGATAGTCAGATAAGAGATGTCCAATAAATGAAAATGTGACACAACCTGAACCTACAATAAAATCCTACTCATGTTCCAAATATAAAAAAAGCAAGCCCTTAAAATCGGTAACCAATGCCAATTTAGAAAAGAGCGATAGAACCACAAGAGCAGGGCAAAGTAAACGCTAATAATATTGTCATATAAATAATATAGATACGATGGATCAGTTTATTCCAGACTTCAAAGTTGAATCCGTCACAACTAATGAATGCGCCACAATTGAAAGTTGTCAAAAGCTTCTTCATAAACACAACCAAAATTTTACAATATTTCATTATAATATTTGAAGTCTGGCAGAAAATTTTGACGAAATAAAAATTGTATTAGAACAACTTAACCTAGACTGTATAACACTAACATAAACTTGGAAACTAACTAATTTGCAATGCTTCGCTAAGAAAGGTAATAATTGTATTTATAATAATGGAGATCTAAATCAGAATGACAGGGTAGTTTTCTATCACAAAACTAATAACCAATTTTCTTATGAAACTGTTAGCTTTAGTGGTATTAATGTGATGGTTACAAATATTGTTAAAGATAATATAAATATTCTAATAATACCAATATATAGACCCCATCAAAATGTCCTCAAGAATTTATTCAAAACCTTGAGCAATATATGCAAAATATGCAGAGAAGGCAATATGATAATATCATCCTTATTTCATTGGAGATATAAATATTGACATACTTAGGAGAAGTTCACATAGCAATAACTATCTAGATGTGATGAGTGAAAGTAGATTTATATCCTTCATAAATTACCCTACCCGCGTTACTAACAATTCATCAACATGTATTGATCATTTATTTGTAAAAAATATGCATGAGAATGCGAGTCTATATATACCAATCATTTTACTAACCACTATGCAAATTCCCATAGAAAAAGTTAGCAAAGACACGAAGTTGACAATAACCCATCTACCCATCTTTACCTATGGCCCCGACTCTGGAATTAAAAATACCAGTGGAATACTAGTATTGTGCAAACATGGAATCTTTTAAAAGGAACATTAAGAAATGGCTGCTTGAAATGGAAACCTGTCATCTTGATAAGATATTCTGGCTATAAATGATCCACCTGGAAATTAACAGCCGGATCGTTTTGTTTTATTTTATTCTTATTTAATTTTTAATGTGTATTTTTTGCTATTATTTTGTAATGTATATATTAATTCATATTATCATTATAATTATATTACTTATTTTTAAATTTATTTTATATGGCCACACTCAAGTATTTACTTTAGTGGTTAAATTTTTGCTCCATTAATAATGTATATTGTTTACCATCAATTTTATTTATGTTATAATGGTTTTGCAAAAATAAAGTACTATTATTATTATTATTAAGTCTTTATTATTTGTAGTATTTCATTGAAACACTTCTATCTCAACAATTTCTGGAGATTCATATTATAATACCTCTGTGTTTTCACTCATACTGTAATGTTACTTTGTTTTCATTCTGAAATTTATATCTTTTTAGCATTTGGCGGTCACAATGCGGAATGCCAAGTATAAATATTTGTTTGTTGGTACCCAAGAGAAGGCTAATGTACTTGCCATTGTTTAAGAGGTTCAAGGAAAAAAATCTCTGTATATAAATACTTTTAGATCACTGACTTATGATTATACTCCTATTTACAAAAGGTTACATGTAAACAATGAAAATTATACATAAAATATTAAATAAATAATTTAATTATACCAGGAATTATATTAACACTTAATAGTTATTTAAGGTACAAGTGTAAAAAGTCATGGTTTATTGCACGAACTGGCATTTAAAATCACGAGCGAGGAACGAGCGAGTTTTTTAAAGCCAGGAGTGCAATAAAGACACTTTTTACACGTGTGCCTTACAAAATTTTATCTTCGATCGTAAAGGATTTCAAATAATATATTATTATGAGTAATATTTTAATGTCACTTCAATAATTCAATTAATGAAAACATATTTTACCCGCAGTGCACTAATGAAAGCGTTACTTAGCAACCAGTAAACAAGTTACACAAATGTCGGCCGCCATTATTATTTATTGAAAAAATGTTCGCTTTATTGTAATCGCTTCGACTTGCATTAAATGAAATCTTCAGAGTTCTTAAATCTGCAATTTGGTTTGTATTATATATTTTATTTATAGTTTATTAGTTACTTGTATCAATTAATAAAAAAATAAGTTTTTCGTCGAAATATATTCATCTGTCAAATTTGACAATTCTGTGCAATAAAAACAGTTAGACATTACCGTGCAATAAAAACGTAAAAAAGCACTAGTGCTTTAAAAAGCCACTTTTACAATGAAAAATTATGCAAAAAGCGTCTACTTTCTGTACGATCGTAGATAATAGTTATTTAAGGTACAAGTGTAAAAAGTGATGCTTTATTGCACGAACTGGCTTTTAAAAACACGAGCGAGGAACGAGCGAGTTTTTTTTAAAGCCAGGAGTGCAATAAAGAAACTTTTTACACGTGTGCCTTACAAAATTTTATCTTCGATCGTAAAGAATTTCAAAGAATATATTCATATGAGTAATATTTTAATATCATTTCAATCATTCAATTAATGAAAACATATTTTACCCGCAGTGCACTAATGGAAGCGTTACTTAGCAACCAGTAAACAAGTTGCACAAATGTCGGCCGCCATTATTATTTATGGAAAAAATGTTCGCTTTATTGTAATCGCTTCGACTTGCATTAAATGAAATCTTCAGAGTTCTTAAATCTGCCATTTGGTTTGTATTATATATTTTATTTATAGTTTATTAGTTATTTGTATCAATTAATAAAACATTAAGTTTTTCGTCGAAAATTTGTGCTATAATTTATTCATCTGTCAAATTTGACATTTATGTGCAATAAAAACAGTTTGACATTACCGTGCAATAAAAACGTAAAAAAGCACTAGTGCTTTAAAAAGCCACTTTTGCAATGAAAAATGATGCAAAAAGCGTCTACTTTCTGTACGATCGTAGATAATAGTTATTTAAGGTACAAGTGTAAAAAGTGGTGCTTTATTGCACGAACTGGCGTTTAAAAACACGAGCGAGGAACGAGCGAGTTTTTTTAAAGCCAGGAGTGCAATAAAGAAACTTTTTACACGTGTGCCTTACAAAATTTTATCTTCGATCGTAAAGGATTTCAAAGAATATATTCTTATGAGTAATATTTTAATGTCATTTCAATAATTCAATCAATGAAAACATATTTTACCCGCAGTGCACTAATGAAAGCGTTACTTAGCAACCAATAAACAAGTTACACAAATGTCGGCCGCCATTATTATTTATGGAAAAAATGTTCGCTTTATTGTAATCGCTTCGACTGGCATTAAATGAAACGTTCAGAGTTCTTAAATCTGCCATTTGGTTTGTATTATATATTTTATTTATAGTTTATTAGTTATCAGTTGATAAAAAATTAAGTTTTTCGTCGAAATATATTCATCTGTCAAATTTGTCAATTCTGTGCAATAAAAACAGTTTGACATTACCGTGCAATAAAAACGTAAAAAAGCACTAGTGCTTTAAAAAGCCACTTTTACAATGAAAAATGATGCAAAAAGCGTCTACTTTCTGTACGATCGTAGATAAAATAGTTTTATGTGTGAGCAAAATTATTAGAGCACTATATTAGTACTTACGTATGTAGTCATAATGCATATTTTAGGTCAGATGAAAACCCTATAACTTTATACAAAAAATATGTATTATAAATACACCACCAAAACATTTACGTTTAATTATTTTGTGTAAATTATCGCTCAATAAATACAATGTTTTAAGAAACCTAACTGATAATTTCGATTTAAAACTAGCTAAGTCTGTTTTTCCTCCATATTTAATTAGCAGTTCGTACATAACATTCATCCATTATAACCGTAGCAAAACTTAAAACACTACTAAGAGAAGATAATAGCAAAATTGGTAATGTTTTATGTTATTTGTTGGTAACAATGGTTGTCTAGTATACCAGTGGTTGTCTAAAAGTTTGATCAAGTTTCAACATCGCTATAGCACTAAAATCACTATAACTTTGTATAACTTGAATTTCATTATTTAGATTATACAAGGTGCGATAGAAATTACTCTAAGCTATTTTCTTCTGGATAATTTTCAAATTTCAAACGCAAGAAATGTCACAGTATCGACTGGAATTCACTCTAATAGTAGCTCATCATCTTCGAAAGACTAGAAGTATTGTTTTTAATTATAAATTTCGACAGGAAGATACATTATCCACTAAGATGATTCCAAGTATTTTTGAAATACATGTTTATATCAAAATTTTGAAATGGAAGGTTTGATTTTTAGCAGAAGAACAGAAAGCTTTTAATTAAACACCATTCATTGGAAGTGGGGATTCACCCGAGATCTTTCTCTGTTCTTAATAATTTTCTCTATAGATTCATTTAATAAAATATTTTGAACAAAATGACAACGTAATATGACTTTTGTATATTTGAAACTAGAATATGTTTGCAAATTAAACTACCATATAACTAAGTTTTCGATATTAAATCTTATTAAGACGTTCTACCTAGGTTTGCTATTTTTTTTTAATATTTCAAATAATCTTTATAAATTAAGTATTATCATAAATACATTACCTTCTTTTGAACAACTTTCTTCAATATCTACTATTTTATAATATTTAAGTTTCTTCATGCTCATATACGATTTTGGAAAACAGAGAAGGTTAATAATTTAGCGTTAACTTTTATTGAATATATTGCAAAAGAAAATTATGGATTATTACAAAGCAAAATGGAAAACTTCCAAATTAGTCACAGAAATTCATAATTTTTCACGCCCAAGCGAAAGTGAGTAAAACCAATCGTCAGTACATGTTTATTGCGACTATTTCGGGAAATTGTATAAGCCCGGTGAAATTCAGAAAATGACCAAAAAATCTGACTCAAATCGTTAGTTTACACTCCATCCAAAAATACCTTGACTAATACGTCTACTGAAAAACCATTTTGGCAACCAAAATCGATTCCAGAATACATCATCATATTACCGAAAAAACATTAAATATACATTATTATATATAATTTTTTGACTACCTGTAACAATGTTTAACTAAAAATAGAGTTTAATAGCAAACAATATTTTGCTGGTTAAAACTTAAAAAGCAATTATTTCCAAAAATAAGCCTTTTACGTTTTTAAATAAAGCAAATGACCAAAAACAGCTTTATACGTGTTTCTATAAATACCGCCATCAACGCATCCACCGAATAAACGGATTTGGCAATCGAAAGCTTTCCAGAAAGCGCGACGTACCGAACGTACGTGCACCTAGCGTGAGTGCAAAATTTCCGCAAAACCGAAATTCGCGCCGTGCCAAAACGGCTCGGTCATTCACGTCATATTAATCCTTTATAAAAAAAGGACACCTACACGTAGAAGATGATCACATGGTCATAAGAAAACTAGTTCATAGCAGCCGCTGACTACCGGCAGTTTAAAATAGCATTTAGAACAAACCGTCCATGTGC
Organism: Ontholestes murinus; assembly: GCA_963969525.1. NCBI lineage: Eukaryota > Metazoa > Arthropoda > Insecta > Coleoptera > Staphylinidae > Ontholestes > Ontholestes murinus. The sequence goes on along the minus strand of OZ018390.1, from coordinate 17,839,382 downwards.
TAAAAGAGCACGCACTCCAAACTTACCTCCTGAAATATTCAGTGCGATTTTCAACAAGAGAAACAAGTGAAATGTTAGTTTTTATTATTGTTACTTGACGTTATCAACAATTGTTTGCCTTAACGGATTAAAACGTAAGTTACGATTTCTTGAGTTATTAATTAAATCAAAGTGAATTTGTTGAAATCATCAGTGATGTGGTTAATTGTGGTGAAAATTTTTCCATTCTTAAAATCTAAAAATAAATCTCCTCAAGGATCATCTAATTTTATTCCATTAAATTCGTCGCGGTGTGTAATTTTATCTCTTATCCTTAATATAATTCTTTTAAATTTATGGTGCTTTATTTTTGTAAAGTTCTCACGCATAGCCATTCAAGTTCCATAAATAATATTGGTAATTATTTAGTTAACTACTAGCATTTTATAACATTCTAAATAAAATAGCATGGCTGTTTACTTTTATTCTAAAAATACCAAATGATTTCTTTTGTTTGGAAAAATCACACTTTCAGTAATTCCTGAAAGCATTAACAAGCGGTTTTCATTGTGCGTGCCTTTTTTGAGAAACACGCATACAGGTTGGCAGCAATCCATCTCTCGGTGTGTGCAAACACTAAAATAACCCTGCGCCATAGTCCTATTGGTCAAACTGGAGAATTCGGAATTCTTCGGACGTCTGGACGAGTGACGTAGAGATTTATATATAGAACAAAATCGTCAAATTGCGAGCGCGATGCAAAATCATCATTTTTTTGCCATAGTCACACATCCGGCTGATTGACTGATTTGTTTTCAGAAGAATGGAGCAGTTCGAACAGTTGCTGACGTGCGCTATCTGCTTGGATAGGTACCGCAACCCCAAGCTGTTGCCATGCCAACACAGCTTCTGCATGGAACCCTGCATGGAAGGACTTGTCGACTACGTCAGAAGACAGGTAAACAAAACGTGTGAAGGAAACTAAAGGCATTAAATGAGTTTTATAATTTACTATAATGATTCATACAATATCTTTATAAGAACAAAAAATATATCTTTATTGTTATGCTGATCAGTTGTTGTGGTTAAGCTATTTATAATCTTAATAAATTTCATTGACAGTTGATATTATGTCATATATTGACTAGGTCTTATTTAAAAATAATGTGACCATCGTAATTCTTTCCTTGCACTTTTCTCTTCCAAATTCCACACCAAAATACTATTCGTTGTAACACTTAAAGAAAAACTGACACAGTATAAGGTTTCTGGATATTTTTAATATTATACTACAACAATGTTTCACTACACAGTGGCTTAAATATTAAAAACATTCAGAAACATAATACTGAGTAAGTTTTTCTTTAATTGTTACTATGGAGTTTCGACAAGTAACAGCCTCATCAACCCAATATTCGCTATTCTTAGTTATTATTTATTATTATTACACTCCATAATTATTTCTTATATAATTATCATGTATTTATTATAACTTCTAAATAAAATACAAGAAACATCAAAATTTATATTTCTTGAATATTTTGGGTATTACATTTTTAAATAACAAAATTCGATAAGCTCTAATATAGTCTGTATTTTCTAAAGTAATTTTATTTGAAGTTGGAATAAGTGTAATATATTTAGGAATTAGCTTATTTATCTGATATTACCTTCAAACTATACATCTTCATACCTGTTTTGCATTTTATCTGTTTTCTACCTACTGAAGAATTAAGGATTTTGAAATTCTTGATTGATTCTCCTACAGATTAAATCAAAACACACAAATAATTGAAGACAATTAATTACTATGTGTAGTATATGCAAAACCTGAGATTTATTTACTTACTGACAATATTTGAGAACTTTTCTATTGCTTTTACTAAGTATTCCTAATTTATTTCAAAGCGACCTCCACTCACCATCCAATTATATTTTAAAGTTTTGAATTTGAAAGTAGAGATACTGAAAAATCCTTAAATCAAAAAAAACTTGGACATAGTCATCTAGCCAAGAGCTCTAACATCAAAATTCAACACTTTAGATTATGAATATTGACAGTTTAATATATTACACCATTGACTTCTTCTTAAATGATTGAGTGTACATTAATTACCTTAACGAATGTTGTTAGAAAGTATATTTGAATTTTTATTTAACTATTCCTTTACTTCTAAATGCTATCACATATTATTACTTTGTGATAATTCCACCTCAACATTTTTTACGCAAACAATTATCCATTATTCATTTTTAGGTTAAATGTCCAGAATGCAGAGCAGAACACCGCATCCCCTACCAAGGCGTTCAAGGTTTCCCCACAAACGTAACCCTCCAGCGTTTCCTGGAACTGCACATAGAAATCACCGGGGAGTTACCTGATCCGACGAGCGGACAGGTGATGGAACGATGCAACGTTTGCTCAGAAAAAGCCTACTGCAGTTTCTGCCAGCACTGTGATAAAAAGGTATGCGAGGAATGCAAAGGCGCCCACATGGACATTCTCAGGAGAGAGATCATCCGCATCAACAATCAAATCCGCAGGGGTATACACAGGTTGCAAGATGCTCTGGCCATAGTCGAAAAGAACGCGCAAAATATCCAAAATAACAGCATGTCCGTAGCTGAAGAAGTCGAGGAGATTTACAGGAGATTGTCGAAGGCGGTGAAGGACCGTACTGACTATTTAAGAGGCGAACTCGATCGCTACATGGGGACTGAAGTCAGAACGCTTACTAATCTTAAAGATAATTTAGAACTTGAAATCTCAAATATCCTGAGCAACTGCGACTTGGCAGATAAGCATATTAACGAGAATGTGTCGTGGGATGATTGCGAGTTAATGGATACTAAAGAAATATTTTTGAAAACAGTGGAATTCATTAGGAGTTTTGAGTATGAAAGTTCTGACTATAGTCGAAAGATTAGGTTAGTGCTTGCACATGACCCTAATCAGTTAGTACTCAATGTAGCCGGATATGGTGATCTTAATATTTCAAATCCGAGCAATCCCTTTGGACAGGGCACGACTTTGCAACCTCCAGGTGGGCCAGGCTTAATGCGTTCTAAGAGCGATCATAGACTAGCCTCGCAATTTAGGCAACAAGAAGAACGTCAGGGTTACTATGGGGATGGAAATGAGGACCCACCTCTTCAAGGCAGAAAGTTTGGTGAGCGAGCTAATAGAACAACAGGTACTGACCGGTATGACAGATACGGTCGTACTGGCGGAAACGATTACTCTGAAGATTATGATGAATCTCGACCTACTAGAAGTAGATATCGCTCCAGATACAATCGACATGGAAACGATAATGATTCTGATACTGAGCAGAATTCTAGGGTGAGGTTCACCGAACAGCAACATAAGGAGCGGGAACGTGTTCTTGACACCGAAGATGTAGCAAGAGGACCACTTAGTGGAATCACACGTTTAGCCGATTCCCCTCGTGTTATGAAGAAACTTCAGGAAAACGAGAGTGGTAAGAAAAAGGAAAAAGAAACACCCGCTCCTCCAGCGCAAAAAGAACCGCCAAAGGTCGTTCCCAAGCGACCACCACCTCCTGCTAATAGGCAAACTAGCGAAGAGGATGAAATTGCAAAAATTAAAAAACAAAACAAGGGTGCTACAACTTCTGCCGCGGAACCGGAAACGCGTCAGACTCCCGCTGTTGTTAAGAGGGAAGAGACTACTGAAGAAAGACACAGGAAGACTTCCGCACCCACCGAGGTGAGTCCTGACGAATTACCTCAGTAATGACGTACCTGATTAGATATATACATAAAATTAAGTTTAATTAAGTGTTGTTTGCTTGTACAATTATGTATACCAACCGAACACACACACATGGCATGTTAATCTACAACTAAATACTCGCAACTACCAAAAACACCAAGAATCCGCGCAATTTTCCTATTTTTTTGTTGTTTGTGCCGCATGAAGATTACTGTATGGAACGATTGGCTATTAGAAAGTAAACTAGTGGAAATGTTAAGGGATATATTAAAAATCATTTTTTTAATAATAATCAAAAAATCAACCCAAACTAATTTCGACCATCTCCTCACATTTGCAAGTCAATCCGAAGACAGTAATCCCATTTCAACTAATTTTCCAATGGACTAATCAACTAAATCCAGTTGAAACTGAACTTTTTGATGTTTTTGAATGGGTGGCGCCTTTTTGTTTTGAACAATTACAATTTTTTTGAAACCCACACCTTTCATTTCATTGCATGGCACTAAATCACCAGTCGACAAAAAGGTGCCAGCTAGTTTTTTGCAACCTAAATGCATGACTGCGTCTTATAATCTATATCCCTTAACAATTTCCGCCTGTTTATTTTCCCCAGGCGGTATCTAGCGCCGAAGAATCTGATGATTCGGCGCCTCAACAACGAAAAACAACGACTAAACCAACAACGCCCGCGCGTCGAACCTCTGTTGAACCAACTGCGGCTCCGCATAAAAAAGCGGCAAGGTCTACGAGCTCAGACTCTAGTAGCTCGACGGAATCTTCAAGTTCCAACGCCGTACGTAATACTGGTGCTGCTTACACCACTGAGGAAGTGAAACAAAAGTATCTTTCTCGCGGGAGCGTTGATCATACGGCGGATCCACCATCCAGGACCCGCCAATCATCGACCAGCTCAAACAGCAGTAAAGAAACGAAACCTTTCCAAAGTCGTTTCTTGCAGAATAAGACCACAGCAACGCCTCCGCCAGCTGTCACCAAAGAAGAGGAAGAAACTGAAACCAGCTCTGAAGAGGAAACCAGCTCAGAAAGCGAATCCGAGGAGTCTACCCCGAAAGTAGATAGTAAGGAGATGGCGAAGACTGATATTGGGCCACTTCTAGCACGCAGTGCTATCGCAAGAGATAACAGCGCGGAATCGGCGAGAAAAACCAGTAGAGATGAGACCAACTATGGAAGCAGCCGTTCGCGCTACGGAGTTCCTAAAGAAGAATCCCCGATTAGTAAATACAGTCCGCGTACACGGACACCGGCTCATGAAGAAGAAACGCCTAAATACCAGTCTGGTTATACCAGCCGGTTTCTGAATAAGAGTAAGAGCACAGCAGCGGTAGCACCCGAGGAGGATGACTCTAAATACAACTCGTCATTCGATGATGATTCTAAATACCCAACCAGTAGATCTAGGTATATGGCGATGAAAGAGCGCAGGCAGAGGTTAGCCCGAAGCAAATCCAGCCACAACTTCGACAACGATGACGACCCTGATGAACCTCTATCACCTACATCCACTAATCCAACCGCGTATCTCGCTTCGAAAGGCTACGGCTCAGCATCATCAACTATGAATGATCTTGCGAGGAGCCGTTCATCTCACGCTCTGAAATCTAGGGAGAACTCTCCTGAAAGGAATACGGGTACTGAGAAAGACGGTGCTGCGCTTAGTTCCTGGGCACGGTACTTGAAGAACAAATACGGGAATAGGAGCACTGGGAAGGATAAGGACACTTCCAGTGCCGCAGCACCATCGTCGGCTAGTAGTTCGGCGGCAGCTCGGAGACTGTCGTTAGGACTTCCGTTGAGAAGTTCAACGGAATTGGGAAGCTCTGATGACGATTCAAAAAACATGCAAGGCTCCCCCACTACCCCTACAGCAGCTACGGTAGCGGCAGCAGCCGGTATGTATATTTAATTATTTACATAATTTATATTTAATTTTGTAATATTATTTTGATTATTGTTTTATATTATATTTAACTTATTATTATGTCTTTTCTTTAGGTATCGCAGTGGCAACAGCAGGTACTTCCCCTAGGGGACAGTACATGCTGAAAGGCCAAAAGCTGTTTGAGATAGGGAGTCGGGGGAGCGAGCCTGGATCTTTTACATGGCCGCGCGGTGTCGCCGTCGGTCCTGACAATAATGTCGTCGTGGCAGATTCCTCAAACCATCGCGTCCAAGTCTTCGATGCGAATGGAAAGTTCCTGAAAGAGTTTGGGTCGTACGGTAATGGAGAAGGAGAGTTTGACTGTTTAGCCGGTGTCGCCGTTAATAGGATAGGACAGTTTATTATAGCTGATAGATATAACCATAGGATACAGGTATTAATTATTAAAGGTCTAATTTGTGACAGATGGTAATTGACTTGTTTGATAGGTATTTGATCCATCCGGACGGTTCTTGCGATCGTTCGGCAGCCAGGGTACCGCTGATGGAAGGTTTAATTATCCATGGGGTATAACAACTGATGCCTTAGGTTTCATCTACGTTTGTGATAAAGAAAACCACAGAGTGCAGGTGAGTAATTTTTTATAAAATTGTAAAATTCTTAAAATCCAAAATGTATAATACTAAATAATATGTAAAAAATGTTTGCCCTTATAAAATATTAGGGTATTTCTAATGTATTAATATTCTTTCCTTGTTTACAATTTGGAAGCCTTTGAATTTAGTAATAAAGAAAATTTGCGGATTTTTTTAAAGGCCTTTTAGATGGTTGTAAAAATATATGGCATTATGTTCACATTCACAATTATTATAATAATGTTGATTTGGCAGAGCATTCATGTTTTAATCAATAGTGAAGTATTAACCATTTATGATGTTCTCTGTGTGTCCAAAATATTTATTATCTGCTTGGTCGCAGTTCACGACAGGTTAACACAACTCATAATGGCCACATTTAACCTATAGATTGAATTGAAGTATTACAAAAAAGCGTTTTTAAATTTATTCTTACTCTAATAATCAAAAATATGTCTGTAAAATCTAGGTTAGTATTGGTTCCAGTTAATATTCTATGATTTGAGTGCGCTATAATCAAAATCCACGTAAACGCGTGGATTTATTTTTGGATTCAAACACATGTGCAGACAGATTTAGATACAAGCAAGCGAATTGTGGAAATTTCTTATTATCACGTAATTAAATTACCGTTTTCTTGACACATATCCAGAATTTAAAGGAAAAATCCGGAGCACATTTTTCTGATTTATTATTTGAGAAATAGTTTGTTCCTAATAATAGACTTGAATAATCTCGATCCGGTGATTTTTTTAAATAGAAACATAATTAAGTACTGATTTGTTTGGTGTTTAGATGGATAAAGCTGTACGTTTGAGAACAAGGTCATTTAATTTTAATTCACCTTTTTTTAAAATTTAAATAACCTTGCATGCAGAAAACTTAATTATTGATCAAAGTATGAAAAGAAAATAATCACTGAATTTAGAAAATATGGTTTCTCTAAAGAAATAGCGAAATAAGTATCCAATGTGTTATAAAGTAATTTTAGAGCTCATTTAGAGTCAACAAATGTTTTCTGTAAAAGATTTTATCAATTCTTGAGTAATTTTGCGTCTGAATTCTAAGTGTTTAAAAGTCGTGAACAAAATTTAATGTCAGGAAAAGTCCACCATGCATTAATTTTAAGAAGTAAAAGAAATCCAGAACTTTTTTTTCTTAGGATGTGAAATTTGTTCAATTTCTTCCCACTACAATTCCAAATAGGAAAAGCCAAGTCTCTGAAAAACATTCCTCTTGTTAGCTGTTCTCCGCCTATAATTTTTATAACATATTTATCACATAATATCTTGCTTTAGAGGTGCCCAAAAAATAGTAAAATACTTTTTTACTCAGTCGAAGCTCTATTTTACAATTAATAAAAAAAATTATTTAAATTTATGGATGTAACTAGGAACATTTTTCATTAACTTTAGGTATAAAATATTTTGGTAATAGAGAAAAGAAATAAATGATTCATGAGTTGATTGTTGTTCAACTTATTATCCTAATGGAGAATTCACTTTTGCATGCGTTTAAACCAATTTCCAAAGCACATTTTCTACTCAAAATACATGTTTTGTATTAAACAAAACATGCATTTTAAATGCATCAAAAGCTTCTTCGAGCACCAATTTTCAAAGCACTTTTTCTACTCAAATTTTGATACCTCTAAACCATGCATTTTAAATGCATCAAAAGTATCTTTGGGCCTCAAAAGACGTTAACCTCATAATTTATTTAAAAAGAATTTATTGTCTGCCAAATCAAGAATGACCCATCAATTCGATTTTTTCAGTTCTCCAAAAAGTCTAAACCGATTTGTGAGAGGTCACCTTATCCTAGTAGAGAATGATGCGTCTTCGGCGGTTGGTTTCCCTTATTTTTCAGAAAAAAAAAAAGATTGTGTATCATTTAGAATTGACCGTCCGGCATGGTAGAATTGCCACATGTCTAGTTTTCCGATCATTTTCTTTGAAGTGCTTTGTGCGCAAACAACTTTTATTGAATTTTGTTTATTTTCAATATCCATACAGGCGACTGCTTTTTATGTTCAGGCGTATATATCTATGAATCGCCACCTCTTATAGATGAGTTCTAAAGCAGAGTAATTGCATTTCTTGCGTATTTCTTTCGGCCAATTATGAGCGATCCAAAAAATTTTGACTGCAAAATATTCATGCAAAATATAAGCTGCTCACACTAACGCCCTAATATTCCTTTATCTCACGATCTATTATATGATGATCTTGGAATATCAGTTTACACATCACTGTTCTCTAGAACAACAAACAATTATGGACGACTTCACAAAATTTATCACTAAATGAACTACGACCATAATTCCATATACCACCGATATATAGTGGTTTTGAAGGTGCTTCATCACTTTTATTAAGATAACACACATGGAAAGTTGTAGAAAATAATCTCTAGACATATATACGACTCAATTCTATTTCATAGCTGATGAATTTCATCAAAACTCTAAAGTACTTCCAACTCGTACTTTACGTCAAAAGCGCCGTTTATAAGATGGAAGCAAGTGGCAATACCGAAATATCAAAGCCTTGTTTCTGGAAATATTTTATTAAAGTTTTGATAGAGATCTTATTCAAACATTTTCTTTTGTTTTAGGTTTTCCAATCTGATGGAACCTTTGTCGGAAAGTTCGGCTCCATGGGTAACAAGGAAGGTCAGCTGGAACACCCTCATTACATAGCCGTTTCAAATACCAACCGTGTCGTTGTATCAGACTGCAATAACCATAGGATACAAATCTTTGACGTCAATGGCAGAGTCTTGTCCGCTTTTGGAAGCGAAGGTTCTGCCGATGGGCAGTTTAAATTTCCAAGGTAGGTCAATCTATTCTTAACTAAACTCTTGTAATTTAATTGCATGATTATGTATTTATCCAAAAATTTTATTTTAAATGCATGCAATTATAAAAAAAAATCAATCAAGTGAATGAACTTAATTTGTTTATGAAAGGCAAATATTTACAAACAGCTTGAAAAGCAAGAGACTGAGCTGAAACATCTTTGTCGATAGCCAGTTATCAATTTAATAAACTAACTATTCACTATGCACATCCATTATATTACTTTATTAATTAGAAATCTATCGATTTATTAAAATCATTAAAAAAATTAATTCAATTACTGCTTTTTCTCTTAGTCTTATAGTTTTATTACTTTCTTTATTAATACATACCATGAGTTTATTAAATATGTTTACATATAATACTGAAGCTACAATCTTCATAAAATAAATTACTTTACTGATTAATCCTTCACCCAAAAACATCTTAAAATTAAAACATAATTTAGCACATATCTGCATTTAAATAATAAATAATTCATTACATTACTATTTTCACTTAATTTCTCATCTTAATTTAATATCTGTTTAATCTCATCAAATAGATATTTTTGCTTATTACTGTTTTGTTTATTTTCTTAAGAGCATAATAAATTAACATACTTTCAATATTCAATCCTAACACAATTTCATTTTAGTATCAATTCATTGAATATCGGCTTGGCATTTCTACTCGTCGTCGTATTATATTTGTGCCACAGCTTAATTCAAATACAGTAGTTTTTCTGATAAACGCACGTTAATATAAATAGTCTTGGCGTGGGGTGCAGGCCCTTAATTTAGAAACACTTGGATGGGTCTTTTTGAGCGCTCCATATAAAGCCGACGTGGCACGCGTTAGAACAGTCAGTAGTTTAGAAGTTGTTTTTTGGTGTTGTCCAGATTTTGACGTGAGTAGTAAGTTGCATGTAATCGATTTTAATTCTTGATAATGGTGCTTCTTTTATTATCATAACTTTCATATTTTAACATGCATATCATTTGACACACGAAGTACAAAAAATTTTGTCACTGTTTTTCCAATAAATGTATTCTGTTAATACTTTCAAAGAGACTCATTTATTAACAATAATAAAAAATACCACAAAATCTCAAAATCGATAGCCAAGAAGACAAGAACGGAGATGTTTTATAGTTATTGTATCGGCATATAAATGTAATACTATCTTCAATAAATTATTTATCTTTAAAAAAAAATACATTCAAAACTCTGGAAATTAAGAGGCAATATAAAAAGAACAAATATAAAAATCACAAACTAGTGACAAATAACAGGAAATAAACTCCGATTCTAAAAAAGAATGCCAGTAACATTTAAGCTTATCAATAAATAACAATTCACTGTTTTTACCTATATAATACTATCTATACAAAAGGACATAATCAATTAAGCGTAGTAGTAGTACGACAATTATATCCACCACATGAATCTCATTAATAATATGAATGCAAGATTTATATGCATCTACAACATTTGAGCTATATTTTCAACTAACTAACCTAAATGCAATAATAGCACAGTTACTGACCAAGATAGGAATATTCCATCCTATTTTGGCATTCCTCTAGTGCTAAATTAAACGGCCAAACTAGTTTGCGGAAAAGTTGATTGGCGTAATCAACTTTTGGTAATCGTTTGGTACATATAAAGTTACTAACATGGATTAACAATTTATATATACAGAATAAAAATTAGAATATGATATAATATCTAAAATTAGTCTAGAACAAATAACAGATAAATTAGTGACGTATAAGCAAATTCAATTAATAGTATGATGTGATATCAAATACTCTTTCTACGTTTACCTTTTATATCTATTAAACTTAATAAGTAATTTAATCTTGCTAAACTATTTTTAACCCAATTTTATTATACTATCAGCATTATTTATTGACTTGGTGCCAGTTATTTACTACTGATAAACCGCAAATTCCTGCTCGATGAGTTGGCTTAATTTATTTTATCAAGAGAAAATTCCAGTTTACAGACTGCACATAACTAAAATCGAACGAAAAAACAATTGGAGCCTCGCCAACCGGACCAGGCAGCAAGCTACTGATGCAAATACATAACTTAGACAGTTTTGGGCCTGTAAATAAGATCGCTATATAAATATCTACAAGTACATATTATAAGTAATATAATCTACAACAAAATTTGATATTCAAAAGATTCTTATAAATTTCGAAATTGATGTAATATTAAATCTTTCTTTCGTAAACAAACTTACAAGTACAGGCGATTAATATTTTCAAAATCAAACAACTTTATTGCAACTCGAGCCTAAACTTATTATTATTTTATTTTTGGGATAATAAAAAACTCAAAACGTCAATTCATCTGGTGTACAACAATACAAATAATAAAAACCACAATACGCTTTATCCAAGTATTAATTGCCTACTATTATATAGCTGGTGATTTTTATATAATTTAATACAATTATCATATTCCAATTTTTATTAAAAAGCATATCGCAAAGCTTAAAAATCATGATCCTTATATCTTCATGGAAGAAGATGTAAATCCCAAAACGGTAAATTATTTTGTGATTGACGTGCGATTCATTTTTAGCAATAGTTAATAATTTGATTTTATTTTATTGAATATCCTTGAATATAAAATATGTAACTTTTAGTAATGATATATAAAATATTTGACTGTGGAGAAAATTACTTTGTGGATCTTAATTATTAAATATGATGAAATTAAACGCGATAAGTATGTTTGGACACTTTAATTAAAGGTAAAACATTAATTTCACCATGTTACTTACCACAACAATTAAAAACAAAAAAATTAGAGGTAAAACATTAATTTCATCATGTAACTTACGACAGCAATTAAAAACAAAAAACAGCAACACCAGCAATGTTATAATTTGAATCGCTTGTTGAATTATTTTTAGTTTTAATCAATTTCTTAAAAGTTAAGCTTATTATACAGGTTTGTTGGATACCATCAAACCGATTATTTATTTACTTCTTTTTTTAGGGGTGTCGCTGTTGACGATCAGGGTTATATCTGTGTGGCGGACTCCGGAAACAATCGCATTCAAATTTTCCAACCGGACGGCACATTCTTGAAGGCTTTCGGGTGCTGGGGAACGCGCGACGGAGAATTCAAAGGACTGGAAGGTGTTGCGATTTCGTCGAATGGCAACATCCTTGTGTGTGATCGGGAAAATCACCGAATTCAAGTGTTTTAATTTAATGTAACTTTTGATTTAATCAGCACTTTGTTTACATATTTACTACAGTGTGTTTAACAAAATAAAATAATTGCATTTCTTTACTTCATTTATTTCTTACAATTAATCAAAACTATCCATCGAAATGATGTATAAGACCACGATTACAGCAAACAGAAGAAAATATCTTTGTGAGGAACTTATTTAGCATTTTTATTACAAAATCTAACTCAATTAACTTGTAAAAAAAATAGATAATTAAAAAATGTCAACATATTAGGTTATAATTATTAATCTTTGAGGAAATTAAAAAAGTTTTAAAACATAATAGCATTATCATTACAATTATTATTAAATAATTTTCAGTATTCTAATGTTCTAACATAGGCAACCAAATATGCGTTCTCATATCAAAACACTCTTTTAAAACTATATAATTTATTTTTTTAAATAAGATAATATCACTTTAATATTCGTAATTGAAAACTTAGAGATTTTAAATTCGAGTTGAAAATATTCATACATATAATATATTTAAGATTTTTATGTCCAATGAAAATTGGAAACAATAAGAAACGTCACCCTGACAGACCACAGCTGTCCTGTCACAATTGTTTCCGAATTGACGTGTGTGTCGATCAGAAATGTTTATTGTTTATTTATAAAACAGAATAATGGCAGTGCGTGCATTTCTGGGCACCTGGGAGGTAAATATATAATATATATTATTAATACCGGCATCAATTCGCTAGGCCCGATCAGGCGGACATATTAACAATGTGCATTGTTTTTACAAAACGCAAATTCCGTCTGGGAATTGTTACCATTGCAATACCCAGTCTTATATTTATTATAACGCTAAAGTGTCGCATTGGTGTTAGGTAATAATGGTAAACAAGGATGTCAACAGTTGATGTAATTAGTAATATGAAGGGCCCACTTAATTTAAGCAGATCTGTGTTATGAATAGATGTGAGGATTATGTCAAGAGAATTACCATTTGTAGTTTACTGTGTGTGTTTCCAGAATATTACGTTTTGTGGTGCTGAAATGTTGACTGTATATGTGTTTGGGGCTCATAATTTTTTCATTAATTTATAAACACATTTGAAAGTGTGTATTTTTTTTTTTAAATTATTAATCAGTATATTCAAATAATTTCTGTTTCATAAATTAATTTTTTTAATTTAGTATAGTTCACTAACAAAGTCATCAAAATACTTTATAATAAGGATTAAGGCAGACCCATCGAAATAAACTTTTGATCCACTATTAAAGAATATAAAATGTGGTGTAACTAACTTCATTTTCTCATTGCATTTCTTATGGTAAATCATGTAATTGTTTCATAAATCATCTACTTTAATTTTACTGAATTATTATAATGTATTAAAAGTATTATTTCTTTATTTATTCATTCATTCATTTAAGCTTCATTGAACATGGTTATGTAAAATTTAAAAAAAAACTGATACATACAAAATGAAGGAAAAACATACATTAGTATTTAACCCCTTCCCGCACAATTATTTTTGAGAGTAATGTGCTTGTGCCCGAGGTAACTCGGGAGTATGCGGGAAGTGGTTAATTAATAGAGCAATTGTACATTTATAATATTGTTTTTAAATTTTCCAAAGTTTAATCAAATCATATAAACATTTATTCTACTAATACTACCAATAATATAACATTGAGTATGCATTCGTATCTAATTTCATGAAACATAAATATTAGCTGCTTTTAAACGTTCAGTTAATTTTTTATTCCTGTTGTTCTATATATGTATTATAAATGGTTTTATTTTTCATATGAAATATTCGTAGTCGATGAAATTTTCAAATGTGAGAAATTAATGTTTTTATAAAAAACTACAATAAGGTTCTCAAATAAATAAATGATTTGAATTATACAACATTATTGGTGAGACTGATTTCAAAATGTAATAGTAGGTTAGAGGTTGTATAATTAATTTAAAATGAAAATGTGGATATAATCATTGGCCGTCTGGACAAAACAAAGCAGAAAGACCTCTGGTCTGGTCTTTTGACGAACTAACTCACTAACACATCATCCATTATTTATCATTTAAATGTAAATATGTATAAAGTTTGCCAATAAAAATGTGTATTATTATCATTGACCGTTTGTCAATTTTTCAATATTCATGAAACTTTCGACATATGGTTTTTCCCTCAAAAAGTATTTTTCTTTTTAATATTACATGTGTAATTAATGGATTAAAATCTAAATAAAAGGAGTTATATAAAACTAGAACCTAAAAACAAGTTCTCAATCCAAAAAAATAATTCAGTCAAGTATTATGAAGGAAAAGAAAAAGGAAAAGATTCAGAGCAAATCTTGACTTGTTCAAAGTTTGGCAAAGTTATAGTATTTTAAATCTTGCCAAACTTTAAACAATTCAAGTTTTTCTCTGAATCTTTTCCTTTCCTTCATAATACTTTACTGAATTTTGTTTCTTTTGGTTGAGAACTTGTTTACATAGTTGTTATGGCAAAAACACATAGAGGCAAGTAGATTCCAAATTCTTGCTTTTCTAGCTTTAGTTAAGAGAATTAATAACAAATTTCTTTCATTCTATGTACCATTTAACAATAGAAAGTGCAGGAAATAACTGTTTTAAACTATTGAAAATAACATTGTCATTTAAATAAATTGGTATTTCTAATTGATTTGGTTAAATTATTTCCTCTGACTTAAATAAATTAAGTTTTAATTTAAAATACAAAACTTTTCTTAAATGTACACCATTACTATAGTAATGAATATTTACATTATTCTTAACAAAAGTATGATATTTTAATTTGCATATGAAATTAACTTAAAGAAAATTAAACAGTTGAATTATATAATATAATTTATAAAACATCTCCTGTAAGTAAGAATAATAATAATATCTAAACATTCAATACTATTTTATATGCAGTAAAATTTAATATAATTTATGGGCTTGACAATACGCATAAAATACATACTTAAAAAAATCATCTTTAGAATTTACGGATTTTCTGCAGTCTTTGAAAACTGAAGCTTTAAAAACCTCTGATGTAATTTTCAGATGATGTACAGTTTTAATATATTTTAGTAGTATATTTTTTGATAATTAATTAATAATTATATACAGGTGCAAACTTCCTTTCCAACTTATTAATAAATGATTCACATTTCCTGTTTGGTTGCAATTGTTTATTAATTACTTGGAAATGATTCACACTACAATAAACCATTATACGGACAACCTTAAAATTGCAAATGTTGAATGACAAAGCATCAGCAGAGGAATGTAATATATCTAATTTGACAGTTACAAGCATGTAATTAAAATAAATCTAATAAAAGACTAATTTATGCTTTATTCAAGTGTTATAATTACAAAACGATACTACAGATGGTATTTGTATAGAAGTATAAATTGTACATAATCTTGGGTTTTAGTGGAAGATCCTTCGATGAAGAGAACTCCTCCCTTTTAAGTATATTTTCATATTTTGTAATATGAATCTTGTCTTATTTTGTTAAAAAGGAGTAAATAAATAAATAAATTACATAAGTAATTATTTTAAATAAGAGATGTTATTCAAAATTTTGAAGAAAACATTTGTTTTAAAAATATATTGTATGTAAATAAGTATGTTTTTTAATGTTTTAGTAATCACAAATATTTTGCTCACAGGTTTTTCGGACGGAGTTCTATTCACGGCTATGCTATGAATTCTTCCACTCAGACTGTATAACCTTAGGTGACAAAATTCATAACCGAAGTATTTGTCACTCGGACAATATTTTAGCCTTTATTGGCGCATTTGGGTGGGGCTCTTTTATTTTATTAATATTTTTGTATGTATTTTTTTGGAAAAGAAGCTAAAGTATAATAAACATAAACATTTTATTGCCAAATGTGCTAACCAGAATAACTTTTAGAAAATATTTTGGACAATTATAAATTCTTTTTGGCAGTCTGAGTAGCAAAACAGAAGCACTAATAATGATTTCAAGAGAGACCACACCAGATATTTAATGAAAATTTGACTATGCGTTTTCTTCATCCTAATGAATAGCCTTAGTGTTAAATTTGCTAACAATTCCTTCAATAAATTTTGCACTCCCGATACCCCTAAACATAAACATCCATCAGTCACCATACATCAATTCATTAGTTCGAATCATCCAGACTGTTAAGCTAGCTAGCAACACTATTTATTTTTTACACATAACTTAGAGTCAAGACAGGGCAGAAAGTCGATAGCCCAAACGGACAGACTAACCCATATTGTTGATCACTTGTATATGTTCCATCAAATTGTATGTATTGTTCGAATAAAAATGTTAATCTCTTTCTCTATTTCTCTCAAAAGCAATATTTATTGATTTCCAAAAAGCGGTTTAGTAAGTTTTGATCTTAAGTCTCTAGTCTCATATATATATATATACAGGGTTATTCACGCTATACGGCACGGAATATTGTGGCCAAAATACGTGACTTTCAAAAAGTTTCACTTTGGGGATATATGGGGGTCTATTAGGGCTACTTTTTAAAATTATTTTCATAATATACAGGGTGTCCCAAAAACCCTAAAAGTATCAAAGTTGTGTTTTTTTTAATGAAACACCCTGTATTTTATTGCATTTTTGGATCCGTCTATAAAAATAAGTATGTGTTTTAATAAGGTTTTTATTACATAAACCTTAAGGTTTTTGAATTAATTTGAATTTTGTAAAAATGTAACCTAATTTTCATGTTCCAAATACTTAAAAAATAATTAAGTTATGCATACCAAATTTACACTGAAGTGTAACAATAGATAATATTTTATTTTCCAAGTATAATAAACTTGACATCTTATGCCGGATGTAAGAAAATTGGAATTAAACAAATGAGAACTTTAAATGGCTATAACTTCATTTATTTAAATGGAACGCTATATTTATTAATTTATCAGCAAATGCACGTTTTAATTACCTATCGAATGGTATTTAAATCTTAAGTGTTAAGTCTTCTCGTTTTTACAGAAAACGCCAAAATATTGTTTATTGCACCGTTTTAGTACTTTTAAAGTAAAAATTTTAATGTATCTAGTTTTCTATCGTATTTAAAAACGTCAGATAATTAATTTAGTCTGTTACTTTAGTTTAAAAAGGATGTCTTTTGTTATAGTTGTGTTATTTTGCGTTTTTGTGTTAGATCGTTAGTAATCGTTATTGTTTGAACATGGTTGTTGTATGTCATTGTAAAAAATGAAAATTTACACAGATTTTCTTATACTGAGGTTTTTATAACTGACACTTCCAATTTCTTTAAACTGGTTTAATAGTCTCTCAAAAATAGCTGGCTTAGGGTGATTTCTTTCGGGAAACCTTTAAGTATAAACTTGACAAGCCAATAAACAATTTTGATGACATTCTCCAAGCATAAAAATAATGCCAATAACCCCTTCTTTTGAGTAAATCTTCATTTTTTTACCAAAAAATACAACAGCGATGCTCAAACAATAACGATTACTAACGATCTAACACAAAAATGCAAAATAAGACAACTATAACAAAAGACAGGCTTTTTAAACTAAAATGACAAACTAAATTAATTATCTGACGTTTTTAAATACCATAGAAAACTAGATACATACAAATTTTTACTTAAAAAGTACTAAAACGGTGCAATAAACAATATTTTGGCGTTTTCTGCAAAAACGAGGAGACTTAACACTTAAGATTTAAATATCATTCGAAAGGTAATTAAAACGTGCATTTGCTGATAAATTAATAAATATAGCGTTCTATTTAAATAAATGAAGTTATAGCCATTTAAAGTTCTCATTTGTTTATTTCCAATTTTTTTACACCCGGCATAAGATGTCAAGTTTATTATACTTGGAAAATAAAATATGATCTATTGTTACATTTCAGTGTAAATTTTGTATGCATACCTTAATTATTTTTTAAGTATTTGAAACATGAAAATTAGGTTACATTTTTACAAAATTCAAATTATTTCAAAAACCTTAAGGTTTATGTAATAAAAACCTTATTAAAACACACACTTATTTTTATCAAAGGATCCAAAAATGCAATAAAATACAGCGTGTTTCATTAAAAAAAACACAACTTTGATACTTTTAGGGTTTTTAGGACACCCTGTATATTATGAAAGCAATTTTAAAAAGTAGCCCTAATAGACCCCCATATATCCCCAAAGTGAAACTTTTTGAAAGTCACGTATTTTGGCCACAATATTCCGTGCCGTATAGCGTGAATAACCCTGTATATATATAAAAAAATATGTAAAATTTTGAACTAAATTCTTCTGCCGTGATGTTGAGCAGGCAGTAATCCTCTTCCACGTCCGGAATCTTTTGTATTTTACATTATATTGCTTCATTCGTTCCTTTTTAAGAAGGAAATTTTTGGCAGTTTAACTCAGCATAACAGATCTAAATAAATAATGCTAATTGTTGTATGTTGATTTGGCTGTAAATATCTGTTACCACTATAATAATAATAATATTAATTTATCGTCATACGGAAAATGTCTCTTTACGAGGACGACCCAAAAGATAACGAAGCTTTTCACGGGAATTCGCCAGCAAACAAATAATTAAATATAAATATTTGAACAAAAGAAAAGTAGCAGGATATGTTAGAGGCAAGTGTAAAATAATAGAAGTGGGAGGTAGAGAAAAAGGTTAACAGAACATCGAATGAGAAGAGTTAGAAGAGAATAAGAAGAGCATAAACACCATGATGGCTAAAAGAGAGAAAAGCAAATATGATAATTTAAAAACTGATATCATCTTTACAAGTAATACTTAAGATTAATGAATCAGTAAGACTGGACAAGTAGAATCTAGTCTTAATTAAGTACATGATGTGAAAAGATGGAAGGTGATTAACAAAAAAGAAATTTGATGACAAAAAAGTACCATATTCATAGATGATTGAAAGTAAGAGGAACGCACAAATTAATATTAAGAAGAATGGGAAAGAGCAGTAAATAAATTGAAAGAAAGTGGCATTTAGAAAAATATTCATTAATAATACAATGCGGAATAAACAGGATAATTAGAAAAAGCAAGTGAGACCAAATAAAATCTAGGCGAATATAAAATAGATTAGGGAGTAGTCTTTAAAAGTGAGGGTTAATGTTATAATAAAAAGATAGACCTTGAAGAGTTGTAAGTTGTAAAGGAAATAATTGTGTTTGTAGAGTTTACAAAATATAGACACATAGAATAGAGACAGGCAAAGAATTTTTGGAAATTACAGTTTGGATATTGAAACGTTCATAATGATATGGTTATTAGAATGTAGATGTTGTAAAGTCTGGATACAAGGGTATGTGGCAGAAGGATTTCAAAAATTTATTAACCCTAAAGGATTTGCGGCATTAGTGAAAACGTGGATGATAGAAGAAGAAAGGAAGAAAACAAAAGGCCAGTTACTGAGACTATAGATGGTAAATGAAGGAGCTAATAAAGTGAATGGATGGGTTTAAAAAAGGGATAATGATCAAAATAAGGGAGACTATGAAACAGTATAAGTTGGAGTTTATGAGGGGTGGGGAAAATCTAAGCTAGGTTAAATATCAAAGGGAGAGTCGCAGATAAGATAGGAGTCGCGTGTATTAAGAGCAGAAATGATATAAATTGATTATAAAACTGCTATAGAAGGAAGGTAGATGATTGAAGTGATATCAATGCATAATAGGGAGTGAGAAGAGATTGACAATGATTGTGCAGTGATTGAAGAAAATCTCATAATAAGTATGGAGGACATTTTCCCACAGGAATTCTCAGTAGTTAATTGTGTAAGGAAAGAATTAAGAAGAATGAAAGTGTAAGAATTTATGGGATCAATCTGTACACCCTTAAAAGTTTAGATGCAGATAGGTGAAGATAAAGAAGCTGTGGAAGAACAAAAGACAAATTCCATTAGAGATATGGATAATGATAAGGATAATGGAAGAAGTGAGAAAGCAATGAGAGAATGCATACGTAACGAAGGAATAGAAAATGGGCAGGTGGCGACTGTTACTATTATTATAATTCCATAAGGTATGACAGCATATGTGAAAGAAAGAATATGCAGGTTCTGAAAATAATGGGATATTTTCAAAAGAAGGGAAATTAAGAGATAAATAGGAATGCTGTTGCAAAAATAAACAAACAAGACGTGTGAGATAAAAAAATGCCAAAAGAAGTGACGCAGGACTTCACAAAAACGGGTAGAAAAAGCGTTTGAGGAAGTAAAACGGGAAACCTGCAAAAGTGGGCGGAATAAACCCTGTACTGTATAAATAGATAGGAAAAAGGGAGGCGAAAACATTTAGGAAACTGCTAAATCGAATGTGAGGACGGGATCACACTAACATTACGTTGCGATCAGTAATTTGTATTAGTTACAAAATTGCCATATGGTTAAGAATGGATTGTTACCAGAGAAAAAAGAGGAACCATTGATATGATTTTCACACTGGCAAGGGTATTAGAGAGATTGATGGAAGTGACAGTTAGTGTATTTGCAATGTTATTAGACTTAAAAACAGCAAATGATAAAATACTGAGTGAGAGTTTGGTACAACTTTAAAGTGATAAAAGTGTACGGTGATGTAAAAAGTGGTTGCAAAAGCTAACATGGATACTATCCTACCCTCCAGTTGTCTAAACTTAAACGACGATTCCTCAAGAAGAAATAAAGTATGCACAAGAAAATATTATTTAGTAAATTAAGTATGTCTTGAATTAGTTTCTCATGTAGCTCGTGGTGAAACATTTTGTAATTAAGAAATAACGCTTGGTTTGTTTCACTGTTTATTTATATTATTCTTTGATAATGACGTAATTGTCGAAACTAGTCAGATTAAATAAATAAACAGTGAAACAAACCAAGCGCTAATTGTGTTATTTCTAAATTAAGTATGTATTTGATTATAATTAAATATATAATTAATCAAAGACACCCGTATGTTTTATAGATTGTAGGGTGGAGAGGGTCTACCCACTCATCCTACATATATATTTTTGCTTCTAGCTCTATTGTGCATTTTCTTTTTAGACAAACTCTTTTAGCAAACTTGTTGATGGTTAATCCCTTCCTACGCAATTATTTTCAAAAGTAGTTTTCGGGAAGTGGTTAAACATTCAAAACCATTTTTTTAACTTAAGTTGTAATACATATGTAAGGTGGGTGGGTGCCACTATCCCATCCTCCAGTTTACATAACTTAAACAACGATTTCAGTGGAAGAATTATACATAAGTAAGAGTTGATATTAAATATGCACTCAACAAAACATTCTCGTTGTTTTATCAATTGGAGGGTAGATAGAGGCCACCCACATACCCTACATATACATTTTACTTCTACCATCATCTCACGTTAATATTTCTTTTAAGGCAGAAAGCCCTCTGGTCGATAGCCTTTTGACAGATTAATTCATTAACACATCATTCATTATTCATCATTTTAATGTAAATATGTACAAAATTGGTCAATAAATATATGTTACTACTATTTCGTTTACAAATTGGTAGCACAGTTGTTGATGATGTTTAAAAAAAATTAGGCTGATTTTTAGCTTGAATTTAATAAGTACATCAAGGGTTCTTGGGTGGCCACTATCACATCTTTCAGTTATCAAAGTCTAAGCGGTGATATCCGAGAAAGAAATTATATAGAAGTAAGAATTGATTTACCAAATTGTGTGCACATCTGTTTTCATTTAGATATGCACACAATTAAACACTCTTGTATTATTTACTGATTAGAGTATAGATAAGCCTCTATCCACCCACCCTACATACATTTTTTTTTTACTTCTGCCATTATCATACGTTTGTTGTTGTTGTTTAGGTAAATTATATTACTGTTACTGTTTATGTTTAAAAAAAACACGTCAGTATTTTAACTTGAGTATTATTATTTATATAAGGTGGGTGGGTATCAATTAACTCAACCTCAATAACTGATTTTTTGTGATGCAGAAACATCCTTTCTATCAATCCTAGAATGTAGATAAAATAGAAAAAACTAAGATTCGACTTAGTGGTATTGCAGATCATTATATATACTGTTAAAAAAGAAACAAGCTAGTATTATTATGGATAAAAAATATGAGGAACCTTTAAAACCTTTTAGAAATTATAAGGAAATAGTAAGGGAATTCTTTACAAAATTAGGAATCTAAAAACTCTTTAGAGTTTAGAGAGAATTGTAGTTTGAAAATGACCATGTAATGGTTGAAACCGGTCACTAATAATAAAAACCGTGTGTGATAACAACAAAGTGAATTTTAAAATCAACCTAAACAAAAGTTCATTAAAGATGATATAAAATCGTTATAGAAACATAAACTTGAAATTGAGGCTTACAAATTCTTGGATTTAACAATTATTAAATTAATAATCCATTAAATATAGTGTAAAAAATATTCGCAGAATATTTTGATATCATCTATTATTGACTTTATATCTTTAGGTTGATCTCTACTTTATTTTGATGATTCTTCATCATTAGTTTTAAACAATCTTGAAAAGAATGAAGAAGAATCTTAAAAAGTCAGGATAGTTTTAAGATTCTTCATCATTATTTTCAAGATTGTTTAAAAATAATAATGAAGAATCCTCAAAATAAAGTCGAGATCAACCTAAATATACAAAGTCAATAATAGATGTTATCAAAACTTTGCAAACACTTAAAACTAAAAATGAAATTAGGAATCTTCTCTCAAAACATAATTCTAACTTCATTCTGAAACACCAATTTGGGTTTCTCCCAAAATATTTAAATGCTTTTCTCAATAAGTTTTTAAATTTAAAGGCCAGATCCTTTAAATTCAAAACCAAAAAGCTCTTTCTTTTGTAGTGTAACATGTTGCAGTGTTTAAAAATAAATTTAAATCCCCTCAACTGTGTTTTGTTTTTCAATGTATTATAGAGTTTCATCTCATCAATTTAATATTTAAATTGTTTTTGCAGTGAATTAAAAGTACTTTAGCTTATTAAAATTTTCTTACAGAAAACTTTGCGTTGACTACTAGTGTCTATTTTTTTGTTTGTTTCTAAAAGCTACATTCATTAATTGATCAATTACTACAATTAATTATTGGTAATGACAGGTTGGAACCTTCTGCTGGCGATTTTGAAAAGAAACTGTAAGTCTGAATGACAGAACAGTAAGTGGTTTCCAGCCGTACGTCTAATGCTCTAAATTATTGAGTAATTTTGACAATTACATATTAGCTGGCCATTTAAAGATTATAATTTCGTTTAAGCCCTCTGTTTGGCGCCAAATTAGCAATAACTATTAGCAGATTTAATAGATGATGTAGTTGGCTGAGGAAAGGGCAAATAAGGTAGTAATGAGCGTGATTGGTGCTAAGTGAAGCGAGAGATTGGAAAATGATGAAAGATTTGTTGGGGAAGGTGACAAGAGGAGAGGATTGAGGTATTTACGGTAGATGCCTGTAATGTGTAAAAAAGAAAAGTAGGAAACATTTCCGAGTGCTTATAAATGCATGAGGTTCAAGTATGAGTACATAGCGAGAAAGAGAGAGAACAGATATTGTTCCTAAAACTTACATCGGGAAGGTGGGTGAATCAATTCCCGGGTGCATCCTGTTTTAAAACAAATAAACAAATATGTGAGTTCTCAGAATGAGTCAAAGAAGAGAGTAGTGATAAGATGAATGTGTTTAGATTTAAAAAGGAGAGACTAAAGAACGCGCATGCAGTAGAGAAATTTGAGTGAAGAAAAGGAAGATTGAAAATATATGAGAAAGTGGGGGTGCCAGGGTATATACTGAGTTATTGGATGTAGCGATTTGGGTGAAAGTTAGGAGGGAGGAAGTGCTAATTAAAGGATATCTATAATGATACGTTTGAGAAGCGTAAAGTGCACGGGAGATTGCCAAGGTATCTAATTAACAGTGAACTCATTGTAGAGGTTACTTTGGCCATGTGGATCAGAAGAAAGAAGCTGAAACGGAGGAAGATATGAGAAATTTGTGAGTGAAAAGCATACTTGGAGGTTTGAGTGTATGTGGAATATGCAACTGATTGAATGAGAAAATATGGAACCAGGCTAAAAAGTAGAGAGAAAAGAATTCGGTAGGATGTAAACTATGGAAATGTAGTAGGTTGTAAATGGATTTTAATGCCAATAAAAGTTTGTGTTTTGTGATACTAGTAATCATTCTATGGTTGGATTTGAAGATGTTTATTATTCAGTTTGTAACATCCGTTTTACTGTCGATTTTATGAATTAAATTTAAATTTCTTGATACTAACAAAGAAAGTCTAAATTTATATTTTTCATATAAGCGGTTACACGCCAATTGTTTATTTTCAAACAAGCAAAATACCCACATTTACAAACAAAAATAATAATATTAATAATCGACCTTGTTTTTTGCTTTTTTTACAAACCAGGTCTATAAATATGAAACTGTCAATGTAGTTACCGACAAACCGCGTCATTAGCGCCATTTCCTTGTTGACATCTCTGACAAAGATTTTCAACTCACAACATTACAATTTTCTTATAACAGCATAGTTTGTAATAGCTTTGAACATGTCTAATTTTGTGCCTGGAAACTACGATTTGCGGACAGCATTGATTTTCTGTTACCAATTGAAGAAAACTGCTGCAGAATCGCATCGAATGCTTGTCGAAGCTTACGGTGAGCATGCTCTTGGTAAATCACCGTGCTTTGAGTGGTTTAAAAAATTCCAAAGTCGCGATTTTGACGTGAGAAACGAAGAACGTGGAAGACCAGCCAAAAAGTTTGAAGAAAGCGAATTGCAAGTATTGTTGGTTGAGGATGACGCTCAAACGCAACAACTCGCGAATCAATTAAATGTGACACAAGAAGCCGTCTCCATACGTTTGAAAGCCATGGGCAAGATCCAAAAGTTGGGAAAATGGGTTCCACATGAACTGAATGAAAGAGAGCAGGAAAACCGAAAAACCACTTACGATAAGCTGCTCGCCAGGTACAAAAGAAAGTCATTTCTCCATCGAATTGTGACTGGCGATGAAAAGTGGATATATTTTGAGAATCCTAAGCGTAAAAAGTCATGGGTAACTCCAGGCGAACCATCGACATCGACTGCAAGACCAAATCGCTATGACGAGACCATGCTCTGTGTTTGGTGGGATCGGAAGGGTGTGATCTATTATGAGCTGCTAAAACCTGGCGAAACCGTTAATACTGAACGCTATCGACAAAAAATGATCGTTTTGAATCAAGCTTTGCGTGAAAAACGACCAGAATATCAAAAAGGCAACACAAAGTGATTTTGCTTCATGATAATGCATGTATTGACGTGGTTTTTTATTTTTCGATGTAGTCTCCTCGAAGATTTGTACACTGTTTCAAACGGTTCTCCAATCTCTTCAAGCCTTCGGTAAAGTAGGATGTTTCGAGGTCTATAAAATAACCATCTGTAGCGACGATAACCTCATTTGAGGCAAATCTCTTTCCTGACAGCGATGTTTTCAGGTGTAGGAATAGGAAACGTCGATGCGGGCTAGGTCCGGTGAATATGGAGGATGAGAGACTAATTCGTAGCGCAACTCATTCAATTTGGGCACGACGATGCCGGATGAATGAACCGGTGCATTATCATGATGAAAAAGCACTTTTTCCGCTGCAAACGAGGCCATTCTTCTTCAATACTATATCGAATCGGGTCAATAAATCGCTGTGGTCCTCCCCTTCTGCAGATAGTCGATGAGTATCACACCTTGGGAATCCCAAAAAATGGTTGCCATGACCTTTTCGGCCGATGGAACGGTCTTTGCTTTCTTCAGAGCTGCTTCACCCCAAAAAATCCACTGCTTCGTCTGTTCCTTGGTCTCCGGTATGTAGTGGTGGATCAAAATCTCATCTACGCTTAAGAAACGCATGAAGAAATCCCCTGGATTACTTTGAATCTTGGTCTTGACACTCCTTCGAAACGGTCACCCGTTTTTTGTTTTTTTCCGGTTTGAGCAAAAGCGGTACTCATCGCTCCGAAAGCTTTGTCATTCTCAAAATTTCGTGTACGAATGTGGCCAATGCGTTCTTCTGAGATGCCTATTGTCTCTGCTATCTCCTTCAGCTTCAATCGGTAATCGGCTAACACGAGATCATCAATCTTGTCAACCATTTCATCGCTGATAGCGGTTTTTGGGCGTCCACTGCGTGACTCGCCATTTGTGCTTGTTCGGCCACGTTTGAACTCGCTCACCTAGAAGCTGATGGTCGAAAATGATGAAGTAGATCCGCCATGAACCTCTATCAAAATATTTCGAATTTCCGTGGCCGTTTTCCCAGCAATCCCGAAGTGTTTTATCACTGCACGAAATTCTATTTTAACCATTTTTGAGAAATCGCCTGACTTACTGTACAAAACAACAACTATTGACAGTAGACGTCTGCAATTTTAACAGTTGCTATAAAAAGGGTTGCACTTGCCGACCAATTAATCCATTTCAACCACCGTGCGCCATCTCTTGCCGATTCTTGAAACATTTCAGGTTCTCCCTCGTATTTCATTTTCATTAGTCTTCTCTATCAGAAGTTTTACTTCCTAATTACCGAAGAACTAAATAAGTAAATCTTTCATTATTACTACATGCGTGATTAAGAAATTCTGTAGCAATTTACTTATAGACATTTGATTTAATGTAAAGAACGATAAAAGCACAATACTTATTGATAGAATTTAATGAATTTAATCTGTGATTATTATTAACTTATAGATTTCTTTGATGTTTTATCATATTCAATTCCAATTCCGATCAATTCGTCTTACATTTCTTCGTAAATATTTTATTATACGTTTCAGATGCGTAAATTCAATATCGTAAGCGACTTGTAAACAATAAGTCAATGTCTGCATTGAGATAAAGTAGGTTACAAAAATATTCGAGGATGCAGATAATAACAACATAAATATTGATATTTTCTATATGCGCGTATGTTATAACGTAAATAAAAAAATGTACGAATGTTAATAAATTATAACGAAACAATATGTTAACAAGGTGACAACATTGAAATAAAAGAAAGCATTCACTAAATAAAGAAAATGGTTGCGACCGTTACTACGTGGTAATACATACTTACACTGAATTGGAAAATTCACAATGTTTTATTTGTGGTTAAAAAACAGTGAATTTTTCAATTCACTTATTTTTCTGTTATATTTGTGATTAATATTATTTAATTTAAAAAAATACGTTTCGAATTAAGTCTCTAATAAATATAACCTCTTACACCTTGATTTAATTCTTGCAATATGAGGCACAAATACTTTCTTAGTAAAAATTATAAAGTTGATACATAGTATCAACTAATATTGAAATTAAAAAAACAATCAACATAAGCATCAGCTTATTATCTGGTAACATTGAGAAAAGCAGTTTAAAAATAGTTAATTTTGAAGGCTTTTGCTTCATATTTGCTTAATAATTATATAAAGACGTTTTAACTTTGTTTCGTATAACACATATATGTATTCGTGTGACTTAAGTTTGTAAGTAAACAAACTATTATCAAACACTTTTATTTGCCGAATCTTAAGTCACACGAATAAATAATTGTGTTAAGTTCAAAAATGTTTATATCAGTTTTAAAACTGAGCTCTTCCACTCAACAAAAAATAGCGTCTATTTTGCCTATTTCAAAAATATTTGCGTTTTGGGGTATAATTTAATAATATTATTATTAATTTTATAAATATTACCTTATTTAACTACGTATTTACTTGCAGGTTACAAAATTTAGCTACAACAACGGTATTCATACAGATAATTCTGGTTTGGAAGGGTAAGTATTGCTTTTTTTTTAAGTTTTTAAGTCTATTTCTAAATTAGTAAAGTAAAAGGCCAGTGCGACAATAAATAGTTTGAAATAAAATCGGATCGTCGCCGATTTATTTATTTTCGAGGCCTCTGCAATTAGCAACTGCAGAGCTAGCTTAGCCTGCGTTAAATGCACAGCCAACCATCTCACGACGGAGTGCTCTATTTTGAACGATACTCCTACCAAGTGTGCCAATTGCCAGAGTGAACATCCCGCTAGTGACCGCGGCTACAGTTCTTCTTCGCATATAATAGAAGGAGTGCCCTTCTTACAAGCGTTCGGTAGTCCCAAGACAGCCATCCATCAATCATTAAGCGCTTTTCAGTCATCACATGTTGTCAACTGAGGACAAATTTTCGAAAACCTGTTGTTGAACATAACGAATCTGGTCGAACAGAACTTCATCAATATGGCGTACTCAAAAACTCTAGCTAAATCAAAGTAATCCAAAGCACTAGACAACCCTGTAGATTTCCTTCGCCTCTCCTTCTGGAATGCTGAGCCCCTGACCGAATCCTTGAGGTAGAGCATTTCATGCACGAGAATGATGTTCACATCATGTTGGTGAATGAAAATCATCTTAACAAACGTCGACGTCCTAGAATTTCGGCTTACATTTCCCATTTTAAGACCCTAGTAACGATATTCATCATAGCCTCACTGCCATTTATGTAAAAAGGAGTACAGACCATTCCCATTTCCTTCTGAACGCTTTTACCAACCTCGAGGCACCTACGATCATAGTAAATTCTGACAACGATCTGTTAAAGATCGTGTCAGCTTACGAATAACTGATTATCTTTAAATATGATCTGAACCTTGCGTTTAACGAAAACATGCCCACGATCATGGCTGGAGACCTAAATCCAAAGTGCCCTAACTGGAACATCAGATTCACTAATAGAAACGCAAAATCTCTTAACAGCTCGACACATGACATCGCAGCCGTAGGAACATCCAGTCCTGCGTTCTATCTCCAGAATGCTCTTCACAGGCGTTACGCCATCGGCATAGTCATTTTCTCTAACGTTACTCGAACCACATCTGGACAACTAATGATCACAATCCAGTTTTTCTTGACCTTGTGTTCGCCTATAAGCCTAGTCTATTAACTGGCACAAATACAAGGGTAACATTGAGCTCTTCATCTCCCATCTTCAGCTTGTTAGATCTAAAGCAGACCTTGAAGCAGTCGTCGACTCTTTTCGACCATGCTTGAATCTGTTAACGAGTTCACGACCAGTAGATTACCAGGTCGATTATCTGGCCATTCCCCCTGAGCTATAGTCTCCGATAAAAGAGAAATAGAACGCTCACCGACAGTGGCCCAATACGCGCGATTCCTCCCTCCGTACTAAATTCAAAAGACTCGCTCTCAAAGTCAAAGACGGATTGCGAAACTTAAAGAACAATAGCTGGGAACGTGGCTTTGAGTCAAGAAAATCATTTATAGGTATGGTAAAATATTTACATCAATTACAGTTGACTGTGTTTAAAAGGAAATAACTTATTTATAATGTAGGCCTTTAAGGTCGAAGTTGAACTATTTAAAATTATGATTTGCTGATTAGTAGTGAGTTTATTGTAAAGTGAACAATCAAACACCAGTATCTATGCGTATTTGTCTTTAATTTAGGTTTTGTTTTTTTGGCTGCAGTAAGTATTTTGTACTACAATATTGTTTTTCATTTAAATTTTAGATTTCAAATCAGATATTTGTATTATACATAGCGTGTACTACTGATAAATTTTAAATTAGGACAATTGTAAGAATAAATTGATTGATTGAGTTACGTGAACATCAAATTAATTTGACGAATTAAGCCCTAATAACCTTTCTTCACACTTTACATTTGGTAATTCAAATAAAAGCGTGAAGAAAGGTTATTAGTGCTTTATTCGTCAATTTAATTGTAAGAATACTTATTTCAATAAATTGACAATTAGGTTTTTGGTAAATTATAAGTAAATATTTGGGGTAGTGAAAGAAAACAAACATGTTTGAAATTTACGAAAATATATGCTTTCTTTTAATCTTAAATCTTCAAGTCTAACATGTTTTCTCTAAGGAAACCCTTTTACAATAGCAAAGTAATTGGAGGGTGCGTTAGTGATCACTCCCTCACCCTTCATAATTATTATATAATTTAATTGACCATGGTTATTATATATACATTTAATCACAATTAGGACACAATATAATATTTGATTCCAAATCTTTTCAGAGTGAAATTTCGTCTGGACGAAGCTGGTGACGTCACCTGGACAATAACCGAAGAACTAAAATCAGTTCCATTATTTAGTTGTGAAACGTACGAATTATACAGCACAACCAGTGGAATTATTTTAGTGGTTATTCTGCGTTTCGGGGCCTACGCAGGGCACGTCATCGAATTTAGGGTAAGAAATTGTTGATTTTTTCTTACTTGTCACCTAAAATAAAGTTTAAAAAAACAGTATGATGTATTTCAAATAAATATTAATAAAATAAATGAAATAAAACTGCATTGGAATGTATGTAATGGAATCAATTCTCTCGATTTTGGTTATAGAATTATGATCCATAATTAAATTAATTAGACGACGTCCTAGAGAAAAAAATTTATAGTTTTCTGAACAACGAAATACTGTTCTCATTCAAGGTGCGATGATGTAGGGACGTATCTGCCCAGAAGGAAATTTTCTATAGTAATTGTTTAGGGAAATTTAAATGAAAACTGATACATTAACAACATTCTTGAACCAGTTTTGTTGCCATATCTGTATAGGATATAGTATGACAAAAAATAAATCATCTACAGTCGGCCATAATAATGAAAATTCCCTTCAACAGCAGATTTTAAAGCATACATTAATATACCTCATCATACTTAATCGTTTTATTCAAATATACCTAAGTACCTAGCTCAATTTGCAAGAAACAAACAGATGAAGATCTATTTGCAGAAGATATTTATAATAAGGAATAAAATACTTGATTTTAAAAAATGTTTTATATTATTATAATATACAATGTTTAAATTTGTTTTCAGTGTGATCAAGATACTGTCGATCAGTTATGGGTTGCTCTGAGGAAAGGAGGTAGTGGCAAGTAATTAATTGCATAATATTAAACTTTAATCACCTTCTTAAACCGTATTGTAGAACAAATTGACCGCATGGCTTTGACCTGTGAAGGATGGTGTATTTTACACTGCAAGCGGATCAACGACGAACCTTTAGAAGATCCTACAAATATCCCATTCTCCTTATTGCCAGCTCTAGAAGACGGATATTTTTCTGATATTCCCATAACAGCTGGAAATAATAAACAAGTAGGGACAGTTAAATAAATTAAATAACTAATATATTCATAAATCAGTTTAAAATAAATAAAATACTTCCCAAATATTATACAATAACTAATATATTCATAATTCAGTTTAAGGTGCATTCTAGTATCCTGCAACTACTGGGAAGTGAGATTGCTTGGCAGTCTCAACCTCCTCCGTTTACGGGCCTTCCTGAAAATGTTTTGGGGACTATATTACATTTTCTATATACTGAATGTCTCCCGAATACCTTAGATGAAGCAACCGCCCAAGAAGTTATACACGCAGTCTCTGGGGTTTCCTGTCTTAAAAAGTTATCAGAAATATGCCAGCTTTACCTCAAAAATATGGCTCTCAAACAACGTAAGTTAATAGATTTTTTTCAAATTATAATTATAATTCGAAATGAATTTCGTAGAAATCATTAACTTGGTAAATGACATGCATTCATCAATTAATCAAGTAATAGAGCACTTCAACACAAGAAACTCGGTTCCAACGGCGGAAAATATTTCCACCAATCCCAGCAATCTTTGTTATGTAATCAAACAATCTGTTAGGGATACAGCTGTAGGTAAGATTTAGAAGAAATATTTGTATGCGTATATTTTTCTATATAAATGCATTAGCTGCAGTAAAGCTGTTGGTGCTCTGCGACTTATTTACAAAAAGGAAAGGCGAATTGTCGAGGGAGGAGAGGCATGAAATTATTATGTATGCCAAATCACGGCTACCCATTTTCCTAGGGCAGTTACTAAAGTTTTTACAAGCATTTAAGGCCACCTTTAGCACCATGTCTTCTAGTCAGAGGCAGGAGGTTGCTGCATTTTTAGTTCCAGAGGTAAGTCAATTAGAAGTACCAAGTAAATATACATTGTAAACATATTTACAGATTGAGGTGATACTAGATACAGTCTCTATGTTGATCCTCGAAATGGAAAAGGCTTTACAGCAAATGATCCAAGAATTATCACCACACGATGGGAACAAATCAAAATGCACGGTTGGTGATATGCTTGGGAAGTCCTTGAAGAACGTCCTGCACATTAGAGAGATCACGAAGCTGCGGCATGTGCACGAGCAAATTACATGTACCTTAGATCTGTTAATAAGTAAAAAGTAAGTACAAATAAACTGTTTATGATATATTTTGAAAAATGTAATTGACTTAAATTAATGAATGATTGTATTGAAAACTTTAAGAGTTTATTTTAAATAGAGATGTAAAAATTAACAGCAGATAGATAATTTTTGTCAACATCTTCTTAGGTCTAGTTTTCGGCAATATAAATATTTTTGAATTGCACTTTTTGAGTTTGTCAGCAAGTCTATTTGATAAAATCACTAAATTTCCTTCACTTGAACACTGTCAACTCATTTACACAAAAAAATGAACCAAGTATTTAAATAAATTTTTTAAAACTGCAGTGTAGAAAACCCATGTTGTTTTATTTTGTAGAGAAAACTTCAACGAAATGACCCAGTCTCAAAAAATTAGGTCAGTCTCACGAAACTTGGAACAGCTCATCCAGGAATTGCCTATATTACTCTTAAGATTAGAAGAACTGACTGCCGCCCTAGATGATACGCTTGAATGGAGGGAGTTCAAATTCTGTTTTAAAGTAGGGACCAGTAAAGTAGTAAGTACACTTTTATATATTTTTTCCCCAGGGTACAATCAAATAGTACAAATCTAGATCTATTAGAAAAAATATTAGAATGGAACTATAAAAAAGCAAAATGATGTACAGAGCTTAATTAAACACTAGACTGTAAAACCAATGACTTTATTCCTTATTTTATTTAAATAAATAACTTAATAAAATAATTAGAACAACTTAGTAAAATATTTAGAACACCTTATACCACTGGTATTTTATACTTCAGAGACTTGAAACCAATCATTCATTTAATTGTTATTTTGAATATCTAGTCTGGGATGCTACAAAAATTTGCTGCACACAGAGACACTTTGCAAGATGTTATAACACAAGTCTGTGAACTAGTCCAAAGGGATGCTTTCACACAGTCACTGCAGAATCTACAATTGCTGGTCCCAGCAGCAAGTTCGTCCCACTCTAGTGATTGCCAAAAGGAAAGCAAACAAAGTACATTTTCAACGCCTAAACATCAACATACTTTCAAGGTATTATTTTTAATTGATTTAAGTTACAATTTAAATTTAGCATTTACATTAAATATTTTATTTATATTAATGATTTATACATTGTTATAGTTAAGCCTAGTAGAATCTCTATGTATACCACCAACATCTCTGAAAAGCAACTTGTCCAAACTATCTTTACAACTTCTGAAAAGTGGCATAGGAACTGACATGGAATTTGAGGTGGTTTCTAATAATTCCATGGCAGAGCAAACAATGCGAGAACATGCTGAAGAAGCCTTATCCCCTATAGACGATGAACGCACCATCATCAGAGCACATAGAGTGATAGTGGCTGCTAGGTGTGATTGGTTTAGGAGAGCGCTGCTATCTGGAATGAGAGAAGCTATCGATAAGTAGGAAAAATACAAATATATATTTAAATAAAACATAAACAAATTACTATAAAAATTTTAATTTTTACTTTTTTGTCTGTTGCATTATTAAATTAAGCATTAAATTTTTAGGTATGCTGATGCAAGATAAATATCTAACCAAATATTTTTATTTTAGAAAAATTGTGATCCATGACACAAATCCATTTTTGTTTAGAATATTTTTGGAATATCTATACAGTGGGCGAATGAGGCAGTCTGCTTTAACTACCGAACAGTTGTCAGAATTGTTGCTTTTGAGTGATAGGTATGAAGTGGATTCATTAAAGCAAACTTGCGAATATGGATTACAATCGAGTATCGACACCGAATCTGTGCTTTATTACCTTAGTATGGCCGATCAATTTAATGCTAGGATTTTACGGGTAAGTCCATTTAAAATTTATGATACTCTTATTAATTGTCAATAAATACCCTTATTAAGCCCATTGCCATAAACAACCTATTAAATTTAATATTCACTATAATATTGTCCAAAATAATTTTTTTCATTTACCTATTTCTTATATCTGAACATCTTCAGTACTAAATTTTAGGTACTACAATAACCACGTTTTAGAAACCATCAATGCCACCAACAAGCTTAGAGGGGCAACACATTAATTGTTTTTAATTAAAACTTCAGTTTTCCCTTTATAAGGAATTCTACTTTCTTATTATTTTTTTTTTATAAACCTTGTGATTATTTATTTTTTACCATTATAAATGATTAATAAAATAATTGTATCAAATTTTTTATATTTATAAAAATCAATTTTAATTTCAGAATGCATGTCTAACATTCATTTCACAAAATCAAGAACTAACACAAAGTGAATTGTTTTTTGAGCTTCCAATTGCTTTACAAGCAGAAATATTCGATTGTGTATGGACACAACCCTCTCCACACAAATCAACAACTATGGATCAGCTCTTAGCTACGCCATCAAGTCCTGATACAAGTTTATCTGACATACCGAAAGGTTTAAGTGAGATAAACCTTGGAGCACAGGTTTGCTATTTTTTATTGGGGTAATTTGGTTTTACAGCGAAAATTTGTTTCAGCAAACACAATCCAACTGTAGTTCAATAGAAGATTTACCGAGCCAAGATACAGCACGCTTAGATCAGTGCATAACACAGCTGAGAGATATAGTTGGAGATACTGCACCAAGGGAAAAGCTAGTCCAAGTTATACTGGCTGCAGATTACGACCTTTGTAGAGCAATAAACTATTTCTATGCCAAAAACGGTGAAGAGGAGTAACGAAAAATCGAAGGTAAAATTGTGGTATAACCCAAAATTCCTGGAATGTTCCCAGTTACGTTTTTATTTATCCAATCAAATCGATGAAAACAACAGCATTCCAAGCTTAAAAAAAACATATTGTCGTGACAAAAGTCAATATCGCTAGTGAGTTAAAATGTGGATACCAAATTTACTTGTTTTTAATGTCTTGTTGAGATTGTATAACCAAAAATGTGATCGATATATATTTTTATTATGTTTTTTTAAACTCTCGTAAATTTTAAACAACAACTCGAATTTATACAAGAAGAAATCTTTATATTTAAGACTGCGACCTATTTTCGCTTTATTTATACCTGAAAGTTTTATATATATATAGAAAATAAAAAATGTCACATTCTCCACTACCCTAATGTCTACGAGGTTAAGTTTAGATATCGTCCACGATTTTGTACTTAAAGTTGTAGACTATTTTATAGTGTAATATTTTTAGTATTTCGTACATTCCTTTCTATTCGTATTATTAAGAATACAAATGTAATATGATGCTTATTGTAGTATTTAATGTTTAGAATTAGCTTTTTGATTATTATAGACCATCACGTTTTTATGGTAAAATATTAGTTACTAAGTTGAAAAGAGTTACCTAGGTATTATAGTCTGATAGCAACTTGTAAATGATTTATTATTAACTTTGACTGTCATATATGTTTTATTAATTATCAATTAAGAATGTAAATTAATTTACCTAATATTGATATACCTCTGGGTACTATTTGGATTAAATATTGAGTTTTTTATATATATTTCACAGTTGGGTTTATTATTAAGTTCAAAGAAAAAATCTATTTTAAAATGTACTATTTTATCTGATTTAAATTTGTGACTTTTTCTAAATGCGTTAGTTTTCGAAGGTAATAAGAAAATTAACAATTAATACCAAAAGTTTTATGAACTTTTATTATTTACAAAAAAATCTTTATTGCTTAGACCCCCAACAATTATTTTGCCACAAGGTATTAATAATTGTTGAGAGTCTAAGAAATAAAAGTTTCTAGAAAAGTTTTTTAAAAACAGTGTTTAAAAACAGAAGAAATTTTTTTAACATATAACAACTCTTCAATTAAAATATAAATACCACAAGCTTTTAGTAAAAACAAATAAAATAATTTTATTAAAACATGATAAATATAAAAGGAATAAAAAATGATTGTTGTATGTGCTAATTTGGTTATATATTTAGTATTTTGCAAATTTTATTAAGCACATAGAATGTATTATTTTCACTGTCAATGATTTATTTTCATCATTAATGGTACCATCTACATGTGTCAATGCTTAATTCCAATAGAATATGCATTTCGCAACATAATTATGTTTTATTACTTTAATACTAAGCCATACAAAGATTTACCACCTTTTATGTGAATATACATTAGTTACCATTAAAAGTTGCCAAACTCTTTAGTTTAGTCAAATTTCAGTTAGCCAAAAAATAAAATCGTGATGGTATAAGTGCAGTATTTAAATTGCTTTTACTCTGTATAACTGTCTACGAAGCTTTAAAATTATCGGTGATATTTTAACTCTACATTTAGTTTTAAAATGACACACAAACTATGTAATAATATTAATAATGGGGATGCTCTACTGCTTCTCAGTATGTGAAATGATGGGTAATACATCAATCATTAAACACTCGTCCACATCCCCCCTCCATTGCGAAATTGTGGATGCTGAGAGCAGAAAAGCACTACTGTTATATAACTGTACTACCAAGGAATTCATTAACCCTCAATATAAATGTATGTGTGTTGTATTTTTAAAGATTCTAGCTAAGTGCACATATTTTTTTATACTGTAATTATATACATAAATTTCTCTCTATTTACGTTCTCGATTTAGGTGCACATATCTTATTTTGTACTCTCATAACTGTGTAAGTGGATCATCATTGTGCGTGCGTCTTTTCAATTATAACAAAAAAGAAATTACAAATTTGTATTATATAAATATGCATTTACCTTTTAATTCATTATATTGGATACGAATATTTTGCTATAATCTTCACTTTTCGTGCATGAGGAGTTTGAGAAACTAGTCAAATTATTGATCGAGATACATATATACACATATTATATATAGGTCTATGAATTTAAATCTTTATCATTTGTTAAGATCATAAATATATGGAAATGAATATTTCACGTTTTAAAATCAAAATGTTTATTGACTAAATTTTGATGTATTCTAGATTATAGATACACTTGATATCATGCAAGACTTAATTATCGATGTTATTGTTGATACATATATATTTAAAATAAAGTATCTTTACATTATGTATATTTTTCGGTGTTTTATTATCGAAATAAAGAAGGTAAGATACCAATTACAATGTTAATTTAATAAATAGGAAAGTATCTTTGATTTTCAAAATTTATCCATTATAAATTTGTCAATAATTCTGTTATAAGATTAAAAGTGGAAAATAATTCTGTCAATTTTTTGTATTTTTCAAAATTTAAAAAATGGTCATTAAATTTGATAGGATCTAAAACAAAATATATACATGACTGATTATGTATTTCAAGAATACAATCTAATAATATGAGTTTACTTTATGATCTTAGGTTTCTCACAGATTTTAACTCAAACAGTAGTACACAACTTAAACTTCTAGAAATATAAAAAGAATTGAAATAAAACAACGCCGTTGGGAGAGTGATGAATACTATTTATCTGTCTGATGAAGCCACTGTGTGGCGAAACGTGTTGCAGTATTCATCAATAAATGTGAAACCCTCCCAGCTGTGTTATGGAGTTTCATCATGTATCTGCCTCGTCAATTCAATATATTTATAAAAAGAATTCATTAGATGTTTTAATAACTAATACATAATTTAAACTATAGTTTTTATTTTCACATAATTTAATTAATTCATTTGCCTGTTTATTGGTAATATATCATTATTATTGTATGTATAAATTATATTTGGAAATTTATATGTATCAAAGGTTGCCTATAACAAAGTTGTAATAAAGATTAGTTTAGTCGAAATTTTCTTTAAAAATTTTAGATACTTACCCTTTTATTGCTAGTATATTATTATACCAGATATATTAATTATATTTAGAAATTGGTATGTATCAAAGGTTGCATAAAACAAATTAATAATAAAAATTAAAATAAACTTTATTCAGATTACAGTAATTTTATGTAAAACTGAATGCAATGGCTGTTGCATTCAGCTTTTATCAGTATTAACAAATCACAAGTGCATTAGTATAATTAATAGGGGATCCTTAAATGTATTGTAAAACCTACAGCTACCGCATATAAAATAAAATGTTCCCTTAATGCATACGACTATATATCTTAATTATATCATGTTTGGTGCCATATTTCGTTCATTGTAATCTAAACAGATATCTATGTGTATATATGTTACAATACAAACGCCCGAAAGTAAGAATAAATGGCTGATTATTCCTACTCCGGTATATTCCTATTTACATTAAGTCTTAACAATGTACAAAACAAATTCCTTTATATGCTTAATAGCTATGAGTAAGTATATGTAGATTATAAGGAATCTATATAAGCAATTTTGTGCAAACGGGCTTCCTGGCTCCAGTTTTGCACATATTGGTATTAATATTGCTGCCTAATACATCACCTAAGTTTACCTAATTATCTAATCCATCGCTGTCTGTACCTAATTTTTGGTAGATACCATCATTACTCTACCTTATTAATAGATATATCGAGATTGTCAAAACGCGCAGCTTCATTGGTAAAAAACGAGGAAACTCGTCGTTTTCTAGCAATATGGCTGGAAACTGCGCCGATTGGCGACACTCGAGATTTTTAAAGCTCTCTTTTGTAAAATCCTTAACAATAAACAATTCGATTATGTCAATAATTCATCTAATTATCTACACATATAAAAATAAAAAATTATACATAATAAACATCGAACTGGCTGCTTTTCTTCACTCAAACGTCCTCCGGTGGAGGATTCGTCGCCACCTCTTGGTATTCCAGGTGTACGTGGTTGCTATCGGATTGGACTACACCGTTGGCTTGTATTGTCAGTTGTGTGTCCCTCCATGGTGTGGTTAATATTTTCAATCTCTAAATAAGAATAAATTTTCTATATAATAATTATAACAACAAATAATTTTTAAAGAATTTTTATCATTAGTGTATTAACGAGGTCATATTTAATTGCAGCTAAATTTAGAGCAAAAATAATATTGATAATTATCACCTAAGTATGAAAGTAATCATAATTAGCATATTTTGAATTTTATTTACCTTAGATAGAGATCCCGGTGTTGTTATCAGTTTGTAGATTGCAACTAAAGGAATCATCATTACTGAAGATCCAGCTATGCACCAGCCTAAGACGTTGGCCCATGCCGGGTAAACGTATTCTTCATAAGTTAATGGTTCATAGCCCAATAATCCGTAAACAATGATGAAAATTAAGAAAACCGGGGCTGCGAACTTCCAGCAAAACCTCCAGTAAATACCAGGTGCGAAACCAATCATATCTTTTATGTCATCACAAAACCTTTGCGTACCTGAAACAATTAATTAATAACAAAAAGATGAAACATATGTTTAATGTTATCTCTTGATATATAGAATTGAAACATTTGGGAACATATTGGCATATTATTGCAATCCAATTATTTTTATGAATAGAAAACTTATTCTGGAGAAAAAAGTGTACTATGATTTCCATGAATATATAGTTTATTTAATTTAAGTTTTAAGCTTTCAGATAAGACCCCATTTGAATTTTGAAGAAGCCGTCCACTGGCAACAAACAACCACCACCAATTTCTTCAAGCGGGCTTTGATTTATATAATCAAATTTTTGAGAAGTTTTGGGATATTAGTTTTCCTGTGAAATTGTAAAATCTTTGTTGTTAATTATGCCCTTCAGAATTCAATTATTGTTAACTTTATTTATTTCATAGGAAGCTGAAAACCGAAAAAGCTTTGGATAAATATGAAGGCATGATGGTTTCCACTGTTAACGCTGTTATTTCAAGTGGAATAAGACGTTAACCAACACATAACAAAACATTACATTTTTATGTTAATCAGTTAATATTTGAAGAGTCTAGTTTATGTTTAAAAATTCTTACCGTAAATCCAAGAAACAGCAATTGATTCAAAGAATACAGCAAATAGCATAGAATACCCTGCGGCGTATCTGTCCAACAAATGGAAGAAGTAGAATCCTCCTTGTGAGCAAGAAGCCAAACCCACGATGAAGTAGAGTGAAAATAGTCCAGCCACAAAAAGCTCCCTGTGACGTCCGATTTTTGGAAACTCATCACTCAGTGCGGTGATAATAGCTTCAGAGCCTCCAAACTGAAATTTGCAAAAAGATTTTATTACTATTAAGTTTACTATATTTATTATTATTATATTATCATTGTTAGTAGTACTAAGAGATGTATACTTACAGAGCTGTCCAAACCTAGAGTAAGTAACATCATGAAGAAAATCAAAGCCCAGAATATGCTACCGGGCATGGTTGCAATGGCTGCTGGATAGACCACGAAGACGAGCCCAGGCCCTTCAGTGGCTACCTCTTGTATCGGTCTACCAGCAGCGTGCGCCATATATCCCAGTACCGAAAATATCACAAATCCGGCGATGAAACTTGTGGCCGAATTTATGATACTCGTCAAAATTGCATCTCTATAAAACAAATACATTTAAAAAAACCTCTATAACTGTACAAAAAAATATTTACTTGTAAACGTTGTTGTGGTATTTGTTGTACGAAGCGTAAGCTAATAAGACGCCGAAACCAGGACCTAAGGAGAAAAATACTTGTGTAGCAGCATCCACCCAAACCTAAGAATAAATAAGAAAAGAAATGTAAACTTTTACTCTGTATTGAGTTCCTAATTTGATTAAATGGATAATATAAGGTAATATTTTACATGATAATTTAATATAATATTAAAAAATAATAATTTTTCTAATAATAAAGTTTATTTTATTTTTTCTTGAATAATTTATCTCTTGGTGAGATATTATGAAATAATAGGTAATAAAATAATAGAAGTGATTGTTAAATTTTTATAGTTTAAATTTAAAGGCACGTCAAGAGTTCTTTATATACACTATTAAAGTAATTCAGCTTTATATGATCGTGCCATTAGATTAAATCTAAGTCACGAACACGGTTATTCCATTTAATGTACTTTATCCTTTCAAATGGCGCCGAGGGCCGATGCATCATTTTTATCCGTCGCCTTCGTGCAACAGGTCTAAGGGTCGCAACATAAATCTCACCTCGGCTGATGTTATGGCCTGAAAGTTCGGGTTGAGATAGTATTTGATTCCTTGGGCACTTCCTGGCAGCGTGATCCCCCTCACGAGCAGGATCAGGAGGACGGCGTACGGGAAGAGCGCCGTGAACCAGACGACTTTTCCCGACGTCGAAATCCCCTTCCATAAAGAAAAATAGCAAATTATGTATACCGCCAGCAAGCAGAGGGCCATATCCCATTTTATGGCGCCCAAGTCGTGGAGCCCTTCGCTGCGGTGCAGTTCCAAAATGGCCCGGCTGTAAACAATGGTAATTGTTAAAATCACACGTATATTTAGTACTACTGAATCATCTATGGACTTAAATATGTCCATAAATCATCTATGTACTTCAATTGTGTCCATAAATCATCTATGGACTTCAGTATGTTCATAGATGGCCCAAATTGCCTTATTGCGACCAAAATAATTCATGGTTAGATAAGTTACATTATTATTACTGAAATGAAGCTCTTCTTTGGACTGTATTTCAAGTTATATTTATAATAATAATAATAATCTTGATTTCAAAGTGTCATTTACAATATATATATATATATATATATATATATATATATATATATATATATATATATATATATATATATGTTGTCTTATGGTAGCACTTGATGATATGTACCATCATATGTTTATTTGTTGCTAATTTAGCATTTGATGTAGACTCATTCTTAACAGTGCATTTTATAAAATCAACAATAAAGTATGCGAGGAAGACGCCGAGGTAGAAGAGAAGAGAAGTGGGAAGGTTTTGGAAAGAACGACCAATGAAATGAGATTATATAGAAATGAAATGAAGATATGGAGTATTTTAAAAAGAGGTGAAAGAAGTGGACATATAGGAGTACAAGTACGGAGAGAGGAATGTTCTAGAATGAGGGGTAGGTAAACAAGACTTAATGCGGGGGGTTGAATAGTTCGAAATCACTCTGAACATCAACCCCGAATTGATTGATTGTTGAGGCACATAGGCGATGAAAATCCATAATCAATATTAAGATAACAAGACTGTTAGATTTTCAAATTTAGTTTATTTTAAACACTACTTACTTACTTCACCTGAAGAAGCCATAGTGTGTAGTGTTTAACATTTGAAAATCGAACACTATC
Source organism: Ontholestes murinus (assembly GCA_963969525.1). Lineage (NCBI taxonomy): Eukaryota > Metazoa > Arthropoda > Insecta > Coleoptera > Staphylinidae > Ontholestes > Ontholestes murinus. The sequence goes on along the minus strand of OZ018390.1, from coordinate 17,796,644 downwards.
GTTATCTAAACATTCAACCCCGAATATAAATTTAGTATTTTTCCCGTCGATCAACATTTTTTCTACTCACCATCCTAACCTCAAAAAATACACGTCTTGAAGGTAGAACGTCTTTAGCCTTATTTTTGGATATTCTGAAAGCTTATGGCTTTGCCTGGCATCGAAATCGTATCTCCTAATATTAAATTCGTTATCAACCAATTTATCTCCAATAGATCCAGAAAAGTTTCTCCTCTTCCACCTCAATAATTTAAAATAAATCGATCATCTCTACTTTAATCCTACATATATTTTCTGCAATTTGCAGATAATACTACCCTAATTACACAGGCTCTTACATTATTCCCTTCAGCATTCAATTGGAAATAACACATTAAAATCAATCGCCATAAATCAAAGCTTCTAATTCCTTATCATCGCATCAGTAGGTCTCCTTATAAAGTATAAAGTATAAAGTATATATATATATATATATATATATATATATATATATATATATAAACCTTTATTTGGCATTCTATAATACAAAAACACAAAATCAAAAATATACAAAAGAACCATAACTCTTCCCAACAAAACAAAACAACTCTTTTCTCCTTCTTCCCTCTTCCTTCTTCTTTCCCTTCCCAATCTAGTCAGAATCTGTACTCTGGCCCCATCCTCTCTCATCCATTCTTTCACACTTCTATATCCATCTACCCAAATCTCCATTACGGCCTCCTCATAAAATATTAATTTTTAAAAACAATCATTCTTCATTTAGTGTCCAATAAGTACTTGAGTATAAAAAATCAATTTTAAAAGATACACCACTGAGATCTAAACTGGAATAACTTCAAGGAAGCAGTGTTTCACAAACATAACGCATAGAAATGATGGTATTTCTACTAGAAGTGTGGTTAGAATATACAAAATAATTTACCATCCATTACTTGACTATTTTTGTGTCTTATATACTATCCCCAGTAATCCAACCATTCACAATATCCTATATAACGAGTGAGCATCACTTTGTACATTAACAAAACTACGCCATCTTAATCCTTCTAAACAGCTCATCTAATGATACTACCTTAGTTATACCCATCGAAGAACGTCTTCCATTAAAAAAAATCACAAAAGATTTTGTCTTCAAAATTGAAAGGAGTATCAAAATAAATAGTAATATAAGGGGTGTTCCATTTAAAAAATGTAATCTTAATTCACCACAATTTTGTGGGCCACCTTGTATATTCCAATTTATTATAGATAAGCAGATTTTCAAAAGCCTTACAACTTTTATAAACGACATTTTTTGCTAAGGCCTATATTTTTTGATCTGGTAATTGATCGAAACCCTGTATATAATTTCAATACCCTTTCTAAAGGGGGTCCCAAAAAGAGCGCCAGATTTAAATTTGCCGCCATTTTGTTAATACGAGTTTTAGTGTGATTTTTTTTGACAATTGTCACATAGAGACCACGCGATTTAAGAATATGAAGAAGTATTCAAATGAACAAGTATAATTATTGTAAAAATACATTACAAAAATGGTGAAAATTTTGCGGTCGCATAATACTCCAAACGAATCAACAGTGAGGGGTTTAATTAAAAAAATTGCGACCAAATTTACGCTGTTGGATCAGAAGACCATTGTTCGTCGTCGTCCTTGTCGGTCACTAGAAAATATAGCCACAGGAAGGGGATCTGTGGTTGAGAATCCAGGAACTTTCATTCGGCATCGTGGTCAAGGATTAAACATTTCCAGAAGCACTATGCAACGAATTTTGGTAAAAGATCTGCATTTGCACGCGTACAAGGTTCAATTGGTGCAAGAAATCAAGCCATGGGACCATAAGCAGCACCGTGGATTTGCTGATTGGGTGTTGGAACATCAAATTAATGCGGATTTTTCGAAGAAAATCAATTTTTCAGATGAGTTTCAACTCGACGGATACACAAATAAAGCAAAACTGTCGGATTTGGGCTGCTGAAAATCCCCGTGTGTTATTCTTAAAACTAATGCATCCACCGCGAGTAACTGTTTGGTGCGCATTTTGAGCTGGCGGAGTGCTAAGACCGTATTTCTTTGAAAATGCAGCTGGAAATGCGCTAACTGTTAATGGTATGCGGTATCGTATTTACGGAGTTTTTGTGGTCCGAATTGAATGTAATTGATGTGAAGGACATGTTTTTCTAACAAGACGGTGCGACCTGCCACACTGCATGTGAAACAATGGTATTACTGCAGATCAAGTTTCCGAGTCATTTCTCGATTTGGTGATCAACATTGGCCACCAAGATCGTCCGATATAACGCCCATGGACATTTTTCTTTGGGACTTTGTGAAGGAATAGGTATAGACGAATTAGCCTAAAACAGTTGAACATCTTAAAAAGGACATACTGCGCAATATTGGTGAAATTTATGCGAAAACGTTATTCAAAATTTCAACAAAAGAATAATCTTGTGACAGAGATTTAGTGGTGGCCATTTGCCTAGTATTGTATTTTACGTTTGATCGGACGTTTGGTTAAGTATGAATCTACATTTTACTTCATATAACTAAGTTGGATATATAAAAAAATTAAGACTTTTTGATACTTCGAGAATAATGTTTGTCTTTGAAGAAGGTGAATTTAATAATAAATGTTTTCTTTAAAAAAAATATACAGAAGCTAACTAAACTATTGTTACAAATTGCTCCTACAACTTTCTTTTATATCAATCTAAAATTTTAAAAATAGGTTTATTTATTAATAAGAAAGCAGTAGGGTTTGGATTCTGGCGGATGGGGACAACATGGTGTTGTTGGCGACGGTTTGGGAAGGAATGAAAAATATGTTAGCGAGAGTGGAGAAATACATGAAGAGACATTTGAGGGTATTTGTTGGAAAAACGAAATGGATGAGATGTAGTAAAAAAATAGGAGGAAAAGATAAAAGAGTTAATATGAAGAAAATGTTCAAGTATCTGGGTGTCATATTTAAGAGTTCAGGAGGTTATGAGGAGCATTTCAGGTGACCGTACGGGAAGGCGAGAAAAGTATGGGGGTGGTGAGAGAAATGAGAAAAAAAATTGAGACCGATCTTGATGTATGGGGTAAAGGTATGAAGGATCAGGAGGTATGAAAAATTGGAGAGTAATAGTGGTTGTTCTTGAAGCAGTTGTTGGAGATGGAGAAATCGATGCAGGGATACATATTGTTGTAGCAAACGTGTGGAGTGAAGCAATAAGCAGAGTTTCCGGGTATGAGATAAAGCTATGGGGATTGGACGAGTGGAAATTGGTAAAGTAGGTATGGAACGGATGCGTAGATACAGAAGAGAGTAAAAAGGAGAGAAAAGTTTAAGCAGGTGGGTTTGCCTGAGGACAATAGTGGTTGGAGTAAGGGATGAATGTGATGGTATGGGTGCATAAGAAGGCGAAGGAGGTGGAAAGGCAATAGAGATAAGGATGTATGAAAATAGTGAATTTAATGAGTGCTATAGGAAGTGACAGGTACACAGGAGGAGGCCCAGATACTTGGAGGGGAACTGTTTGGGAAGGACGGAGAGGGTTACCTTGGCAAGGGAGAAAGGGAGAAAGGAATGCAAAATTATAGAATTTAGTTATATATACAGGGTGACTGACGAAAAACCTTTGGTGCTGTATCTCGCTTATTTTTTATCCGATTTTAATAAATAAAACATCAAATTAAACCATTTTTAAAAGACTTTAATAGGATCTGAACTGTTATTTTTTCTCGCACCCAGTTTTTGACAAAATACGATCAACATTTTTTTTAAATTGCAGTGCATATATATTTTTATTGAATCGCAAGGAGATTTTTTTTCTGAATATAAAATTGTAGACAAATTTATCCATACATCAAACTTAAGTCGAGAAATTGAGGATTAAAAAAATAAATAAATGTCAAGTGTTCATTGTAAACAATATACAGACCCTATTTTAAATGTCAAAAGTGACAGTGACAGCCATTGATACAATATTGCAACGATTTTTAACTATTTCATAATTAAAATGTTGCAATATTTCAAACACTGTACTAGAATTTTGTGCTTTTACAGAGATCGTTTTTCAGTTTTTGAAATCTTGCAACATTTTTATTATGAAATTATTAAAAATCATTGCAGTATTGTACCAATGACTGACACTGTCACTTTTGACATTTGGAATAGGCTCTGTATATTGTTTACTATGGGTATTTGATTTTTAATTTTTTTTTAATCCTCAATTTCTCGACTTTGGTTTGATGAATGGATAAAATCGTTTACAAATTTAGATTCAGAAAAAAATCTCCTTGCGGATCAGTACAAAATATATGTACAGTGCAATTTGAAAAAAAAGTTGTTCGTCTTTTGTCAAAAACTGGATGCAAGAAAAAATATCAGTACAGTTCACATTAAAGTCTTTTAAAAATCATTTAATTTGATGTTTTATTTATTCAAATCGGATCAAAAATAAGCGAGATACAGCACCAAAGGTTTTTCGTCAGTCACCCTGTATTATAGAGAACGTGGGGCATGGTGAGGAAGAAGTGGGGAAAATGGTCTTCAGGCAACTTCCAATTTGCGTGCAAGATGTGGTATGCCTGTGTGAAGCCCAATTGGTTGTATGGTGTAGAAACATGAGGAATAAGGACATATGAATGCATTTAGAGAAAGAGTAGTTGTTGTTCCTGAAGTAGATTCTGGTTTTGATAGATCAACGTGTGAGTGCATTCTGCTTCAAAAACTGGAGATGTATTAGGTGAAGTGGACTGGATAATGAGAGATTGATGAAACAAGGTAGAGTAGTGGAAGGATGTATGAATGGGCAGGAGTGTTCGAGAATATTGTGAATGAATGGTTGGAGAATTGTGTTAGTATGCAGGCATGGAGGAAACAGAAGTTGAAGGAGGTTGAGAAAGCAGGAGAGGCAAGAAGATATCGCGAGAAGCTCATACAATCCGAAGTATGAAAGGTGGCAGGTGTATGAGAGGGTGCCAGGGTACTTGACTAATATTGTCTTCTCAAATGAAGACCAGATTACCCTGGTGAGAGTTAGATTTGGTTCGAGAGAAAGATGAAGATTTGGACTGGGGAAAGGTATGGTAGGTGTGTGATAAAGTCATTTGGGAGAAGAGTGTGAAGGGGTGTGTGAGAAGTGGTTAGTGGGAAACAGGAAGGCAACAAAATGGATGAGAGAGGATGGAGCTGGTGTAAAGGTTTTGACGAGATTTGGGAGAAAAGTAGAATAGAATAGTTTTTATATGTCAAGAAGAATATAATGTTAACAATAAAGGTTTTTTTTTAAATAAAATCAGTCGGTAATAATATATGATTTATATTATTAATTAAAGTGATAAAATTTCGCCTCAAGTTCTTATAAATACGATTATTTTAATGTTACGGTCATTAAAATTGATAAATGCATACGAGAATCGCACACAGCTAATTTAAACTAGCTCAACTATGCAAAAAGTATGATTTCATTTGACCCCTGTTGAATATAATAATATTTAAAATATACAGTCTTTAATGATGTTTAAGCACATTTTTTTACCGATAAAATCAAATATTGTGCGTAGTAAAGGAAGCTCGGTTTCCTCTTAATGAGAAGTCTACGCATGCGCTAAGTTACTTAGGGGTTGATATCAGTTTATAGAATTATATACTTGATATACGATTAACAATAAGTCAATAATAATGATTTTTAATTTGCTTCCTCTGTTTATAATTCCACAAAAAATATTTTAATACCCTTTAACATATTGCATAACATTATCTATTATCACGGTTTAATATACATGAGTGTTTCGTAAATGTACGAGAAGTTAATTAAAAGGGTAATTTGACATGCAGGAAATAGAAATTCTGTGTGGTTTTATTGATTTCGCCGTAGAAATTGTAATAATTGCATTACCACGAAGATTGTCTATTAATAGGAAACTGTATTATATTATCCTAAAAACGTCGCTTAATCTTCGATTTTATAATAATATAGGTTGAATATTCTTAATATCTAAAATATATAATTTTACCTATAAGAGTTAAAATAAAGAGAATTATTTAAATTAATCAAAATTAAGAATGCTTAAAAGTCTTACTGTAGAAATACCAATGTTATTATTGCCTAAACTATAATAATAATAATAATCTTTATTTAGCAATGTTGCTATCTAATATACATTATTCAAACGTATAAAGCTATATAACACTGGTTAGATATACGAGAATCAATAATTTTTGGACGACTAAATTATGATATAATTTCAGTAAGTAGTTAACATAAAAAAGAACATATTCACTGGTAAAAAAACATATACAGTACAAACTACTATCTAGCAATAGTATTTAGAAAGTAATGTTGGCAAAACATGTTAAACATTAAAAAAATTACATAAGAATAAGAGATTAAGCAAAAATTAGCATAGTAAAACAGGAAAGTAAAATGTACGAAAGAAAGGAAAAGCTATTAAGTGTTTAAAAATGGTGGATTAAATGTCCCGTGATTGTACTCAGTTGATACCTGTTGTAAATATAAAAGTGGTATATGATAAAAAAGATTTGTAATTTTGTAATAGTTTTAGTGTCAATTTTATCCGAATAATATAAGATATAATAAAAAGTATCTACAGTTAGATCTAATGAATATTATTTGATATACGAGGTATTTTTTGCGCTGTTAATGTTTTATATAACATAATCAATTTCTGTTCCAATTTGTATGAACAGAAATAAATACATCATTTTTTGAGAATCTTTAAATTTTTATTTTATGAATGCAGCAATGTTGCGATATTTATTACGATTGTAATTTTAGGGCGAATTTCATGCAATTTATAACATTTATAGAACGATTATACTCACTTAAAATATTCAGAGGCAGCGGATGCGAAACGTGGATCCGAGAGAGAGACGTCGGTGGAATTAAAAGAATCTGAAGTATTCGTTCCGTTCTTTGGAGTGATTTCAAACTGCAAGAGTTCATAACAAAAGTTAGAAAACGTTGCACGACGCTCCTCCTCCGCAACAAGTGCAAAATTATTACCGGCCTGCAAAGTGGCGTGTTCCAGGGATTGTTGCACGTCGTCCAAGGTAGCATGTCGGTGAAGGATGCGAAGAAAAATCTCAGTGCCCAAGCTATGATCACGTTGTAGTAGAAGTCGACGTAAAATGCGATGAGTACTACAGAATAACCAATTCCTGTAAAATTAACAACACTAATAATACTCGTAAAACTCTAATTTAAATTTATTATTATATTAAAAGGAAAATTTATACCAAAGTTTAGACAATAGAAATGGTGGGAGTTTTATTTTACCATTAGTTATAATCTCAATATCCTTTAGTATCATCCAGTTACTTTTCAAAACTCATTGATGGTTTATAACCGTGCTTATATAAACACCGGAATTCTTGGCATACGCAAGGTTTTATTATTGTGAAAAAGGTTCGCGATCCGAATGTAAATTTATATGGCGAGAACAGGTAAAATACACGACAAATCCGCGGAAAATTTATTCCCTCTTTGCGTTTTTTTATGAGTGAGTGGTATAGAGATAAGTGTCTTTAAATAATGTATAAGACTACATCTTGAAATCGGAAACCGGAAATAGCCCACCTTCGCACTGCTTTTGGGCTGAATACATTCGTGAAAGGTTTCAATTTTACAACTATTGGAAGACGAAAAAGATTTTCGCAAAAAAAAGAGTAAAATTTTAAAAATAGTTGATTATATATGACAATATTTACGTTAGTTAGTTGAGTGTTGTAATATAGATTTGCTGATATTATTATTATGATTATTTTTTGTTTAAAAATGAGGTAAGAGCAATTCCGCCTCCCCCCATCTGTTAATGCGAGTTGTCACAGTCCATTTCCCATATTTTATAAAATAAAATCCGAGACGAGAGTGAGCCCTTAATCCTTGAGTGACCATTGTGAACTCAGACTGAATATTGATGGCGGACGGAGGGTAAATTGCGCCCCACCCCGACCCTCGGCATCCTCGTGCCATCATCACGCGCCCCCTCCAGCAAGTGGAAATGTCTTTTGTGGTAAAGACTCACTCTCAGGCGCCGTTTCCTTTTCCGGAGTGGATAATTGACTCAGCTATTACAATGGGAGATTTCAATTGGGGACGGAGTTAAAACACCCAGCGAACTCAACACAGCACCTGTTGAAATTCATACATCTAGTGTACTACAAAATATAAGGAGATATGTGAAACCGCTGACGTTCTCAAAGTTGCAGCATAGAAACTTAGTTATTATATGATGTAATTTTAACTTTTTCTAAAAGGTAAGAACTTCGACAAATCCTAGAAGTAATTTTATTCATATACCATGTGACTAATAATGCAAAAAAGGTAATTATTTTTACTTGTATTTGCTGATATTACACTACAGAATAAATCATTTTAAGTTATTACTCTTGAGTTCTGATTGAGGAAAAGCTAAATAATTAAATTAATATTAAAATTATATTATTTAAAATATACGTACCTTTTAAGAGAGGTACCAACCGTCCCCAACACGTGATGGCACCTTTCCTGTTGAATTGTCCCAAGGCCAGTTCCATGTAAAAAAGCGGTATCCCACCAACTATGAGCATTATGCAGTATGGCACCAGAAAGGCCCCTGTAATAAAGACATCATCCAACATTAAAGCCAGCCTTAAGCAAATCAAAGAGTTGCAACGAGACTCGCAGTCAGTCTATTGAGCGTGGAAGGGACTAATGGCATGGCAATTGAATTATCATGATTATTGACACACACAGAGCCCTATCGGAACACTTAAGAGATCACTCATTACCCAGACTAATTGATTCAGAACGCCATCCCTCGCACAGTAGGGCACTAAACTAGCTTTCAACACTATCCATTTTCCACTATTAACTATAAAATTAATTTAGCTGCGATATCGAGCCGGTATCGGCGTCTCCCGTTTTAATCAAATCCAATTTCAGTGGAGAGTGCCTCGAGTATGCATTAAGTAGAGTGTAGCTCTTTTCAATTTTAAAAGGTAATATCGACGATCTGCTTTAGGGTAATTAAAGACATTACGCATACTGTAAAAATGAACTAAATAATGTAAATTCCAATGGTAGAGTAAAAAAAAACGCTGATCGTTGATTCCCTTTATTAAATATAATGTATGGTGTAGGGTAAGAAAAATTGAATCTTTTTGTTAAAAAGCTGACTAAAAGAATTCGGTTTGAAAATGTAATAATTTACTTGTTGCATTATTATTATCTTTAATTGTATTAAAATATACTAATATAAATCAAAATAGTGTTGACAATATTATTATTTAAAAAAAAAAAATACTTATATTTTTCTCATTTTGTAGCATATCTGACCTATTTTTGAGATCACATCTAGTCAGTCTGAAACGCCAGTATTTCTACAGCCCATCCGAATGTCGATCAACCATCCATTAAAGAACTAACAATGATCCATATTGACTCGTAGAATCAGGAATCCGAGTTATTCAATTCCATAAACAAAACTGGTAATTATGGTGGATGCGCCGGGTACGGAATCTATTTGTATACTCTTGTTACTTCATTATTATTACAATAGAAATATTTCTTTTTATTACTAATCGTTTATTAATATTGAGTGTAGCTTTACTAAACACGCGAATATCTTATTCTTAAAGTAATTAAACAAAGTTATCGTTGCTTTGAGATAAAATTAGTCTCAAGAATTAAATGGAGATTTTATCACCTAACATCAAACGCGGATAATACTTGTAAATTATTTACTCATTAGTATTTAAGTTTCTTAATCGTCATCTGTTTATAATTAAGTAAAGCTATTAAACCTCAATCGTAAATCTAATATATTAAATGGAGTATAATTTAATGTTTAAAACTGCGAAATAAGTAATTAAATAAAAAACTTGTTTGCATTGAAACAAACATAAAGGTAATACTATTTTTGATGTTATTTGATTCTTGTGCAGTTAAGGAATTAGTAAATAAGTATAAATTTGAAATGAATAGTTATTAGTTAAAGTTTTCGAAACCGCAGTCACAAAAATAATTAAAAGATGTTAATGTTTTATTTAAAACAGGTGTTTTTACATCAGCCCTATTAATTTATTCTTAATACAAGTTTTATTCCTTTAGAAATGTCTCCTGCTTGACATTTCCATAATTTTATGTATCTACAATAATTAAACTTATAATACAGGTTTACACGGATGTTTTTGAGCTTGTTAATAAACATTCAGTAAATTTATTACGTTGAATTGATTTTATTATTTATGTATCAACTTTAAATAATCGACTTATTTTCTATAAAGATACCAAATAGTATAATATAATAAAACTGCATTGCACGTTGTTCCATTCAGGAAATTAAATAAATACGAAAAACGTCCATTGCAGGATTTTTCATACTGCAACCGTGCGAGTCTAATATCCGACTGTCATTCGCCAGTTCATCTTTTCCTCTTTGTACAAATAATCGTGAATCTTACAACACATTTTTCCTGTAACTTCTCCACAATAAAAAACCCAATTAACACGAAGTAAGTCATTGCCATTGTCACTTGCGAACAAAGGGTGGGTTAATTTTATCTCTAAATTTCAGCTCGAACGGAACAATACGTAAAAAATTATATATAATTTTCCTGTAGAGACTTAGTAATCCCATCTGCTCCATTTTTTTTATTTAAATTTAATCGTGCGTTTCCTCTTCCTTTCCTCGGTTCGATTTACTCCTCCCGGGGGACTTGCGACTCGAATCTTGGGACTCGGGCTAAGAATGATTGTTCTATAAGTAGATATAATTGCATCTATTTCAAATCGCTTATTCTCCCTAAAGTTTAAGAACTTAACTTCCCTTTGAATCTCGCAAGGAGCCAACTAATTAAATCAACCGAGTGGGAGACGAAGAGGCTCTTGAAAGGTGAGCATAGATTTCAATTTTCGATATAATTGAATTATCCGATTTTTTTTTTCTGGAAAATTGTCGAGGGATATTTTATATTGGCTTGATTTCGAGCCCTTTGTCCTTGGACGTTCGATTGCCTTTGGGGGATTATTTATGTGAGACGTATGGGACAAGTGTTTTGATTTTGATGGACTTTTAAGTGAGGCGCCCTCAATCAATGGATTTATGGACTGCACATGACAAGCTTTTATATATAAATGCATCATTTATTACTGCGAACTAATCTGTGCAGGTAGTATATAGAGCGTGATTTATACACTAAATATATTACAATTATGTTTTCCCAATTGCTTAATGCGTTGAAGCTGTTATTCTCTTATATTTGCATTAAATTAAACTCTCCCGATTTAAACATTTACTATGTATTTTATACTAATCCAATTATTCAAATAAATTCATCCGCATCCATACTTCTGCGATCCTTGAGCCGGACACTAATTTCAGTATCAATGCATCCCATCGAAATGGTGTTAAACTATACCCGGAAACGTCAACATTTATTCAGATGAATTACACTCCCATATCATATGTTATTTCAAGTGTGTGACGACCCTATCAAGCGTGTTGCAATTGATAAGGATAAATGATATGTGTAGGGTCTATGCATATATCCTAAATAATAATATACAATTTGCTCCTAAATGTGTAATGAATTAATAATAATATTTAGTGTAGAAACATAAACAAATTTGTAATTAAAGTATTATCACATTCTTCACAAAATTGTTTTTATTGACTAATCAAATTTTCGCAAATATTGATTAGAATGAGTAAAAACTACAATTATTCAAAAGAAACAGGTTGGTTATAAAATAAAGCACTAAAAAATGTTTCTTCATGCAGTTTATTTGAAATATCAAATATATATTTCGGTTGGTATTTAAATGTGAATACTAAGTTTTATGTAATTTTTTTTTTTTTTCATTTAAAGCGGTTTTGATGTTGGAACACCTCGATTTTCGATTAGCTTAAATGTATTATGTAAATAAGCGCTTACCCCCGCCGTTCTTGTAGCATAAGTATGGAAATCTCCAGACATTTGCAAGATCCACCGCAAACCCAATCACAGACAGCAAAAAGTCCACCTTCTTTCCCCACGTCTCCCTCTCCTCGGAGTCCGGGGTGGCTGTTACACCACCCTTCACCTGGCTGGACATTTTCTTCTGGTGGATCTACTCACGGCTGGTCGTATCTAAAAATATTAACAATACGAAATAATGAAAATTACATCTATAATTTTACATCGAGGTACAATATTAATGATTTAATAATATAAATTTAGCATTTAGAAATTTTTTCATGTGATATAAATAATAATATAGTTAATATATAATCTATATTTATAATCTATTCTACTATTTAAACAAGGGATGAATTTTACGTAATGTAATCTTGTTTCCAATTCTTCATCAGTATAATTCTGTCTGCATTTTTCAATTGATGTATTTATACAAATATTTCAAATAATTTTTGATGATGTTTTACTGACTGGAGGGTGGGCCATCCGCCCACCCTACTTATACATATAAACTTTAAATCCTTATCGTGTCGCAGTTTCCAATAAAATTAATTACAAAACTTTTTGAATTAAAAAGAAATTAAAAAGGTAAAATTTTTGACCGAGTAAATTAGTAAAAATTTGATGTATGATGGGTGGGCAGACTCTAAATCAAAATTAGATAAGATTAGCTATATAAAGTCATTTATATTTAAACTTAAATTTTGATTTTGTTTTATTTCTTATTACATGCAAGGTTTTATTGTTTTGTAAGCAGCAAAATCATCAACGATTAGTAATTAAAGTTATAATGTATATGTAGGGTGGATGGGTGGCCTCTAGCCATCCTCCAATCAGTAAAACATAAGCGAGGGTTTTAATTAAAAGTTTGAAAACGTAACTAAACACAACATTAATGCAAATTTTAATAGATTTATTCAAACAATTTTTTCAAATAATATCTGATGATGTTTTACTGATTGGAGGGTGGAATAGAGGCCACCCACCCACTCTACATATTCATATAAACTTCCATTTCTTTTCGTCTCGCGGTTTCCAATATAATTAATTACAAAAGTTTTGAATTAAAAAGCAATTAAAAATGTAAAATTTTTCTGTGAGTAAATTAGTAAAAATTTGATGCATGATGTGTGGGTATACTTTAAATCTAAATTAGATAAAATTAGCTATAAAAAGTTATTTATATTTAAACTTAAATTTTGATATTGTTTTATTTTTTATTACATAAAAGGTTTTATTGTTTTTAACAGCAAAGTCATCAACGATTAGCAATTAAAGTATATATGTATATATAGGGTGGGTGGGTGGCCTCTATCCACCCTCCAATCAGTAGAACATAAGCGAAGGTTTTAATTAAAAGTTTAAAAACGTAACTAAACACAACAATAATGCATATTTTAATAGATTTATTCAAACAAATTTTTCAAATAATTTTTGATGATGTTTTACTGACTGTAGGGTGCAATAGAGGTTACCCACCCACCCTACATATACATATTAACTTTAATTCCTTATCGTCTCGTGGTTTCCCATAAAATAAATTACAAAACTTTTTGATTTAAAAAAAAATTTAAAAGGTAACATTTTTCTGTGAGTAAGTTATTAAAAATTTGATGCATGATGGGTAGGCAAGACTTTAAACCTAAATTAGATAAAATTAGCTATAGAAAGTTATTTATATTTAAACTTAAAATTTGGTTTTGTTTTATTTTTTATGGCACATAGGGTTTTATTATTTTTAGCAGCAAAAGCATCAACGATTAGCAATTATAGTTATCATGTATATGTAGGGTGGGTGGGTGTCCTCTATCCACACTCCAATCAGTAAAACATTAGCAAGGGTTTTAGTTTAAAGTTGTAAAATGTAACCAAACACAAAGAATTGTATTTTTTAATTGATGTATTCATACAAATATTTCAAATAATTTTTGATGATGTTTTACTGATTGGAGGGTAGGATAGAGGCCACCCACCCACCCTACATATACATATTAACTTAAATTCCTTATCGTCTCGTGGTTTCCCATAAAATAAGTTACAAAACTTTTTGATTTAAAAGGAAATTTAAAAGGTAACATTTTTCTGTGAGTAAGTTAGTAAAAATTTGATGAATGATGGGTGGGCAAGACTTTAAATCTAAATTATATAAGATTAGCTATAGAAAGTTTATATTTAAACTTAATATTTGGTTTTATTTAATTTTTTTATGGCACAGAGGGTTTTATTATTTTTAGCAGCAAAATCATCAACGATTAGCAATTATAGTTATCATGTATATGTAGGGTGGGTGGGCGGCCTCTATCCACACTCCAATCAGTAAAACATTAGCAAGGGTTTTAGTTAAAAGTAGTAAAATGTAAACAAACACAAAAAAAATATTTTTTAATTGATGTATTCATACAAATATTTCAAATAATTTTTGATGATGTTTTACTGATTGGAAGGTAGGATAGAGGCCACCCACCCACCCTACATATACATATAAACTTTCATTCGTTACCGTCTCGCGGTTTCCAATAAAATTATTTGCAAAACTTTTTGAATTAAAAAGAAATTAAAAAGGTAAAATTTTTCTGTGAGTAAATTAATAAAAATTTGATGCATGATGGGTGGACAGACTTTAAATCTAAATTAGATGAGATTATCTATAAAAAGTTATTTATATTTAAACTTAAATTTTGATTTTATTTTATTATTATTATATAAAGGGTTTGATTGTTTTTAGCAGCAAAATCATCAACTATTAGCAATTAAAGTTATCAAGTATATGTAGGGTGGGTGGCCTCTATCCCACCCTCCAATTAGTAAAACATAAGCGAGGGTTTTAGTTAGAAGTTGTAAAGTATATACAAAAACAAATTAATAGCATTTTTCAATTGATGTATACATACAAATATTTCAAATAATTTTTGATGATGTTTTACTGATTGGAGGGTGGGATAGAGGCCACCCACCCACACTACATATACATATAAACTTTAATTCCTTATCGTCTTGCGGTTTTCAATAAAATTAATTACAAAACTTATTTAATTAAAAAGGTAAAATGTTTCTGTAAGTAAATTAGTACAATTTGATACATGATGGGTGGGCAGACTTTAATTTAAATAAGATAAGATTAGCTATAGAAACTTATTTCTATTTAAACTTAAATTTTGATTTTGTTTTATTTTTTATTACATAAAGAGTTTGATTGCTTTTAGCAGCAAAATCATCAACGATTAGCAATTAAAGTAATCATGTTTTGCTGATTGGAGGGTGGGATAGAGTCCACCCACCCACCCTACATATACATATAAACTTTAATTCCTTATCGTCTCGCGGTTTCCAATAAAAATAATTACAAAGCTTTTTTATTTAAAAAGAAATTAAAAAGGTAAAATTTTTGATTGATTAAATTACTAAAAATTTGATGCATGATGGGTGGTAAAACTCTAAATCTTAATTAGATAAGTTTAGCTGTGGAAAGTTATTTATATTCAAACTTAAATTTTGATTTGGTTTTATTTTTTATTACATAAAGTCTATTATTGTTTTTAGTAGCAAAATCATCAACGATTAGCAATTAAAGTTATCATAAAAATGTAGGGTGGGTGGGTGGCCTCTATCCAATCAGTAAAACATAAGCGTGGGTTTTAATTAAAAATTTAAAAACGTAAATAAACATAACATTATTGCAAATTTTAATAGATTTATTCAAACATATTTTTCAAATAATTTTTGATGATGTTTTACTAATTAGACGGTGGGATAGAGGCCACCCACCCGCCCTACATGTACATATAAACTTAAATTCCTTATCGTCTCGTAGTTTCCAATAAAATTTATTACAAACCTTTTTTAAATTAAAAGAAATTGAAAAGGTAACATTTTTTACTGAGTAAATTAGTAAAAATTTGATTACACAAAGAGTTTGATTGTTTTTAGCAGCAAAATCATAAACGATCAGCAATTCAAGTTATCAAATAAATGTAGGGTGGGTGGGTGTCCTCTATCCCACCCCCCAATCAGTAAAACATAAGCGAGGGTTTTTGTTAAAAGTTGCAACGTAAAATAATTGCATTGTTTAATTGATGTATTCATACAAATATTTCATTTTTTGATGATGTTCACGTTCACTCAATTAATCCAAATGAAATAAAATTTATATGCGACAAGAAGGAATTTCTGGCAGTTGTAGAATTGGTAAAGCATTTATATAAAAATGTATTTGTAAGAATATTTTTATTATGACCCTAAATTTTTTACAGTTAAAAAGAAGTTTGTCCAAAAAGACTAATTAGTTACTACTCGTGGCATTTGATTTGGTATTTCAAATCAAATCAAATCACTATACTTTCCCATTAAGCCATTCAGTTAAATGGATTGGGTATGTCAAAATACAACATTTCTAATAATAAAAACATTATAACTACAATAATAAGACTAATTAAAATAATACGTAAATATACACATTGATTTAATCATGTGACAAACAAATTACTTCTGAAAATACTTTTGGTATTCAGAAATTGTATAGAAACTTTTATTAGCTAAAATTTCTTTGAGTTTAATACTAAATTTGGTGATAGAAAGATTCTTAATTGAATCGGGTAACAATTTATAATTTATTAAGCCCGAATGAACTGATGATTTTTCATGATAAGAGTGAGTATACTTTGAGATATAGAAGTTAGTGTTATGTCTTGTTGGGTATGAATGTAATTCAGTGTGCGTTTTGAAATCGGATTTATGATAATAATTTTAATATATAAATGCTACATAAAGTAAGTATTTGATTTGTTCTAAAGATTTCTTTGCATGAGTCCCTTGACTTCATGTCAAAAATTAGTCTGATTATGCGCTTCTGAATGAAGAAAATTCTTGTACAATGTCTGCTTTTACCCCATGATATAATATTGTATGCTAAGTTAGGATATACATACGCATAATATACAGGGTGAGTCGGGAGGAGCGCACCAAACTCTAGGAGTCTATTATACACGTGAAAATAATGTAAAAAAACTCATTTGTTCTTATCCGATTTTCATTTGTTTTCAAGTTATGGCGTAATTAAAAATGTTCATCTAGCTTTCCACTTCTATCTGAATTTTAACATTATCAAAGTATGCCATGTTCGAGGCTTATAAACATTTGATAATTCTGACGTATTGATGAACTGTCAGTGTACGGTGAACAGTAACTGAACGTTTAAGTTCGAATTAATGTGATTGTTAGTGTTGCAAAATGCCACATACTTATTCAAATTTAGAATATGCAAACATGGTGTTTGTATATGGTTTCTGTAATGGAAATGCTACAGCTGCTGTTGAAGAATATCGTGAACGTTTTCCACACCAAAGACATCCTGATAAAAACATATTTATTAGGGTTTTCAACAAATTGTGCGAGACTGGTAAGCTTCCCAGTGCTAACATAACATCTGAGCGCGCTACTCGACAAGATTTTGTAGAAGTAGAAAATATTCTGCATCTAGTAGAAGAAGATGCAACTACTAGCTCACGGAGAATTGCCACTCAATTGGCAATTTCACAAAAAAGAGTGATGAACACGCTACACGAGCAAGGCTTATATCCTTATCACGTTCAGAGAGTACAGCACCTACAACCAGGGGATTACGCTAACCGTACGGAATTTTGTCGGTGGATAAATAATAATCATCGTAATGTATCGAGTATACTCTTTACGGATGAAGCTACATTTACTCGTGATGGCATTAACAACACTCGTAACTCTCATGTATGGTCTGATGAAAATCCCCACGCAACAGTCGAAAGCAATTTTCAACATCGGTTTTCTGTAAACGTGTGGTGTGGTATGGTTGACAGTTATTTAATCGGCCCTATCATTTTGGAGAATCGTCTCACAGGAGGCAACTACCTCAATTTTTTACAAAATGAATTACAAGGCCTGCTAGAAGATGTTCCTATAAATATTAGAATGCAGATGTACTATCAGCACGATGGAGCTCCTGCACATGTCGCTCGTCAAGTCAAGCAACATTTGGAAGAACGTTTTCCAGGGCGTTGGATTGGTCGTGGAGGTCCTATTAATTGGCCTGCAAGATCTCCAGACCTCACACCACTAGATTTTTGTTTATGGGGCTGGATGAAAAATGAAGTCTACAAAATAAAAGTGGACACACGGGAATCACTAATTAGACGAATTGAGAATACTGCAGCCCATATAAATGAAGAAAGAAATGAATCAATTGGGAGAGCAACAAACGCTCTTCGTAAACGAAGCAGAAAATGTTTAGAAGTCAATGGCGGTATGTTTGAACATTTGTTGAAAGAACGCTATGATTAAGAATTTTTTTTGTATACTAACTTGTTTATTTGTTAATATGCTATAACTTGAAAACAAATAAAAATCGGATAAGAACAAATGAGTTTTTTTACATTATTTTCACGTGTATAATACACTCCTAGAGTTTGGTGCGCTCCTCCCGACTCACCCTGTATATTTAATAGGCAATTTATATTGAGTGTATTTTTTTAGGGTTAGTATTGCAAAATAGGCTTTATTTATTTTAGAACACAATAGAAAATAGTGTTTTCTTTCATCCTATATTTCAAAAAATATAGCTTAGGGATGAATTTTCGAAGTGGTGGGATTTACAAAAGATATTCCGGTGGATTTAAGCACATTGAAAACTAAATAATCAGAAGCCAAAAAAAAATTTAATATTACCCTGTATGAAAATTAAATTCATTAGTGCAAATTTGTAATAAAAATAATTTATATAGATATTAAAAATAAATCAAAACGTCATCAGTAAATAAATAAACACTTATTTTATTATTATTTATATAAATAACATATATTTAACGTAATACTTTTAATAGTAAAATGGATTATCAAGCTCGATCATCCCTTGATAATAAATATCGCGTCAACCTCTCACCCTGTGACAGAACTTGCGGCGGCTACACCAAACAGCAATTAACATCACAGCCCCACTCTTTTATATATATAAAAAAAAAACAACAGCTTATAAAAAATGCCACTTTTCTTGGGAAATGATGAATACGATTATCTTTGATTGACTGTGCAGATGCGGGTAATTTAGACACGAAGGGTGGGGATGGTCGCCTGTAGGGTGAGAAGTGTTTGCACGCGGGGTAAATGATGGACTGGTCGGTAATAATGCCGGTCAGATTTAAGTGCTGTTGACCTATCACCTCGGACACCTCTATGGAGTGGACACTCAGTTTAAAATAAACCCGGTGCCAATAACCAACCCCCATGTGAGCTCATTGTCACATCATAAACACTCACCTACATACATGTCGAATGCTTCAACGTTTGGTTTTTATGTGCGAGCCGGATGTTGCGAGAATATTATCTGGAGATTTTTATGATAAATTGATAAATTTTTCACCGGTTAAATTAATATGAATAAACATTGTACTTAAATCTAGGATATAATAATACCTTCTGGAAGTTTCATTGCCAACCTTAACTTAACAATTCTTAACCTATAGTATAGGTGTGTTTTCATCAGTTTAATGTAAATAATAACATCAACCACAATCACGGAAGTAAATATTCATATAGCACAAATTAACATTTTCTGATTTAATCTAATCAAACAGGTTATATTGATTTTTTTTAATACAAAAGAACACATAGTTAAAGGTTATGCTGATTTTTTTAATACATAAGAACACATAGTTATAGATTTATCACAAGTTTAAGCTATTGATAATTAATACATAGTACCCGAAATAAAATAGCAAATAAAAATTATTTGCGTAAAGAGTGTTTTGTTATAAGTTACTCTTGTAATTGCAAACAATTAATATTCTTAAATATAAACCAAATAAATGTTCCAGTTAAATACGTACTTATTTGTTTATAAATATTCACCACGCTTAGAATAATTAGATATCATTGTGATTTACGCTTGAGGCCATTATATGTGATACATTTTAATAAAATCTAAAATGCACATACCAAAATTAATCCGCTGCAGTAATTACCATCAATTAACAAACTGCACATTTACCATTCGCAACAAACATTCCATCTGTTTAATGTGAACCCACTAACACAACTTATTCGACGTTAAACACTCGACATGTGCAAATTCAATAAGTCCACTCGAAAATAAACGGTCATTACTATCATTCGCGAATTTGAACAAAGCCAGCGGCACACCGCGAACGCGCCAAGTGTCTCACATGAAAAAATCCAAATGCTGCTCGGCCATGCCTAGAGCCTACCTCTGCCTTTCGACCGGCTCCAAACAATAACAAATATTACACAATATTCAAATGAACGCATTAGCATTCCGTTTTTCGTGTGTGCAGTGCGCGACTGCAGACCAAGCGGTGAATTGTTGATGTCGTGTAGGTATCTCTGCGAATACCAGTTTTCTGATGAAGTAATTGCCTTTGAAATTAAAGTAACGAATTAAGGCCACCATTCAGACCTTGGCGATTGTACAGAAACGCAGTTTCACTTTACACGTGAGATTTGTGCCCCTATTTAAGAACAGATTACAATTAGAATTTACGAGCTTCCGATTGTATGACATAATAACAGTTCCTATAAGGAGCTGTTAGCAGTTGATGATGGATTTGAATATGATTGTATATTCATTCGGGATTGATGTGTTCAAATTATTAATGTGAATGATTTGTATAATTTATGCACTTATTTGATATGCAGAATGAAATACAGGATGTTTTCTTAGTTCACTAAAAATGTAATTTGACTGAAATGAGGATTGAATATTATTAAGGCATTAAATTGCAAAAAAATGGTTAAATTTCATTTAGCTCGTATTCTTCATGCGAGGGATTATAGAAAAGTAGTACTCGTTTACACCGTGAGGAACGCTGGTGAATAGAGCAGCCGTCGGATGGGTGATTACATGTTCAGCTGTATGTGCAAAGTTATGTCTTATTGTTCTGTTTATGTAAATGTTTATAATGTTCAAGAAAATAAAGAACAGTAAAGTGTGTCCTAAAATAAATTTTATATTTCAATTTGGAGTATTAGGTAGTGAAGTTTGACAACTTTCTGCTACCTGAATTGCAAACTATAACCAAAAAATACCATTCCAGCAGCACGGAGCAACGTCACATACGTTCATGAAATTTTCCCTAGCCTATTGTTTTTTTTTTAAATTTATTTTTTAGCGATATTGTTTATATATAGTCTGTTCGTTGGATCTTTACTCGTACATCACAAACTATCGCTTCAAAAAACGACGAAAGTTTTAGAGTGCGTTCTTTTTCAAACGCATTTGGTTTACTTTATCAGACTGAATGTTTTTGCGTCGTTTCTCGAAGCGATAATTTGTGACGTACGACGAAAGATCCAACGAACAGACTATATATAAATTTTTCCTGTAATAAGGTGTAAAGATCTGTTGGGAAATAAATATATTATTATCTTTAGAAAAAGTGACATAATTGGCTTACACGTAGTCCTGATTTAACCCCTATGGACTATTTTTCCCATGGGGTTGTCTTCAATCTAAAATTTACACTATCTTGTCTAGCACATTTAAAAGAAAATATCCATCATGAAATGGCAGTCATCACAGGTTTAACCTGCTTAGCCGGTATAAGAAAAGTTAGTGTTGTCATTAGTTTCAACATTATTTTAATAATAAACGCTACTAAGAAAATAAAAGAAAATAATTGTAGATGAATTTCCTTGGAAATTGACGTTAAACGAAATAGGAACGCGCAATTATTCAAATATTACGTGACCAGCATGTTAATTTCGCCATAAGTTTCTCGAAAATCTGACATAATCACATAATAGGCAACGAGTAAACACACACTTGCAATGCTATCAATTAACCAAAAGCTATTCTGTTCTCCCGATAAAGAATAAAACCCCTTTAAGTATTGTTTTCGTGAATGCTAATGTCTGTGGGCGCTGTATCTCAAAAACGAAGAATCCCTTTGAGATGTAAGTTTAAACTTAAGGTTTTATCATTATAAACAAAAACAATTTTAAACCATCCAGCAAATAAAAGGAAATGAGAATATTTTAAACGTTTACCAATATAATTTATGAAGAGCAAGAATAGAATAGAGGCACAGTGGGAACCTTGAGGGATCCCTGATAAAATTATCAATTTTTACGTATTGCAACTGAGAAGACTCTTAAACCAACTGATCACTAAAGTACCAAACCCAGGCTCAACAAGCTTGTTTAACACGATCTCGTGATTCACGCAATCAAATGCTTTAGATAAATCAGTATAAATAGCATCCACTTTATGGCTTTTATCTAAAGCATTTAGTAGAAAATGTTGGTATGATAATAAATTGGTCAATGTAGATTTGCTCTTCAAGAAACCATGCTGCTCTTAACAAATGACATTTTTGCAATGCCACATCACCTGCTTAGCCACTAATTGATCTAGAAGTTTAGGTATGGCTGATTGCAAGGTAATACCTCTGTAATTAGAAACGTTCTCCCTTGTGCCATCTTTATGTAAGGGATTAATGAATGACTGTTTCCATAAATCAGGGAAAGTACCACAACTCAACTATTGAGAATATAGAAAATAAATGGGACGGGAAAGGGTATAAACACATCTTCTCAACAAATATGGTGGCAATCCATCGGGTTCAGCCGCAATAGAATCAGGCAAACCATTCAAACAATCAAAAACCTCAGATGTGCTAACAGATAAAGAGTTCAAAGTAACAGTATTTTCAAAATTGCTTAACCTAGGTATGGGAGAGTTATCATTGCTATATACTAGCTTGCAAACAATCAACTACATTGTTACTATTTTCTTGTCCATAGAACATATTTCTTGGAAAACCACCAACTTTGTTGCAATCACTAACAAAAATCCAAAACGCTTTTGAGTTATGTGCTATATTCACTTCAGCTATTTTAACAAATTCATCATAAAGAACTGTACTTAAATTAGCGCACTGAGCTCTGAGAGTTCTGAATTTTTCATAATTAAGTAGAATTCAATTTATATGTGTCCTTTCTTTTTATTCCTAATTAGATGTATAAGTTCACTATTAAACCATTTATGAAAAGTAGACGTTTTCCTACGTTTCAATGGGACAAATAATTCCAAGCCCATGTTCATTACTTCATAAAAGCGTTTCAATGATACATTTATGTCCGAATCCTTAAGAATAGTATTCCAATCAATTGAAGCTAAGTATTGATTCAGTGAGTTATAATTGGCAGATTTAAAATCATAATAAATTTTATCAGATTGTTCAGGATCATCTGTGCATTTGACAGTAAATGAATAAGGAACATGATGAATACATCTGAGAGAAGATTATCAATTGACTTATTAAAATATTAAGTGCACCAATGTTTGACATAATTAAATCAAGAAAGATACCTCTAGAGTTAGGAATACAATTCTTTTGACTTAAATTATTAAAAGCTAAACAGTCGCGCATGCAGCTCTCACTATTTAAGAAGTTATTATCATAAGCAACATCTAAAAGCTGACTGCGTAAGTTATAGTCACCACAAAAGATGTAATTTAAATTGGGATATTCTAAACAAAATTGGTCAATTGACATTGCGTGATTTTCATAAAGAGAAATATGAGAGTTGGGTGGAATGTAAACGGCACCAATTATAAACTTATTATTAATTCTAGCAAGCACATGTTCAACATTATTATAAACCGGCTCAGCAATAATAATAACCCCTCCCTTCGATTTACTACTATCTAAATAAGATCTATCACACAAAAAATATTAAAATTAATTTATTATTAATTAATTAATAATTAGGTTTGGTGGGTGTCCTCTATCCAACCCTCCAATCACTAAAACATCATCAAAATGGTGATTTGGCCATCATAGTACTTTACCTATATTTTTCTGGAAAACCATGAGATTTTCGCAAAATGAAAAATAGTTTAAATTTTACAACATAAATAAATGGTAATGTGGCCATCATAATACTATCCCTGCACTACTCAATTTATGTATATTAAAAAATCGGCAAAATTTAAAAACAAAGCTGTTATTTTATTTTTTAATTAAAATAATTCAAAGTGTTTTAAAATAATATCAATTTTTAGTGGAGATTCTTAAAGATGTACTGATCACTATTTTTTTATTACTTTAATATTTCAATGCCACTTATCTCAGAAATATATACAAATAAAACTAGTTTCTTCAATATTTCAAAGCCACGTGTTTCGAAAATATCCTGTTAATTCCATCCAAACTCATCAGGTTCTTTTCAGAAAATTCACTCTTCAAAGCAATTTTTATAAAAAAACATACAAATAAATTTTAGAGGAAATTCTTGGAAAATCAGGTGATCACTAGTTTCTTCAACATTTCAAAACCACACATTTCAAAAGTATATCCTGCAGATTTCATCAAAATTTGTCAAGTGGTTTTTAAATAATTAAAAGTAAAACACTTCAAAGTGATTTTTATCAAAAATATCAATATAATTTAAGTGGAAATTCTTGAAAAACTAGTGATGATTAATTTTTGCTTTCTTAAATATTCTAAAGCCACCTATTTCAGAAATATATTCTGCAAATTCCATTGAAATTCATAAGGTGGTTTTCAAAAAAAAATTAAAACGAAAAGATATATAAGTGATTTTTATAAGAAAATAAACAACACACGGGCTGAATGACCAATGGTCGATAGCCATGAAGCAGAAGACCAATTATGTTAGAATTTATTTTATTTTATACATTAAACGTATTATATTTTATTTTCATTCTGTGAATAAAGATGTTTAGTAGTAGTAAACAACACATTTCAGTATAAATTCTTATTTATTTTTTGGTTTTCTATATATTTCAAAGCCATTTTACGAATATATCTTGAAATTCGATTAAAATTCATGGAATAATTTTCAAAAATTCAGAATTACTTTAAAGTGACTTTTATTTAAAAAAAACAACAAATTTTAGTGAACATTTTAGAAGTACTAAGACCCATAAATTTTTCGTTGCTTAAATATTTCAGGAATGTATCCTGTCAATTTTATCACAATTTATCGTAAGATTTTATAAGAAAACATTTCAAAGTGATATCGATAAAAAACATACAATTTTAATACATATTTTTGAAAAAACAATTGATCATTAATTTTTGTATTCTTCAATATTTCAAAACCGCAAATCTCAGGATTATATCCAGCAAGTACCACCGTAATTATGTGGGTGTTTTTTAAAAATTCAAAGAAGAATACTTCAAAGTGATATTTACAAAAAAAGAACAACCAATGTAGTAGAAATTCTTGAAAAACTACTAATCATTAATTTTTAGTTTTTTTTTAAATATTTCCAAGTCACACTTTCCAGAAATATATCCTGCAACTTCCATCAAAACTCATAGAGTGATTTTCAAAAAATACAAAGAAAAACAATTCAAAATGTTTAAAAAATATACAAATAATTTTAGTTAGAATTCTAAAACAACTAGTAGACATTTTTGGTTTCTTCAATACTTCAAAGCCACGCATTTCAGAAATATATCCTGCTAATTCCATCCAAACTCATCTTGTAGTTATCAATATATTCTAAGAACAACCCTTCAATGTGAATTTTATAAAAAAATAAAATAAATTTTAGAGAAAAGCTTTTGAATAATAGGTTGTTGAAAAAATTCACTTGGTTTGTTTCACTAAATTATTTATTTTATATTCGACTTGTTTCGGCACTGGGCCATTATCAAGAATGAAAAAAGCTTTTGGTTTCTTCAATATTTCAAAACCACACATTTTGGAAATATGCCTTGCAAATTCCATCAAAATTAAGCAAGTAGATTAAAAAAAAAACGAAGAAAAATAA
Source organism: Ontholestes murinus (assembly GCA_963969525.1). NCBI lineage: Eukaryota > Metazoa > Arthropoda > Insecta > Coleoptera > Staphylinidae > Ontholestes > Ontholestes murinus. The sequence goes on along the minus strand of OZ018390.1, from coordinate 17,770,909 downwards.
TTCAAAGTGATTTAAAAAATTTTAGTGGAAATTCTTAAAGAAGTAGTGTTCACTAATTTTTAAATTTTTCAATTTTTCAACGCCACATATTTCAAAAATATATTCTGCAAATTCCATCAAAATTCACCAAGAGGTTTTTAAAAATTAAAAAAAATTAAAGTAAAACACAACGTGATTTTTACATAAAAAATAAATTTGAAAGGAAATTCTTGAAAAACTAGTGATGATTAATCTTTATTTCAAAGACACATATTCCAAGAATTTATCCTACAAATTCCATCAAAATTATAGTCTGATTATTAAGAAATTTAAAGGAACACTTCAAAATATTGAATTTATTTTTCTCAATGTGGATTCATTATTTTTTCATAATGATGGTTGCGACCGTTACTATGTGGTAATTCATAATGAACACTGAATAAAACACTTACCATGTTTGTAACCACTAAATTTTTTTTTTTAATTTTAGTGGTTAAAAACATAGTTAGTGTTTTATTCAGTGTTCATTATTTTTTTTTCTAATGTGCATAGGGTAAAACCTGTTAATAAAATTATTATTATTAAACCAATTTGTAGAAATTCTAAAAAAAATATTATCAATGAATTTTAGAGGAAATTCATGAAAATCAAGTGATACCAATTCTATCAAAATTCATTGGGTGGTTTTTAAACAATTCAAAGGAGAATACTTTAAGGAGATTTGATAGATAAAAATAAAACCAAATTTAAAGGATATTCCAAAAACACTAGTCATCATTAATTCAATGTTTTTCAAATCCACAAATTTCATAGATATATTCTACAAATTCTATTAAAATTCATCGTGTGTATTTCAAAATATTCGAAGATAAAAATTTTAAACTGATTTTAAAACAATCGAAAAAAAACACTTCGAAGTGCTTTTTATATTAGTTTAGTTTAGTTATTTGCTTCACAAGTCTTACTAAAAATATGTTACGAAATAAAATGCACTCACAATAACTTTAAAATTTAAATCGCAAGATTTGAAGGCATAGTTCACATTGCAGTGTTCTTCCACTCAACCCGTTATTCCCTGTAGCTGACGATGAATATCAGGCAATTCTTGCCATTCAGGCTATATTTTTGCCATTGCAAGCACCTATTTTTGTTTCAGTTTTAAGGAACTATTTATTTATTTTATTATTATATATTAAAAAAGAAACAATAAATTCTTGGAAAACTAATAGCAATTTATTTTTGGATTCTTCAATATTTCAAAATCACTAATCTAAAAAATATATCCTGCAACTGCATTCAAAATTTAGCGATTGAAAAACACTTCAAGTTGTTTTTATAAAAAAAAAACAATAAAAAAAATTGTAGAAAATAGAAACTAGCAGTTATTAATTTATGGTTTCTTTAATATGTCAAAGCTGCACATTTGAGGAATACATCCTGCAAATTTTAAATTTAAATTGGTCCACTGGTTTTCAAAAAGCAAACTTTTTAAGTCTAAATTCTCTTGAACTGATGATTAATTTTTGGTTTCTTCAATATTTTAAAGAAACTTCAGGAATATATCCTGCCAATTCCAACAAAATCATTCTGGTGGTTTCAAAAACTTTAAAGAAAAGCACTTTAAAATCATTGCTATAAAACATATGAACAAATTTTAGTGATAATTCTTGAAAAATATTTTATTGTTTATTTGTTGTATATTTCAAAACCACACATTACATGAATATATCCTGCAAATTCCTTCGTAATTTTTAGGGTGGTTTAAAAAAAAAAGATAAAAAAGCTCATTTTTATTAAAAAAGCAAAGACAGTTTAATAGAAATTCTTAAAAACTAGAGATGGCAAATTTTTCAAAGCGACACATTTCAGGAATATATCCTGCTAATTCCATCTAAATTTATCGAGTGGTTTTAAATAATTCAAATAAAAACAATACAGAGCACTTTTTATATAAAGAACAACAAATTTTAGTGGAAATTCTTGAAAAACTAGTGATCATTCGTTGTTGATTTATTCTGTGTCTCAAAGCCAGAAATTTCAGGAATATATCCTGCAAATTTCATCAAAATTTATATTAAGGTTTTCAAAAATTTCAAAGGCAAACACTTCAAAGTGATTTCTATAAAAGTAAAGAAAAAAATAAAACCAGTGATAATAAATTAATGGCTTATTCAATATTTAAAATCCCCACAATTCTGAAATATATCTCGTAAATTTTATCAAAATTTAAAGGGTGGTTTTTAAGTATTTAAGGTAAAGACTTCAAAGTGTATTTTATTTAAATGGTGATGTGGACATCATGGAACTTTTCCTATATTTTTCACGAAAACCATGACCTTTGCGCAAAAATGCTATTCTTAATAATTTGCTCAATTTTCAATTCTTTACAATTATTTGTTATATAAATTTCATGTAACTCCTATAGTTTATTAAGAATAGGCAAACAATTTTAAAAAATATTTTTTAATTTTTTTCTTTTTAATTATTTTATTATTTTTATTATTTATTTTACAAAAAATATATTTTTATAAAACTGTTCAATTTCTCATTCTCTTTAACTTTTGTTTGAAGAGTTATTTAGTATTTTTCATATATTCTATATAGGGAAAGTAAAAATTATTTGAAATATTTGTTTGAATAAATCTATTAAATTTTGTAATAAAGTTATGTTTATTTACGTTTTACAATTTTTAATTAAAATTGTCGCTTGTGTTTTACTAATTGGAAGGTGTAATAAGTATAACATCATTTGTGTTTTTTTTTTAATATTTAGACACACACAGGAAGGAACCTCAAAATGGTTAACTATTAATAGGACAATCAAAACAAGAATTTATTGTAGCCACCAAATTTGGCCAACTTTAAAATGCTAATAAATATTTATTTATCCTTATTATACATTCCAGACAATATGCCTCACATTTCACATTAGCATACTTAAAGTGCAACCTTGTAAGACTTATAATTATGATAGTATTTTACCATAGTCAATTAATACAGTTCTGATTTATTATTTTTATGGAAAAAGTAAATAGGCTGGAAATGAAAATTAACTGATTTTAATAATACCTCACATTATTTTTTTAAACTTCTTAAATAAAAATATAATCCACATATATTAAACGCTGTATGTAATATTATTCGCAGGAATTGCAAGAATTATTAGACCTTGTAAAATATAATTACCCACATTTTGCATTTACATAAACATTGTTTTTATTATGAATTGCTTAATCAGAATTATATCTTATATTTATTTCGCGTTATTATAAAATGCACCATCTTTAGTAGTAACGCCATAAAACTACAATAAAAACAATTGTTTGAATCGCCGTTTATGGCACATATCAATGCCACGCCAATGATTAATACGCGTCTAGTTTAATAGTATTGTGGAATTCATTAAGAATCAATGGTTTTCCAGTGCTAAACCGGTTTGTTATAAAATACTAATTCTTGTGAAATTGTAAATATTAAACAGTTTTCATATAGGTCGCCGGGATTTCACAATATTCATCCTTAGAATCTTAATGTCATAAAAAATTGTATTATTCTTCACAATATTTCTTATAAAGTTTATACGAAATTGTTAAATAAAATACCTTATTATTTGTATTTTAAATGGTTTTCCTCTAACATAGGCAAAATGTTATCCCTAAAAATTGTTTAAATCGTATTTAGGAACCCCAAAATGTAAACTTTCTTCGAAAGAATTTTAACGAAGTATGAGAAAGTGAAAATACTAAGGTCTTGAAGTTCTAAAATAATATTCAAATCTAAAAAATTCTAATATAAATTATTAATAAATCTAAAAACACACATTTTATGAGTGACAAGTCTACCATAAATACTGTACAATTTTTTTTCGTGAATGATATTCTCATTTACGTCGTTTTTTTTAAATTCTTTACTTAGTCTTCAATTACTTTCTCCGTCTTTTCCTAGAGAACTCTAAATGGTATACAAAAATGTTACTTTTAAAACTATTTGCTTTATTATTGCCATCATTCAATTGTGCTGCAGTTAGTGAGCATTGGCTAACCGCTAGTGAAGCGGAATGCTCAAGGATCGGGAACCTTCCTTCACAGGTTTAATAGTAAACATGGAGGAACAGCTTGCCGTAACTATAATGAAATCTCCCAAGTGTTATCAATTGAAACAAACTGTGAATTATATTGTATATTTTTAGCGCAACTTAATACTTACATTATTTGTGTTTAAAGATCTCCTCCTGTTGATATCGAGGGTTTTATTCATGTTCTTTGTACATTTTTAGAACGTCTGCATTACAGAAAATTTAATGTTATAATAGGTGGGGATTTTAGTTTCCAGTTCAACACTAGAAGCTACAAGAAAACTGTTTTATTGAATTCCCTCTTATGTTTTAACCTGCATAAACTGTTGAGTTTAAATACATGCAAAAGCAATTGCACTGACAATGTGTTTACTAATATAGGCCTACATGACATATGTGTCGACACATTCTTTTCAGACCATTTTGGTATTTCTATGTTAGTGAGTATGAAAAACGTATCTTCATCACACTTTACTAAAATTTGTAAATCAGCATGGGATCTCATAAATTGTAATAGAAATAAACATGTTATTAAAGGGAAATCTCTTCTGAGGATTTTAATATTTTTTTTGTAACATATCAGATACCCTCATTAATAGTTCATCCGAGCTACCAACTTCTGATTTTAATATATATATATGTAGGTAATAACTTAAGCTTTTCTTTTCAAGAAGTTAGCCCTGTTCTTGACAGATACGCGATTCTAAACATAGAAAATAGCAAATGTACATCTATGGTTTCAGGATTCAATAGATTACATGTATAATTGATATCATTGTTATACAACTCACTAAGATGATAAATGAAATATTTAGTAGCAACACCTTTCCAATAATATTAAAAGTCTCCAAGGTGATTAAAAATTATAAAAATGGGGATCCAACGGATATCAACAAATACAGACCAATTTCTCTCTTAACAATCATATCAAAGATTATGAACATGCTGTTGAAGGAACAAGTTCTGAAATTCTTTGAAGACAATAATCTTTTGAGTGCTTCAGAATTTGGTTTTCGTTAGAATATGTCTATGACGGACGCAGTGCTTGCTCTCGGCAATAAGATTCTTGAACAATTTGAAAGAAATAGTATATCACTTGTTTTCTTCCCTGATCTAAGTCATGCGTTTGATTGTGTATCCCACGAACTTCTAATTACTAAGCTAAGACGAGACAATTTTGATGACAATAGTCAGCCGACAACTACTATCGATAATATAAACAGTTTCCTAAAGGATCTATTTGTCATTGGAGGTAAATGTGAGAAATTAAATTCTAAAAGTCCTGAGGAATATAGTTCTTTTAAAGTTACTGTCCCGCAGTCATACGATGAATGAATGAAAAATCCAAACACTTGGCCAACTAATGTGAAAGTTAATCGATTTTTCTTCCAGCAGAATTGATAAGAGAAAGTACACCTGAATAAGTTAAATTTAGTATATTGTTATTAAACATTCAATTAATTCGTTAGAAAATACTGGAATTGGAAGCGCTTAACTATGATTATGAGTTTAGTGTATTATGTGTCACATTGGTTGCAAACAAATGAAATTGAGCCACTGTGTGTAGAAACCTATAAAGTAGGTGCTAAAACTCGCACACGATATATTCATGGTGGTGTTGCACATTTAATTAGATCACATATTAATTTTTCTACTATAAATGTAAGTCATCTATCAATTGAAAAATACTGCGAAATATTTGCTGTTCTTCGGGTAATTTTAATATTTTTTTCGATGTTTTATCCCAACTTGATAGTATTAATTACAAGATTTTTATATGTGGTGATTTTAATGTACATTTTAATAGTAACAATGATCAGGTAATGAACTTGATCAATTTTTTTAATGGTTTTAATGTATTTTATACTGTCGACTTTCCATCAAGGTATTTTAATTATTTAGACAATATCTTTACAAACACATAGAGAGAAAATATGTACAGTGCCGATTGAGACTAACTTTTCAAATCACTTGGGTTTACATTTAACACTAAATGATTGTAAAATAATTCATCACCACAAACTAGAATTTTATGGCCTATTAAACAAACAGGTAAATTCACATTTTATCACTTACTAGATAGGGAAAAGTGGAATCACCTAAAAAACTGTGATATAAATGAGATGTGCTCTGCTTTCATTGATACAATTTGTTATAATTATAATATGGCATTTCCTGAAAAATACTATAACTCATCAAATAGAAAACGTATACACTGGTTCTCATACGATCTCAAAAATGAGAAACACTTTAAATTTAATTCACAAGTCAAATAAAATGTCCAGAAATACAGAACATATTGTATTGGAAAAGGAAATAAGAACTCAATATAAAAAAAACACTAAAAGAAGCAAAAACTGCATCTAATAACAAATACATAAAATCTTCCCAATATTCAAACAAAGCCTTAATATTCCATGAATGAAAGCAAGGGTAAAAACACACAGCACATATTTTATAAGAGTCTCTAAAACCATTACTAACAATTTGCCATATAGTGATCTAGATCCCATTCTTATCACAATTCAATCTGTGTTTCGCAACAGAACCTTCAGTTTTAATACTGTTTCACCTGTGGTTGTTAGGGATGCTGTCAAGCATCTTAGAAATAATAAAAGCACTGACTACTATGGTCAATCTACTAATATCATTAAAAAAATTGATGTAATTATTGAACAACTTACAATACTCATTAATGAAATAATATTAACTGAAATCTTTCCCGACGTGCTCAAAATAGCCAAGGTGGTGCCAATTTATAAAGGTGGAGATATGAATGAGCTTAATAATTATAGGCCGATATCCCTTCTACCCATAATTTCAAAATTTATTGAAATCATACTTCATTCCCAAACAATAAATTTCTTAGAGGATAATAATTTACTAACTGATCAACAACATGTTTTCATGAAAGGTGAATCAACGTCAACTGCTGCACTTGAATTAATTAAAAATATAATTGATACTATTGAGAGGGGTTCGAATGTGTCTCACATTGTATTTTATTAAAAAAAAATTATATGTATCTTTCGAAAAGGAAGCAGTATGGATATGCTAATGTACATACGTCAACGATATCATATATATCCGAAGACGTACCACAGGGATCAGTTCTCGGACCTTTGCTTTTTCTGTTGTATATGATTTCCCTGAATATATTAAGAGTGGTTTTTCAATTTATTATGCTGATGATACAAGTCTCGTGAATACACACAAAGAAGTAAGCAAATGTCATTTTTACAAGAGGAAGCATTAGCCCTGGCTAAGGCATAGTTCTATTGCAGTAAACTCAGTCTTAATGATAGCAAAATAATTCAAATGATGTTTGCGCTTACACATCAACCAATTCCGTTGAACGAAGTTCGATCGACAAAATTTCTTGGTATACACCTTGATAATACCCTATTATGGGATGTGCAAAATGAACTACTTTTAAAGAAAGAAGACCAAAATGGCGTGTTTTCCTTAAAGAAAAGGCCACACAATTATAGAGCACCTGCTTCCTAGGTATACACATTGATTCTGCTTTACGATGGGATAATAATATAATTTTTACATTTTTAAAACATTAAACAAAAACACTTACTTTGTTGACATCACACTTTATATCAACAAAGAAAGCGTTTTTGTTTTATTTCAACCAAAACATTAATCAATTTGTAAAACAATTTATAGCCTATTCTATTTTCCTACGATATTAAAACGCAATTTCTAGTGATTTTCAATTTATTTGGCTGAAGAGCTACAATCTTAAGTTATTTTCTACTATATTCATTTTACAATGTTTTTAGTTTTATAAATATTAAGTAATTCAGTAAATCAATTTTCAACTATTTTACAATACTAATTAAAATGATTACTTTTCTAATTATTATAAGTTTTGGGTAGCAAGCTATTATTCAGTTCTTTTTCAACTGCATTTTTCACAATATTTGCACCAACCGAGCGTACTCTTGACCTTCCACAATAAAGTATATATTGGCCTGTCGCAAAACTGTCCTACGTTAATTTACAGATTATTAAGGTAGGTAACGCTAGGTTAATATACTGTGCATAGAGGTAGGCTAAGAGTTGTGTAAGCAATACAAGTTTTCCTTGAGAATTATAAAAGCGTTTTTATTTTAGCATTGAAAAACTGAAAATGAATTTTCAACAAAGAAGAGCCTTATCACTTTATATGAAGCCTAAGTTCGATTATATCCAGTTGCCCGTGGTTACATGTACAACTTTATGTTATCTATCAATAAAGCATTTGAGGTTACTTATATTCCGAGAAAATACGACAATTCTGGACACATAATATTTCAGAGTTAGTTCAATATATCAGCCGTTTGGTTTGAAATTGGCCTACAACCATTTATACTTAAATTGATATATTAATTATTGATAATGTCTAAAGGCAATTAAGGCAATTCTAATTAATTAGTATTTAACAAGTTTACTTCAGTCTTTGGACAATTGCATTAGTTGAATAATCAATACCTTTAATGAATGAAGTCAAACAAAATGTTCGCAATGTCCATATGTACTTACAATTAAATTTAAAGTTTAGTATTAAATTTTAGAAACTATATCACCCATGAGGAAAAACAAAAACGATAAGACTGTTTAGTTCAGATAGTGAAGAAGAATTACTAACTTTTTCTTCTTTTATTTCAAAGGAAATCGAAGAAGAAAGTCTATTATAGAACAATACTCGTCTTTAGAGGATGAAGATACAGATAATAATGGAGAAAAAAATGATGAAACATACATCCAAATAGTGCTAAAGATTAAACGAAAAACAGGAAAAATATTTTCTACTCAAACCGAAAATATTGTATCTTCGAAAGTTTTCCAAAACAAAGATTCCGTTGCCGAAAAGCTTGCATAAAAAATACCAAGTAAAAAAGAAGGAGAGAATATTTTTGAGAAGTGTTGGTATTTGAGGGATATTGCTTTACGAAGCTATCGAGCGCAAAACTGTGGAACGAAGACGCCAAAAAAAATGGAAAAGGTTATCCAAGAAATTGGAGTTTTAGATATTTATTAAATTCTAAAAACGGAAAAGTTCCCATCTGTAAAAATTATTTTTGGATACCTTTAAAGCAAGTGAAGAACGCTTAAAACGTGTATTAAACTCTGCAAATGTAGGAAATTATTTACGCGGGCGTACGGTTAGATCAACAAGAAACATTTTTGAGGAAAGAAAAAACACGTTCAAGATCTTATTAAAAGTTTCCCAAATTTAATTCCCATTATACCAGATCTAATAATCCTAATAGAAGATATCTAGGTCCTGATATAACTTTTAGGAAAATATTTAATTTATACGAGCTTCGTGGCAAGGAAAATAAAGTAAAATCCGTTAATGAGTGGACTTACAGTAAATATATATATATACATCAAAAATGCAACTTATTAAACATCAAAATTAAAGCATCGAATGATGAAGAAAATAATAAACTTACAGAAGTACACGTCCATTTAAGACTAGAAGGAACAGCTAGGACAACATCAGGAACAAGTATCACGCAATTCATATTATTATTTCGCTTTTTCGTTCGACTTACTAAAAGCATTACCTTATCTAAAGTTGACTACTTCAGTAGCGTATTGTAAACGAAATATGTACGTTTTATATTGGGGTATTCACAATTTTCATAACGATAATGTTCACATGTACGTTTGGGATGAAACTATTGCATCAAGAGGTGCTCAAGAAATAGCTTCATGCATCCTAAATCATGTTCAAAATTTTGATAAACACATTATAGCTTACATTGATATGTATGTAGGGCACAATAGAAACATTAAAGTAGGTTTAATATTATTTTCTGGCAACAACAAAAGATAATTCTCACAAATGTTAAATCTACTAGTAAATGTAAATTATAATTGCTCTGTTAATATTGTTATTATTCATAACATCATCTCATCATTAATTAAAAAAGATAATTACATGTTTTTCTCATATTATAATTGACAGCGAACAAATTACTACAATAAACAATTTAATTAAATATTTTTTTAATACAAATTTCCATTCCACTTTTTATTCGTTATTAATTGAACTTTATGTTGTAACATTCATTAATTTCCATGAATGTGTTTCATAGTTAAAATAACTCGGGTATTTGTACATACTTCTTAATTGAGCTCTTCCTCATTACACACAATAGTCACCAGTTTACAACTCTGTCTAATTGTACATTTAAAGATAAAATATATCTAACGTAATTTTAGATATTTAACGTATAATAATAATAATATGGTCTATATTCTTTTGACAAATTAATACATTAACACCTCATTCATTATTCATCATTCCAATGTAAATATGTACAAAATTTGTCAATAAACATATGTTACTAATAATAACAATAATAATAAATGTCTTTATTTGCTCACAAAATTGGGCGATTAATAATTAAATTTAACTAAATGTGGTTATATACATATATCTATTGACAAGTTTTGTACATATTTACATTAAAATAATAAAAATGAATGAGGTGTTAATGTATTAATTTGTCAAAAGGCTATCAACCAGAAATCTTTCTGCCTTAAATATGATTGTTTAGTATTACTTTTATAAATGAAGAAAATTCAGTTTCTTGTAAATTTCAAATCACTATCTATTTATAGGGCTATTACTTTTCCTTGGATCAATTCAATGTAATACAATATTCCACAAGTAAACGATAATTACTAATTACAAGCGAAATCACCAATTATATTGAAGGTTTTTGCAATATTTATTGCACGATTTCTACTTAATATACTTTATCTCTATAATTCCTGCGGTTGGTAATATTTATACACAGATTGATAAGATTCATTTTTACCAAACATAATTTAAATTATAGTTTATCTATAGGAATCGCATGCTGTAAATATATAGTAACAACTATTTTGCATTATTTAAATATATTTAATTACTTATAATAGCAAGAACGAGGAAAATTGTATTTTTTCTACTAGCTATTGTAAATAAGGTGAGTTTCAACTATAAAAATATGGTTATGTAAACGTATTTATGTTTTATTTTTTTATACTTCATTTGCATATTATTAAGAAAACATCGCATTGTAATAATATTTACACGAGACGAATACACAGCATAATAGAATAGTCATACGTAAAAATAGTTTTTCAAGAAATAAATTCACTTAGAATTTTTGAGACTGTAGTTTATATACTCACAAATGTATTATATTCTGTGAATTATAATTAGGTGTAAAAAATTGAACTACTTTTTGCCGAATTGACTTAATGCACTTTAATAGAAAAATGTGCTTTGCAAAACATACAGGATGTTAAAGAAAAGTCAGTTAAAAAAATCTAATCAATTTGATAATATCTAAAAATGAATAACAATAATTGAAATTCCAATTTATCTCCTCAGTATAATGAAAGCAATTATTTCACTTGTTGAATATTGTACTTTTGCAAAGTTCTATCAGCAGCCAAAAAAATTCTCAACTATTTCCTCGTGTGGATGACCATATACATATAAAAAGTAAGCAGAATCGCATACCACAAACCAACAATACAGAAAAAGAAGCTGGAAAATCTAAGAGCCTAAAAAAGTGCAAATCTGTCACACTCAACCCTAAAAGACTTCTATCCTAGAATTATTTTAATGAAAAAGAAATGTCTCTCATAATATCAGACCTAAATTCCCACCACATATGAATGTTACATCTTTTAAAGAACATTTAATTGTTGGATCAAAAATTGCTCTTAAGGATTGCCAAAAATCGCTTTTTGAAAAAACAAAAATCTCCAAAATTATAAAGAAATGCCTTTCGTGTCTACCTTAGATGATAAAACAATTAAAAATATAAAGAGAAAAGTTAAAAACAACAACCTAATTATCGTAAAAGCAGATATGATAGATTATGGACAAAATGTTAATCGATTTCTCTCATTGTAATTAAAGTATTATCACTTTCTTCACAAAAAAATTGTGAAGAAAGTGATAATACTTTAATTACAATTAATCTTCACGTAACTTAAAAAAAATATATTTCTACAATTTCTCTCATCATCAGGCATAACTAGAATCTAAAAAAATCCCACATCTAACTTTATAAACAATATTTCTTTAATCAGTAAAACAAACGAAGTGTTTGTCAATATTTGTCTGGATAGCATTTGTTTTTATATTTATTACGAACCGCAGAAAAAAATATGACAATTTGTAAAATTACGTTTACGCTTAGATAAAATATTAAAAATCATGAATAGTTTGAAATGAAATTATAATACATTTTTAATTTTAGACCTTTATTGAGAATATTAAATAAGTTTTAAGTCGATAGCTTTTGTTTTTATACTTATTTGACGTTTCTGAAAATAAATTTAATTATTTTTAAAACAGTTTTCGTTTGATTTAATATATTTAAGTATCTCGAAGTGGTATACATATTATTGTAAATTAATCATAATTTTAAATAAATTTGACATATATTTTCATCGATAGCATTTGTTTTTATATATATTTCGAAGCACTGGAAAATTACAAAACAATTTGTAAAATTACGTAATGTTTACATGGAAATACTTAAAAATCTAGAGTACTTCAAAACGAATTTATAACACCGTTATAAATTTAGATATGTAATAAGTGCATTTAAAAGGTTTCAAATAAATAGCTTTTGTTTTTAGATTTAATTCGAGCTTATAAAAAGAATGAAATTATTTTCAAAATTGTTCAAGTTTGGTTTTAAATTATTTAATATCTTTAGGTTGTATAATTATATTCATACGTTAGTCATAATTTTACATATATTTCTGAAAAAATTGTTCATTTTTTTACTGATAGCATTTGTTTTTATGTTAATTTTGAACCATTGAGAAATATATTACAATTTTTTAAACTTCGTTGAGTTTTCCGTGAAAATATTTGCAAATCATGGAGAATTATAATCGAATTCATAATTTTAGATATATGTTAAGTAAAATAATTAAGTTTTAAGGCGATAGCTTTTGTTTTTATATTTATTTTGAGAATATGAAAATAATTTCTCTATTTTTAAAGTTGCTCCGGTTTGATTTAAATTATCTGAATACTTCGTAGATATATTAATATTATTATAAATTAGTCATAATTTTACATATTTTTAAAGTAATTTTGATAAATTTTTGAACATAAAATGTCTTTTTTTCTACATTTTTCGAACCACTGTAAATTTATAACAATTTTTTAAATTACGTTACGTTGACGAAATATCTGAAAAACTAAAGATTTTGAAAGAAAATTTGTCATACAGTAAAATTTTTAGATATATAATACGTATATTTAAAAAGTTTTAAGTCGATAGCAATTGTTTTTATATTTATTTTGAGCCTCTGAAAAATTGAAACTATTCTTAAAATTGCTTAAGCTTGATTTAAAATATCTAAAAATCTTGAAGATTTATAAATCGATGTATTGGTAATATTGTATTGTAAAATAAAAATTAATTCATGGAAAATTTGAACCACATGTACGTATAAATTACATTAACTATGTATATTTAATTTGTGTTTAAAAACAGAAATCGATCCGTTGAAAATATCAAGTCCATCAAGCAAGCGAGTGAATTGTGATGACTAGACTCTCCACTTAGAGAACGGAAAATATTATATTTGAGCTCGTCACCCTATGTGGTACATGAAATATAATTTGAACCAATAGATTGGGAGAATCCATTGTCCCAGTACACCTAAGTCAGTTATTATCCTATGCTGTTCGTGTTTCATGATACCCAAAATCTTCATAAAAACTTCATATTCGCCAGAAAACATGTTGAAGGCCACTTCTAAATTCCATACACCGTAAGGATTTCTTTTGTGCCAGTTCTAAGCGATTGATGTTGACTATCGTTAAAGAAGTCCATACAGCTGAGGCATATTCCAACTGACTTCTTACCAGTGAACATTATAATGTTTTTACACATTGGACACTTAAATTTTTGCTGATTTGCCAAATATACCTCAAAATTTGTAATGCTTTCTGCTGATATTTATAATGTGAGAGTTAAATGAAAATTTTGAATCAAAGGTGACTCCTAAATCCTTTATGGTATCAAGTTTCACCCCAAGGTCTGATGAACCGATGGTTCAGTATAATTAATTTGATTTCTGCCACTAGATGTTGTCATAGAATAGCACTTGCTTGCGTTTAATAGTAGCTTGTTACTGATGCACCACTCCTTCAAATAAATAAGATCTTCTTGTAAGCTGTAAGAGTCACTAAAGCTACAAATTGATTTTAAATTTTCAAATCGTCTGCATGTAACAACATCTCACAGTTTTTGATGCTATGCTGTATGTCGTCAATAAATATAATGAACAAAATAGATGCACAATGTGACCCTTGTAGCACATCAGATGTTACCTTTATTGGGTTTGAAATACAGTTTTTAATACAAACACACTGTATACAATCTGTTAAGGAACAAAGTAACCAATATAAGTTACTACTATTAAGCCCATATGTTTTCAATTTGTTTAATAAAACAAACCAATCAATTTTATCAAATGCCTTTGAAAAATCAGTGTAGATTGTGTCAACTTGATTTTTTCCTTCCAAGGCATTTGATAAAAACTGCTTGTATTCCAACAGATTTGAGACAGTGGATCGACCTGGTAAATATCCATGTTGATTATTAGATATTATCTTTCGCAAAAACCATTGCAATTGATCAGCCACTAATCTTTCCAGCATCAGTTGTTTTTATAAAATAATTTACTTAAAGATTTGCATTTATCGCACACATATGAGAATTCATAATAATCTTCCCACAATCCACTCTTGTTTTTTTCAATAAAATCATGGACATTGTTGAGTCTGACAGTCATAAAAGCACAACAAATCATATGTAGACACGTGTTTCGATTTCTCGATTTCTTCAGCACAGCTTTATTACAGAGTTGATTTTAAATTCAAATAAAAACATTTACTAAATTAATAAAATGAAAAATATTTTATAACTTACTCTTCAGATGATTATAAACTTGAATGTTAGATTATTTAATTGCCTTTGCTACTTTATTTTAATTAAATCGTAGTTTCTTATTCATAATTTATCATACCATATTCACTAACAAAACAGTTTAAAGTACATTAAATCGTTTTTAGTTTATTTAGTAGAAATAAAAACGTGATAGCTGAGCTATTTGTAACACGCAAATTACTTTTGTATCATTTAATGTCTCTCTGTAAAAACTTAAGTTATTTTGTTTACACAATTGAATGCTATATTCGATCTAATTTGGTTTTTGTCGTGATATTTTTCTAAATATGAAAAATACCACGAAACCATTCAAACCAAGGTTAAAGAGAATGAAAAACTGAACAAGTTTGATTAAAACATATTTATCACATATTTTCATTTTTTGCCAATAGATAATAACCTATTGGAGTTACAAAAAACAAATAATTGTAGAGAATTCAAAATTCAACAAATTATTAAGAATAGTCTTTTTGCGTAAAACTTAAATGAACCCGAAGGTTTAACTACTATAAGGGACATCAAAAATACATAAAACAGACATTCCAATGCGTCCGATTGTGCCATACTGCCAAGCTCCATGCTATAAAATCTGCACATATATTAACAATACAAGCGTGTAGATCTGAATATTCGATAAAAAATACTCAAGAACCCAAAACCTGCAACTCGATAAGAAAATAATCATGGTTTCATTTGATGTAAAGAGCCTATTTACAACCATTCCAATAGCGGAATTAAAAGCCATAATTAATTAATCACTCCAAAAGAATATGCCCGAAGAAATGGAACTACAAAAACTAATAGACGTATGCTCAAAACTATTTTATATTTATTAACAAATTCTATGCCCAAAAAGATGGATTACTGATGGGTGCTCCAATCTCACCACTTTTTGCTGAATTATTTATGAAATCATTCGAAGAAAAACTGTTAAATAAGAAGAAGAATACATACATCGAATTCTGGCGCAGATATGTGGACGATGTTTTTTGCATATCGACAACTGGACACATTTCTTCTAGACCTCAATAACCAGAAGCAGCAAATTCAATTCACTATGGAAAAAGAAAACAATTTCTTGGATTTAACAATAGAGAAGAAAGACAATAAACTGCATTACTCCATATACAGAAAAGCAACCACCACCGACACCATAATTCCAAGCGACTCATTTCAATCAGTACAAATAAAACAGGCAACATTAATGTCTATATACACCGACAGTTCCCTAACAATACCCATGGCAACTGAGCACTACAAAAAAGAAAGCAACACCATATATGAAATATCCAAGAATAACGGTTACGAGTGTAAGATGATAACAAAATTAATTAAGAAGAAACGAAGAAAACTGAAAACGAAATAATTATACAACATTCCCGCCGAAAACGATCAGCATACGTTATGCAGTGATTGCCTTACTTGGAAACGTCAGCTCAAAAATTAAAAAAACAGTTGACCCCCCATAACAAAAACAATAGTTGTAGACAGGAACAATATATCAAGAATACTAGTAAATAACAAAATAAAAAGCGGTTTATATATAGATCCAACATCAGTTGTTGAACATTCAAGTAGAATATGGCCTAATATTGAACCAAATGAAATGAATGAATATTTTATAAATTAATCTTCAAATATTTTAAAAACATTACCAGCGACGGACAAAATAGACAGCACAATGTACCTACATCCAATTACACTAGATGATGTTAAAAGTATTGTTCAAAGCCTACAAACAAAAAAAATAGCGCAGGTATCGATGGTACTTCTTCAAACATACTTAAAAGATCATTAATTGTATCGCGGAACAATTATGCTTCTTAATTAATGAATAGTTTCAAAATGGTGTTTTCCCAAAGGCATTAAAATTAATAAAAGTATTACCACTATATAAAGTCGGAGATCCAGAAGATGTAAGTAATTATAGGCCAATAAGTCTCATATCTATATTTTCAAAAAATTATGAATATGCAAACATTAAACAAATAAATTCGTTCCTGGATAAACACAAAATTTTGTCAAATGCTAATTATAGATTCAGAAAAAACAAAAACTGTAATACAGCTATTTATTCATTTACACATATCATTTACTCATCAATGGAGGAAGGACAAGTGTCATGCGGTGTATTCCTAGACCTATCGAAGGCCTTTGCTGCATTTACCATAACCTATTACTATCAAAATTATACGATATTTACTTTAGAGGAGTTGTGCGTAAATGGTTAGAGTCATACTTAATTGATAGAAAACATATTTTAGAAATGACACGAACTACAGAGATCTTGCAGTCAGAGGTGTTAGATATTATTAGCGGGGTCCCACAGGATAGTATTTCATTGTTTAATATTTTTATAAATGATTTATTTAAACTCAACGATAACACGTATTTTAAACTTATAAATTACTCCGATGATACAAACATATGTATCAAAGGTAAAAATATAAAAGAATTATGCCATAATTCTGCAGTTGCATTAGAACTAGTATTTAATTGGTTTAAATGTAACAAATTGATTGTAAATTATGATAAAACGAAATATATTTTATTGAAGAAGTGTTTTACCAAAACACCACCAAATCTCATAATGGGTAATTTTGATCTGAAGGTATCACGCACAGCTCAATTTCTAGGTTTATTTATCGATGATAAATTAAAATGGTCGGAGCATACAAATAATATTTCTAAAAAAATTAAGCAAAACTAACTTTATGATCTCATTAAAAGATTACGTATCTTTTGAAATTCTAAAAATTGTGTATTATTCTAAATTTGAAAAAATTTAAGATACAGTATCATTCGCTGGGCTGGCTCTACTGAAATAAACATTTTTTTATTATTCAGAAGCGAATACTTAGAACAATGGTTGGCTTAAACCCAAACAGTTCCTGTAGAAATGAATTTAAACAAAATGGTTTATTAACTGTATTTGCTATATTTATTCTTGAAAGCCTGCTACTTATTTGGAAGCAAAGACAGTTGTTTCGCAATATTATGAATATCCATTCGCACAACACGAGACATTAAAATAATTATATATATCCTGTTCACAAATTTAGTTTTACAGAAAAAAGTCCACATTATATATGTATGAAATTATACAACACCTTACTCAAAAACTTAAAGGTAGCCACAGATATACATATATTTAAGAGAAAGATTGTTAAAACATTATTAGATCTAGAACCCTATTGTAAAGTATACGTTTTAATTTTAGTATGTATGTAATCTGTTTGAAGCTCATTCCTATTGTATATAAGTATAATTCAAATATGTATATTTTACAATATTTTATATTTCTATAGGAATAAAGATTATTATTATTATTATTATATAATCGGTATTTGACAAGGATATCGAAAAAATAAATAATTAATATCTCCAATGTTTTTTAAAACACACTTTGTAAATGGATACAAATTACATGGATAAGATGGACGAAGAAACTTATCAAAATATGCAAAGAATGTTTAATATTGCTAGTTTTACAAAATTGGGAAAACTTAGAAAAAATAATAAGAGAGGTGGTTTACTAGCATATTGCAGGAATAAACTGAGAATTAAAGAGATAAAGTTTAAATCAAAGTACTTTGAAGCCATGCATATAATTACTTGTTTATCTAACGCAGAACTGCATATATTATCAGTCTACAGACCTCTAAACTTACAACCACTGGAATTTATACGAGAACTGGAAGAATATGTATTAAAATATAACCACATTATAGTTATTGGTGATATTAATATCAATATATTAAATAATGACAACATAACGCAAAACTATGAAAATCTCATGTATAATAATGGTTTCATGAAAAGGGTCAATCTCGTAACACGGGAGGAGTTCAGAAATTAATCATTAGTAACTGCGTGTCTAGATCATAAATATTACAAAGGGCAACATAATAAACTTTCCTGTACTATAATTAAAACTAAAATATCAGACCACTATATGATCAGTTGCACTTTTAAATCAAATCACAAACAGAACAATCTGAAGAAACAAACCGTAATAAAGATAGATAATGAAATATTTCGTCTTGAGTTATCAACAAAGTTGCACAAAGATATCATTAACTCCTACAACTGCCCAGAAAATCTATTGTCATATGTACAAGATGTTTATGCAAAAACGAAATCTATAGCAACATATACCATCGTAAAACGCAGACATAAAGGTATACCTTGCAATCCATGGATTACAGAAGCCATCCTACTAGAAATGGAAAAACGCGATCACACCTTTCATGCTTAGAAACGCAGTTCAATAGAAGGGAGCGAAATCATCAACTGCGTGAGTTATATAGAAAACACCGAAATAAAATTATTGATTTAATAAAAAAAGAAAAACGAAAGTATTACCACAATATGTTCGAAATAAGTAAAAATAACATGAAGGCGACATGGAAATGTATTAACAATATAATAAAACAAGACGAGAATATGGACAAAAATGCAACTAAGCATTTTGATATTCCAGATATCGAAATTGCTAATAATTTCGCTCAAACATTTTCTGAAACTACTGCCAACATAATACACAAATGTGATAAAAATCTGCACACTAAGACAAAAATGAACAGTAATATATCCTCAATGTTTCAACCAAATGCCACTTTAGAAGTAATAGTCGAAATTATCAGAAATCTTAATTTAAAAATATATTTAATCAATATCAGTATGGTTACAGACGAAAAATAATAAGTACTACTTCATTATTAGAGCATATGTCTGATTTAATAAATGATTCGTTCATATTTATAGATTTTAGTAAGGCCTTTGACACCATAAGTCATACTGTGTTGCTTAAGATATTGGAACATCATGGTATAAGAGGGAATTGTCTCAAATGGTTCAGCAGCTATTTAGATTCAAGGAAAATCTCTGTAAAGTTAAGCAACACATTTAGCGATGAATGCAAAATTCAATATGGTTTACCGCAAGGCAGTATTCTTGGACCTCTTCTCTATCTGCTTTATGTCAATGATATTGGAGATTGCTTCGAACATTGGGATCACTATTTGTATGCCGATGATACTTGTGTGATATTAAGACACGTAGATGCAGAAACTGCAAGAGCGAGACTGGAAGAAGATTTTAATAGGCTACAAAAATAGTTCCATGATAAATAGTTAGTAATTAAGGAAGAGAAAACCAAATTAATGCACGTTACCTCGCCATCAAGACATCGACTAGAGGAAACGTCCATACAATTTTGCTGCAGTATCTGTCTGCATGACAATAAATCACAGGGGCTGGATCCAAATGCGAATGTAAAGATATCCGAGTAACAACATTACACAAGTATTTGGGAGTTATAATAGATGACAAGTTTTCGTGGTCTGAACACATCAACTATATGGGCAAGAAACTGAAGTATATAGCATACACATTTTATTATTTAAAGGATATGCTCCCTCAATACACATTGAAAATTATATACCACGCTCTTGGAAAGTCAATAATCGATTATGGTATCACAATATGGGTACAAGCAACTAATCACCTAACATTAAAAAACCGGAAGAAAACATTTCAATGCCATATTTGAATGCAGTCCAAAAATATTTAATTCTATTATAGCCATGAGGGTTTTGTGCTGGAAATCATAAGTCGGAAACGTGCAAAGCCCTAACAGAAGATATTAAAAATGCAAATTGTTTATCGAAAAATAAAAAATCTGGCGAAGTTTTAGACTTAAAAACATAATGGCACAAAACACCGTTTGCGCAAATACAATAAAGAAAACATAAGTAAATTTAAAGACAGACTTGCTGATTTCCTATTGAGGGAACTTTAATAGATAATTTGTTAATATACATTCTCAAACAAAAATGACACATATTCCATACTACGATCACATCCAAGAAAAACAAAATCTCTATTCCTAAAACCAGTTACCAAAAGCGAAGTTTTTAATACGATATGTTCATTAAAAAATAACAATTCTGCAGGGTTCGATGAGGTGCCTGCAAAAGTAATAAAATACGCAATATATGAAATTTTAGACCTTTTAACCATTCTTATAAATATATGTCTAGAATCAGAGATTTTCCCTAAAGCAAGCACTTGTAACACCCATCGTTAAAAAGGGAGATCCAGACATTTTAAATAATTATAGACCAATAAGTGTAATAACATGTTTCTCTAAAATCCTTGAAATTATAATTAATATTCACTTGTTTAGTTGTGGAAGTAAAACACTTAAATTTTCAAAACACTTTATTATTGCTTTTTTGAAAACGCAACAATTGTTTTGCCACACTGTGGCTTCTTCAGGCGAAGAAATGGTAACAATAAAAGTTTGTGACAGGTTTATATAGTAATTACAACAACATAAACGACGATTTTACAGAAATATTTATATTAAAGGAAGGTATGTTTACGTAACGTATAAAGTGCAAATCTCTTTTCATTAAATATTCAATTAGTCAAACTGCCGCGTATGTTTTTCTGATTGGAGGGTGGAATAGAGGCCACCCACCCACCCTACATATATATTTTTATTTCAGCTACAGTCTTTCGTTCTGTTTTCAAAAACAACAACAGGGATTGAGTTGATGATGTTCAGAAATTTAAAACAGAGTTTTAGTTTAAGTTTGGATACATATGTAGGGTGGGTGGGTGGCCACTATCCCACCCTCCAATTATAATAACATAAAAGACTATTTTACAGAAATAATAATATTAAAGGAAGGTATTTTTACGTAACGTATAAAGTGCAAATCTCGATACATTAAATATTCAATTAGTTATTAGCGTATGTTTTACTGATTGGAGGGTGGTATAGAGGCCACCCACCCACCCTACATATATATTTTTATTTCAGCTACAGTCTTTCGTTCTGTCAAAAACAGGGATTGAGTTGATGATGTTCACAAATTTAAAACAGAGTTTTAGTTTAAGTTTGGGTACATATGTAGGGTGAATGGCCACTATCCTATCATCGGCGAATAATACAACCTTGCATCCCTCTATATGCCCCGGAAAATTAATGATATATAAGAGTAATATGAGAGTACCCAGAGTTGATCCCTGTGGTACCCTTACTTGTTTCAATAAACTATGATCTTAAATTGTTGAAGGTGACTGCCTGCTATGATTATTTTTGAAATGCTTATTTATGCATGTTCTTACACTGCGGCCAACTATTCGCACAAAGGAGCAGAGCAAATCTAAAAATAATAATCAGGATGTTCAATTTAAGTGAGACATTGAAATATCTCGGAAACTACACATCGAATAAAAAAAATTATAATTTAAATGTGTTAGCCTCAGAGGAGGACATCTAATAATATGAAACTCGACCCACTACCCTCAACTACTTTATGATAAATTAACACTTAATAATGGCTACAACTAGCATGGCAATTTAAAAGTAATAAAAGCTTTTAAAAAAATCAAATACTTAAAAAATTAACATCATGATGAAGTCTTTCGGATTCATTTTTATACTTCTAAAAACTCATTGTAATATAGACGATATCTATTTAAATTATTATTTTTACTATGTTTTATTAATTACTTTTAATACTTCTGTTTTTGTTGTGGTAACAGAAATCATTACATTAATAAATTAAATTAAAGTTTTTAGAAATACATATTTTATATTTTTTGGTGTTAGCATTCAATAATAATAATTTCAATGAAAGTTATTTATTTTATAATATTTTCACTTTGAACTTTTCAAATATCATCCATCTCGACGGCCCTTATTACCCGAATTTACATGTAATAATTTGTATAGATACCAGTAATTATAAATATTTTTAGAGGGAGATAAAAAAGTGTTTTAATCAATCACAGCGATTTGATTGTATTTTTTTAATTTAAATAAATATAACTTTAAAATCAAACAATATTGTTTACCTCAAGATTATTCTCAACTATTAATGTAATAAATTTGTGGGCCTTTCAAAATGATTTATAAGTAAGCAAAAATAATAAAAAAACAGTTTAAAGGTATTTTTTTCCAATGAAAATGAAAGTACCACACAGTTTATTACTTATTTCACTTGTTTATTAAGCGTTAAATGTACATTTCGTTCACAAGGTGAACATTATCAATAAAAAACGAAATGCACATTTAACGCTTAATAAACATGTGAAATAAATAATAAACTGTGTTGGATGCTTGAAGCCTGTACGTTTGATAATGGCCTTGTAAGGTTGAAACTATTGTTGCGAAATAAATTCCGTGTGTGATATTAACAAAGTAAGTTTTATTTAATAGTTGATAAAGTTCATGAATAAACTGTGTCTTATTTTCATTTATAAAACACTTTACGTAAACTCAAACCAACAATAGTATTTTAATTAGGTGGAGAATAACACTTATTTTGTTCCATAATGTTTTTAGTTGAAAATAAAAACATTATGGAACAAAACAAGTGTTATTCTCCACCTAATAGTAATATTTGTTTCCATCAAGAGTGTAGCGCAACAAGTATTAACTTTAATAGTATTTTTTTTTTCTTTTTACCAATCATTATGAAGAAGTAACACACCAAATATTTATTTTTTGACACAATAATATTTTGACCAATTAACAAATTATAAAATTATTTATAAGAAAGTTATTTGATAAATATATTAGAAGCTATAACATTTTTTTACACTTATACCTTTTTCAGAGTAGTTAATTCTACACACGGTTTTAAATAAAAGTAAATAGTAATAACTATAATAACTATTGAAATATTTTAATATTTTTTATTAAAGTATTCATTATTAAAATATTAAAATTTATTTCACGTTTGGTAAATGGTTATATCAAATTAAATTAAAATCTCATTTTCTTTTGTTCTTGGGATAAGTATCAACACAATTTTAACTTACAGTACTTCGATTTTGTTGAATTTTTTTTAAATAAAATTTATTTGATTTGATAAGCCAGTAGTATTAAATGAATTAAACCATGAAAACAATATTAAAAACTATTATTGATTGATATGTATTATTACATAATCTCTCATCACAAAAAAAACTAATATAATGCAAAAATTATAATGTGTATTATTTTTATACATGTTGAACTTTTAAGTATAACAAAAAATAGAAAAAAATTAATAAAACACATTCCTTGTTTATTTAAAATAAACAATGAAAGTATTTTACTAATTTTATTCTACCACCATGTGAAAAATATAAAATATGATAATGACTATGCTTTAAAGCTTTTAATTTCCTTTATTTAGAGAGATAATAATATCTTTATTCGAACACTTAATACAATTTTGAGGAATATATACAAATGATTTGCAATAATGGTTAGTCTGTCCGTTTGGGCTATCAACCATCGGTTCCTTTATTTATTTTATTGGTTTTTAATATTTGTAATTTTCAAGAAAGAAGGCCAAAGATAAATAAATAAATAAAATAAATGATTTGCATATTGCTTAAAACTCAATCTCAAAATAAAAACTGACTGATGTTTTGCACAAATTTTGAAACTTGAGAAAGAACAACATCTTTATTTGGATAAACAAAAATATATTTAGAACAAATATATTTTATTGAATTGACGAAGCTTATACATGATGAAGCCACTGTGTGGCGAAACATATGTCGCAGTTTCGACATTAAAAATCAGTAAAATTACAAACCTAATGTTTCATTTACCTTATAAATACATTTTAATTTAAAATAACGGTTAGTTAGATTGGGCTATCAACCTTCGGTCATTCTGCCCAGTCGAAACTTGATTTTTACATGTTTTAGTCTTATTATTTTCATTCACCGTAAACTTATTTTTATTTTCATATTATTTTTAAAGTAAATTCATTCAAACAAATTATAAGCTTTTTGTCAGAAATAAATACTAACTAAACTAATGTTGCTATGGTAGTTGTTCTATTTGTAACACGCAAATTACTTTTGCATAATTCAATATTAGCCAAGAAAGTTATTGTTTTAATAAGTTTTGTTTTGTAGATTTATTTCAGTAAATTTACGAAATGTTTTGCATTAAATTAAAATAGTATTTTAATGTATATAATTTGGTAATAAAAATTGTTTAAAATTAGTAACGTTTTGTTAAATAAATAAAAAATGTTATTTCATAACATAACTTAATAAGTAGGCATTAAAGAAATGTAATATTATGAATTAGATTTCAAGTTTTAGCATTAAACAGTGATGTTTTATTTATAAAAATAAAATTCAAATCAAGTCATTTGTAATATTTCTTCACAATTAATTAAATTAAAATTTATTTCCATATAGGTGCAATTTTAAACCACTTAAAGAAATTTAAACTAAATAAATTTGAAATTTTAAAAACCTGTACACATTTCGAAAGTGCGCATTATTTTTATTTTCTATTGTAAAGTCAGATTTATATCAACTACAACTAAAAAAACTAAGTACTAAGTAATCTAGTCGAACTAACCTGGTGTTTGGATGTGACCCGACGTCGACGGCGAGGTGGCTCTTCTGATGGCGATGGTGATGGTGGTGGTGTTTGTAAGCCGGTGACATGACCCCTAGCCTAGCGCCAGAGCGTGTATATGACGGCGAAGCTGGAGTCCGTCTGTCCCATTGCTATCATTTCTGCGCACACCACAGTTCAGACTCACTCCTGCGAGCTGCGGCTCTCTGATGCTAATGCTCTGCTCTCTGCTTCGATGCCCGTGGTTCGTTCTTCTCCTCTGC
Organism: Ontholestes murinus; assembly: GCA_963969525.1. NCBI lineage: Eukaryota > Metazoa > Arthropoda > Insecta > Coleoptera > Staphylinidae > Ontholestes > Ontholestes murinus. The sequence continues at coordinate 17,745,214 of OZ018390.1, read as the reverse complement.
TATTCTGCGTACTTCCTCCTGCTTTCAACCAGTAGTGGCCGTTCGCCACTTCTTCCTCCGTAAATCACGTACCGCGCCTCCGTCGCACACGATTGCGTCGCTGTCATTCTCCTCGTCGTTGTCGTAAGTGCGTAAGCTGAAAAGGACGTCCAAGACTCGGCCCTGAAGTGGACTATATATTTCCTTAAATGCATATTCCTCTTCCTTACGCTGTCAGGCTGTACGTGACGACAACTTTTTACATTCTTATACGCACTCTAAAAGAAACATCAAACCGGAAAATATCATGATTGAAATTTTATGTCTAACGACTGCTTTTGAACGAATTATTTAAATTTTCTAAAACATATCTCGCTGTATATTATAATTTATATTATAATAATACCGAAATATTAAAATAATGTATTTGATTTAATAAATTAAACAAATATTTAATTGAATCAATATAATTATATATTATGGAAACAAAGAGAACTCTCTCCATAATATGAAAAATTTTATATAGTATTATTCCCGAATGAAAATGTATATATTATAATATATAAATATATAGTGTTTATAAAACATACCACAAAAAATTAATATTTTTTCATTTAGGGGCTTGTTGATGGGAATTCATTATAAGCTAGACGATTTCCTGACCGTAAGGTTTCTGATGGAAAGTTGCAAAGTATAGAAGTGAAAGGAAACGTACTGAACATGACAGAGAAAGATCCAATTGAAAATAGTTTGCATGTAAGTAATAGGGACCGTTTTGAAAATTTTTTAGGAAATATTTGTTGTACTCATATCACACACAACGTGTTCAAGTACTTCTTTCTGCTGATTTTTCTCTATGAATTACATTCTCTTAATAGCTTCGCACACATTGGTTCAATTTTCTCAATTACTGATGAAAATTTTTTTCAAGAAATGCAATATCTAGTTCCGTGGATGGATAGCCCTGAATCATGTATTGATGGTGTTTTCTGTAATAAAGTGCCTTCAAGAATTTCCGTTGAATTTTACCAACTTCTTGAATATGAATATAACATTCTAGTTTGCTACGTATAAAAGCTTAATAGAAGCAAATAAGAGGTCAACATACTATATCTTGTTTTAGCGAAATATCAAATATGGGTAGTGAAATTTAATTTATCAAAATATGTGACACATTTGTGGACAGTTCATCTAATATTCAATATGGATCAGACAACATAACCTCAGAAGATGTACAGCATGCCGGCAACGATGTATTATTTAACCAGAAGGAACTGGAGTACTTAAAATCTCAAGTGAGTACCTTGAATAAACTCAATTTTCATCTGGAATCGAACATTGGGGATTTAAATGATATAATTAAATTATTAAGAATTAATAATAATTCTGACATTGTGGAGCCATCTGGAAACAAACAAAAAATTAATCTAGATCAAACTACAAATACTGTGGAAATTTGCAAAGAATCCTCGAACACAATTACAATTGCTGACAATTCGCAATGCTTATTGAACCAAAAACTAATCGCCAGACGATTTAAAAAAAATCACAAAAAAGAGACCGTGAAATGAAATCGCCAAATGTACAAATCGAAAATAAATCAACTATATATAAAAATACAAGAAATTCACAAACATATATTAAACCGATTATAGGTTCAAGCAAGAGCACAAATTTTGTAAATTCTATTTAAAAAAAAGGTATTTACATTATATGTGTAGAGTACATGCAAAAACGACACCCGAAAACCTGCACCTAATATAAACTTCGACTGCGAAGAACTTCGAAAGGACAATTCAAAAATATCATTTAAGGTATCATTTTCAATTAACAAAGTAGATTAATTCTATGATTTGGCCTCAGGGAACAGCTGTTAAACGATACTACTTTCCAAGGAAACATCTTCAGACAGCAGCCTCACCGGACTATCAACGAAGACCAGGAAGATTGGGAAATGTGACATAAATTCAGTGAATTCGTACTGTTTTAAAATTGTGCATTTAAACATGCAGTGCTCAAATAATAAAATTGAACAGGTAGAATTATTTTTAAACAACTGTGTGCCTCATTTTTTCTGTGTAAGTGAACATTGGATGTCTTTTCCTACAATTTAGATAAAGAGCCTACCAGAATATCTCCACGTAGGTCTCAAGTCAGTGAAAGTGAAATTGATATTTTGTTTATTGTTTACTGTTTGCTTTGTTTCTCTTCTTTAACAACAATTAAAGACAAATCCTCCATAAGTATTGTTAAACTCAATATTTGAGATCACACTGCACAAATTCTTACATGCAAAAATATCCTAGCTGTAGAAATGAATAAGCCACTCGATGAACATTATAAAATTAGATGTTTTCAGGATATTAATATACATAAATTTAAGCTTCAACTTTCTGAAACTTTACCTAATTTCCTTACCAAAGATTATTCCAATATCAATGTATGTAACAGTTTTGGGAGTATTTTTCTACATGTTTTGAAAAATGAACTAAACAATTAATCGATATCCGTGTATTTTACGATGTGATTCAAATAGTCCAAGACGTATTGTAGTAATTTTAATTGACGCCCTTCCAATTCTTGATTGATCAGACCCAAAAAAATCCTGAAGAATGACTTTAGGACAATCGAATTTGTGAGGATGTGATTTAAAAGGTCCAAGACATATTGTAGTAATTTTACTTGACCTTCTTCCATTTATTGATTGACCAGACACAAGATATCCTGAACCATGATCTCAAGAGAAGCGAATTTGTTATCAAGATCTGTAAAATCAAGAAATTGTAGTTTTCTTATTTAAAATGATGTCGAGATTAATTTTTGTAACGTATAACATAAACATTTTTTTAAATACTTATTTTTAATCCTAAAACAATTTTTGCGGTCACGATGTTTTCTTCAACCTTATAAGGAAGACCACCAGCCCGTTTACAATATCTTTCATAGAAGCTTCTTCCAATAATCGTTACAAAGCTAGGCCACTCTGCATCAGTTGCGTAGCAACCTATTCTTATCTAGTATTTCTAAATGCATTCTTTGTATAATATCTAAAAAATTCTAACAGCATTCCAATAAAATAAAAGACATGACTAAAAAACAAAATTTTTATTTAATGAAAAAGTCATGTATTAAATATTAAAAAAAAACTGTGAACCTTATCAAGTTAAAAGAAAAAAGTGCATTGTAAACATATCAACAAGTAGTAAATACTACTAGAAACATGTAAATCAATACAGAATTATTCAGAATATTAAGTTTATGACAGAAAAAGAAAATAAATCATTGAGTAAAATTATGACAGAAAAAAAGTAATAATTCATTGAGTAAAATCTAGTCAAAACAACATTAATAAACATATACATATAACTAATTTGAATGATATATCTAAAACACTAGAACATGCTCTTATCTGTATTATGGAAGAAAATAAAATCTACACTTTAAATAAAAATTAAATAGAAATCACACTTAAACAGCCAAAAAAAAATTAAACCCTTTTTAACTTTATTTATTTAGTTTTGCCTTGTCATTTCCAAACTAAAAGTGATGTAAACTAATAAATTACAGGTGTATATAAGTAACATAAAATTTAGGTCTAAAAAGGGACATAGTATAACGAAGTAGATACCTCCACAGTTAACATAGGAGCTTCTAACAGTTCCTAACTTACGTGTCCAATTAATCAATCATATTTTTCTGTATACGATATACCTACAATTGGATATATTAAGTTGCCTACAGTTACCGACACATGATATTTACCTATAGTCTGTTCGTTGGATCTTTGGTCGTACGTCACAAACTATCGCTTCAAAAAACGACGAAAGTTTTACAGTGCGTTCTTTTTCTAACGCATTTGGTTTCCTTTATCAGACTGAATGTTTTTGCGTCGTTTCTCGAAGCGATAATTTGTGACGTACGACCAAAGATCCAACGAACAGACAGACTATATATATATGTTGTTTATCTACGTGTGGGATTCATAATTCGAAGCGCACGATTTTATTCACGCTGTTCTTATTTTATTTGTAATCTACATAATTTGTTCATTAGCGTTGTTGTAAAATGGATCCAGGTAAATTTCCTAATGATGAATAATGGACTTTGTGCGATTGGGACGTTAGCTAGCAGGAAATGATGGATTGTTGTCAGGTTTGGAACAGATTATTATAATGCTCCCATTCGGATGCAGATGTGTGTATCAAGGGTTATAATTATAAATTACGTATGAAGTATGGGAAAGCATTGTGATCGTGTTTTTTTTTTGTTCGAATCCTAAATTTTATTATTGATATGTCCATTTATGTGTTGTCTATTAGTTGTCGCTAAATCTCAAAATTACTGAAACTTGAAGCCTATGTTTTAATTCCGAAGAGCTTAAAAATTAAATAATTTTGAGCATCGGAATGTGTGTTTACTCACAATTTCTTTTATTTGATATTTCGGATTTTCTTTTAGAAAACATTAAAATGTAAATTATAAATAAGAGCTGAACAAAACAATAAAACTAAATAAAAATTTCTAAATTATTTTTGTTCTTGAGAAAACGAATTAAAATTTTAAACTTTAAAATGTTTACTTTCCCTGTAAGAAGTACGATAAAGTATTCTAATTCTGAATTTCTTTTAACGATCATATGAGATTTAGAGTGCCCAGAGATAAGTTAAATAATGTTTTAAAATCCTTTAGTTCGTTGTAGAAAATTAAATAATAAATTTAAAAATACGAAAACATTTCGTGAATCTACAACAATGAGCCTTACTAAGACTACTAGTCTTAGTAAGACTCATTGTTGTAGATTCACGAAATGTTTTCGTATTTTTAAATTTAAATAATGTTTTATTAAATATTCTCTGTCGGGTGAACTAAAAAGCTTTTGGTAAAACTTCGTGCATCAGAATTTTTACATTTGCTCTTTTTATATATGATTTTTTTTTAAACAAAAAACAAAAGTTATAAATAATTGATTGATGAGGTTGATAAATTTTGAAACTTCATCTTCACTTGAATCTTTTAATTATATCTCTTTGAATAAATTTTGAAAGTTCATCTTCACTTTAATCTTTTAATTTTATCTCTGAATAAAATACCATTTAGCCAATTCTCCATCACTGAATTGTTTCAAATAATTGATTGATGAGGCTGATACATTTTATAAAATTAAAAGATTAGAGATGAACTTTCAAAATTTATCAGCCTCATCAATCAATTATTTGAATCTGTCCAGTGATGGAGAATTGGCTAAATGGTATTTTATTCAAAGAGATAAAATTGAAAGATTAAAGTGAAGATGAACTTACAAAAGTTATATTTAATTTACATAGAATTAATTTTAAAGAATGAAATGATTAACCAAAAACGGGTATTATGACAATTTTTACTAATATACAAGCTTCTTTTCAAAATATTTAGCGGTTAATAGGTTATAATACCCACAGATGCATACTTTAAAAATGTAGAATTGCCTCCCATTACAAAATAAATAATTGAGGAGAAAATTCGATTTCTAATCTTAATTAAATAGGTAAAAGTAAAAAAAACATCAAACAAATATAAAACGCTCCATTTATTTATACAAGCATTGCATATTTTGAAAAACTAACTCAATTTTGTCTTCAAACTTCTAAACCTCCTGCCTACTTTACCTTTGTACAGATTATATTTAATAGGTATTATAGGTCGTCTGTGACTTCTTCACCTCTGTATTAACTATACCTTCTGTGAATTTATTATATCATATGTATCATTTATGTATCTTTTATGCCTTTTGTATATCCTCTGTATTCTCAATGAAAGTTATGTCTTCTTTATGTTTCTCTCTCCTCTTATAAGTCAAATACAGATGCAAAGCATATATGTATGATGCGATCTTTCGAATGCCCTATTTATGCCCTCCCTCTGAATGGCAGATATACGGGGTCATCTGTATAGTAGTACCCGTTTGGGAAAATAAAAGCAAACTAGTAGATATTAATAAATATTAACGTTTTGTTTGTAAAGAACATACTTTAAACTACTTCTCTAAATAGTCACCTCGCAAATTTAAGCATGTTTCGTATTGTGTGGCCAGTTTTTGTATCCTAGCTTGATTTTCCGACTGTGAATTGAGATACGTAATCACAGCTTCTTTCAATTCTTCATCTATTTCAAATTCCTTTACTGCCAAAAAGTCCTAGAGTTTTGTAAACAGATATTAATCTGAAGGAGCTAAGTCTGGACTTTAGGGTAGATGGTTGGAAGTTTCCCATTTTATTTGTAGCACAACTTGTTGTATTTATTTATTTCTTTATTTATTAATTCAAACTTTACAATGTTCTGTTAGTACTAAACATATAAACATAACATAACTGTACAAAGTAATCACAAATATTTTGCTCACAGAACTTGCAGGCGGAGTTCATATTTTACAGCTACGAGTTCTTCCACTCAGACACAATAACTTTAGAAGAGGAAAATTCATATCTAATGTACATATTTGCCATTCAGACAATATTTTGACCATTAGAAGCGCATCTATTCCCAATTTAGGTGGGACTCTTTCTTGATATTTTATTGTCAAATGTAACAAATCATCATTTTTTCATGTTTTATCCGGGCAGTATGAAGCCTAGCACTGTCATAAAGAAAATGACGCCACTAAACAACATACGGCGATTTTCAATCGCTTGCTGTAATTTCTTCTATGTTGCACAATATGCATCAGCATTGATAGTTTTTTCATGGGTCATGAAGTGACAGCAGTACAACTCGCCCATCATAGAAAATTGTTGATATGACTTTCTGGATAGACATTACCGTTTTGAATTTTTCAGATTTATTTGGAGAATTAGCATGATGTCACTCCACTGATTGTCTTTTACTCCCAGGTGTTGCATAGCAAATCCACGTTTCGTTACCAGTGTCTATACGAGTCAAAAAAGGATTTTCTTTAAAAGAATAACGTTTCAAAAATGTTAGTGCTGCAGCCATACGCGTGGCTGTGTGTTCATCAGTAAGCTTACAAGTAACCCACCTTGTGCAAATTTTCGGATAATGGAGGTGGTCTTTAACAATTTCATGAATAACTGGCCGTAAAACATCACGGAAATGTTTACTGATCTCATCAAATGTAATGCGCTGATAGTTTTTTACGAATTCGTTAATTCGTTCATCCCTAATGACTGATAGCCGTCTCGAACGCTCGTCAAAATGATTTGAATTTGAAGTCTGCAAGAAGGGTCATCTGAAGAACTGAGTGGAAGAACATCCTGCCGAGTGAACTCCCCCAGGATCTCTTACGTCAAAATTATAAGTACAAATTTTAATCGATCCTTTTGCAATCAATTTATTTATAGTAAGAGAAACCAAGCATTAAATTCAAATACAAATACAAATTTGACGATGAATTTCGCACATTTCTTAGGTTGAGAAATCTAATCACGGCCCTAACTTCACAACTGGTGTCGTTCTAGCGTTCTTTATTTTCTTGAACATTATAAACACTCACATAAACAGAACAGTCAATACCAGTGAGACGTAACTTTGCAAACAGACAGTTGAAATAAATACAACTGAACATAAACAATAAAGTTTCCGCCAACGCTCCGCACGGTGAAACAGGTTCTACTTTTCAGAAATCCCTCGTATAAAGCACACATTCATCTGTATCTCCCTTATGTTGAATTATCTCGTCTCGCTCAATGCACCTTTGATATCTATTTTATCTTTTTTATGTACTATATTTGTCTCATTTATTCTCTAGATCATCGACATAACTTCTATGTGCGTCTTAAATATATATGTATATATCCTCTAGGGTTTCTGTACTGAGTGTTAACAGTAGTATTATTATTATATTAACATAAATAACAACAATAATAACATAAACAAGAATAACTGTTTCAATGGCAAAAATATTGCTGTAATTACCAGAAATATCTGCAAATACTTACCATCAATTATAGGATATTGTGGGTCAAGTAAAAGAACACTTAACAGTGAACTTCACATTTAAGTCCTGTGATTAAAATTTCAAATGTATATTTTTTGTAAGTGTATGTTTTTTTAACTAGTCTAAAAAGCAAATAAATTAAACTAAAGTGCCTAATACGCCTTCTGTAAACTCTATGTTCTTTATTTATTTTCTCTTTATCTATATCTTCTGTATCATCTCTGTTGTTTTAGTATTTTATATATGTCTATATGCCTTAGATGTCCTCTGTTAGTCTTCTGAATGTTTTCTATGTATGTTTAGAACATGTTCAGTCTGTTTATATTTTGTTTTAATTGGATATACACTGTATGTATTCTATGTTGGTCCTCTGGAAGAAGGAGGATAAATATTACATAATCTTCTAAATACTCTGTAGTTTTCATGTGTTCTCAATATATTTTCTAAACCAGTTTAGTATTCTTTAATCCCTAATTTTATTTGTGTATATTATATATATTCTCAAAAAGTCCATTGATATGACCTGAATGGTCCTAGGACATGGAGGACATCCGGGAAATGGCAAAGCAGACGAACTGGCCAAACAATGCTCGTCAAAAGCAGTAATTGGCCCGGAATCCGCCTGCGGAATCTCCAAAATCGCAGTCAAACGACCCATAAAAAAATGGGTAAAGACACTGGCCCATACCTGGTGGACGAACTCACCAAGACAGAGACAGGCGAAACAGTTCCTTAAGAAACAATCGCCAAAATTCACGACCAAACTTCTGAACCAAGACAGAAAAATGGTAACAAAAATAGTAGGTCTAATGACAAGGCATTGCAAGCTCAACAAACATATGAGCAAAATAGGCCTGGTGAATGAAGCACCATACAGATTCTGCTTAGAGGAAGAAGAGGACTTGTTCCACATCCTATGCCATTGCGAGGGTCTAGCAAGGATTAAATATCAAAAGCTGGGCACTACAAAGCCAAGCGCGGAGACCTATACCCAAGCCCCTCTGGCAGTGCTAATAGGACTAATCAAAGAGGCAAAGCTAGAGCTGGTCATCTGAGATAAATAGGGATCCACAATAGATCTGAAAAGGTAACGGTGGAACAGGCGCTGGTGCCACCCATATAAAATCTAATCTAATATAATCTAATGACCTCTTTTATTATCTATATGCCTTTGAGAAGTTCTTAGTATATCATGATAATAGTGGCGACCATTACTACGTGGTAATTCACCATATAAACACTTAAATAAAACACGTACATGTTTTTTTACCAATAAAATTTATTGTAATATGAATAAAAATATATTTCAAGAACACCACTTAAGTTTCGACTTTTGAAGGTCATTATTAAGTTGGTAAAGTGTTTTATTTAAGTGTTTATATCTTTATATATCATTTAAATGACAAATGACAATGTGTCATGCGTTCATTTTCTGAAACCTTTGAATATCCTCTGATCCATCTGCGTGTACTCTGAATATATACAAAAAACGACGAAAGTTTTACAGTGCGTTCTTTTTCTAACGCATTTGGTTTACTTTATCAGACTGAATGTTTTTGTGTCGTTTCTCGAAGCGATATTTTGTGACGTAGGACGGAAGATCCAACGGATGGACTATATGTCTATAACCTGTCGTTCATGTTTTCAGTATAACTATATGCATTTTCTCTCTGTATATTCTCTTACACCTTTATGTGTTTTATGATCTTTGTAATTTTTATGTCCTTAAATTATCCCATCTTTTATTTGTGTGTTATTACTATACATAAACTTTATATTTCCTCAAAATCATTTATGCTCTATGTTTGGTTTCCTTCTTATATGTATATTCTTTTAATATTATTTATGAATGTGTCTTCCATGAAATGACATGTTTTATTCTTTATGTATCCTTTATATATCCTCTATTCATTTGTATGGTCTGTATGCTATTTATATATTTTGTATCATCAATATCCTCACCTGTATTGTTTTTTTACCCTTTGTGTATTCTCAGTTTTTTTCGGTGCCTTTAAGTTACCTATATTTTTTTTAAAATTATTATCCTCTTAAATCCTCTATGCTCTTTCTAGTTTATATATATTTTCACTGTATCCAGTATACCTTCTTCGCATTTTATATGAATCTTCTGACTATCAATTTATCTTTTGGATACGCTGTATTCCTCAAGTGACATCTTTGTTTCTTTTTAGTCATGAAAGTGTTATTTTAATATGAAAAATTCACTGTTTTATCCATACATTATTTGTATATTTAACTTTAATATGTCTTCTGTGTTATCTGTATCTTTTTTCCTACTCGATATATTTTCTATTATCTTTCTTCACATACATCATCATGGTACCTTATGTATACTTAAAGTGTATGTTAAATATACTCGATTTCATCCGTATGTTTTTAATACATCCTTTGGGAAGTATATGTCATAGTTGCGACTTCTCTTTATGCTTGGTAAATTTACTAAAAGTATTTTGTGTATTATTTATAGGAACTTTGTGTCATCGGTGTGTATTTTATTTATTTTTGATTCTCTAGGTACATCATAGTTTCCGACACCCTACTGTTCAAAATCATTGACAAAATTCATCAAAAATTCCAAATATCTTAGACCTTTGCCTGCTTTTTTGATCACACAAATAATTTCTTCTTGATGTCGATAGGAATCTATTCTGTGCAAAGTTTACAGTACCAAACTGAAGTATCCAAAAGTTTCAAGTCATTTGATCAACTAATTATAATAAACGTGGCATATTGCTAGTTATATTAAAACAACTTTTATTACAAATTGTAATTAATGCAAAATAACAATAATATAATAATGAATTATTGAGTAAATATTATATAACACCCGAAAAATGTCACAATATTTTCTAAATTTACCCCTTTAATGCAAGAAATAAGCATTTATTGCTTAAAAATATGTATCCGAAGCTGAGTTCATCTATAATGACACAGTGAAGGAGAGGCCCGACAGGTTAGAGTGGAAGAACATTCTTCAAGAGTGAACTCCGCCTTTCAACTTGCTGACGAAATTATTTGTATGGTTTTGTTTACTTTCTTATGTATTTCGAATTATATTTGTAAAGCAAGTCTGATAAAGCACTAATAAATAAATAAATAAAAGTAGTATATAATTCAATAAATCACAATCATCAATATCATTAAAAACCTACGTTTTTAATTAATTACTTATTTACAATAAACAATGTGTTATGTCGTCTTTTGGTATATTTACAAATATATTCGAACGGTACAAGAAAAAAACCCAACCATCTGTGGTAAGTACATAATTATCCTCGAAAAACAAGTCTACGCGTCCTTGAAAAACTATTAAATTAAATTATTACGTCACGTAAACACTGATGGTATATAAACTAGTTCCAAAGAAATATTTAGTATAATCGAAACCATGGCCAGAACAGTCCTCCTAATTACTTTAATACTCCTTGTTGGAATAATAGCATCCACTTGTAAGTATACAACATATATTTATAACCATGTTCAAGTAGTATAATTACATCCAATAATTAAAATTATTACTTTTTTCTTACCTTTTTTATTTATTTATTAATACCTTAAGCTTAATACAGCTTTTTTTTAATATTACATTTTTGCGAATGAATGAATGCTAAAAGATCATATTTTTTTTAACTGCACTTACGACTGCAGATTAACTAACGATAGCGAATGCGTGATCGATAATTAGATATATCGCGGGTATTAATGAGACGCCCTTTAGAAAGGCGGGGATGCTCCTTCAAAGTACATACAATCTCATTTACATAAATATACCAAATACTACTATACCAATAATAGTGTTTAATTTAAGAATTGAAAAACAAAAACAAATAAAATTAAAATCTACACAATAATATGTATTCTGTTTTAGCCTCAGCTCGTGATTGCAATGGTAAACATGAAATGAAAATTCAAGTACAATGCATTAGGGCCCCATGTCCGCCACTGTGTGTTTGCAAGGAAGGTTTTGAACGCAATGCTGAAGGAATATGCGTAAAAGGATAAGTTCGCACCATCATAATTAATACTGCAAATCAAATTTCATTCAGATTCAACAATATATTTAATTTTTATTTTTGTTACCATACCTCATAATCTTGTTAATCTCTGTATTGATTTTAAGAATAAACCTTTTTTGTCCATTTATATTATAACATATAGCAAATACTTAAAATGTTAAATTTTTTGAATAGCTTAAGGTAAAATTGTTTTTACTTTTATGTTATTTACAATAACCGTATCCAATGCTCGAAAGGACACAAGGACACATGGAAGGAGAGAAAGATAGAAAAAAGCACTATGAAATTTTAAGAGAAATAAATAAATAACCGAATAAGAGTTTTACTACTCCTATCATAACCGACGACGGGTTTAAATACATTGTCCACTTTTGATATGATGTTTTCTTCAAATTACTATAATTAAACATTTCACTTCTTTATTAAATCGATATTTCCAATAGTAGGATTTCCTAGACTCTTCCAATACTTTGAAGCATGACTCATTCGCCATTCATATTCAAAATTCCATTATTGAGATATATTTAGAAGCCTTTGATATTCTTGACGTCCATTTAGAGAATTAATTTTCTATATTAGTCACTATAATTTAGTGTTTAAATTATGTGTTACTTAATGTAATCACTGATCTGATGTCTTCATGAATATTTTAACAGATTTTCATATTGTAGTTCATAAACTCCATGATATTGTTTGAACGTTTGACAGATTGAAACGTTTTGTGATTTTTTACATCATGTCGATAATAGTCCTAGTATCACAGATACTAATATAGTAATAGTTGGCACGAATTTTCATCGATAAAAACAGTATCGACATGACGTGAAAATTATTCTACTTTTGCAGTTCTTCTTGGAACTTAATACTTATCAGCTGACTGTTGTCCCCTTTCTTTTCTATTGCCTTTTGGGTATTTTTAATTTTTTGAGCATGGTCTTGACTAATGCATTAATAATACGGATATGGATAAAAGGGAAAATGCAGGCCTCTAATTAGCCCATTTATATACCTCCAGTGATAGGAGGACTGGCTCTCCATTTACCTTACTTCTTTGACAAAGTTGAAAAGTTAAAGATTTTCCTGGAAAACAGGCTTCCCAGGTCGGCCGGTTTTTTGGTCATCATGTCTCAAGCAGGATCTTCCTTAATGTTGCCAGAGCGGGATAGTAGCGTAAGATATGCTCCACCAACTCTAACAAGAATCCCTGTTTCTCAGACCGTTGTCTCTTAGTCTTAGCGCTGTACTTAGGGTCATCTAGTGTATGTGTGATTCCAGGGAAGGAAGAGATATTAACGCCTCCGTTGCTTACGTTGGTGTGGTGTGCATGGTGCTAGTTATTCCCATTCCCATGCTAGATGTTAAATGTGCAGTAGCTTACTTAATCCAGTTTTGATTTTAACCCTAGGCCACCATAAAACTGCTGCATATATTAGGGCCGGTATTACACTTGATGATTCTGGGTGAGAGTTCCAAACGACTCTCTGACACTGCTAGAACGCCACGCTCGCATTCTGTACCTTGGTTTGAAGATTATTACTCCAGTTCAGTTTAGTATCTAAGATAACCCCTAGATACTTTACCTGTGAAACCAGTTAGTGTGGTCTTAAATATTCTGGGCAACTCTCCTTTTTGTTGGTGAATAGCATCAGCTCCATATTAGTTGGATTTCCCGAAAGGGCGTTTTCTGTACACTATTTCTACACTAAATTAAGGGCACTCTCCATTATTTCACTGGGTACACCTTCATAGTTGCCTTTTAGAAGAATCCTGTGAAGCCAGAGCTAGTGTGGTTTCTGAATATCCTGGGCAGCTTTATTCCACCTGCTTTGTTTTTGTTGGTGAATAGCATCATCTCCGTCTTAGTTAGATTTCCCAAGAGGGCGTTTTCTGTACACTATTTCTCCACTAATTAAGGGCACTCTTCATTATTTCACTGAGTACAGCAGAATTGTTATGTCATCTGTTGGGAAGGCAGATTCATTTAGTTTTCTTAGGAAGTCCTTTATCACGATGTTTCGCAGGAAAGGAAATTGTACGGCTTGCCCTTGCTTTTAAGACTTCGTTTCTTATTGATACTTGGGTCTTTTGCTTAGCATCTGTTTTATCCACTCACTAAGTGCAGTCGCACTTCATTCGAAGTGCCGAGCATTGAGAGAGCTTGTTCTATGCTATTAAAAGAGACTTATTCAAAATCTCCTTCACTAAGTCGATAAGTAGGCCCAATGCCGAAATTTTATTTACTAACGCCTCCTCAATATGAATAATCACACAGTGGAGTGCTGATTCGGTTGAACGTTCTGGTATATACGCGTGTTGGTTTGGGTTAAGAGGATTTGTTTTTAGAATATGGTCCCTGGTGTACCGATCGGAAGGCATCTACTAATTTAGTTAGCCGATATAGGGAGCTGCATTCAAATTTTTGTAGATTTTTATCAGATTTTTGATAGCAGTTGTTCGATGTGAGTTTGGTTTGCTTGCTTAAGTAATGAGAGCCCCTTTCATTTCAGAATATTTTCTGCAAAACATTCGTTGCTTGGTCAGCTAGAGCTAATATACTAGATCAATTTTTCACGCCCCATTCGATTTATTGATTCGTCATTGCAGTACAAAACATGCAAAATTAAATGAATTGGGAGGCCAACAAGTCGTTTGCACTAAGGTTCGTGGTGACAATGACAACGTTATTCAGGCAAGTTATGTAGTGAGCGAGCTAATCGCAAAGAAACTAAGGCCTCATGTAGAGGGAGAGTTTGTGAAAGAGTGCATGGTAACTGCTGCGAAGTTGATAGCACCAGACAAAGAGTGTTAGTTTGTCTCGGAGAACCATTTTAGATCGGATTACTGACTTAGCACAAGATATTAAAAACACACTGAAGGGATCTGCAGAAGATTTCCAATTTTTCTCTCTGGCTTGTGACGAGACAACGGACATAACAAATACTGCTCAACTGGCCGTGTTCGTTTGTGGAACACGCAAGAAAAACTGCTGTCACTGGAAGCCATGCATGGCACTACAACAGGTGAGGACTTTTATGAGAGACTTGTTCTATCAATGAAGAAACTTAAGCTAACCTTTGAAAAGTTAAGTGGCCTTACTACATATGGCTCTTCAGCCATGGTTGAATCGCAGAAAGGGTTAATTGCATTTGTAAAGAAAGAAATGAATCGTCTCAGTCTTGACCCAACTGATTTAATTATATGCCGCTGCATCATACATCAAGAAAGTCTCTGTGCACAGTCGTTGCGGCTCGACAATTTAATGTCAACAGTAGTGTTATGTATTAATTTTATCAAAAGCAGAGGGCTTAATAGCCGCCAATTTAAGGAATTTCTGAATGACCTTGACTCTGAGTACGGTGATCTTGTTTATCACTATGAAGTACGGTGGCTGAGTCGCGGGAACATGCTCATGAGGTTTTACGAACTGCGTGATGAAGTCAAGCAGTTCATGGAGATGAAGGGAAAACCTGTCAGGGAACTCAGTAATAGCAAGTGGCTGTGTGATCTAGGGTCCATGGTGGACATTACTGAGTACCTGTCAGAGCTAAACGTTATAGTTGCAGGGTCCCAACCAGCTTCTCAGCTCCCTACATTCAAACGTAAAATCATTTGAAGCTAAATTGAAGCTGTGGAAAGTGCAACTCGAAAGGAATAACACAGTGCATTTCCCTACGCTGGAAGGACAAAAGCCTTCTACGACACTTGAGTATGTTGGTGAATGTGCGAAATTAATTGACGCATTTAATGAAAGATTCAAGAACGTGAAAAGTAAGCAAATTGAATTGAACATCTTTGCTACACCGTTCAATGTGGAACCAGCTGATGTGCCTGATAAACTCCAACACGAAATCAATCAGCTGCAAACTAATGTTGTGCTGAAAGCTAGGTAAAATAATCTCCCACTGCTTGAGTTCTATAAACGTTACATACGTATTGACGAATTTCCCATTTTGAGAAGAATATGCATCTGTATTTGGAACAACTTACTGTTGCAAACAGTTCTTTTCTAAACTTACGATCGCAAAGAATCGATGCCGTTCCAGATTGACCGACGTAAACGAATGATGTTATAAATTTCCAAATGGCCCTTGGCAGAAAGTAGGTTTCCACCCCTGGTATAGAGGGTACAGCCATAGTCAAGGATGGGCCGCAGAACATCTTATAAATTTTTACAGCTGTTCTTGTGTTGGTACCATGGTTCTTCTACGTTATACTTCTAAATCATATTGCCCTAGAAGTTATTATACTTTCTTTTGTGGCTGTATATTTTTTAAAATTCATTTTTTTGATCTGTGGTTATGCCCAAGTACTTAACGGAAACTGAGGGAGGAATCATAGTTTGGGAAATATGGATTTTGTGAGGTGAATTATTGCTGCGATAATAATTAATTAGGAGCTGTGATTTGTGGGGATTGGTTTTAATGCGCCATTTTGCAAACCATTGAAGGGAGTCAATAAGCTCTTGAAGAAATTGAAGGGCCTTTGGTAGTGTGGAAGCATGTGTGATGAGGGTAGTGTCATCTGCAAATTGCAGGAGATATTTGGATGGATTCAAGTAGAGAGGATCAGGGTTGTAGATATCAACGAAAAAATGTTATATAACAGAAAAGGGAGAGGAGAGCCTTAAGGGAGTGCTTGTTCGGGAGTATAGGAAGAAAATAATGAATTGTGGATTTTGGCTTTTAGGGATCTATTAGAAAGGAATTGTTTAATAATGAAAATGATATGAGGAGGGATATTTAGGAGGTTGCACTTGTATAATAAGCCTTGATGCCAGACAGAGTGACAAGCTTTCTGGGCATCCAAAAATTTTCATGTCGAATTTTTCGAATTTTTCAGAAATATTTTTTTCGAAATTTAAAGAATTTTCCGTAAATTTTCTTCGTTGAAATCTTTCAAAAATTTCTCTTTAAAAATTGCATTACGTGAATTTTGATGGTTCTACAATTTATCATAATTTGTATCGATCCTATCAAAATTTTCAACTATTGATAGAATATTTTTAACATTTCTAGAATTTTCTATATTTATGCAAGGGTGATAGATTTTAAAACAATTATTTTCTAAAAATTTTAGAGCAATTTTTCGTCTATTTTTCAAGAATTGCATTTCCAAGCTAGAATTTGCAGCAATTTCTTTTCCAAACTCTGAGTATTATGCAAAAATGTTTTTTAAATAACGAATATTTTCAGTTATTTCTCCTGCAAACTGCAAGAATTCTCTTGCAAGTTTTTTAATTTATTTAATACTCTTTTTTGCCATATATATTCAAATCTCATTCTTTAGACAAATTTTTTTTTAATTAATTTTTTTTTTATCCTCACGAGGTGGTGTCGCTTAGCGTCCCTGCACTGCGGTCTCCATGGTCCTTTTTAGACAAATTACTTTTGGATAAATTAATTCCCCTTTGTTTTTAAAACACAATACAAATTTCGTTCTTCAAATTACGTTATATAACTTAATTCTCCTTTTCTCAGGTTTCACAAGGTATCATTATTCTCTGGTATTATGTGTCAATTAATGTGATGTGCATTACTTGTAAAAAAAATTCATTCAAATTCCAGAAGTGTGCAAATCTTTTACAATTTATGTTTTGTACAACAATTACAACTCCCCAAAAATGTGCAACAGGGTGTATTTACAAGCTTGAAGAAAACTATTATTCTAAGCAGGCTTTGACTATTATAGTACGGTTAGCTACACTCAATATAGAATATTTTTAGAACACAGCAATATTTAAAATGCTAAGTAGACAAAACTATTTTCTTATCGTATAATAAATTCTCTTGACTTCTTAGAACAAGTTACTTACATTTTTTAACACAAACTAACTCTTCGAAATATTTATCCAGATAATTATTGCGCTTTGTTATTAATTCTGTAACTGAGAGGCTATTAAAGTATGTATATTTTATTACAAACTAATTTATAAAGTGGAAGCATGCAAATAGCATCAGAACAATCGTTTTCACTTCCGCGGTCACCTCTCCTCCCCCATTTACGCCGGACATTTTTATGAATGGTTTTAACGCTCGAAAATGTACACCGGATTTTACTTTATAAACCGTAAATCATAATGACAACTTCCCTGTTATGGATGTAATAAACTTTTTGACTATGTAATAACGTGTGCTCGATCGTCACCGTCACGCCTAAAAATAAAATGAAATGCAAGTTATGAATTTGTCATATAATTTATTATTACACTAATTTCACGTAAAATACTTATTAAAAGAAATATTTTCAAAATACTTAATACATGTAAATAAATATAATATTAAACAACATATCATTAGGGTAAGATTTCTTAAATAGAATAATTCAGTCGTATTGAGAGTATATTTTTATTAAATTACCGACTAATAAAAATTATGATTGTGTACTAAATATTTGAGTAGATTGTCGCAAGCTTAGAATATTCATATAAATTTTTAACTGAAAGACAAACAATTAATCAATAAGATTTATGGCTCTAAATAACGCTAATGATAAATGGTCAAAATTATTTAATTTTAGGTACATAGTTTTATATAACAATAAAGTTATTAACTATTTACAACAATATTATAAATACAGGATATAGAATTTATGCATTATATGATTTAATTTTAAATTCATAGTATTGAATATGCATAAAACTATATATATTTTTTCTAAATTACTTGAAATTTAAAATTCAGTTATTAGCATGGCAGGTAATAAAGGAAGCTTGTATTTTTTCAATAATTTCAAGACAATCTATTTGTAGTGGTACAGCAAATGTTTTAATTTCATCACTCAATAGTCTTTTTTTAAGAAACTCATTTATTTTTCTTTATTAACTTATTGGCTTACCTAATTATTTTAGGTAAGCCAATATTTCAATAAATTATTCATGTATAAGCCTATAATGATTTCTACAAGACACTTAAAAATATATACATATTATTATTATTTTTTTAATTGTATTTGATTTGAGTTACAAATAAACAAATTCATTAATATTGTTATTATTATTATATGGTCATTTATTTGCGAAATATCTGACCGTGAATATTATCGGCACGAGTGTAAAATAAGTAAATAAAAATATGTTATCGATATTACTTATTGTGTCCGCAGTAAGCGATAAGAACTATAATATTGGAATGGTTCCAGAATTGCGAATCTATATAATCAGTTAAAATTAAATCAAACTTATTGCAAAAAGTACCATACAATTTTTAAATGAAATAAAAATCATTATTTATTTGAAATGTTATTATTGATAGATTGCACAATAAAATATACTTAAACGAATAATTGCTGATTAAATTGTGTACAAGTGTGAAGTGTGTGTTGTGTGATTTTAGGAATAATTTAATAATATTGTTTTGTTTATTATAACTTTAAATTGTATATTGTTCTTAATGTATATCTCCAATCTATCTATCATTTTAAGTGCCTACAATTAAAAACAGCATTATAATAATGAATGTGGAAGTAATCTGTGTTTTCATAATGGAGCCAAGTCTATGTTATAGCACTTATATCAACATTTTTATATAGAGATGGTAAAGTTTTTATATAATCAAATTTCTTCCTTAAACTACTTATATTAAGCAGATATTGTGTGTGGACTAACTCTCAAAATTTTTATATAAATATGGTAAAATTTTTATATAATCAAATTTATTGCTTAAACTTCTCATATTAAGCAGATATTGTATGTGGACTAACTCTTTTAATTTTAGGTTTTGTTGTAATCTATTTTTATGCCTTTGTGTTTATATAGATCTTCGTAGTTTCGAATTTGAATTATTTTAGTATGTCCTTCCTTCCGTAAGAATATGTTTCCATTTTTTATCGAGACAAACTTTCATTCTTTCTTCAAACACCTCGCTTCATAGAATAACTTGTTTACATAGCGAGTCAGGAGTTCATTAAAATATATACATTGTTTTCCTCTTTAATATTACATTCTGCAACTTTTAGAGATTTTATTTGTTTCGGTTTTTCTAGTACGTTGTCCCTCATTTAATTTTTATGATTGGATCTGCATCAGTTTCTTTTCTATATGCCTCTTTGATGTCATTGCTGCTGAGCTTGAAATTTATACCTTTCACTACTTTTCTAACTTAGGAATTCAATTTAATCTAATACTTTTGCCTACATTTTCTTGTTCCAGTTCTCCACATCTACCTTCCAGATCAATAATCTTCAGTTTTAGTTTCTCATTTTCGGATTTAAATTCTTTCAGTAAGTTTTTAAAACTTGGTTTTGTTTTATATTTTGATCAAATTTGTCTGGCATGTCTTCTACGCTTTCTTTCAATTTTTTAAATTCTCTTATTAAATCCTTTAAGATATTTTACATCGCCCCGCGTTGTATTAAAATTATTAATTCTAAACACCGATTATAATTTATCTCATGCTATCATCTCTTCTTCTTATAGATCCCTAGGAACAATTATATATCCCATTTTCATAACCCACTTAAGAAGATCTGACATTTGACTATGGTCTCCTATATTATCCATATTATTGCGATTATGGACAATATAGGAGTTAACGTGGATTAAACCGAAAACTTTTTAATGTTGTTATTTGTATCCATGTTACTGGGTTAATATTGAAACAAGATAGAAATAAACTGGGAAGTACTTATTTCTATCTTGTTTCGAAAACTTTTTATTCCTTTAGCTTTCAAATTTAAAATTCCTAATTGCTTATAAATTCTTGAACAAAAAATCCTTGAAATACCTTCAACATTTGCTTATTAATATGGCTTCATTCAATTTGTCCAACTAGCGACAGCATATAGCCGTATTGATCGTTTAGTTATGTGGTAACAGATTAAGAGCACGATGTTGTCTTAAACTATCCATTTCTCATCGCCAGTGACAATACGTTTGAGAATGGGATAATTTTCATTGTTTATCAAGAGCTGGTCGCAGGTATTTATGCGCTTTCTTTGATTCATGTGGAACCCAAATATTGAGTTGTCTAATACACTCCGGCTTGTACAAATGTATTTTCAGGTTTGAGATATGTTTAATATTTCTGCCACTTCTGCAGATTAGAGCCATTATTTTATCGTATTTGGCTTCAACTGGTCTTCCTGAACGTGACTCATCTTTGACATTAAAATTACTGGAACAGAATTTGGCAAACCAATTCTGGCACTGGGGTTCTGTTGAACAGTCTTTATCATACATAGCACTTAACTTAGTTTGCGTTATTCCCTTTTCTGAAGTAAAACAGTAAAGCTTAACAATATTCCCCGTTTGCTTTACCATCTTTCAACCACTCATTTACTACGACTACTGAATCAATTCACTTACTTTTTTTAATGACAATTGAAGTGTCTCTTATCAAACGATAGTTTGGTTAAAATACAAGTGTAGACATCTATTGATCAGAACCGAAATAACTTAAGACTCAACTCAATAATCCCACTACTTCTCAAAAAGTCCCTAAAATATCAAATTTAAAAAAAAACTCATTTTGTCATTTTACCCCTTCCTAACCAACGTACTGCTATTATTTTTTTTATCATTTTTATCATGTTTACCGGCTTCCTCAAAGAATAGTTGAAAGCCCTTCTGCAATTGAACGATTTGGTATGTTGCATGTGTAGATATATTAGATTGGAGGTGGATCAAAACCCTGAGAAACGTCGCAAATATTTTACACTCGTTGAAGAATGTTGAACTAATTCTGGCCAATTCTTGTAGTAGATTTGTTAAAAACGGCCAACTTTTAAACATACGAAAGACAGCCCAATAGCATATATTAAAGTCTACAAATCTGTGTGTTAATTGATGAGGCTGTTATTTGTTGAAAATATATATTAACTTTTTAAGACGGCTACGAATCTCCCCCGTAATTAATATTTTAATCATTACGGCAAAAATCAAACAAATCGAAAGGAAGTGGCTAGATATAAAGTTCAATTTCAATCATTGGTTCGGGTGTACGGTCTAATGATAGTTCAGACTTTAGCGATCATTACAGTGATAATGGTAATTTGTAGTGAATTATTGCTGTAGTGAGTCAAAACCTCTATGACTGTATAGGAAAGCCGTCTTTCGCCATAAAGCGCTTGGTTTTGAGCGATTTGACGAAATTAAACACTGATTTTTGACGTATGTCAGCCGATACAAGTCAGCGATCCATACAGAAGAGCGGATCATATACTTTTTAATACCCAAATCAGCATTAGCTATGTTGAAGACTGCAGATTTAATCTCATGGCCGAGATTTGTATAAATTAGAGTAAAAATACTATTATGGCCTGGAGCTTCTAGTTTTTAAGCTATTTAATAAGTCCATCGAGCTCTTCGGGAGTGGCTGGACGAAAAGTATATCGATCGTTGTCCCTAACAATAATTCTGGTTTAAAGGGTGGGCCAGATACAAGTTTCTTTTTAAAAATGCAATGAAACGAACAAACATTTTTTTTTTCATGTATTATGGCTTTATTAGTAAGAGAAAACATTCCCATTAATTAAGGAACACAACTTAGATCAAGTGGCTGCCTCGGCTGGCAGAAGCACATTCTGTCACTCCAAGACTTTGTTGATGGGTTCGGGCTGTAGCTCACGGATTGCTTGGATGATATTGACCTGAAGTGCTTGAATCGTTTGTGGATTGTTGGCATAACATCGATCCTTCACGGTTCCCCGCAAAAAAGAATCCAAATGGGTCAAATCGTAGCTCCGAGGCGGCTAATTGACATCGCCAAAACGGCTGATAACACGATTTGGGAATTTGGTGCGCAAAAGATTGATTGTGCGCGCCAATCCGCGCCATCCTGCATGACCCAGAGATCGTCCAAATCAATGTCTTTAAATTCAGTTGACCGAAACGTTGTTCCCAGCCTCACTTTCAAAGAAAAATGGTTCTACCACTCCACAATCCGCACCAAACTGTCACTATCTGTGGATGCATTGGCTTCTGGACAATAACATGCGGGTTTTCCGCCCCAGATGCGGCAATTTTGTTTGTTAACTTAGCCGCCAAGATGAAAATGCGCCTCGTCAGAAAAAAAATGCGCCTCGTCAGAAAGATACTTTTTCGCTTAAAATCGTTGTCCAATTTAAAGGCCCAAACTGCAAAGCGTTAATGAAGCGGATTGTCGTGCGCCGTCAATTGCTGAGTCACTTAAACCTTGTAAGCGAATAATCCGAGATCTTTGTGTAGAATTTTCCTCAGGCTAGTGCATGAAATGTTGAGCTGTTGAGATAGACGGCGAGTTGATACGAGAACGAGGACCATGAATGTGGTCCACTAGCATGCCAGTCTCACGAACATTTTCTACAAACTTGCGTACAGCAGGCACGGTGGGTGATTAATTTCGGCCAAAACTTCTTTTCAATAAACGAACTGTTTAGGCTACACAGCACACATTTTGGAAATAAGTTTGCAATATTTTCCAACGTTGTTAAAGCGTAAAGCGACTCATTTCGTGCCGCGGAGGTATGATACTGACTTTCTGCCAAGATTTCGAGCGGGAAAAAGCTGTCAGTGTCAAAATAACCCCTAACATAATAACTGGCAAATAAAATATGATTTAAAAAGAAACCACTTGATGGCCCACCCTTTATATGTAGGCTAGCTCTATTTTACAATAAAACTTTTTTTTACTACAATGTCCTCTACTTGAATTTTGCCTTTTGTTATTACGCAACTTCTGATAAAACAAGAACGGTTTAAATTTAATTAAAGAAACAAAAAGAGCACTCATCTGTATGATAAGTTGTAAAAATTTAATCAAATAAAGAATCAACTTCAAAAGCTCTTCACAAATGTAATGAAGTATTTTTTTTTTAAATAAAATAATCTCTGATTTGTGGTTTGAAACAAAATAACATCGCTGTAAAATCAATAAAGGTAATAGACAGTCAGATCGTCGGTTTGATTAATTGCAGAAAATCAACCAATCAATGAAATAGCCTTAAATGCCCAGAATAAGTAATTAAGTAATGGAGTTATAACGTTTAACAATGCTTTGAATTCAATTAAAGTAACAACAAGTGTCTTTGTTGGTATAAATAATTCTTAAAATTCAGCCAATTAAAGAATCAGCTTCAAAATTACAGGATGTTCATAAAAATTATTGAGTTTTAATTTCCCAATAAAATAATCGCTGATCTATAGGTTTAAACAAAACAACAACGCTGTGAAATCAATTATGGAAATAAAAAGTGCTATTTGAATTACTATACACATCAAAATCAAAAATTAGATTCCCAGTTTTTATTGATTAAATTATATAACACATTTTGTGAATAGCTAGCTATTTTGCTAGGCCTAGTTTAATTATTAGATTAGTTATCATAACCATGGACAGACTAATTTGTGTAATAAGAGAGATTATTGAAGATTGAAAGTCGTACGTTTTAAATGTAATATTATTGTTCACCTTTTAAATTTAGTATATGGCTAAAGAATTATTAAGAACTTAATATTTGTCAGTGCCAATATTTTTTTAAAGTTTTTGGCGGGAAATAAACTTCAACTTTTAAATAATAATTTTTTAATTTGGCTTTGCGTCGAAAAAGAAGGTGCCATAGGGTAATACCCAATGTAATGAAGGACCTGTACCCGCACGATTTAAGTATGCACACGACCTCCCCAGTTAGCGAGATTCCAGTAACTGAATTCAAGGCTCAAACTCCTCCATATACTAGAATCGCATCGTATACAGGGTATAAAGTGTTTGGCGACGAATCTAAGAGCTTCATTTACGAGAAGATGAATAAGGAGAACCTGAAGAAGTTCATGAGGTTATTGAAATCATAGGGTATAGATAATCCCACGGAATTGAATTACTAGGCCAGAAGGGCCTAGTAATTCCCAGCTTATCATTCGCCTGGTTTTTGAGCAAGGAACTAGAGTTGTTCAAGTTGAGATTTCTGAAATGGTCACCGTAATTTCAGAAGAGGAAAGGGAGGAGACAGCTGCTTAAAAGATCAGCTTCACTGAAGTTCCCACATTGGTGATGAATCGTAAGGTGCTTGTTAATGATTGTTTTGCCTATGTTCCGGGATTTGAAATGGTTTCCTGCATTTGTACTGTTTTTTGGGCAAAAGTTAGTGAAAGATTAGCGTAAGCACCTAAGAAACTTCCCTACTTGGACGATGAACCCATTTACATAAAATCTACACTGGTTTTGATTACAAAGAACAGTCCAGTACTAAACGTTAAGTCAATCTTTCGGACCTGAACAAATTCTCGAAAACATACTATCCGCCCCGCATGAGGTATATCCACGACACTTTGAGGGTCACACATCACCAGAATCACTGTGCCAGGTTGCAGTGTTTCCTCTTTCTCAAAGTAATGGGTTTAACAATGGTGGATTGTAAAAGGTTCTGAAAGGATGACTTCACGAAAATATTGAACGGGCGACAAGCAGTACATCTCAATCAAGCACGCTTTTGGTAAGGTTGGAAGCATGCAAAATTACTGTGCGCAATGGCAGAGAAAAGGAACGAATATGGAATTAACAGTGAGGTTCAGAAAAAAATAGTGTGGAAAATACCTTGAATGCGTACATTCACAAGAAAAGAAGAATGTAATCATCCACCCGAATCAATACGTTGAAGACAGCTACAACCTAATCAACAACATACCAGCTGCCAATATAAAGAAGAAGAACATTGGAAAAGAGAACGCTTAATTAAACATTAATTAACTCTTGGCGATCAATTCGCTTGAGACCAGGCTGGAGAAGACCTTTTGGTTCTGGGATAGTCAAACAACAGTGATCGCAGAGGAGAAGTTTTAATCGGTAGTCCGACACTACCCTATTACAAGCGTGTCCATGCAGAATTTCCCCTCCTCTTATCAAAAATAAAGATTTTTAATTTTATTTTTTGTACAGATGTATTTCTAAATAACATATTTATACTAGTTCTAATTAATCTAATTATTTAAAGCGTTGTTGAAACATAGTTTGAATACTTGTTACATCTATTGGTGTTTATTTCATTTATATTAATTATTGTTTTAGCAGAAATACTTACAATTTGTTTACTTATTTATTTTGAAATAACAACGTTATCGTCACGCATTAAATATGAGGCGACGTTAAGTTAGTGGTCACGATATGCTGGTTGATAAAACTTTTCGCTTATTTGTAAATAAATATTCATTGAAAATTTAACTTTGGGAAAAAATCATTAAGAGAAGCTTATAAAAACTTTAAGGATTTTATTCGTAAAATGAACAAGAATGGAGTTTAGCTCAAGAAATAACGTTGGTGTTTCATTTTTATAAATTTATCATGTAAAAAAAGCTAAATGCCGTCTCCGAAATATTATATTCGCGTAGGATTTTTTTGGATTTACAGCATATAAGTTTTAATATTTTAAATGTTGTACCTTCATTAGATTTATTTTTATGTTTATTGTGTTATATTTTAATTTATAGTTTTGGTTATACATAATAAATTTCTTGTTTTATTTTCTAGTGATTGTCTAGTATTTATTGTAGTTCTATTAATAAATTACTACAATTATTATACTAAATTTAAATTTTTTCGTGGTCTCGATTATTTTGATATTAGAAACAAACAAAAATTATAAAAACTAGAAGTTCTTCAGTAGATTCCTTTATTTGTCCAAATTGTTTATAAAATATATTAATCATTTTTAGAATTTATGAGATTTTAACTTCCCTTTATTAACATATAGTATCAAAACATTTTACATGTTTAATGTTAAAAATATAATTAATACTCAATGATACAAACATTTACTTTCCATAAATTTTATATAACATTTTTTTCTTCTTCTTAGTGTATCATTATGGCAAATTTCACTTTAGATGCAGCAGCTCTGAATAGTTCGGTAGATGTCTGTCCATACCACTCTCGTAGGTTTTTGATCCAGGAAGTTCTTCGTTCACTTGATCTTTTAGTGTCTATTTTTCCTCTCATGATCAATTGTAAATAGAGTATCTTTCTTCCCGCATGATATGTCCCAAATATTCTAATTTTCGTTTCTTGATGGTCTGAATAAGCTCTTACTTTTTGGACTCGGTGCATAACTTCCTCATTTGTTACATGATCTGTCCGTGATATTTTTAGCATGCGCCTACAGACCCACATTTCATTATTTTATCAAAATATTGCAGGACTCTTAATTTATTATTTAAAAAAAATACTTTAAATTGCCAATTAACTTAATTTTAATGTGTTTAGTATATACTACTTAAATCTTTCTCACAGAAAAAGGTAATTTGCCAGACAGCAAGTATATTTTTGAATTGTGCGGTTATTACGTTAAAGTGTTTAATTGAATTATTACTGATATAAATTATTCGTAACTTTTTACGCCAATAATATGTTATTTTTACTCATTGACATCAAGGATGTTCAACAAAAATATATATGATAATTTGTTACGTTCAATGTTCAAATCGATTAAAGAACCTTTTTTAGGATTCTCATCAATTAATGCCATACCCGTACCACTCTAAATGTCTATATGTATGTGTTCATGAGTGTACATCTAGTGCTTAAATAAAAACAGTGAAGACAAGTATTTAACCGCGTTTTTATTATCTAAATTTCTAATTTGAAACAAAAATGATGGAAAATTCGTGAACATCGGATAAGAAATTTCTAGAAAGTAGTAGGAATTAAAAAAATCGTTATTTTTTTGCTTAACATTTGAATTTGTCAGCAGTTTAAGGGTTATTATGGCAAATTCTTGGTAATTCTAAAAATCTGAAATAGAAATTGCACAAAAAATTCGAAAAATCTGGAACCGAAATTGCTACAAAATTCTATAACCTTCACAGAAAACATTGGCCACTTATAGGCGAAATTGCTGGAAACTTCTTCAAATAAATTCAGAAAGAGCATACAAGACATTGTTTTATCATATAAATAATGTGTTTACACATACGACTAATAATATTCTGTTATTTTTTAATTAGTTTTCGTCAAGCCTAAACTGTTTTTACGCTTCAATAAATAGCTGATAAGACGGAACTTATCTCAAACAAGTGATTGGTCATCAGAGTATGTAGAGCTTATCAATCGAAATGACATAAATTTTAAGCAATCGTTCCGGTAGTTAACATCGTTATTGCGCTGTAAATTTTCCACGGGGAAACACGTATGCAAATGAAAAACCGACACGTTCACCTGAACGCAGATAAAACGGTGTGATTTGAATCGTTTCGAAAAGCAGCGCTAAGTTTTCAAAACGCTCGCACCTGGTTGGTCGATATCAGCCAATCGTCGCCGGACATTTACACAGCCATTCGTTCTATTTTGACACATCAGATGACAGTAATGACATAAGCCTTCCCAAATAAACACAACAATAAACAAGGAATGGAAAAAATCTGCAAATAACTGCAGCTATTGTGGTGTTGGCGTGTCTGCACTCTGGGATTGTTACTGCGTTGTTAGTACTTTTTTTATAGTTAGTTATTACTAGGTAAGTGGGTTGACATATTGTTTTATTACACCAATTTTGTTGATAGGGCATTTTTATAGAAGGTGAGATTACTAAATAATCAAAATCACTATGGGAGACAATAACTTTGATCCGTGTGAATGTGTATGGGGGCAGGAACTTGCTATGCGGAGACTGCTTTCTCTGGTGAGTGTACATCTCTTTAATTTAAACGCTAACTGTAATTCTCTGTGCTGTTTCAGCTAAGAAATTCTCAATCACACTGTACAGACACTGAATGTTTTGTTGATGGTATGTAAACAATTTTCTTGAATATATAAACAGTTCAAACTGTAAAGCGTTCTCTTATATAAACTAATAACCACATAATTTATATTGAACTACTCTATTACATATGTTTACTGATTTGTAATTATTTATTAACTAGTTATTTTATCAGTAAATTAATAAATTGAAAACTAATATTCTCAATTATAAACACGCTTGATTACGGTTATTTTATCCGCCATAATGCATAAGTGTCATTAATTTCAAGGACAACCCAAGTTTATATATTTTTATAGCAACGGTAATGCTAAACAATTTGCCTATTAAACAAATATTCTCAAGTATAAAGTTTAAAATGCTTTGCCATATATTTTTAAAGAAACAAAGTGCGGCTATAATTTTAAAACTATTCACGTATAATTTATGGTATATTTACAGATTAAACTTTAACGTTGAAAATAATTTGAAACCTACTGCTTTATTATTTATGATTTATTTATAGAATATTTAATTATCTTCATGTGTAATTTAATTATTAAATAAATAATTATAATTAAATGTATCATAGAGAGAGAATAACATCTTTATTCGAACATATATACAAAGTTAAAAACATTTACAAATGATATCTAATGTGTTAGTCTGTCCGTTTGGGCTATCGACCATCGGTCTTTCTGCACAAAATGTATCATATTTAAGAATTTGAAAAATTGCTTATTTGTATTAGTTAAAAATATCAATGTAATACTTCTGAATGATTTAAGTAATTAATTCAAATTTACAACTGATATGGCTGATTTTTCTTAATATTTGAAAATTGTTGTTAGTTACAAGAAGATTTTAAATTCAGTAGCTCAAAACTCAAATTTTGATGTTGTAAGCTTATTTCTATTTTATTGAAACTTATTAAAATTGCAGTTCAAGTCTAATTCTGTAATATACTTTATTATGCGAAACAAAAATAAAACACTCAAAGAAATCAATTCTCATTATTACTTTTATTTTAAACAATAAAATGTTTGCATTATCTCCAATAAATAGTCAATTAAATTATTAGAATATATTATGGCTTTCTCTAAAGCTGTAA
The DNA here is from genome assembly GCA_963969525.1 of Ontholestes murinus. Taxonomy (NCBI): domain Eukaryota; kingdom Metazoa; phylum Arthropoda; class Insecta; order Coleoptera; family Staphylinidae; genus Ontholestes; species Ontholestes murinus. Next base: position 17,715,519 of record OZ018390.1, on the reverse strand, counting down.
TGCTATGCGATATAATAAAGTCTCTAAAATTAAAAAAAAATCTATTCATGATATGCTAATAGTTATTTGATAATTAAAAAACATGTTTTATGGTTACTAACAATTTGTGTTAATTACCATATATATGACTTATTAATTATTTCAACTGAATACAATTGATAATTTACATTTTATACAGGTTATTTTTGTATTATACAAATAATTTATCACATGAATCAATTTATTTATGTATGTGTGTAGGAAATAGAAAAATAAATCATAGATTCTTTCATATTTTAATTTATTATTATACATATACATATCTAAAAATCTTTTACATATAATAAAGTAGAAATTGTAAATAATGATACAATAAGCATAACAACTGTACTGAATTATTTAAATTCAAATTTATTCAACCCATTTACATATGATCACAATTTTTGTTTATTTTTTTTTTACTTATTAGCTAAGTTATTGCATCAAATGGTCAACATTTTAAGTACAAGTACTTGTTTCATGCTTTCCATTTTGTTTTTTCATTTAAATCTATTTGAACCTACTTATAAATATTTATAATTATAACTAAAATTAAAGTTACAATGTAAATCTCAAAAATGTCTAGCACGGATTACATATTTTATTATTTGAACAGCAGTCAAATAAAACTGCAATAATATTTTAGATACAGAATAATACATTTTTAAATTTAAATTATTTTCTTAAGTGTGTTCTTTCAAAGCAGCAATAGACACTTAATAACACTTTCATAAATTCAATCTATTTTTTAACTTGTAGGTAGACAAAGCATTTAATCTAGTTTTTAATCTTTTAAAAAATGTTTAGTTAGGTAAAAATATTAAACTTAATGATGGAAGGAAGGGAAAACAATTATATCCTTTAACACTAATTTAACATATTTTGAGAAATGTATTATTTTAGGATCACAACAGCCAACCCAAACATCCGATTATTACATTGTTATGTCGATTATGGTGGCAATCTACTTCTTCTTGCATTTCTGGCTAGTCCGCAACCAAAGGAATAGAATCTCTGAACCAACGAAACCGTCTGTAGGAGGAAATGTAATTGACAAAAAACACCATTTACACTCATTATAAAACTTTACATCGTGTGAAGAAGGATCTTGATTATTTTAAAGCTGCAGAGATTCTAATAGTAATATGATAAAATGTAAAAACCAGGCTAGATAATAATTTTAAATTTATTACAACAAATTATAACATTTTTATTGACTGAATCAGGAGATAAATTTAAGCTTTGCTTGAAGAATATATATTTAATTTAAATTTACTCTTAGTTACAAAATGACAATAAATAATTGATTTTTATAAGTAAATTAAAATAAAATTTCAGTTCAATTTCAAAGGATATGATAATAAATAATTGATTTTAATAAGAAAATTAAATTTTCAGTTTAATTTCAAATGAAAAATTCTGGTTTTACATTTTAGTTACTTTTTGAAACTTTAATTTAAATCAAAGTCCATTTAAATAGAAAAATGGTTTGTACATACTGAAAATACTTAATACTATTCACATATTTCAGGGACCGAACGGAACACCACCCACTCCCCCGCCCACAAGTTCCTGAGCACGAGCGATTGTTCTGAAGGTTGGACGGTGATTATCACAATTTACAGTGCATTAATAGGAAACTTCTCGTACTACAAACGTATATTTTTTTATCTTTGAAAGGTTTTATAATTTTAACACACGCTTTTATTTTAAACAAAATGTTTTAATGTCAGTAGACAATAATTTCTCTCTTAGCTGGTCTAAGAATTTAATCAGTGCACTCGAAATTAATGGGTGCACGCAAAAATTAACGTGAGCAATAAGTGATTATGCCCGAAATTGAATAAATGCTCACATTTATATATTTATCACTGACCTGTTTTCAGGTTACATTCCTCAAGTTTGTGTATTTTAATTTTGTAGATAGGTGATGGTGTATGTATGTAAATTTTATTAAGCCCAGCATTAATAAAAGTCCACAAAGTAATTTATTTAATCTCAAATTAATGTTGATGTCTCATTCACACTTTAAACCCAGTCCTCTTTATTGACACTTATCATTTAATTGAGATTGCACATGAGATATTTTATAGGTATTTTTAACTTAATGTAATGAAAATAATGTTGGATCACTATAAATTTTAGTCAATTTGATTTACTATTTTTTTTTTCCAGTGAGAATTTAAATTTATGTGTATAAATATTGGGAATTTTAAATCACCAGTAATATTATGTAATTTATTTATTTAATCTTTCTCTCCCCCATAATTAATGAACACTTGTGGTCTAGACTAATACACTATAGTGTAACACATAATTGCACTACAACAAGGAATAAATAAATAGAAAAATGTAATTAATAATTAGCGATATACATAATTATAATATGAATTTTCTTTGTTACTACTTTAGTACACATTGAAAAGTCAATGAATGATACATTATTTCTATAGTAGTAATATAAATTTAAAAGAAAAACAAAATTTAATTGAATATATTTTTAATTAATCCGTACAAAGAAGCTTTTCGTTTATAAAAATAAACATAAATTCCCTGTTAATAACAGAATATAGTTTGTTTGCATACTAAAATATGATATAGGCATTATTGATAAATCCATTTAAACTAAAAACATTCTTTGTACTATCTTTATCTAAAATATACAAAATATATATGATTCAATAATAAATTTATAAGTATATATTGCAATCTTAGTACTGTTACGTCTTCTCTTGAATATTTTTTAGTGTCTTCCTCACTTTCTCTAGAACTCCCGTCATCTGCTCATATTTTCCTGTTGAATTTGGCAGGTTTTCAAAGTTGATAACTGGAGAAACGTCCTTCATGAAGTTATCTGCCTTGGGTAAGCGAGCATATGGTGACGCGGATTTAAGAATAGGTGTGCCAATAACGCTTTGTTTAACATGATTGATTGGAATGGTATCTCCATTACTTTCATCAGAAATTTTGTCACCATTATTTACTTCTTCCTTTTTATTTTCTGGTGTGGCTTCTGTCTCCCCTGAATTAGAATTGTTACCTACAAGCTCTGCTAACAGTTGTTTTTTCTTTATTTCCAAATCAGTTAATGTGGGTGAAGTACATGATGGTGTTGATTCCTATAAGTAATATATCTTATAATTATTACTAAAAATAACATTTTGGTTGTGAATTAAATTGAAGAAAATTAATACTATATAAGGCCTAATGTAATATAGAAATGTAGGCTTATAAAAAATCTTTACAATACCAAATTAGGAGATTACATTTAAAAAATCCTACCTCTTTGTCTGAAGAGTTATCAATATCCATATCACAAGTCTCCAAATTATCTTCCATAGTTATGTACATGTTATTAATGAACTTAATCATGGCTTCTTTTCCATGTGATTGAGAAAATTTCGGTACCCCATGAAGAGAGTATTGCTGAAATAAAATTATTATTATAGAAATAAATATGAACATATAAATTATTTAACCCCTTCCCGCACAATTATTTTTAAAAGTAATTTCGTGTGCGTGAGATATCTTGGGCGTATGCAATAAGTGGTTAATCAAAATTTGAAAAAATATATATTTACATCTCTAAATCCTCGTTCCATTTCAACATTAAATCCTGGATAGTTAATAATCTTATCTGGGTCTATGTGTTCCTTCTTGTTTAAATCTTTGTCCTTCACAAATTTACCTTCAATATCAAACATGGACATATTAGAAGGAACTATTTTAGCTTCCTCCAGCCATCCTGGTGGATATCCCAATACACGCATCTTATACACATGCACGGGTATTTCATATTTGCCTAATCCTAATGCTTCACGAAGCTTGGCAGAAGTACGGCCAGGTTTTAAATGGGCAAACTTTTGCTCTTCTTCTACATGATAGCGCCTAAAAAGAATTATATTATATGCTACCACTAAACTTATATAATCACTTTGCAATATAAATACGACATAACATAATTATTCAAATGTTCTTATAAATAAAATTAACATCAATATATTAGAGAAATGCAGATTCTACATCTGTTGCCTTTATACTTATTACTTTATATTAGCAAGTGTTAAATAAAGCAAAATAATAGATTAATTCCTTGCAATAATGATTAAATCAATAAAATAATTTTGTATGTTTTTTTAAATTTTGTAATTAACTTTTCAGAATATCATGTATATAATAATACAAAAGTATTAATAATAAAAAACCACTAAACTAATTTATTATATTCAATTCAATCTATAAATAACTTAGTTAATAATAATAATAAATAAACTTACGCTGATTTCATAGCTGCATTGTTTTTAAACTTTTGTCTAGCCATTCGGATCTTGGCAAAATCTTTGGGAAGAGGGCAATTTTTAATAGCATGGTTTCCCTCACAATTGAAACACATGGATAAACCTGCTGGAGAGGAGACTTTTGCTTCCTCATCCTGTTCCTCTTCTTCCAAGACCTTAAATTTACAATTAAACTTCACTTTATCAATTTCTTCTTCCTCTTTCATTGTAGGATTTGTATCGACAATAAATAATTCTTTTTTAGCTTTTTTCTTCCTTTTATTTCTATTTGCTTTACTATTTGCCACGTCTGGTAAATCCGGAGTTTCAGACTTGAATAAGTGTATTACATTATTTAATTCCACAACATTTAAATCGGTAAAATTTTGAATGAAGTTTAAAAATGCAGGTTTGTATGTTATGGAATCATTATTGGAGAATGTTATTGTAATTATAGGTGGAAATCCACAGGTATCCCTTCCATCATGTTCGTATGAAGCGCCATCATCAAAATTTTCATCATTTGGCATTTCTATATCATCTTCATCATTTATGTGCATGCCTGTTGCAGGAGTAGATTCTAATTGTGAAGAATTAACATCTAATGGAATAGTTGATTTTAATTGATTTTCCAAATTCATTTTTAAATCATTTGGTGTTGCAACTGTAGAAATTTCTTGATTATCATCTAATTGTTTTAGAGAAGTTTCTGTAATAGTATCTGAATTTTCATCATTATTTGAGAGAGTATTTATTGGTGTTAATATTTCAGATTTTGTTTGTGTTAAATTCTCTGCATTTGCATGCAAAGCTTCATTATTTATTTTATCTGGAGATGTTTCAAGATCTACCATTTTTTCATGAGCACTTGATTTGTCATCATCCTTATTTTCCACTTCACTTTCATAAACGCTGTTTGTCTTTTCATCGTTGCTTGATGTATCATGAACATTTTCTACAGTCTGGACTGGATTTTCTTCTATGTTTTCAGAAACCATATTTATCTCTTCATCATTTCTTGCAGTTTCAGCAGCATTTTCCACACTCTCAGCTTTGTTTTCTTCTGCGTTTTCATTTAGCTTCATTACACTTACTGTTGTTTTTGTGTCAAGACTGTTTTCGAGGTTAGTTGACGTTTTTTGGCATTTTGCGGAAGGTTCGAAGGACTCATCCCCCACATTTTCCTTTTCTACACACTTGTTAACGTCGTTTTCTTGTGAACTTCCCACTGTTGACTCCGAGTCCCCCGAAGTGCTCTTTCTTTTTCTGCTTCCCTCCGTGTTTTCGTCAGCCATGTTTGCGTTGTGTTTGCTTTAAAATCAACGCCAAACTAAGTACACATTTATTGGTACGGTAGATAACTTCACGCTGAAGATTTTTAACACTTGAATTAAAGCAATTGCTGCATGCTGAGTAGAACCAATAAATAAATAATCTGAATGAATACTCAACTTTACAAACAATAGGAGTCGGGTGTCATCTGTTGGTAACCTGTAATAAGTAGATCAAAAATTACATTTTTAGATCTTAATGTTAGATCTATTCAAAGATGGATAGAATAAGCGCCATCTGTGAATAAGTAATTGGTAATTTATTAGTAATGTTCGTGCATAGGTGGCAGTACATAATGGACTGAAATTTTTATGCTTGAAAACATTTAAATTATCTTAAACATGTTATGAATCAACATAACTATATTAAGAAACAGGATGGTGGTGACCGTTACTATGTGGTATTTCATTTTCAAATGTAGGATGAAATAAAACACAATTTTCTATGTTTTTTACCACGGTAAAAAACATAGAAAATTGTGTTTTATTTCATCCTACATTTGATAACTATATTATATTTTCTGAAATCATAGAAGTAATAGACAATATACATAGAAAATATCTGCCGATGAAAGTTTATTATGTTTTTTAAGGTAATATATTTTAATGTTTGGGTATATTTTGCAACTATATCCTGTATCTTAATATGAAATGGTAATCAAATATTTTAAAATCTTCAATTTTCATTTTTAATACATTACTTTATAAATTATTTAAATGATATTTTTATTATCAAAACATATTTAAAAACTTGTAAAATAATATAATATAGTTTAAAATATATATTTAGAAAATTGCGCGCGCATGTTGCAGATATGCAGCGTTGGCTCTTTTCTAGAAAATAATTTTATCATTTAATTTCATATAGAGTAAAGAAATGATTATAATTATAAACCAAACGTTAATTTATAAAAGATGCATTAAATATGCGATTATGTTTATCATTAATATTTTGATATTATTTTATAGAATAAAGATTTTTAAGGTTTGAATATTGATTAAATAATATATTTGCAAATAGTTATTAACTTGGTGTTATGTATGCATAAATTATGTGTTAAAATATATATTTTCTACGTGCATCTTCTGTTGCCTATTTGCTATTTAAAAGTCATAATTTAAATACCATCAGTATGGACGTTTGGCAACACAGCACACAGCTGCTTGTCATCTTGTCAATAGAATGGTAACCGTCGCCATTAGAGTAAAAAAAACTGTTTAAGAACCATACAAAGAAGTGTTTCAGTGCAGCTTCATCTTGTCCGGTAAGAGAATAGTGCCCTCCTTTACACGAATCAAGCTGCACGCGTTTCGCAATGCTTGCAAATCGCCGAAAGTATTCAACCGATTGCGGTAAATCGTAAAATATTTACACGCACAGGCCGTATCGATTTGCCGGCGTTTTCCACTGCTTTAACAATTATGTCGTGCATTTACAACTTGGTCTGTTTTGTCGCTATTGTCCTTAGTTTCGCCTGTGATATTATTTTAACCTGTGTCGAGAGAATCGATTGGATTTTGGTCATTAATGAGTTGATAATTTTCACCAAGTTTTACCTTTATTACTGGAGTAATTGTCTCGCGAAACCATTCCGAACATTACTGAAAGTTTATAAACCGCATTTACGTAAAGTATGTATTTTTATGTTGGATGTGTTCGTTTACTTCTGTATTGTTATTAACATTTTTACTTGTGATGGCAATTTAAATTTGTTTATTTAATGTCAATAATGGCAATTGAAGGTGTTTAATGTCAGTGATTTTTATTTGCAAGTAATTAATGTTATCAGAATTCTCAGATTTTTTTGATTAGATTAAATAAATAACAATTTTTTAAAATTATATTTATGTCATATGTCATGTGTACACATAGCTAACTTATATAAATTTTTATATTAGATACAATATAATGTTCCTTTGCTTGAATGTGGTTTGTTACTTCAGACATTAGCACAGTCATTCTTAATTGTATTCAATGATTTGGTGAATGGTACTTCAAATATCTAATTAGAATTTCATTAGATGTACAGTTAGAATTATTGAGTTGACTAGACATGAGGCAAATATATATTGTTGTTGTAAACCGTATCTTTTTTTACATTGTTTGTAACATACTCATACACAGTGTGATGTAATTTTTGTGAAACAAAATTAACATATTAGATTAACCCCTGTCTTCCCTTTTATTTCATTGTCATATATAATATAAGCTTAATTTATAACTGGCATTAGTATGTTTTTCTTCTAACAATGGCCGTCTCATATGCGGGTATTTATCATAATGTAAATATATTTTATCAAATTGTACTGTTTGGTAATAATGCATGAACATCAAAATTCATGCATTTTTATTTAAATATGGCACTACCCATACATTTAGAATAGCATGATGCTAACATACACTAATTAACAATAACAAGTCTTGAAGCCTAATTAAGGCCTAAAAAAAATTAATTAATCAATTAAGTTCCTAAATTTGTTTAATTGGTATGGTAAAGTGAAGAATTAATTACACCTGCTAATTTAAAGTTGGATGCTATGTATACCATTCAAATCACAAAAGCCATTAATAAGAATAAAGTAATACTATTTACTGCTCTAATTGATAAGAGAATAATTTTATACATAACACCACTACACTGTTTGAGTGTATCAAGCTTTTCTTATAAATATGAAAGGGTCTTAAGTGATAAAATTAGTTACATCTATATTCTCAATTTGAATAAATATGTTAACCAATTGACTTGACGAATAAAGCTCTAATAACCTTTCTTCACAATTTTATTTAATTTACTTAATTGAATTAATTTGATGTTCGCGTAACTCAATCAACCAATTTATTTAACCAATTGACTATTTTTTATGATTTGTGAAAACACTAAAACTTCAAAGGAATTTTAGCAAATTTTAAAATTGAAATTATTTTAACATAAATTTAAATTATTATTTATTATTTTTGGTTCAACTATGTAAATATAAGTTTTTTTATTACTTTTTACAATAGTCCATTTACAATTTTTCGAATATACAATGGCAAAAAATGTTTTTAAGTATTTTCTCAAATCCTTACATAAAAATGTACCACCAAGTAAATGCTGACAATATTCAAGAATTACTTGTTATTTAAAAACACAAATAAACTTTGTTTATATCATACAATTTGTTTTCTTTGTGGCTAGAAGTCTTCCAGTTTGATAAAGTAAATTATATCAAAACTTTAGTCACAAAAGAAGAATAAGGTGTGTGATATAAACACACAAGTTAATTTTTGTTTTTAAAGTTATAAAAATCCATCACAAAATGAAAGCCTCTCTACAATCACGTATTATTTTTCAATTAACTTTTTTCAAATGTACAGGAAGAATCCTGTTAATAAAGGTATTATTTATTATATGTATTTATGTCTTTTATAAGGTTTAATATATACATCAACAGATTAATATTTACATTATGCATATTTGTTTGTTATTAAACATATCATTAGAAGTAATTATGTGGTAACCAACTTATCTGGAATTCCTATGTAAACATGAATAATATTTTAAGACAATTATTTATTTGTGAATTTAGTTTAACCTCACAATCATTCTCTGTAAATATAAGGTGACAGAACAGTGTTGAAATTTTAGATATGATCCCTTCTATTCAAAGGTCTGAGCGAGAATTATTAAAATAAAATCAAATCGCCGATTTTCGAATCGCGAGTAAACTGATATGAACACTTTTAATGTTGTATTAATCAACTTATCACCGGATGTACTATTATCATTAACGTTGATTTGATTTTATTTTAAGTGGGAAAATAAAATGTAAGCAACATTATGCGATATTCCATTAGAACTTAGCTTCTGCTTTTACTCTGCATTGTGCTTTCATTTCATCTTTCATGATAATAAATATTTGCTAAATTTTATATTCTTTTGCCTGTATCTCTTCTAACAACCAGCATCTGCATTTCAAGCATTTTAACATCAAAACTTTCTCCCTTTTAATTGCCTGTCACTTCAAATTAATGGCACTTCATTAGCTGCACAAAAAAACTGCTTAAGTAATGCCAATTAAAAACAACTTAATTCATTTCCTTGCACATTATGGTTGTTTAAAATTTCCAATTAAAAGTCTGCAATTGTATCAATTACCAAGTTCCTTCCACCTTTAAAATTTTCATGCACTGTAATTTCTACCTGTGCTTCAGTGTACTGCTCACTCTTCATCTGAGCCACAGTTTAGAAACATTGTGAGTTTTGTTTGAATTAGTTGGAAAGGTAGTGTACATTCTGAATACTAATTAAGTATTCTTTTATTTATTAGTTTTTGCAAAAAATAAAATCATATATCATAATTATCTTCTTTAAAGCTTAATGATATATTCTCTAAATATTGTCATTTTATGGAAATAATTATTTTCATTAGTGGAGTTTTATTGCACACAAATTTAATTATATATGTTTAGATAAAATACATTCAAGTTTTAATGTATTTCAAGAAGAAACAAATAATTTACAACAGAGTATAATATAAAGTTAATTGATACAATAAGACTAGTAAAACATCATTTTTTAAAATTGTGTTACAGTATATTATGCTTTATCATCATCACTTTTAATACTATACCTGAACAGTACAAATTAATACTAAAGATATTGGCTTTTATATCTTGATCTTCTTTACAACATGTTCTTAACACAAACATGTACCTTTTCCAATTTTTGAATTGAACAATATTTTAACATGTTTTTATTTTAAAGTTATAGAATTACTTTGTTTCACTTCTTTTCATATTTTATTAGTATTATTTTATTATACAAGCATGCTTAAAATGTGTTGGTGTTTTTCTTCATAGTGATGGGCTGTTTTTTTGTTTGCTTTTTGTTGTTCCATTCATTATTCTCATTGGAATAAATCTATGTCATATTTATCTTTTGCAGAGGTATAAAATGGAAACAACTTTACAGTTGATGAATCAGCAACAGCAGATTCATCCCAGGAGAAAAAACCGAGTATCTTTGCACTCTATGCAATCCGAAAGGTTGTCATTGGGGGACGCGGCAAAACTTGTGAGTAAAAGATGAAGAACTTCATAATACTACATGATGAATGTTCATTTACAACATTCTAACACAATTTTATTTCTTCAACTTTTAAAGCCATTATGCCACTTGAAACCGTCCTAACCGTTCGTAAAATTTTCCCCAAAATTTCCATGTTAATATTGCCCTACTATTTTATTTTATGTTCTATTAAGTTTGTAGCAATGGTAGATTGTTGTGTATTATTGTCATAAAGTGTAAATTTGTAGATGTTTTCATCCAGAAACTCAAAATTTATTTCTGTTTATGATATATTATATCTTATTTGTTTAATTGGTTTAAATTAACATTGTTTTTATGTTAATCGTTGTGAAGCCGAATTTTGTATATTTCTAACATATGAAATATGGAACCAAAAATAAAATTATTTTTTTTATGATTAATAAACACTGAACTGAAGTATGTGGTAATTATTATTATTTAAATGAGGAAACGTTAAAATTGTTCATTTGTTTTCTTTAGGAGATGTCATCACTTCCCACCAAGACCCCAGTTTCCATTTTACAAGAGCTTTTGTCACGGAGAGGCATTACTCCAAAATACGAATTAGTACAAATTGAGGGGGCCATTCACGAGCCCATATTTAGGTACAGGGTATTCCTTAGCAGTGATTACGTGGCAACCGGTACTGGTCGATCGAAGAAAGAAGCCAAGCACGCCGCCGCCAAGAATCTGTTAGATCTGCTGGTCGGAAAACAGACTCCTGAGCAGGCCAATGCTTCCAATGGTACCCCAGGAGCAACTGATATGTACGTATGTTTTAAATATACTCACTAGCCAACAATATTATTACTATCAATAATTTTATTAAATACTTTATGTTTCTGAAGAAAACCTAATACAGTGCACGCCGTTTAATGTGATCACAACGGGACTCGGGGTTTTTGATAACAATAACCGATTGATAATAATAGCCGAAAAACAAAACTTTATTTTAAATAAAAATATATAATGTAACAAACTATAATAACGTAACATTTTGAATTCTCTACAATTTTTTGTTCTATAACTTTCATGTTGCTTTCATAGTTTATTAGCAATTGGCAAAAAATGTCAAAAATTTCAATTTTTATTTTTTTTTTTTTCTCGAAAGTTAAGAATTTTATGAAAAATATATTTTAACAAACATTGTTCAGTTTCTCATTCTCTTTAACTTTTGTTCGAAAAGTTTTGTAATATTTTTCATATTAAAAAAAATATCGGAAAAAAACAAAAAACGCCTCGAGTAAACACCCACTTCCGGTTTATGAATGTTTACCAAAAGCTTTTCAGTTCCAGTTTTTAACGCTAAAACCTTAAGTTTAAAGTTTCATCTCAATCGGATCAGTCGTTTTTGAGATACAGCCCCCACGGACAGACAGACAGACACACACACAGACACAATTTTTTTTTTCCAGAAATTAGTTTAATGGACTCGGGGGACCTCAAAACGGATATTTCCGCAAAAAAAAAATTCAAAAAAAATCTGGATCACACTACTTCCCCTATATATACTTCGTATATAGGGAAAGTAAAAATGATAACATAAACCGAAATCATGATTACTATAAACGAAAATTTTTGTATGTAGTATTACACGTTCGGCCCGTTCTTCGCAAAAGTGATAACAATATCCGATTGATAACATTATCCGTGATTCTAATAAGCGGCGTCTACTGTATTAACAATTTTGTATTCCAATGTGTTTTAAGTTACTTGTTCATTGAAGAATATCTCTATTGTTCTAAATACTATTAATGAATAAGCTATATAAGAAAGGTTATGAATAAAACGATTTTTCTTATAAATTCTTTGTTTAACAAGTACAATCAGAAAAAAATTGTTTGGTGTCAGTGATCCAAGGCCATTTTGCTATTATTTTTAAGCCTGAAAATTCAAAACAATTGTGGTTTGTGGTAAGATTAGTTAGATGTCTTTTTTGCAATAACAATTTAATGAATTTAATGAAATATGAATAGAATTTTATTCAATATTTTGTCATCTTAACATAATGGAATATGTAACTAAAATTTACATTACATTACACAGAAGTTAAAACTTATATAAGAATAAATTAACAATACAGAAATATGTTAATTGCATACAGAGGGTTTACTATGCTTATCTTACTGTTGGAATTTGTTTAAAGCAACATTGGAACCATTTTAAATATCTGTTTGTTTAAGAAGAAAGAAAAATTTATCCTATAATATGTATATCCTATCATATCTAGTTTTTATTGTAGTAAACTGTGTTATTGTTATCATTATAACTATATTTTATTTGAATTTTAACACTTTTCACTATTTTTTTATTTTTATAGTACAAACCAAGTGGTATCGCCTTTCGATGACAAAGTCATGGGAAACCCAATCGGATGGCTGCAAGAGATGTGCATGTCTAGGAGGTGGCCCCCGCCATCCTATGAAATGGAGCACGAGGAAGGGCTTCCGCACGAGCGGCAATTCACGATCGCTTGTCAAGTACTTAAGTTTAGGGAGGTGGGCACCGGCAAGTCGAAGAAGCTTGCCAAACGGATGGCCGCGCATAAAATGTGGCAGGCTTTACAGGACATGCCCATCGAAGGAAATAACCTGCCACAGGGATACGAAGATGAGGACGAGGTAAGGACTTTGTGAATATCTTGGAAATATTTTTACTATCTTTCAGACACCTGTATGGTTGTAAGAATGGAAAATGCACAATTGAAATGAATTTCTTCTGATAATATAAATAGATTGATGATTATAGTGATATATGATTAAAAGAATTTGCCTGTGAAATAATTATTATTTCATTATTTAAATTATATTAATAATTCCTCTATATTTATGGATATTAGGGGTTATAAAACTCAATTTTCCTGGCTTCATCGGTGCTATGCTGATGATATCTAAAATAGATTGAAACCAGTGGATGTTGATGACAGGGAAACAATAATTCAATGTTTTCTAATTATTTTATACTAAATATAAACGGCACTTTATAAGTGTGGTTGTATGAAATCTGTTAATGGAGTCTATGTCTTTTTTCTGTGTTTTAATACAGCATGTGGAGAACAGTTAGTTGTGGTGAAGTATAGTTTAATGGTCTAATTTTCTTAATACTTTGTTAGTTAAGTTTAGTAGATTTATTTCAACATACCTATATTTTTAAGAATTCACGTTTCTAAACAAAATGAGAACTATTTATGTAATATGAAGATTTTTAAAGAGTGTTTAATAGTTGTGCTATTTGTAAAACACAAAATGTTTTTGTATCACTCAAAATCTTATCATGTTTTGAGTCATTAGTAGATGCTTCAATGAGTAATTTGTTTTGTAGTCTTAATAAGATTTATTGTATACTTGATTAAAACATTAACATTTTCTTTACAATTAATTTTTATTTTACATCTGGCAATTAATTGTGAAGAAGTGTTGGTGTTTTAATCAACTATTAATCATAACTTCATGTAACTCAAAAACAAATTTCTAGAATTATTGTAGATAGTAGACTAGATGATTCGTTTTTTAAATTATTATTATTGTACCCAATGATATTTTAATTTTCATTGATTTTTACATCGAATTATCAAATATAAAAGTATATTAATTAAATAATGATCACTAAAAACTAAAAATTATATTGTGACTAAATAGAGTTTTAATAACTAATTTAATAATTATTTTAAGCTTTATCTTATCTTCTAATAAGTATTTAATTCTTAGAAATTCTGAATTTTGTTCTATGGCTTAATACTAATACAATATTTTTAAATAATACTGTTTAAAATGTGTACAAAGGACACAACTAAAATCTTAAATACTAACCACACTAACAAAACTATGTTTATTTATTTATTTAATTTGTTTAATAAATAAACTGGAAGATTAAGCATTCAAAGGGAAACAAGTGTAATAATTAATATATTCCACCAGTATTTGTTGCAAAATTATTGTGACAAAGCTAAATAATAAATAGTGATTGAAGTGTTAACCTGTTTTTGTTGAAATTCAAATAAACAAGAGCATACAATTAAATCTACTATATACATCCTTAAATTTAACTACTAAAATCGATATTAATGTAGACTGTTTAACAGTTCAATGATTTAATGAAAACATAATTATTAATTTTATCACAAATTTCAAGCTGAAAGATACAGTGTTGGAATGATTAGTTAGTTGTTAAAAAGGTAAGTAGATACAATCCTTAGATGCATGAGAAATAATTAGCAATAAAAATGTTACAACTCACAGTACTTGCTTTTTGCTTTTTTAACATGAGCACAATATTAACATCACCAACAAGACATATTAAAAAACTATAGAAGAAAAATATATGTTGAGGTTATATTGCCATATTTGTTGAATGCACTTATTTAGTGGTTCACAGCTAAAGAAGATTTTAGTTTCTTAAGTTTTCTATGTATAATACAAGACTGAAGATTACAGATCATGTTTTTGTTTTGTTTCGTTTTTATGAGTTTTAGTTCTTCATTCAAAATAATAAACTGCATTACAGCATTATACATTAAATCTATTTTCACACTTTCTACCGATTTTATTATAATAATAAGTAGTCAATTTTGTGAAACATGCAAAGTAGTTTTGCTACTGCCTATATAACTATAATTTAATCGTTTTAATTTCAAGTTATTTAAATATATTTTTGTAGTATTTGTATCTTGATAAAATGAACAGAAACAACACATTTTTTAAACATCAAATAAATATAATCATATATTTTTTATTTCAGTCTGTTTAAACCCCTGATTAAGAATATAAAATTATTAAAATAAAAATCTAAACACTGAATTCAATATGCTATATAAAAGAGGCATGTTTATAATCTTTGAGTTTGAAGGAAAAAAGGCGATCACTTTTCGACATGTCAATGTTGTTGTCATCTTCGGTTTTGGAGTTCTTTTAATTGCTTGTTTTTTTGATATTCCATGAAAAGCTGAAACTAAATACCAAGTTTTATTATATAAGTGATATTAAGAGAATGAAGCATGTGTCTCATTAATTACATGGGTTGGAATTCATCACACTTGGCACAAACGTTTAACCAATAGAAGACAGATTAAAATTTCATTTATATGGTATCAAGTGGTAATGACTTATTTGACAGGTGTTTCAGTTTATCCTAATAATTTTGCGAAATTGTGTTCGGTTTTTTGCTGTTTTCGCTTTTTATCGTTTATTTTGAAAGTGTGATTATGCCTAGAGTGCACTATCCAAGTTCATTTGACGATCTATGGTTAGCAACGAATATCATCCTGTAATCCTTCAAACTGTTTACCTCAGAATCAGAACATTTGGCTTGCAATCCTATCAATCACATTTTGTGTTACCACTTATGCCTATGACTGCACAGTGGGTCAGATGAAGTCGGAGGAAACGTCACAACATTGAAGAGAAATCTGCACATCTAACTGTTGAGATTATGGTATGGGGTGCGGTAGCTTAATATGTCTTGTTTGGTGCCTATCCCCATATTGCAAGAGTTTTTAGGGACCTATTTGCAGAGGATAATGTCAATATATTGCTATGGCAATCTCCTGATCCTTCCCCCATTGAACAAATATGGGACATTATGGGGAGAAGACTAAAAAACTTACAGCATTCTCCACAGATGCTGCAAACTTTTCAGCAGGAATTACAGGTTGCGTTCCGTTCAGGAAATTTTTCCATATTATGAGTTTGACGACGATCTCCTCGTCATAGCTGTCGACCAACAGATCACTTAACCATGCACTCTTTATATGAGCTTGTTATTTATTGTGGGTGCTCGAGAAATACCCATAAAAATTTCTCTAGCAACACTTGTATTCTGAGAGCAGTATGCGGATATACATTATCACGGACTAAGTACACTTTGAGTAGGCCTCGACGACGATACTGTAATATACATCAAAGCATCTTCAATGTTTCATAATACTGATCAACATATATTGTTTCTCCTTGAGGAATAAATGTGCAAAGTATCTTTTTTATGTCATAATGTTCCATTTATAAAATGGAAACTGTCTGCTTGATTTTTTTTTTAGTTTTGGTGGTCTGCGAGCATGACACCACGCAAGAGATTATTGCTTACTATACTAGCAAGTAATGCAGGATGCAAGTCACAATCTGGTACAAGAATTCTTCAATTTCTTTGTTATAATGCTCTAAATAAGACAGAGAAGAATTACTTTTTTGTATTTCTTTGTTGGTATTCTTGGATGGCATGAGTCTTAATATAATGCAAGGACTCTTTCTTTTTTTTTAGTTTGTTTCGAGTATGGCGACATTCAAGACACTTACTTACTAGCAAGTAATGCAGAATGCAAGTCTCATCACCTGCCACAATTCGTGGAAGAATGCCATCTATTTCTTTGTTGTAATATTCTAAAAAAGGCAGGGGAGAGGCCATATCTTTATTTTTATGTTCTTGGTTTGGCGTTCTTGGAATCAACCTTGCTCTTGATATAATGCAAGAGCTTGCTGGTAATGTTACAGAAAACAGATCGAGAGTCATGTTTAAAATGTAGTTTGTAGTAATTCTGTTTGTGTGCATCTACGCCATCTTTTAGTTGGTACGTGATTACGATTGGTCGGCTTGAATGTTCCTCATTATGCATTTTTAATTTTCCATCAATAAATAAACGACACCACATTCGCATACTTTATTTCATTGATTACACATTCTTTATATACATCTACGAGTTGTAAATACAATTTTGCAAGATACAACATTTTTATAATAAAAATCGAGTCAAAACGCGATCTTCTTAATCGATGGAATTCGTAATGAACTTAATTGAAGACACAGTTATATTCCTTTCTTCATTTTTTATTTTTTCACTGTTAAATGTACATTTCTGGCACTATGTGAAAAGTGAAGAAAGGAATATAACTGTGTTTTCAATTACGTGATATTAACCTTTACGTACTCAAGTAACTACATTAAATTCGTAATGAACATAGATGATTTATTAAATTACAATATTTTCGAGCCACTTGAGACTGTCACTGTCGACAAATGACCAGAGAAGACGTTAACCGGTTAAATATTCGCGGATATTGCTATGCAACAAAAGGTTCTTACTTTAAAAAAATCAAAATGGTAATATTTCGTTCTAATCGTTATTAGATATTAAAATTTCTTTCTTGATTCTTACTAATAACTTTATTTGAGTAAAGTTATGGACGTTGAAATGAAGCCGATACCAGCGTCATCCAACTGAAAAACCGACGCAATTTGATTTCTGGTGATCATTTTTATTTTTTGTACAATGTAAAATTTCAAGATATTCATGTAATTTCTGCCAATTCAAATTTTTGTAGAGCTCTAAGTTAATTCATTAATAATATCAAATATAATATAATGATATAGAAGATGCTTACATTATTATAGTTTTTTTAATATGTATAATACACAAAAATAAAAATTTTAATGACGGTGGGCATATGGTTACCTCTGAACTGTCAATTGCCATAGTGAAACATCGTTGGTCCGAATCCGAATTGAATGGGAGTTACTATTCATGTTCTTTATTCACTAGTATTACTACTATACCTAGTTTAATTTTTTCCTGAAAAAAGTGTATCAAAAATTTAGTGATATGAATGCATGTCATAATTATAAACATTTTATGTAATACTTCTTCAATATACCGATATCATTATCTTCATTTTTGTAGTGGTTTTAATTGGTTTATTGGTGCTTGAAATTAAAATATAAGCGTTTTTTTAATTGGTGATTTTTGTAAAAAATATAATTCATGTATACCATAGTTTAAATCATATTACTTATTTGAAAATAAATAATTGTCATTCAATATAAATCAATTTCCTTTTATTAACACGTTTCATCACAATTTTCTGTTTTGCAGTGTCTTAAAGAGCTTATTTTTAATTTCATTGGTGCTTCAAATTAAAATAGAGTCCAAAATAATACAAATAACCTTTTGTTATATAACAGGCTGAAGTCTAAACTTTTACCTTTTACTGCGGCGCGATTTTGGAATAATCCATCAACAGAGATGGCCTCTTTACACCTTTCTCTATCCCTCAGTTCCTCCTAAGAAAGTTTTTCTCCAATCCTGCCTGGTATTTTGGAAAGTATCCTCCCCTGGCACTCACAGCCACAGAAGAAATTGAACATCTTCGATTCAATTGGCTATCAAAAGACACTCCTCTCTCCCGCCCTTCTACTCACACGTATCTCTTCCTCCTCAGATAAATTTCCTCAACCGACAAAAGAAACGCCTTTACAGACAAATTCGCCATTACAATCTTTCACAAGATCGAACAAGAGTGGAATAAACTCAATGCCCTAATTAAACTCGGAGTCAACTAACTCACTCAAAAAGCAAAAATGGTTCAACACCATTGACAGTCTCGACCCTCATTCTCCAGATCTCTGGAAAACCTTTCGAAATATCTTCTTCCGTCCCCCATCCATACGCTACGCCCCTCTAATCGACTAGATATTGCCAAACGCTTAGCTTCACACCAAACTAAAGCCCACTCCATCTTTTCGCGGAAATCGTTAGTGGGATCACTATTGATTTCGAGACCAACTAACACTACTTCTACCATTGATAAAATTCTCTTTATCTACCTCTGACAATGATGACATATCTCTTATAAAACTACTAAGGCTATAATGATCCCCAAAAAGGGCAAGGTAAAATTTACTACTACTCTAGTACCTCCTCATAACGCCTTATCTCCCTGCTCAACTGCTAGAACGACCGATCCTCTCCCTCTGAACAACAGATCCCCAACCACAAAAATGGCTTTTGTTCTGGACGCTCCATCCACGACGCCATCTTCGCTCCGCTAAATATGGCCAAGCAAGTCTTCTTCGACATTCGGAAAGCATCCTTTACCGTTTGGCATGAAGGACTTATCCTTAAACTCTACATTATTTCTGTATTAGTACCTATAATTATTACATCATCTTTTCTCCAAAACCGTTCCCAGCTCCTTCCTATTCGTGAATTCCTCCCCATTCTTCCTTCACGCATATGTGCCTCTCCCAAAACTCCCAATCATTCAGAAATATCTTACTGTGACTCATCGTTCTATAATGGAGCAATCAGACACACGTTCCGTCTTTCATTTCATTTTGTCCCGTTCATCCTAGGATAATGATAGAAGCACATAGATATACATTGCTATAAGGTTCTTAGTCAGCTATGACGGCTCGACTATATACGCAGATGACATAGCAACACATAAAATCATTCATCTCCAAAAGAAAATTAACTCCTTCACCGAATAGGCATCTATGAATAACCCACTAAATACCAGTACACTATCTTCCACTAACCTTACCTTACAAGGAAAATGCATCTCCTCTTATCTGGTTCTTAAAGTCACCCATGACCATTTTCTCCCTCAAAATTATAAATCCTAACTTGGCATCACCTTCCGACAATAACTCAATTCCTCGGTCGCATTCTCAGGATTCCAGAACTTTGACGCCGAAGAGGCTCAGGCCTACAACAGAC
Organism: Ontholestes murinus; assembly: GCA_963969525.1. Lineage (NCBI taxonomy): Eukaryota > Metazoa > Arthropoda > Insecta > Coleoptera > Staphylinidae > Ontholestes > Ontholestes murinus. The sequence goes on along the minus strand of OZ018390.1, from coordinate 17,695,337 downwards.
ATAAAATTTGGTGCCTGTGACTCCAAAAGAAAAAGGTCGTTTATATACGTCTTTCGTGTCTATCGATAGATTTCTTTCGTAGAGGAAGGGTTAAAAAATTGAAACCAAAAAGCAATTTGTATTATTTTGAATTACTTATCAAAATGTATTACGAAAATGTCAAAATTTGTATTTTTTATTTTTGTTTGTAAACAATTTTTATTAATTAAAGTTTAGTTTTTCATTATACTTTATAAAAAAATTACTTTTCATTTAAAATATTTTATAAAAGTTTTAAACATAATGATTTTCATAGATAATTTTGAAAAACAATCAACAATCGGACATGAATTTAATTATTTTCATTTTTTTTTGTTCTTCATTTCCGAAATATAAAAGGAAGCCCCAATTATAAGTCATAATTTTCATAATGACTTTGTTACAATAAGCACACGTATTTTCGATCGAAATAACTTACTAAATGTTTGGTTCATCTTTCACAAATAACTATTAGGTAAAGAATTGATCAATTGGTTTATTTCACTGGTTTTTTTATATTTACTCTACTAGTTTCGCTTGATAATGCTGTAAAAAGAGAAACTAGTCGTATAAATATAAAAAATCACACGCCGATGGTGGCGCATTAAGTTACGGCCCCGAACCAAATGCAGCAATGTTGGTTCGGGTCAATAGTTGGAAGGGTGAATTCACCATTGGGATACAATTAATGGTGCATTAGAGTGACGGGGCGATCCTTTAAAGTAACAAGCTTACTTACACACATAAATACACAAATCACACGGCTGAAGGACCACGTGATCGATAGCAAAACACTGCTACTACTATAAAACATCACTGACACAAACCAAGTGTTGATCAATTCTTTACCTAATATTTCATAATGTTTCATCGAGAGATAAGTAAGAAAGTTATTCAAAAATAAAACAATTAACCAATTTGACTTTGTCTTTCTTTTTATTGTACCGACGATGTCAATATTTATGGTACATGTTTCTACATTAACAGGGGTCAGCTCTGTTTAACTAATATTTAAAATATTTATATTATAATTGTATGAAAGTGGTCTCGTAGATGACAGGATGTATAAAAACTTATATTCTAAAAGGTTTCTGATGAAACAATTCAATTTTGTTTGCTTATACAGCTGCATTACAAAATCTAATAAACTGTTTTGATATAAGTCAATTACACGCCGGTGAACTTGTATACCTAGTCCATTAGTCGTTTCCGTTAAAATAATTCAATTATGAAACGTTTCATACACGGCATTTCTTATACTCGATCACTTAGATGTTTGTCAATACCTGTTAAATCAAAAATATACGTTTCATAACGTAATTTTACTGAAAATTTTGAATATTATTATAAACTTTAAATGCTAAATAATTTCTCATTTATATACAGGTATGTATAAAAATCACGTGGAAATGTACAACGAATATCATATAGTGCAAATCCACGTAATTCTTAATAAGAATGCAATTATTAATATATATGTAGTTATTATTTCAAACCAAATTTTAAAAATTAATATTTACTCAACTTTACAATTTTAATTTTGTATTTATAATGCGATAAATAATTATATTTCTATAGAAATATGTTACAGATTCAAACTTAGTTATTAATTTTATGTTAATATACTATAAACTTTAAATCACTTTTTTGTTTGTTTTAAATTTAGTTTTAATTTTAAAATGTAATCACTAAAAATAAATATTTTAAATAGGTAATAAAGTGAAAATACGCTAGGTTTAGTTTTATGTATGAAACAATAATGATTTGTGTTTAGCTGTAAAAGCAAGAATATTTATGGGACATTAAATTGTTCTCATTTTCCCACAACAGCTGCCTTTACATCATGCTTCTAAGAATTTTTAAGATAACAAAACAATAATTGATTAATAACGCGCTGCAGATAAAGCCACACTAGATGACTAATATACTGATAAGTGTACAAACTTCAATGTTAGATACAGTACGTGTTTGCGAAGGAATATTGTTATTCATTGTAATATAAATGTTTTAATAAAAGTAATTAAATTGGGGTATAAATTATGATTTGATTGATTTATTAAAAATTATTTCCTTTTTTTTCGCATTTCCCTAAAGAAAGTAAACAAATTAAAATAAACATTAATATAATAACAATACTAAATCGATTAAGCCGATATATTTGCTATAATCTACAGAAATTAAAAAACTTAAATAAAGGCGATAAACCGTTGGTTCGTCTAACTTGTCATCTATTATGAGATTCTCTAATCCAGTGGCAATTGATTCTTTATATAGATCTAAGTGGTGTGCAGCTTGAAAGAATCGGACCGAGCATAGTTAATTACATCCCAACTGCGAATTGCTTTAAAGTAAAACTTCTATGATCACTTGTTGTGGTCGTTTCAATAAGTATTTATTATAAATGATAATTGTCAAGAAGACATATTGATTTGTTGTTTCACAGTATACAGGGTGAGTTTGTTTAGATGTTCTCTATTGGGATCTGGGAAACTATAGGAGATAGAAAAAGGGTTAAATGGTTGAAAACAATGTGGTAGGTCCACATTTCTTCAAGGACCATCTTAATGGACCTATATATTTGCACTTGCACAAAATGTATTAGGTGTTGGAATTAATTCGTAGCGTTTTTTTAGAGAAAAATAACAATGTATTTAAAGAGAGAAAAATACATTATTGAAAATACTGCTTTCCACTACTTTTTCCCATCTTTCGGGTAGTAGACGGATCCTTCGTCGAAAGAACGCTTCGCCCTTGGAGGCAATTCATGAATCAATCCAATTTTTACAATTTTCATGAGAAGAGAAATTTTTCCCTGAGCCATTTATCGGAAGAGGTGGTAGTCCGAAGGGGCAATATCTGCTGGGTTAGGACTTCCCATTTCAGAGTTTCTATATAATTGTTTACTGGTTTTGCGACGTGTGCTCGAGCAATGTCGTACAGTAAAATGACTTTATCATGCCTTTCGCTCGATTCCGGCCGTTTTCCCTTCAATGCACGACTCAAACGCATCAATTATAATCGATGACGATCCCCAGTGATGGTTTCGTTAGGTTGTAAGAGCTCATAATAAACCACACCATGTTGATCCCACCAAATACAAAGAAGGAGCTTAGACCCATGAATATTAGGTTTTGCCACTGATGATGATGGTTGTCCGGGCTTAATCCATGACTTTCTACGCTTAGGATTGTTATAGTGTATCCACTTTTCATCACCAGTAACAATCCTATGTAAAAAACGGTTTCTCTTGTGCCGTTGAAGCAGTAACATGTCAAAAAACGCCTTTCAACGTCCCTCGGTTTTAATTCATATGGGACCCAATGTCCTTCCTTTTGGATCATTCTCAAAGTTTCAAGGCGTTTTCCTACAGTTGATAAATCAACACTCAAAGATGAAGACAACTCTTTAAGAGTTTGAGATTAGTTTTCTTCAATTCAGTATCTTCATTTTTTTTGGCTGTCCAGATCGTTCCCTGTCTTGCAATTCAAAATCACCACTCTTAAAACGTAGAAACCACTTTTGACACCTTTGCTCAGCTAGAGCATGTTCCCCATAAACTTCTTCCAAAATCCGAAGACTTTCCGCAGCACTTTTATTCATCTGAAAGTAATGGAGTAAAACTCTTTATTTGGCACAAATTGTGACATATTCAAATAGTCGTAACTTATTGTTATTAAAAAGTAGAAATTAAGATGTGTCTTAAAAATAACACTTAATAACAGCTGGTTTACGATAAATTTGTTTCTGAAGGTAAAAACAGAATACTGCAATACCCGCACCATTTCCCGTAAAACGCTACGAATTAATTCCAATACCTCATATTACCCGGAATGTTAGCTAATATACGTCAACTAACAAAAAATAGGCTGTGGTTTTAAAAAGAGGGAGCATCTGCCCAGGCGTAAGGGCATTTCTTGATGGTATTTTTCCCAATCAGTGGATTGGTAGGAATGGAGCCATCAGGTGGCCTGCTAGATCTGCGGATCTAACAAAATCTGATATTTTCTTGTGGGGATTCATAAAAGAGATTGTTTATAAGGAACTACCAACAACACCAATGCTTTTGCAAGCAATTCACCTGAAATGTTAGGAAGAGTGGAAAGATCTTTTCAGCAGCGAATTAATTTGTGCCTAAAAATTTTCAAAAATGTTTTACAATATTTTTGGATATTGTTTATATTAAGTTGTAAATTTTTCCACAATATATTTTCAACATTTCGATAATTTTCGAATTATTTTCATGTCCTTTCTAGAATTTTCTTCAAGGGTTCCAAAATGTTCTAATAATTTGTTTTTATATTCCTAGAATTACCAAGAATTCTTCTAACAAATTTGCAGATTTTTCTATCACCAATTTATTTCCCAAATATTAAAAATTATTCAGCAAATTTCTAGAATTTTCTATTCCAAAATTTTGAAATTAGTTCTTTATAGATTTCTAGAATTGCCATTTTTTTTAGATTTAGATTTATAGATTCACAGACTCTAAGGTATGTAAATATGTCTGTGGACTTTTTCAGCAACATTTCTTTCAGTCTCCACACGCTTTCTTTACAATTATCTGAAATTCTCGAAGAAAAATTTCGAGCAGAATGTTTCAACCAGATTTCCAAACTTTGCTTTAGGCTTATAAACTATTTTGGTAATTAATTTTCCAAATTTTTAAAGTTTCCCACATTTATAGAATTTTACAGCTTTTTTTTATTCCAGTCTACAGGAATTTATATGCAAAGTCTCTAAAAATATTTAAAAGTTTTTTCCAATTCCCTAGCAAAATTTATTTTTAAAAAATTTGCTTCTCGACTTTTCTGACAATTTCTTCTCTGGACTTCCAAAAACTTGCTAGAAATCTAGGAATATCTCTTCCAAATTTTTAGAATGTTCTTTAAGTATTTCAAATTATCCAACAATTTTTTTTCTAAAAATTTCCAATTTCTTTTCTTCTAGATTTTCAGAATTTAAATTTAGATTTTTAGAACTTTCCACTTCTTTAATTTTTTATCATTATAAAATACAAATCTGTAAAATTTTCTTAAAAATTCCAAAATTGCTAAACTTTTAAGATATTATTTTTCAGATTTCCAGAATTTATGGTAAATGTTGAAAACTTTTCAGATGTCGAAAATTGTCTAGTAATTTCTCTTACAATCTCCAATTTCTGTTACAAATTTAATTTTTTATTTTGAGGAGTTCCAAATTTTTTTTATTAATTATTTTTAGTTCAAAAATGCTTTTCAATATTTTTTAAATTTGTTTCTAGGCAATTGTAAATATTTTATCAAATAATTTTCCATATTTCAAAAATTTTTGAGTTCTAAAATTTTCTTTATTATGCCTCCAGAAATTTCCCTTCCAAACTTCTAGAATTTTTTTAGAGGGGCCAAAATATTTTAATATAATTTTATTTAGATTACTAGAATTACCGAAAATTTTTCTACTAAATTTCCAAATTTGTTTTCGAAGGTTTTTCAGCAAAATATTTCAATCACCAAATTTCCAGAATTTTCTATGCGTTCAGAATTTTCGAATAATTTTTTTTTATAGATTCCCGAAATTACAAGGTTATTTTTAGAATTAGATTTATATATTCATAGACTCTAAGGTTTATAAATATTTACGTTTTTCTAAATTTGTCAGAATTTAATAATATTTCAGCAACATATCTTCCAGTCTCACAAAGCTCTCCTTTCTGAATTTCTTAAAGAAAATTTATAGCAGTATCTTTTTAGATTCCTAGAACCTTTCAATATGTTTCATCACTCCCAAATTTACGTTAGGCTTATAAAACAAATGACCATTTCATATTGAAATTCTGAAGTTACACTTTAAAACTTTATTTGTTATGACGAGTGTAAATATTTATTTGTAAATAAGCACAGTAGACTGTTTCGGCAATTTATTTCTCTGGTTTCTAAAATTCCAGGATTTTACAACTACTTTTATTCCATCCTTCAGGAATTTCCTTGCAAATTTAAACATTTCTTCGATCATTCCAAAATTTTCCAGAAATTTCTCTTTAGAATCATTTCATAAAGATTTCTCATATTTTCCTTTTTCCAGAAATTCCTAGGAACATTTTTGAACTCTTTTTATTAATCATCCAAAATTTGATCAAGACTTTTAAATTATTTTAACAATTTCTTTTACAGATCCAAAAAGGAATATGTCTTCTAATTTCCTAGGATTTTCTTCAAGTATTTCAAATTGTCCAGCAATTTTTCTTCAAATTCCTAGAAATTTCCAAATGTTTTAATTCTACGCTTTCAAAATTTGCTTTATATATAAACTTTACTTTTTAGAACTTCCTAGTAACTTCTTTAATTTTTATCATTATAAAATCCGAATCTCTAGATTTTTTTTAAGTTCCAGAATTTTCTTTTTAAAATTCAAAAAGTTTTAAGAATTATTTTTCAGATTTTCGAAATATAAGTCAAAAGTTGAAAACTTGTTCTGCAATTTCAGATTTTCCAGTAAATTATGTACACTCTCCAATTTCTGTTTCAAATTATGATTAGTTTTTTTAAAAGTTCTAGGGTTTTCTAATTGAATATTCATAAATCCTAAAATTTTTCGCTGAATAATTTTACTTCGTCAATTTTCTTTTATTCAAAATTTGTAATTAAAATTATTGCAAACTGCCAACTGATCGCCTCAGTAATTAAAGTTAATATGTATATGTAGGGTGGGCGGGTGACCTCTATCCTATCCTTCAATCAGTAAAACATCATCAAAAATTATTTGAAAAATTTGAATAAATCTATTAAATTTTGTAATAATGTTATACATATTTATTTAGGTTTTATCACTTTTAATTAAATCCCTCGCTTATATGTTACTGATTGGAGGGTGGGTTAGGAGCTACCCATCCACCATACATTAAAATATATTTATAGTTCTTTACTTAATAATTTTGACATTTTTGTTTGTTATTGCTAATAAACTATAGGAGTTAAATGAAATTTATATAACAAGTAATTGGAATTAATTAAAAATTGAGCCTTTTTGCACAAACCTCATAGTTTACGAAGAAAAAATAGGGAAAGTACTATGATGGCCACATCACCATTTTTTTGTGAACCTCCACTTTTTACATTTTTTTCAGAAATATATTAATAACTCGGAAATGTCATATCGAAATTAAAAATCAAAAAAAGGTTCAAGTTATAAAATATTGACGAAATGAGAAAATGGAAAATATATACAGGGTGTTCCATTAAAAAATGTTTGCTTTTGTTATACCGCAAAATTGGGATATTGGTATATTTGAAAATAATTTTACGGCATAGAGATTTTTAAACCAAACAATTCTTATACGGAACATTTTTTTTTTCTAATTCTCACGAGAAAGGCTCTAGGAAAGCCCTACGCACTGTTGCAGAACCCTGTATATTACAAGCTTCTCAATTTTTAAACAGTGTAATATTTCATGCACAAGACCGTTTGTATTGATTTGGAATGTAATTGTTGACAAACCCGTTTAAATATATTGCAACTTTTTAAATTCCAAACCCAGTGTCCCACATGCAAACTGTCAAGGTTAGGAAAACAATGTACTGTATAGAATGCTCACCCCTATACCCATCCCAGTTGCAGTGACAGGGAATGGAATGGAATGGAAAAATATTTCTCATCAAAATGTTTAGATTTAAATTATTCATTAATCTGTATTTAAATAAAATTCAAAATGGTATTTTATAATGAACAAAATATAAAGTATTTTATAATGACTAATAATTTCTTAACCTGATTTTTATATGACTAGTTTAACTATGAACATACTTACTTCAATTTTAGTACTTATTACAAACAGATTTCGTACCTAAATTAAATAATACATTATTACATTTTTGACTTATTAATTATCAGGAAACAATTGTTTACTAATCTCCAAATAGCACAAAAAACTTTTCTTCGTACTTTTATTTAAATCTAGATCTCTATATTTCGGACATCAATGCTTGCTACTTGTTAATGGTACTTTGTGTGTGAAATATATATATGGATTTAAATAAAAGCGTGAAGAAAGGTTTTTTAGTTTTCACGTAACTTATTGAATCAAACTTTTTTCAATTATTTAAATATGGAAACTACTATGGAGCAGAAAACAATGCAAATTTTAAACCGTTACAAAATGTACACCAACTTACCAAATTTATTGCTCATGGCCATGCGTTATCAACACAATCCCACTAACTTAACGTAGATCGACTTACGCCATGACGTAAACGAACAGATCGATCTCAACGTCGAAAAAAACGTCCCTTTTTATTTTATTGTGTAATTATTAATATTCACAATTACACTATATAACACTAAACAGTCCGAAAATCGAAATAGTTTGAGGATCGCTGTCTCCAGCGTTTGTTATTGTTGACAATTTACGGCGGCGCAAGACAAGACGCGGATTCGAGGGAGAACATTCGACGACGCCAATCATAAACCTACGCGGAAAAGCTTGCGCCGCACTGCTCTCGGCGAAGTGTTCGCAAAACCATCGAGTCCGGCACAATTTGCAGGTGCACACACAATCGCTAAAGTCATATGAGTCACAGTCGTGCAGACGAAACGCTTATTCTAAAGTCGTAAATCGCCTTTGGATCGTAAAAGTACTTAAATAAGGCTGCTGTTGCAAAATCGCGCGGTTGGCGAATCTGCGAAGACCGTTCATTCGCTGTAAGTACGAACATGGTTGAAGCACGAGAAGATCTAACGAAAATGGATAATTCAGACGAAGAGTCAGCTCACGCAATTGAAACAGCAACAAGTTCCGTATGTATTAACTGAAATTGAATATAATTTGGCTCACCTTGTTTTGAATATAATCATTATTAAGTTCTTTCAAAATACCTATAATAATTTAACTAATTTTATTGGTACTTTAAAATTATCTAGTGCAATAAATATGCATTTTATAAAGTTTCTGTGTGATACCCCAATGGCCACCTACAGAAAAACGTTAATAATAATAATAATAAATCAATTTTAATTAAAATATATACAATTATAGTTAAGCGTTATGCTTTAGTAAATATTATTAATATCCTTTCAACAGTCTCATTTAAATAATAAGTTTGATGTATAACCATTACTATTTTTGATTGGGATTAATGTACTTTCTAAGTGACACTAAGAATCCTTTTTTTTTAGAAAATTATTCACACTTTTTTGTGACTTTTGGTATTGTTTTCAACGAAAATCTATTAAATTTAATAGTTTAATTTTGAATTCTGAAATTATTCTTAATTAAACATATTATTTCGACCATATATAATTTTAAATAACGCCGATAAAAGTCATGTAACCTGTATTATTAATTAATGGTTGTTATTACTTAAAACAAAAACTAATTCTTCTAAGCTTTCTACGGTTTTAAAGCTCAGAAGAATTAATTCTAATTATTATCTACATAATACTACACCTGTAAATCAATGTTTAGTTTACGATTAAAACATTGTTAACCTTTTAATTGTTTAAAAACTTTCTATGAGTCAATTCAAAATTTACTTACTTGTATTATACAAAAAAAACAATTAAAATTTAGTAAAAACTGTTGAAAACTTGATGGAAATATAGTAAAATTACAAAATCATGTAAATTGATTAAAACAATCAACCACTCTTGAAGGTAACAAATAAATAATTCTCTTTTTAGATTTTCAAAAAGCTTTTGATTCGGTTTGGCATATTGGCCTCCTTTACAAATGCTTCCTCATAAATATCCCACGCCATTTAATAATCCTTATACAGGGTGACTGACGAAAAACCTTTGGTGCTGTATCTCGCTTATTTTTGATCCGATTTGAATAAATAAAACATCAAATTAAATGATTTTTAAAAGACTAATATGAACTGTACTGATATTTTTTCTTGCATCCAGTTTTTGACAAAAGACGATCAACTTTTTTTTTCAAATTGCACTGTATATATATTTTGTACTGATCCGCAAAGAGATTTTTTTCTGAATCTAAATTTGTAAACGATTTTATCCATTCATCAAACCAAAGTCGAGAAATTGAGGATAAAAAAAAATTAAAAATCAAATACCCATAGTAAACAATATACAGAGCCTATTCAAAATGTCAAAAGTGACAGTGTCAGTCATTGGTACAATACTGCAATGATTTTTAATAATTTCATAATAAAAATGTTGCAAGATTTCAAAAACTGAAAAACGATTTCTGTAGAAGCACAAAATTCTAGTTCAGTGTTTGAAATATTGCAACATTTTAATTATGAAATAATTAAAAATCGTTGCAGTATTGTATCAATGGCTGTCACTGTCACTTTTGACATTTAAAATAGGGTATGCATATTGTTTACAATGGATACTTGACTTTTTATTTATTTTTTTAATCCTCAATTTCTCGACTTAAGTTTGATGTATGGATAAATTTGTCTACAATTTTATATTCAGAAAAAAAATCTCCTTGCGAATCAATAAAAATATATATACAGTGCAATTTAAAAAAAAAATGTTGATCGTATTTTGTCAAAAACTGGGTGCGAGAAAAAATAACAGTTCAGATCCTATTAAAGTCTTTTAAAAATGGTTTAATTTGATGTTTTATTTATTAAAATCTGATACAAAATAAGCGAGATACAGCACCAAAGGTTTTTCGTCAGTCACCCTGTATACTAATTCCTTTCCAACAGATCCAGCCAAGTACGAATCAAACAAACATTATCCGATCCATTTCCAATCCTCCAGGAAGTGCCCCAAGGTTCTCCCCTATCACCCCTCCTTTACAACATTTTTTGTCACGACCTGTATAATCCTAACCCTACTTATTTTAATCCTTTACTACTCCCTTCTCTTTGCCGATGACACCACCCTTATAGCCCATGCTCCAACTCTCCAGGTTGCCCAACAATCCTTTCAAAAATCATTCAATGCAATCCTGGTGCTCCAAATGGCCTATAAAAGTCAACCCCTCAAAATCCAAACTCCTAAATCCGCACCATAAAATTACGCCACACTCACCGTTCATTATCATAAACAATGCTATAATTTACCCTACCTACTCCTGTAAATACCTAGGCATCCTGTTTGCCTCCCAACTCTCTTTCAAAGCCCATGCACAAGCTATAAAGGTCAAGATTAAAACTAGAGCCCGACATTTTAGAGCCTTAACCTAGAAAAACCAGGGGTTTTCTACTAAAACTGCAGTGACTATATACAAAGCCATTTTTAATCCTTTTTAACCAAATCCGTCCTTCCATTCTCCACCACTTTATCGTCGCCAAAAGGTCAGCCCTACGAACCCTCACCAAACTCAGAGACCCAATTAACCCGCTCCATAATCCCTCAAATGAGCTCCTATATGAATATACCCAAGTTACTCCTACTCCCAACGTATACATAGCCTAAGTCTTAAATTTGCCAACAATCCTTTTAATGTATTCCTTCTCAACAAATTTTGCATTCCCCGAAATCCCAATATCCCACCTAAATATAAACACCCTTCAGTCACCCTACATCAATTTATTAGTGCGAATCATCCAGACAGTTAAGCTAGCTAGCAAAGTTATTTATTTTTTTACACATAATTAGAGTCAAGACAGGGCAAAAAGGCCGATGGTCGATAGCCCAAACGGACAGACTAACACATTATAAATCATTTGTAAATGTTTTTAATTTTGTATATATTTATGTTCGAATATAAAAACAATAAAGCAAACTAGCTTTCGAAAAAAATGTAAATTTGCCTAAAATAAGTTACTACTAGCAAGAAAATAATTTAAAAATATCCAAAAAATAGTTTATTTATTTATTATTATTAACCTTTCTTGAAAATTACAAATATGATAAATCAATAAAATAATTTTAAAAACATACGTCAAATTTTTGACGCAAAAAAGACGGGCAGAGTTTACAATTACAAATCGTGTTCTTCCACTCAAATCATTTGAAATTCTTTTAAACGTGCTTTTACTTGCTTTTTGTCCCCTTTTTAGGGGACACATTTTATCTATTTATGTTTATTGAAATCTTGGTCATAGCAAGAAACAAAGCATTTTTAATTTTGTTTTTAATTAATTCTAACAAAGAGTAAAATAATTAAATTAGACAAATTTAAATTTTGCTTGAACCGACTTTCTAGAAGAAAGGTTAATAGTTCCTTAAAAAAGTTAGTTACTCAATAAATAATTGAAATTTTTATAGTTGAGAGATTTAAATTTAAAAAAATGTTTAATATAACTCATTTGTATGAAAAAATAATAGAAAATATTAAATAAAAATAGATGAAACTTTTTCGAAAAGGTAACAATCGGTTTTTTTAAACAATTGAAATTTTTACAGTTGAGAGATTTTTATTTAATTTTTTAATTTTATTTTATTTTATTACATCTTTGTTCTCCTTTCTAATACTATATGACAAAAGTATATACAAAATTAAAAAAATACTTATAATTTTTTTTTCTTCCACTCAAACCCATGAATAGACTTTATCAATACTGCTTCTATGAACATTTGTTCAGTTACTTTGTTTTTTTTGCAATGAATATTTGAGCTGTTTATGTCAGCATGACAGATATATGACATATAAATTTAATCAAATGTTTAAAATAACTCATTTGTAAGAAAAAAATAATAGAAAATATTAAATAAAAATAGCTGAATTTTTTTTGAAAATGTAACAATCGGTTTTTTGAAACGGTTTAAATTTTTCAAAAAAATTAATTGAATCATTTGAAAATAATTAAAATTAAAACTGTTGGTAGTTTTTACATTATACATAATGCAAAACTGCGGTGCAGAAACACTCAAAGAAATTAATTAATTATTATTTTTATTTAATTAAAATTTTGATGAAAAAAGTTGAAAACTTTTGAAAAAATGTTTAAGATCTAAATATAGCAAAAAAAGTGTATTATAGCAGGAAACAGTTTAAGAAATAATTGTAAACTAGCTTTCTGAAAAAGTAAGTGTAGAAAATTTGCTCAAAAACAATTAATAATGACAAGTTGAAGTTATTAAAGAAGTGATAAAGGTTATTCGTTTTATTTTGAATAGTCAAAATATATCACAATCAGAATAACTTATTTAAAAGAAAATTGGCTTAAAGGGTCGGAAACTAAAGATTTAAAAACATTTCCAAAAACTATTTCAAATTTACCTTTATTAGTTTTTTTTTTAAGTTTATTAAAAAATATTTTAAAACTTTCTAATAATTCATCTACAACTAACTTGAAACACTTATATAAATTATATATAATTCCCCTCAAAAACAATTGATATTTGCGTTTATTTTTGTTTTAAATTATTTGAAGCCCAAGAGAAAAAATAATAAATTTGATTAAAAAAAAAACAAGTTTTTTGAGAATTAGTTAAAAAGTAACTTTCTTGAAAGCGGTTAATAATAAGTCACTATATTATAGAAACAATTGAAAATTTGACAGTTGACAGATATAAAACTGTGTAAAACTCCATGTTAATAGCACCAATAAATTATTATTTATTTATTAAAAAAATGATTTTTAAGAAACAAATAATACAAAAGTAATAAATAATTTAAAAAATAACAATTGAAATTTTCAAGCAAAAAATAAAAAATATATTACAAGAAAACAGTTTTAAAACAATTGTAAATTAGTTTCTGAGCGAACATTTTTATTAGTATTTTTTTTTAGTTTGCTAAAAATAGTTTGCAAACATTTATTTCAAACGGTTATTTTTTACCCCCAAACTATTGAATTTTGGTTAAAACAGATGAATATTTTTAAAATGTTGTTTTAAATTAGCTAAAGAAAGAAAAAAAAGTAACATAAAATTTGTTTAAAAAAAAATAGACAATTGGATAAAAGCGTCGTCGAAAACTATCTAAAAAATTTGAAACATTTAAAAATCAGTTTAAATTTACTTTTATTAGGTATTTTTGAGTTTGTTAATAAAACTAGTTGATATATATTTTATTTTACCCAAAATCAATTGAAGAGTTGTTAAAAATCATTTAAAAATAATTAACATTTTGGCAAAAACTGTTCATTACTTGTTTGAAGATCTCTGGAAATCTAGTAAAAAATAAAAATATAAACAGTTCTGAAAAATAAAAATTGAGACGAAAAACTATCTAATTTAAATATAATTAATTTAAAACTGACTTAAAATGGTTATTCTACTTTTCCAAGAACAATTAAAATTTTGATTTCGTTATTATTGCACGTATAATTATTGTTATTGATATGAAAATCGTTGCAAATACAGAAAGAAAGATTATATTTTAAAAATTTCCTTTAATAATTGGAAAGATTGCATAAATTATTATTATTTTTTTTATTTTACCAAAAACAATTGAAATTTTGGCAAGAAAAAACAATTGAAAATAAAAGAAAGTTATTTTGATGAAAATTAGTTATAATTATAGCAAAAATCATTTAAAAAAATCATTTTACATTCTATTAAAAATTTGCTTCAAACAGTGGAAAAGTAATTTCTTCTAACCCTAGAAAAGTTTAAAATACGCTTTATTTCATTTTATAATAATTACAAAAAAAAAACAATTTAAAAAAGTACTTTAAAAAATTTAAAATTTACCAAAACAGGTTTGAAAACCTTATGTCAAATGCGCTTATGTTCTTGTTTTTTTCAATAGCACTGCTTTCGTTCACAAACTTCACGTATTTATTTTTGTATTCAATAACTCTTCTTGGTAATAATAAACTATTTTTTCTCAATTGTTTTTTTGTTTTTCCTCAATTGCAACTGTTCTACTTTTTGGTTATCTCAATTAAAACAGTATTTTGGTAATATAAAATGGTTTTTATTCTTTAAATGTCAAGAGAATTTTTTGTAATGTATATTATTTTAGTTTTATTTCTTAAATTCTTTTTTATGGGTTTTTTTTGTTTTTCTGAATTGCAACTGTTCTATTTTTTGTTGTCTCAATTTCAATTGTATTTTGGTATTATTCAAATGTTTTTATTCGTTAAATGTCAAGAGTGTTTCTTTTTATGATTTATATTCTTTTATTTTTATTTCTTGTATATTAATTCCTTTTTATGGGAGGTTTCAATTGTTTATTGTATTTTCAATATTGACTGTTTTTTTTTTGTATATAATAAATTGATCAATACTGAGAAAGTACTGTGATAGCCTCATCATCATTTTAAAAATATTTTTCATATTAAAATAAGGAGAAAATGTTAATTCACTTGCTCTACCTAAATTTTAAAGTTTGAAGGTCTTTATCAAATGAAACAAATTTAATGAAAACACATCTTTATAATGGGTTAGAAGTTAGTAAATTAATTAACCAAGGACTACGCGTCATCAGGAGATTATAGTTGTATTTAATGTGACCTGCGCATTAAATCCGTTTGATCCTTAAGCATTACTTAAGGTAGAGAAGAGTATTCCTTAAAAATCTGAAGCTTTGAAGAATTTTTGTACAAAAGGTACAAATTTTGTAGAGTAGTTTTATTTGTATAGAGGGCCAAGAATATCTAGGTAAAATTATATCTTTTGTTATTGAATTCCAATATATTGCGTATTGTAAATTGATGTTATTAAGTTTAATCGTCCACGAAATTGATATTTTCGTTCTCCTCCTTAACCATTAGTTTATGCTTATTTCATGAATTAAAAGTTTAAAAAAAAATAATTTATAATTGCCGGACCGAACATTATCTACGCAACGACACTGTATAATTATATTTTTTCACTGATTATCTTCTATTTTTAGTTTTTTAAAAGAATTTGTGAACTCATTATTTTTGAGGTATGAAGATATCGACTCAAATATTTTGAAAAATAATAGGTATTGTTCCTATTTTTCTATGGCAAACATTTTCTCATCTTTGATATTTATTACTTCCGTGGTACAAATTCTGTAGTTAACCACTGGATGTTTAGTAGGTACATCTTCTGCTAATTGACAGGATTTTTAAAGTATGAATTAGTAATTACTATCTCTTAAGTAGAACTATTCTCAGTATACTTTTTTTATTTATTTAGCCATTGTATAAAAGGGAAAGCCCGTTAATAAATCAATTATTATTATTTTATAACTAAATTAATATACAGAGATTATAAAAACTGAAAACCCAAAGGTGTTGCGATAATACACACGAAAACAACTTGATGTGTGGGTGTACCAAGATAAGGCCAACTGTTTCAGATATTTTTAATTATGTTCTATAGAAATACGGTCGGATTAATTTAATTTTGTTTAAATTTAAATATATGGCGATTAAGTTTGGGATTGACTGCGCGTCAATTGCACGTGTATTATTGCGTGGATATGACCGTATCTTGCGGAAAACGTGATTTATTTTTGGATTAATAAGATTTGTACTTGTCAGGTCGATTATTTCTTAGAAGGGATTAACGTCAGAATAATTATTTTGTTAGTCGAGTTTGCAGAAATTACGTATTGGCTGTAAGCTATTTAAAGACAAAAATATATTATAAAATGTATAATATAATGTATGATTTAATTTAATTCCTGGCAGTACCTTGGGATCACGCCAGAATGTACCAACATTTTTTTTAGTAGGCTCTGAAGTAAATCCATTTTAAATCTATTATAATTATCACTGAGACACTGGATTTTGTCTTATTATTTGATTGCTATAAAATGTATATTATAATTTAGAAATAAATAAATGAACAATTAGTATCAAACTACGATGATTTATTATTATCATTATTTACAAACATCAATCTATTTAATTAATTGACCAAAAATGAAAGAAAGTAAAAATATTGACTTAAATTTAGATTAGTAAACCCGGACGACGTTTTGTCATTTCAATTATGTGTTGTTTTAGTTGGTGGCTCGAATGCCTAACATACAGAGCCGTTATGCCGGGCTGAAAGATAGTAAAATAAACACCCTCCTGTCCAACAACAGCCACTCACATAAAATTTCACAATTCCATAAGTATCTGAAAAAAGCCACCGGTCCTAAAGTAACCGAGCTGCAGGTAAACTAAAGAAGAGCATAGCAGTGGTGTTTTATTAAATTTAATATTGTTAATGCTCTCATTGCAGACAACCTCGCTGAACGCCAAAGATTTTAATACCGTGCAGTTCCTCCAGGAATTGGCTACCGAGCAAATGTTCGAAGTTACCTATGTCGACATCGAGGAGAAGTCGGTGACTGGGAAATTCCAGTGTTTAGTCCAAATGTCTACCTTGCCAATAGCTGTTTGTTATGGATCGGCGTCTTCTCCGAAGGACGCGCAGGCCATCGCCGCCAGGAACGCTTTGGAGTACCTAAAACTAATGATGAGAAAATGAGTTGAAAACGACTAAACGTACCGCGCAGATTTTCGAAGATCCATTTTGAAGGTACGTACCGGTCTAAACTTTGTCGCATTGTATGATTCGCTGAATGGAATCATGTAGGTTAGGTATGTGCAGTGTTTGTCGGGCTGTTTCCATTATTAAATATCTCTCATGCTTATTAACACATAACAAAATGCAGTTATATTGATCATCGTCAGTCAATATAATATACATTTTTTTAACTGTAATTGTACTGGTCTTTAATAATGGAAATAGCCCATCGATGACAAGCACGAAAATATCTACTATTATATACAAGCTATACTTTGCATAGAATTAGTGGTTTTTTCGAGAAGATTAATTTATTTTTGGTTATGTAACTATAATCTTACTTATAAAGCCAAGTTCAATGACATCATGTATCAAAAACCTATTTGTGTGGTAGTAAATCCAATAATTTAATTACGTATAAGTAACGAACTTGCTTAAAATGGGTAAAACTTTTAAGTAAGGAATGATAATTTGACAATTGTTAGGTTTACTCCACATAATCATTAACTTGGCATTTCTCAATGACTTATGTATTAAATATGAATGGTTAGCATAGCTTAGGCACGTCTATATAATATATGTTGCATCTATGTGCATAACTAGTATCAATACATTGATTATATATGCGGATAATCAAGTATTAAATAAATATAAATATTTAATATACATATATATATGGTGCCCTGCCAATGTTCAGGAAAAGGGCATTTATTTAATGCAAAGTATAGAGGTTGTAACCTTTCGTTAATTTTAGTAATTAACATATATGTCAATAGATCAAGTCTTTATATAAAGTTCCTCTTTGTACCTACGGTTATCATTTGTTACTGAAGGTTGTCGCCATATATCATCCGTGATTATTTGTAAAATAAAATTGTGAATGTTTCAGTGTGTTTTATATGAAAAAAAAACTTCTTTGGCAGGTACTATTATTTGACTAGAATTAAAAAAAAAATGTGAACCTTTATTGTATTTTTGGATGTAGTTTTTCAAAATTGTGTTTTGGTACTTATTTATTCTCGTGCATATTTAACTATAGGATATGGTTCTAAATATTGATGTGTATGCTAATTAATATAATATACATTAATGGCTAAATTGTTTTTTTACCCTTTTCTATTCCTTTTGAAAAACATTTTTTAAATTATTAATGTGGAATAAATGTGTTAGTCTAGTCAAACTGTTTATTTATATTCACTAGGTAGCATTTATTTGAATATTAAGTTTTTGTAGAAAAAATCAAGAAATTTTGGTATTGTTATAATCATAATCAAATTAATACTAATAGTTATACATGGGTATAATTTTATAAATTGAATAACACAATTTAAATATTTGATGTTTGTTTTTTGGGTTTCATGAAGAGTATATCAATGTAAAGAATGCTGTTGTATCTTTTCTTTGCATTTTATTTTCTACACTTAGATATTGTTGTTATTGATAATGAGCGTCTAGCACTCAAAATATATATCTAAGCATAGAAAATAAAGTGTGAAAGAAAGATACAACTATGTTATTTACAATTTAAATAATTGTGTCACTATTAATTACATATATTTTTGAATGCATTGAAATGTTATTGAATATTTTATTTTTTACATTTTACAAAAGTAATTTTCTGTGAAATAAATTATGAATGATGTACATATTACTTATTCGACGAAATTTT
Organism: Ontholestes murinus; assembly: GCA_963969525.1. Taxonomy (NCBI): domain Eukaryota; kingdom Metazoa; phylum Arthropoda; class Insecta; order Coleoptera; family Staphylinidae; genus Ontholestes; species Ontholestes murinus. Next base: position 17,676,370 of record OZ018390.1, on the reverse strand, counting down.
TATAAAAACTATATATAACATGCACCCAAGCATGTTTATATGAAAAATATTTTCAATTTCCTTTTGTGACAAATTCATCAATTTTTAAATAATGTAAATTGTGATCAAAGTTTCTTGCTGACATCTGTCAAATTCACTGTTAAATTCTAGTTGGTTTAACTTTTCAAAATGGTTTCGTTAAACAGACTCTGCAAGCAAATTATCTGTAATTGCAACAAATGTTCACTTCAAAAAAACAATTTTCGCACATTTGCTTTTGCTTCCCAGCTTAAAGTGACACTATGTGGAGCAACAAGTAAGGAAACGGATAGCTAGAAAGCTTTAACTTATAAATTTTTTGTGCATTAGGTATTACTGGACAGCCTTTAAGTCTCATGTTAAAGCAATCTCCATACATCGACGAGCTGGCACTGTATGATTTCCAAGAAACATGTGGGATCGGTGCAGAGTTGCAGCACATCGATACCAAGTGTAAAGTAGTTCCGTACAGTAATGTGGATTCACCTAATGCTTTAAAGGTAGGATATTTAAATTATATCTATAATTGTTACCTAAATTCTATTTATTTAAACATGTTTTTCATTGATGATTGTTGCAGTTTTAACAATAATGAAATAAACAGACTTTGAGGAAAGTAGTGTTTCCTTTAAATAATGTGAATGAAATGTTTGATAAATATATAAAGAAACAGGTATATTATTGATCATTACAATTAATGGCAACAAATACAGAAAATAAGAAATTCTACTTCAATTAGTAATAGCGCTTATTGAATTAACATAATTCCTCTTAAAAAAATGTGTTTATAATTTTATACCATTGTAACTACATATTTACAGTTGAAAATTAAATTATCTCTAAAGTTTTAGACTACAAAATAAGAGATTCCAGCAACACTGATACATGATAACAAACATATTGATCCTCATGATATTGTTAATGGTTTTCGCTAGTTCTTTGAATATGTAAATAGCCTTTTATTCACAAATATTAAACCTGTCGATGTCAGCTATATACATGATTTTACCTTCCCATATTTTAAGAAATTCAGTCCTAAAACTTCCTAATAATAATACCCCTTGTGATGATAAATTACCTGCATTTCTTTTAAAGGATTGTGCTGTTTTATAATATGAACATGTATTATAAATAATAGTACCTATATTATAATGCATTTTTGTTTTATTTCAAGTCACATTTCTTATATCACCGTTTTAGGGTGCCCAAGTACTAATCGTACTAGCTGGAGGTTCAATCACCACGAAATGCGATATGCATCGGGCCTTTGATAGAAATGCAATCGTCGTAAAAGAAGCCATCCTGAATGCTGCACAGTACTGCCCAAAAGTAAGGAATCCTCTTCCTAAAGAACCCGTCATCTTAACTGAACACATTTATAGGCTTTAATAGCAATTGCGTCCAGTCCTGTAGAAGGTATGGTACCACTTGCAGCAGAAATAATGAAACTGAAAGGCGTGTATAATCCGAATTTAATTTTTGGAGTCAGTACCTTGCATGTAATTCGTGCTAATACTTTTGCTGCTCAAACTATAGACATCGAGCCCGAATGTGTGGTTGTGCCGGTCATTGGTGGTAATGCTGGTGACTTAATAGTGCCTGTACTGTCAGAAGCTAAGCCCTTTAGTGATTTTAATGAGGTATTTTTCATTTTAAATATAACAATTCCTATGCAACTAATAAAAGAAATCAACCACTTTTTAAATAAAATATCTAAAATATAATAAGTAAATACACTGCGTGATAATTTATATTTTCTAATAATATGCCAATTTAATATCGTTCATCTGAAGAACATCATTAAACATCTATTGGTATTGCAAATATAGTAACAATAGATGTTTGAATGTCAATATATTTTCTTATTATTAAGTAAGGATTTTCAACTTTCAAATCCAATTTAAACCAATAGAAAGATGTAGATTATAGCTGTAATCAAAAGTGGAAATACTTTTAAACACATCAAATTTATTAACAAAACTAGAGTTTATCAAATTTTACTTGGTAAAAAAAGATTATTGCAGCAAGAAGTTGAATGCATAACCACTGCAGTTCAAAAGGCTCAAGAAAAAATCGACAAAACGAAATCATCAGAGGCAGCTATTTTATCGTCATCTTTTGCTATAGCACGCTTCGTCATATCTCTTGTAAAAGGCCTTAAAGGGCACCCGGATATAGTGGAATGTGCCTACGTTAGAACGGACGCACATCCTGCTGTCAAATACATGAACATTCCTGTGATACTTGGACCGAGTAAATACTTGCCCGGTCTAGCTAAAAACTTGTGTGTTAATATTTACTGTTCCAGCTGGGATTAAGAAGGATCTAGGAATACCTGCCTTATCATCTTATGAGAGATGTTTTCTTGACAATGCACTGCCGGTGTTAAATGATTTTGAAGAAAAAGCAAAAGAATTCTTGGGAATTCCAAAGAAGAAGCCTTGTGATCCGTGTGACCCGAGTCCTAGAGCTCCTCTCTGTCCAGAGGATCCTTGTGAACGTAAATTAAGAAGAAATTAAAATATATGTGGAGTTGTAATAATAATATGAGTTGAGTTGGTAATTTTTTTTTTGTGTACAAGCAAACAAAATAGTAACTTTTATTATCAATGTAAACTTGCAACTTTCCAAATTTGGTTGGTAAATTTTGTTTTTTTTTGTACAAGCAAACAAAATCGTAACTTTATTATCAAAATGGGTGTCTTTCAATGTAAACTTCCAACATTTATTGACTAGTTTTAACTTCAGTAAACAATCAAGTAACACCTGTACACCAAGGAAATGCTAAATTGACATAGAACACTGCCCATGAGAGTGTGCAGGCAGGTAATTCCTTGAGACATACAGACTACAACTTCATAATGATTTGTACCTGCACATGTAATACAAGATCCAAGCGGCTCAGACTCAAAGCTTAATAACCATAGATCACATTTGTTTGGTTTTTGGACGAAAAAAGTTCGAACATAAAAATTGTGTCAGAAAAAAATCAATTAGGCATGTAGATAGTCAATATTTTAGTAAATGCAATAATTTTAAATAAACTATATGCTTTATACCTAAATTTAGCTTACCTGATTTTCAAAGAAGCTTTCTCGAAAATATTTTAATTTAAAGAAAGCACGTACAATAACGTAAACAATAGTTTGCAGCAGACTATTTTCTATGTTTTTGCAGCATTATTAATTAGCATGTATTTATTAACACAAAAAGCAACATGTCTCAACCGATTGCGCTTGCGCACAGTGAACAGAGCGACGCTGTGCAATCATCGAGCAAACATTAAGTAAACGTTCTTAACAGTTATTGTGCAAGTATGAATATTAAGCACCCTTTATTCACCTCATTACTTCACCTTTCCTATTAACCTACAAAACGGGTCTTTCTAGGCACTTTGACAAAACCTGAAATTTACAAACATTCCAAGAACAAACTTATATTGAGTATTAAAATAATTTTGACACTCTACATACATACCCATCAACACCACCTATTACCAACGGAATGGAAAAAACAATGTAATAAATAAATATGTGTATTTATCAAACAATACCTAAGATGATACTATATTTACATGTGTGATTTAATATACATAAATTTAATATACTTTATTACATAAGTTAATGGCACATATATACTTTTCTTATAGTGCGAAAGAATCATCTTCCAGAATATATATTATATACAATGAACTTCACAGCCATTCAAACAATTCAACTGCCTCTTAAATGATATAATAATAATCACTTTCAGATCCGAACCTATGATCGATTATGACGACATTTTGATGCACAGACTACACATTGTGAAACTAAGAGGTACTCGAGGAAAACATTACTGCAAAAACCTAATTTTTGTATTAAAATGGGATTGATTGAATTATAAGAAACTTAACGGTTTCGACGAGTAATGATTTTCTCGAGTTAACACGTCAAGTACATTCTGTGTAATGCACCTACAATAGATAAGCCAAAATTAAAATAAATAATAATAATGTGTACAGTTCGTCACAATAAAATCTTAAAAGAATTTCGTTCAAAAACATTTAAAATTGATGATAATAACAAAATCAATATTATTTGTAACTTTATTGCAATTAATATGTATTTAACTGAAGTGTAAATTAATGACCTTTTAAATTGATTGATTAATTTTTTCCTGGAGGAAAATCACTAAACCCAAAACTGGGTATTTTAATCAATCAAGTTAATACAAAAATGTTTTCATTGTGTGAGAAATTAATTAATCATATTATCTTTTAATCAGTATTCTGTTAAAAATAAAATAACATATCTTTTCTTATACTTAACGATTTGTATCACAATGTTTGTATAACAACACACTATTCTATAATTACCATTTAATTTCTTTATTTTCACTTGCATTTAGTACCTGAAATTAAATTATGTAAACAAATTCTATTAAATAATTCTTCTGGAGTCTACAAATTTTATATTTATGGCAAACAAATTTCTTTAAAAAGACAACTATTATAATTGTATTCACATAATAAAACAACTTGTTTATAGAGTAGGAAAAATCACAGATAAAACTTTTCTACAGAACATATGTATTGTAAAATTTTATAAAATAAAATAAATGAAAAATATTAGTTAATGGTTTAGAATCATATTTTAAATTGGATAATAAGAAAATTTTGTAGTGGTTATTTTATATAGTAATAGAATTCAGAAATGACCCGTTATTAAAATAAAAATTAATGCATTATAAATAGATACCAAAATTGTTTATAGGTTATTTGTTCTGAATATTAAAGTAATTAGTTTTGAATATTTATAAATCAAAACCGGTTGCATGTAATTTTAAGATTTTGAGTGTGAGAAACTGTACACAATGATATGCTTTGAAAATAATCACATATTTAATTTGTTAAAATATTTTTAAAAATGGTAACGTACTTTTCCACTTTGCATAATAACCGATTAAAATCCGCGTCCATAATAAATTGCTTAAGACATTACAAATTATTGGATGGTATACATATTAAGCACATCGATAATTTCTCAACAAATAGATTGCACTATACTTGATAAATCCAAATAAATATATATATTTTTTACACTTTAAATGCGAAAATGCACAGCAAACATATCAGATTACGGTTACACCGTGTACATGTTAAACATTTAGATTTGATTAAAATATGTTTGTATATCATATAATTTTATACAATACTTTCCTTCTCGGCCTGTAGATTGTTGTACTCGAGCACACCCTTGCGCAAAGAGGTGTTGCTGGCTTTTATTCCGTTCCCATTGAACAACCCATAAAACCAAGTACGGATTGGATTCCCGGTTATGATCTTTTTATTGGCGGGGTCGTCGGATATCGAATCACCCGTTACGCGTACCGATTCAAGTGACCTCCATGGTTTAACAATCTGTTCATCAAAACCTTCTTCTCCACTTCCAACTTTTCGCCTATGAACGACGGTGGGATTGTTCGCGTTCTTTTGCAGCAATGGCATTTCCGCGTCTTCTATAGAACTAAGGTTATCATCTTGTGATATATTAACTACATTACCATTAGGAAAATTATTGTTTAACAGTTTATCTTCAGGTATTGCGATTATTTGTATATCACCATATTTCTCACAATTCTCCAGTGATCTAGTACTCCTCTTGGTTACTGGTAGGAAGGTATTCATTACCTCCTGTGGTTTGTTTTTTAATAAGGGCAAGGGGTCCAGGGATTTTGACTCTCTGACTTTATTCAGAATGACCTGACTTTTGTTGCGTTCATCCGAGCTGGAGGCTATGCTTGATAGAACCCGCCTAGGTCTCAGGCCACGCTTGTTATCCTCGCTCGGTTCGATCACCTGGCTGCCGAATGTGGAGTTGATGGTTACTTTCGAGCCAGCATCTGGGACTTGCAAGATATGCCTGTTGAACTTGTTGAATAACCTAGTTGGTACCGGACTCGCATTATGTAAAGTTGATGTGCTCTCAACCTCTATTCCTGCACCTATAATAAGTTTTACTTTAATTAATTTATGATTATATTTTGCAAACACTATTATTTTTGTTTGCATATTATTGCAAAATTTTAAATAATCTAAATTGGTTTTGAGATGAAATATACTTCTCAAGTATATATCACAATAGAAAAAAGTCTGAAATTTTAAGTCTTACGTGTAAATATTTAAAATGTTATTTGCTGATGCAAACCTAAAGAATAATTACTGATTTATTTTACTGTTTAATTTTGACTAAATTAAATATATACTTGCATTATTCAAATAAAATAATAGTGTTTTATAATTATGCAGTACATAAAGTAGGCAGTTTTACATCTAACACATAATAAAAACAAACATTACAAGAAAACATTGTAAGCTATGTATACAGTATATTATATTTATTAAAATCAACATCAAGTAAAATGGTTTACCTTCCTTCATTTACTTTATTTTATAAATGTGATAAATTATATTTCTATATATTTGGAGAAGAAAAAACATTACAATATTTTATAAAATGATTCTAATAATGCAACATACTGTATATATGCACTGTGTCAAAATTCAACAATGGATAGATAAAGAAAATCGATTATTTTAGATTTTGTAATTTCTGTTTAAAGTAATTCACAAAACAGAAATTACAAAATTAACGATTTCAAAATAAATTCTCACTTTGCCATATTGAATGTTAATACGTGATAAATTTGGAAGCTAAAAGCAATACAAAAATACAAAAGCAGCCCATGCAAAATAAACAATACAAGACACAGTGACTCTTTTAACGAATTTGTAGACACACCTTGAATACAATTCTCTCCTTTATCACAGCAATATGTATCTGTAAGTTGTTTGAAATTAAGGTATTAATATCTGAACTAATAATAAAACTATCTTATTACCTCTAGGAACACTAGAATGTCTACGGCTATTCATCCCTCCGAAGCCACCAATATTTCCACAGAACGAAGCCTGCCTGCTGTCCATGTTTAACTTAGGACTTCTCCTTGGCCTACAGAATAGAGGAGGTAGCTCGCCGAGGTCCACTTCCCGCCGTTGTATGGCACTTTCCGTCGCTCCCGTCAGCCAGTAAGTGCGCACCTCACCTTTTCCTTTCATGTTGACGAGGCCTCTATCTTCTACGTTGTAGCCGTTTAATTTTTCCAGGGCATCTTTGCACTGTCCACTTATGTGGATTTTTAATGGTTCACCATTGCTTTCCATTCGGGATGCAGTATTCACTGTATCACCAAAGAGGCAATAACGTGGCATAGTTAGGCCTACTACTCCAGCTACTACAGGACCTAAAAAAGAAATATTACTTCATGTTAATTTAATTTAGGTCAATAACATTTATTTCCTCTTAAACAATAATGAATTATTCATTTAATAGTTTCCAAAAATTACCTGTATGGATGCCAATACGCAATTTAAGTGTTTCTTTAGGCCTGTGAGCAATTGAATGGTTTTTAACAGCTGATAACAAATCTAAAGCCATGGAAGCAATTTCTCCTGCATGTCGGTCACCGTTTCGTAGTGGCAAACCCGAAACCTGTAAATATGAATTTAATAGATTGTATATTTTATACAGGGCGTCCCGTTAATGCGGGGAAATGGCTGGACCATAGATTCCTGGGGTCAAAATATGATGATTTTTTTTTACTAGATAAAAAAAATATATTTTATTTTTTTGTGCAAAAACCGTAAAAGATATCAAATATTATTAAATTACAAAAAAGTTTTAAAATTAATTGGTCTTTCAAGAAATATTTTTTTAGCTTTTATTGGATGCACCAATAAAAAATATTTTAGTTTTTAAGTGGTGGTACTACTGTTTTTTATACTTCCTGTCAATCACTAATGACCATAATAACTGAAATGATGTATTATATTATGGTAGTTATTAATAGTATATTTTATTCAAATCGAATAAAGCGTTCAATTGTTATAAACAAAAGAAATAAATTTTTTTGAAACTTTGAAGACAAATTCCGGCTTAACCATAAATTTTTGGATATAGATAAGTTGTGTTAAATCATCATATTTTGACCCCAGGAATATATGTTCCAGCCATTTCCCCACATTAACGGGACACCCTGTATACATTTTTAATATTTGTATTGTGATATATATAAAATTTCAAAATGCCATATAAAATTTAAAAGAGTTAGTCATACATATAAATATTATTTTGCTGCTTAAGAAATAATTTATCTTAAATAATAATGTTGTAACTAAAATAAAATCATTGTAACTGATACTTACAACCATGTAGGCATCTCCAATTGTTTCCACCTTGTATACATCATATCCTTTAATTATCCGGTCAAATACTGTATAGAGATCATTTAAGAAATTAACTACCTGTAAAATTATATAAGAATTAATTTAGAAGCCAATATAATAAATATTAAAGCAATCGCATAATCTTTCTGTGTTTAACATGTTTGTTCACTTTTTTAATGTTTTAAATTTATATAAAGTATAAAATACAGCTTTCGTTTATGATAATAGTAATTATAAATTATATATAATTTTAATACTTACTTGTAAAGGAGTACTTTCTGCAGACATTGCAGTAAAACCTACTATATCACTGAAATATATTGTAACTAAGTCGAACCATTCTGGCTCTACACCATAACCCATTGTTAGTCTTTCTGCTACTGGCCTAGAAACATACAAAAAGTAAATTAAAAAAATGTAATTTTAACTATTTTAGTAGTAACATATATTTATTGACAAATTTTGTACATATTTACATTGGAATAATGAAGAATGAATGAGGTGTTAATGTGTTAATTTGTCAAAAGGCTATCGACCAAAGGTCTTTCTGCCTTTAACTATTTTATTTTCTTCAATCAATTAAAGAGTTAAATAAAATATGTTTTGTACTTACTTAGGTAACATTCGATGCAACAAATCCTCTGTCTTCATTTTCTCTTCATGCAAAAGTTGTGTACGCTCACTGACTAGTTCCTCCAAATTATCTGCATACTTAACCATCATTTCCATCATTTGGTCCATAATATTTCGATTCCTAATTAATAGAGGCAAAAATATCAGTATCAATAAAAGACGTTCATCAATCCAAACCTACTTTCCATCCTTCAACTTCTTCAATCTTCCTCTGACCTCCGTAAAATCTGGTCTGTCCTCCGGCAGTTCCGCCCAACAGTCCTTCATACACTGGAGCACATAATCCTCACACCTAATCTCAGAATCTTGTAGCACTTCCAGCTCAGGTCGGAACGGTTCCTCTCCCTCAACTCGACGTTTTTTTACCTCATCAATAATATCTAGAACAGAACGTGGTTTTGAAGTTAATAACCTTAATCTAGAAATACCACAGTCCAAAATGTGGTTCCAACATAAAATGTAAATATTTGAGCTATTACTTTATAGGTTTTAAAATTACCTTTCGGTTCGTAAGCCGTTATTCCGAAGGGTCCTTTCCTGCCAATTATTTCGTAGAGAATTATGGCAAACGCGTAGATGTCTCCCTTTTGGGTGCCGCGGATATATCGATTTGGACTCCTGAGTAATTCAGGTGCTTTCCAAAACAGATCTGGAAAGGAAATATATGTTAATCATCATTTATTTTGGCTGTAATATGAATTAATTAGTTGCTTTAAAGAAATATACATATTTTAGTTGCAGATGATGAAATATGGTACTAGATAAAGTAAAAAGTTCTAAACGTTTTGCCCTGGATATCTTTAGTAAGTCATATTTCATGATGTATACATATACAATGATATTAAGCTTTAAAAAGTTCTTTGGCAGTTTTATGTTTGGTTAAGCCACCGTTTCAAAATGAAGGTAAAAAATGAGGAAATATGATAATTTCTTCAGTACCACTATGAGATAATGGTGAAAAGGCAGAGCATGGGGCCAAAAAAATTGTGTTCTTTATGAACCCAAAATAGTATCGTATACAACAGCAGAGGGTTGGTTTTAACGATTTCGTTCTTTTAATATAGACGTCGAAGATGAAGCAGGCTCTGGTAGGCCAATCGTCGAAAATGCCGGTATAATTATCAATACAATTATCGTTGAGTGAGCCTGTTGCCCAGAAACTGAAGATTAGCTAGAAAATACCGTAGAAAAATAATTGCATAAGGCTGATTTCAAAAAGAAGCTTGATGTACAGGAATTGATGCAAAAGAATCTTTTGAATCCTTCACTGAAACGTAACGAAATCGGTCTATGTTTGAAGCGGATGGTTAATGGTGATCAAAAATGAGTGAATACATAAGAAGAACAGCTGAAAAAGATAATGATCCGATTGCCAAGCCCGAATTAACGGATTATAAGCTGTTAACACTTGACCAAAATAATCTATTTGAACCAACTAAACAGATTGAGCTGGTAATAGACCAAACGCGGTCGTAAATACACTATAGGTTTCTTAAGACAATGCCAGACCTCACACATCATTAACGACGCGCCAAGAGTACGTGAGCTTGGATGGAAGATTCTATTGCATCCGCCTGGCACCAAACGATAATCACCATTTCAAACCTTTCTTGATGATACAAATCTGGCTTCACTCAACCGTGAAAATATTAAATTGCCTTTAAAATCGACAAAAGTTTATATTTGATCAAAATCGGATGTTGATTTAATTGTTGAAATAAAGCAAAAAATACTCAGAACTTTTGACTTCATCTAATATATCAATTAACTATACACCCATGTATAATACATGTTTTTAAACTCTTTCAATGTAGTGATTAGTAGGTGTACTTTATATTTTTGATGAAATCATGTAATGGATAATGATGGATTCTTTATAACTTACTCCTGTAATGTTGATGTTCTCCTATGCTATCGTTTTCTGCACAGTGCCTCATTTCCGCCAACCCGAAATCAGTGACTTGTAAGACCCATCGGCTAGTGACAACGCAGTTTGATGACTTTAAGTTGCCGTGACATATTAACATGGAATTGTGTATATATAACATGCCCTGTAAAGTTTTTAGTATTATATGTCAATATTTAACATAATACATTATCTATACACTATAGAAGACTATCAAGTGTGAATGTGAATGTAATAATCTTCAAACTTACCTTAATGAGATCATGGACTAGAGAAGCAATAAACATTTTGTCCAGTTTAATATCTTCATTTTCTATAATATCCTATAATAATCAAGAAAAATATAAGGCATGAATAAAATTTGTAAATAATAAACTTACATATAAGCTTCCTTTGGCACAATAGTCTGTGACTAGTAGTATTGACATAGGCTCCACACACGCACCGATAAAGGAGTTAATGTTGTCGTGTCTTAATTCTCTCAGCAAACGCATCTCTTTCATTACATCCCTAGAGATATCTTTCTTCCTTGAAAACGTCAGCTCCTTTATCCGGACAACCAAACCACGGTACTGCGCCGTCGTCGCAAATACCTGAGCGCCACCTCTCGACTCATAGGACGTTACACTTGCACTTACAAGACTAGCCTATAACATCAACATTAATATTCAAAATAAACGAAATATTACTTAAAATGAATAAAACCAAGTTTTCTTTAACGATATTAAAGTGACAAAAGAATAATTGCAATTCAATTATATGGTTAATTAATTACTAATTGTTCAGGTTATCAATTGATAAGATTGAGCTTTTGATTGATGCGATTTCCATTATTTTCCATGAATTTTACTTAAATAGACAACCTGTATAATTTTCTAATAAATACTCATAACGTACACGACTAGGGGAAGCTACAATATCACGTTCACAATAACTGTGTATGTCCTCACGATCTATCTTCCACAGCAGGCCCTCTATTTCCTGTTCGATCTTCCACTTTCTGTATATGCTCATCGTTATGACGCCCGCACAGAACAGCATTATGGCCAGTATTCCGGCCACTATAATGCTGTTCAGGTGGGTATCGCTCTTTTTGCACATTTCGTTGTTGAAGCCGCAACTGGGCTCGTCGTTGGGTTTCGTTAGGTGGGGCCATTCGATTTTCACATTCGAATAAATTTGGTAATCCTGAAAATAAAATGATTTGCTTTTTATATGTAAAAGATAATACTATATAAATAAATTATGCATTTAGATTTGCAAAACAATATCTCTCGTATTTGTAAAACAATAGTGATGAATGAATGAAATAGAAATGAATGATTAAGAAAATTTTAAAAACTCACTCACTGGAAACTCCGCTTGTTGAAACTGGCCGACAGGCCTCATCTGATAGTCGCACGTGAAGTTTTTTATAACTTGATTATTGGCATGTCTCTGAAAAGCAAGCACCGAAAAGTTTCCCTCCGAATCTCCATTCTTGTCCAGCTGCATGGTCGCACCAGTTATACCTGAAAATATGACAATTTGAATTAATTTGTGAATTTAAGACTTCCAGAAGGGAATTAGATTAGATTTCTGTCGTGAGAGGGAGATGGATGTAAACAAAGTGAAGAAAAAGTGAAGAAAATAAAGGGCAAGAGAGTGAATATGAATTAATGTAAAGAAAATTTTAATTAAGTTGGCGACAATGCTTTACTCAGCTAGATTTAAAATGTATCAGTTATTTTTGATTAACTTCTAAGTAAAAAATAGCACGATAACTTATTACTTACTTAGTAAATTATATATACTATTAATTTAAAATATAGGACTGTTAAGGCAGATTTCTTAAAACTGTGACCTTCAAGTAATTTAGTGCCTTTGAACATTTCTTTGTTTACAGTATGTAGCAATATTTTATGTATTGTTGTATATTCAATTAAATTAAATAATTACTTACTTTTATAAGTTCCTAAGCCAATGATAGTTTCAACAATTTTAGTTCCGTTGCCAGCAACTTCTGCTATGATTTCATCAGTCAATAGGGGTTCTTTTAATAGTAATTCGTGCAGTGCGTTCGCATACAATTTCACAGAATCATATAAATAAGCAGCATAAATGGAAACAAACTGAAAATTTCAACAAACAAATCGTATTAAAGTAGTAAACAAATAACGAAACATTGAACATTTAATATAAAGTGGTTGACAATTATGGATCGATCATATAAAATTATATTTCTAAAAATCTACCACTTTATAAATGACATTTTAATTTAATTTTTGAATCGCATCGCATTCAATTGAACTCTAATTAAATGTTCCAGTTATCAATAGAGACGTCACCTGACACAGTCTAATCTAAGCTTCTCTAAAACTCGGAAAATATTTTTGGCCATCTAGCGTTATTCCGATAGACTAAAAAATAAAAATCCCTGCATGATGACTGCCATCACTTACCACTTTTTCTACCAACCCGGGGATTTTGTTTGCACATATTGCACATTGGATTATAATAGCTCTTTAATCCTCTGCATTACTTAACATGGGTCATCCGATAAGGACGACAGGAGTTTGCATAAACTCGCTTTTATTTTTTCACCTTTTGGTTTTCACCCTGTGCCACACAGTTGGCTCAGAAACGTTACCAAAAATCTCTAATTGACGAAGAATTGCTGCTATTGCTGGAAAACGATATTTTTCACCTCAATATTTTGAGTGATACCGATGATTCCAGTAGTTGGGACCACGATTCTGGTGATGAAATACTGGACAAAAACGCCAAATCACATATGGATAAAAAAATATGACGTATTTATCCCACAAGTTCAATTACATGAAGAAAAACCACTAAACACACATGAATTGGAAAGTCAAAGGTATTTTTGACAAATATTTCATAAAAGAATTTCACAACTCTTTGGTTGAATGTATCAGCCCTACGCCTTTCAGAAAAAAACTAAAAAGAGTTGATGGGGTGTTGCCCCTATCCAAGGGTAAGTTACTATTGACAATATGGTTTAGTATGCCGTTGAACAGATGTGTCATATTACAGCAGAACGTGCATTTTGTTGACATTTCCACTCTTCCAGCTGGCAACGATAGATTTTAGGAAATCAGACCTTTATTCAATACTGTAAGTAAATCCTCTCTCTCTCTCTCCGCCTTGAGTCATATTTATATATTTGGAATAATAATGATCAAATAGTATGACAATAAGAGTGTGATAAAGACCTCAAATCTTAAAGATGTCGGAAATGCTGGCATTTGACAATGGTGGGACAAATCAATAAAGAGTATTTTAATGTAGTTTGGCCAGTTATTCGGGATTACAGCGTATGAATGGGAGGCGTTGACAAACTTGATATCTTCATAACCCTGTACCGCACGCAAATGATTCAAAAAAACTACATTTTTATAACACGATTAAACCATCTTTGTAACATAAATTTTATATATAAAAATACTAAGTAAATTATTATAAATCCATTACCTTTTGATAATTTTGTATAGAAAATATATCAGGTGTCCGAAAATTAAAAGGTTCCTTAGTGTTATACTTGCGAACACTCTCCGTAAACTTCTCGTAATTATCCGTCGGTGCCGTCGGTACCACCACAAATAAAGATTTGCCGCGTTTTTCGAAATCCTTCTGATAATCCAAGCACGAGTTGTACTTATCAAAAACTTCTGGTTCTAAAACGAAACAAAATTTAATTTCTATAACACAAAGTGTTTAAATATTGACTTACTCCACAGGTACTTATGCGCCTCCTTATCCGAGTACGTGTTCATGTCGACGTAAATAACAATGTACTCCCCTTGGTCGAAGAGCTGAGCCGTCTGCATCGTGTTCATGAAATCTATCAAAGACATCGTGGACCCGAGGAATACGTAAACTAAAAAGGATGTAAACTGTTTACATGGTAAGAATGATACAGTGAGATTTTATCGGTAGTTGGCGTTTGAGGCGCAAATGTGAAACTCACTTCTGGTGCGGTTTTTGGTTTCCTGGATGAACTGGAACCAGTAACCGCTCAGGCAGCACGGCAACGTCTCCTCGCAGCACTTGTGCCTGTCCATGGCACTCTTTAGATCGTTTATGGTCATATTCCTCAGCTTCGCTTGTTCGACCAGGGAGTTCGCTACCGTCTGCCAAGCTTCTTCGTAGATGATCGAAAACTTCTTCCAATCATAATATTTTAACAGCGATATCACAGATTTCGTCACCTGAAATAAAATATTGTCATTTAATACTATCTTTAAAGGTTAAACAGAGAATAAACCATTTTTTAACAACATCATTATGTAAGTTACGTTGTGATAAAACGTAATAAAGACGCTATAAATAGAATGTTATGCAACGCACAGTTTAGTTAATTAAATATACTTTTGTAAACAATGCATCGCACGGTACTCATTGGCGTGTAAAAATAGTTTTAATTAAGGCTCATTTTAATCAATGCGAATAATATTTATAGGTAATAGACCGTTTTATATGTGGAAATGTTTGTATGTGCTAATGGAACATGACATCCATTGATTGTTTCGTATTAATTAATGCACGTGTCATAGCGTATTTGCATCAACATTATATAATTCCGTAAGCAAAAACATCACTTTTTAATATTTAACTATAAATTATCAAATTTACATTTAGTCCTTATTGAAATAAGGGAAGTAAGAATGGCTGGTTGAAGTCACTTAAAAGAAATTTAACCCACACTCGAGCCAGACACATTTACATAATCGCCACAATAGGGGTGTAATTTATGGGGATTAAGGGACAATGTTTGGCGTCTAAAGCTGGGAGCGGTTTTAATCACCCCGTGCGACGATTGGACTCATTATGATAATTTCACAAATTAGAAGCAATTGGGAAATTATGCTGTAATTGTTAGACTAAAACGACAGATTAATTGCATTTTTAACTACGATCGTAAACACATGACAATATTATTTTTAATTTTTCCTGTTTTTCTTGACACAGTATTTTTTAGGAAAGCAATACAAATATTGAATCTACTTAAAGAATAATTTAAACTATTTACATTAAGGATTAAAATAATTACAGAATGTATTGCATCATTGTTAGTAGATAGTTATAGTAGGGAAAACTAGCCGATTTTAGAACCTCATCTGACCTTGAATGTTGTGAGGAGGTTCTAGATATCAGATGGTTTAACCAACCTCTAATTTGGATCTACCTTAAATTTTTCAGCCATGCATACATTTAATACATTTTAAGAAGTAGAGAACATTGCAGTTTTTCTTGTTGAACGTTATAATTTAATCAATTCATTATACAATAAAAACTAGTATTTTAAGTACAGACGATATTGTGGTTCTAAAAGAACTCTATCTTAAAATAAATTTACTTAGCTTTGGTTGAATCTTTGATTGGTAAGAAACCTATTGATTGATAAGAACCACATTTTAGTAAGTCAAATAAACGACATTCATTTGAATCAATTGAATCGTATCTCTCAAAACTTATGGCAGACATTAAACATAAAACAGTAATATATGTGTAACTCAAAAACTGTTATCTTCAGGCAGAAAGTGAAATAAGCCTTGTTCTTAAGTGCAGTAATATAAAACGTTTGTTTCTTTAGAGATTTCAACCAGTAAGATAGTAGATATGTAATCCCAAAATAACCTTTAAAAACCATTATACATTATTTTTTTTTACCTTTACCAACTCTACAATAACCTGTATGGAATAAGTTTCAAATCAGTAATCGACAGCTATCATATAATCAAAAATAATTATAATAAATATTTTCAACATTATAAATTGGAATAACGAATTTAATTGTCTCCATCAATACATTGCGATTTTAACAATACATACTCTACAAATATAATTGTTTTATTATTATTGTTGCATTGTCGGGCGTGCAGATGTTTTAATGAGATAAAAATTGAGAAATATATTAAAGAAAACAAACCGGAGCTGCATTTTGCAACAGTCTCCGTCTCACTTCGACACATTGGCAGAACAGGATTCGTACGTGATGTGAGCAGGGAATGCATGCATGTACACACATTCTAAATATAATATGCCCATAAAGATTAAAAAATAATTATCAACATCTGGCTGACCTTTAGAGTTATTTTTAGAACGCATAATCTTCACTACCTCAAACAGTTCAATTATGAAAAATGTGCATACAAAACGTGCCGGAGTGATTGTTTTAATAATGATGTACATTAAACTGGTTACAAATTAGTTTTTTAGATAATCAACAAATTATTTGAGCTAATATTTCTATTAAGATTGAAGTTTTTGATAAACAATGTCATCAAAATACTCAAAACAGAGTATGTAAAAATACATTGGAAAAGATCCAAATATTATCTTCTACTATATTTGGATCAGGTCTTTTTACTTACTCTGTTTGAAATATGGGAATATTGTGATGGCATTGTTTTCCAAAACTTCCATCCAAAAGAACAGTAAGTTTTGAGAACTCCAAAGACTTTTCCAAATGTGGTGAATATCCGTTTATATCACAAAAATCGTTTTTTTTTTTTTAAATAAAATTTCAAACTTAAGGTTATATTCTTCAACGTAAGAGCTGAAAACCATTTGGTAAAACTATAATACTAATGAAAGTTAAAAATTAAAATTAAGAAGAAAAATATTAAAATATTCTCCCTATATAGGGAAAGTAAAAATTCACATTAAATATTAATTCAGAAATATGAAATATTTAAATAGTATTGATTTCTATATAATTCCAGGAATTTCTGAAATGTTAATTTCCTAAGAATTGTTTTCTAAAACGTTAATATTAATCTCACTATAGTCAAAGTCAAAGGTTAACAACAATCTAATCGGTAAATATTCTAATAATAATAATAAGGAAAATTTACGTAATACACTTAAAATTTAAGATCGGAATCTTCTAGTCTATATGTTTCTGTCGAATTTATTGAATATAAAGCAATGGTGGTTTTATTAAGTTAACGCAAATGGATTTTCTACGTTGGGTTGATTTCCCTCAAGGGTTGTATAGAATGAACGTCAATTTAACTTTTCAATGAACGTTCCAGACTCTATTTGGAAAATGCTTCCAGTTTCATACACGAATTTATTAAATTTTTAAATTTAATTTTAAATCATACTTCCTTAGTTTTCATTGGCACTGAAATTAATTTTAACGCATATATCTATTGGTCGGAACGGAAATTTCTTTACACTCAACCCAATAGTATGTTTGAATATAATTTTTTACAATTTTATTGCAGGAAACTTTTGTGTATTCATTTGTAATTAATTAATTAATTAATATTCGTTATTTTGTGAATCGAATTATATAATCTGATATAATTCGTGTCTAGTGTTTAAATCCATTTCGATTTATTTATTCAGCTAATCCATCGTTTCACGAATTTTGCTGAAACTGAAACCCCCTACGCCTATTCATCCGATTCACACGTGTCCACCAGGAAATAACAATTGTAGCAACCTGTGACTAATCCAGATTAATATTTACCGCACTTTATTGTTGCATTTGGTATGATAAATTGCTATTCCGCGAAATACGGTCGCAGTCGTCGCAATTTCCTCTAAATTCTATTTTAATTGCACACAACCTTCGCCGATATAAATAACTCGTCAATTTTACCAATTTGTGCAATAACAATGAAATTTAATAAGCGAAAGTTTGTTTTCGCACCAGGCGGCCAAGAAAACTGCCCTGGCGTGAGTTGGGACACGCGAACACGACCTCAACACCTAACTCGATGGAATTTTTCGGTAATTGTACATTGGGGTTTTGTGATAATATCTTTACCGCATAAAGTAAGTCGTACTGGGAACTTCTATTTTTGCAACTAATAAGTATATATTATGTCTTGGTATAAAAGATTAGATCAAATTATTTCATGGCAATATTGTTACAGCATATAATTTAAGTGGCTTACTTGGGTATCCGGAGGCTCAGTTCTGGCGAATGTTGGAACGTCTGAAGCTTTGTAATCGGAGCATTTCTGGAAATACAAAAAGATATAATCACCTTTATAATTATGTAGCGCAGATAAACTTACGTAGCTGATCATAGGGATGTTTCTTGATTGGGACACTATGGCTTCGACATAGCATGTTCCTTCAGGGCCGAAAAATGCGGCCACACCATCGCAGATCATGTCTGTCATTGCTTTGGTCGCCGCCACCGTATCTCCCCTAGTGTCGCTCCAACGAAATAACAGGCTTACATTAGGTAAAATCGTCGGGTCTTGATTGACCTGAAAATAAAACGCAAATTGTTAAAGCAATCTACAACAATAACATAAACATTTTTATTACAACAACCAATTCTTATCAAATGTATTACTAATTACTCTTTCAAAATTTTCAGTAATAATAATAATTTTGAAATAATGCTAAAGACATCCCTCAAATAATGTAACAAAAGTTCTATACAAATAAATAATCCACATAAAATTATATACATCGTATAAATTATAGTGAAGAATACAAATATACACAAGAAAATATAATTGTGTCATGAGTCAATTTTATCTGACCTAGATCTTCTGTGTTTGGCACTGTTTGGGAAACACGATTACCTCGAGAATATGCGACTCTTCTACATGTCCAGATAGTCAGTAATGCGAGAGAAAATACACCTGTTTGAAATAATTGTAAACAAAATAATGGAAGACTTTAGAAATGCCATTGCATATCTTGATTTTAGTTATTATGGAACAATAAATTTGCATCAGTTATATTATTAAATTTTTACTCACATGAAATATGACATATGAATTTAAAAAGTTAAAACATTACTATTGGGTTGAGTCTTGAGTCATTTCGGTTCTTACCAATAGATGTCTACACTTGTATTTTTAACCAACTAACCTAAACCCAAACTAAATACCAATTATAGGAGATACTTTAATGATCATTGAAAATAAGCAAGTGAATTGATTCAGTAGTTGACGCAAAGCAGTGTCCGAAAGATGGAAAAGTAAACCGAGGAATATCTCCATGTTTTACTGTTTTACTTCAGAAAAAGGAAAAAACGCAACGTAAGTCCATAAGAAATTATGTGCCGCGTGTGGTAAATATTGCTTAACGGGACGCCAGTGCCTGAATTGGTTTGGCAAATTCCGATCTGGTAATTTCAATGTCAATAGTGCGCCACGATCAGGAAGGCCAGCTGAAGCTGAAGACGATATAATAAAGGCATTAATCGAAGCAAACCGCCGTTATATGAATCAAGAGGTCGAAGAAAAGACAAACATTTCTCAAATGGCCGTGGAAAGACATCCACACAAGCTGGAATATGTTAGTAAACTCAATATTTGCGTTCTACATGAACTCAAAGAAATTCATTTAACAAAACTTATAAACGCCTGCGACAAGCTCTTGAAAAGCATTGAAAATAACCGGCGATGAGAAATATTTGGTTTACGACAACGTCAAACTAAAACAATCATAGTGCAAGCCTGATGAACAAGCTGCAATTACTACGAAAGGAAATATCCCCAAAAAGAACGTTATGCTCTCAATACGTAGCCCAATTTCTTCGTAAGTATCCAGAACCAAAAAGAACTGGTCCAGATGCAATCGCCGCAATACAAGCAAAGTTCAGCGATCTGTTAGTTTGATTACTAAACAAGACCCAACATTTGAAACACCTCCAACAGACAAATTCTTTGCCTTTAAGGTATGACACTTATCTAGAATTTAACTCTGACTTTGACGAGAAGAGGTTGCTATACAATAAATTAAAAAATCTGATAGAATCTCAAAGTATCATTTCGATAACTAAGGAATCCTGGTTTGACATTTTAAGCCTGTGGAATCTCCTAGAGATGTTATTAAGGCAGTAGCTATGGTTATTGGATTCTAAGCGTCCTGATGGTTTCAAATTTGTTGGTGAGTGGCTGGCCAAGGCCGAGAAGATGATTTATACCGATGACATACCAAATGTTATGAATAAAGAAACGGCGTCGATTATAAGCAGAAAGTTGGAAGAACATAAAGCTTGATTAACCGACGGTTCAAGCCAAATTTGGCTAAGCTTGTGAAGTGCCTTCCCCTCAGATTAATAATATGGCTCAGAGACTGAACGATATCGGGCCCAAAGCGGCTCAACGTAGAGTTAGATTGAAGTTCCTTGAACACAAGGTAAGAAGAAATATCAAACAAGACTTTTAAATTAAATAAAAATATGTTTTAGTGTTGCCTTTTTGCATTTTTTGCAACTGAAAGTGACCTAGCTAAAAGCATGGACGCGGAAGTATGGACGACTGGAGAAGGTCGTACAGTTGTTAGAGCGGTATCGTAATTTCGTATCCAAGAATCACATATTCCAGGAATTCTGCAAGGCCTATATAGACATGCAAGCTGTCATTGAAGAATACAAACGCGATGGAAATATCGGTAAAAATATCTTTTCACTCCAATATATTATTTATCATTCAAGTCTCAATAATAATCCTTTTATAAATATATATAGTTTTTACATTTTATTAATACAGAAAGCTCAGAAGAATTAGTTCTAATTATTACTTTTATAAATAATTTACAATCTATTTCAATATTGACTTTAATTTTATCTAATTTTAATTTTAGATAAAAAAGAATCAATAGAAGTGGATAATTTTATCCGTGACATATCGGGAAGTTCAATGGAACTACGTTGCGTCCAAAGCATGCTGGAAGAGGTCGTAGCTTATTGGCGACGCTGGGAAGCTCTTTCGGTAGAATTTGACGACTTTCTAAACAAAGCAGAAATCGCCATAACAAAGCCAGAAGAAGAGATAATGGAATTCTTCCAAGATATACGTGTTTGGCGCGACAAGTACCAATTACTAGGAGACATGGTGAGCTTTTTAATAGCCACTTGCGAAGATCACATAGCCAATCAATTACGTGATCATGATAATACAATGACTGCTAAATGGGAGAAACTCCACCAGTAAGTAAACAAATACAGTCATGCCGGAGATATTCTTAAAAATCGCAAAGGTTTTTGAGCTGGAGTGGAAACGCTTTCAAATTGGTTCATCTAAACGTATTCAACACCACCTTACAGAAGTTACAAGGAGAAATAGACGAAGTAGAGACGTTATTCAAAAACATTAGCAAAACTTTCCAGATGCAAATTCAGGATTTAGGAAGAGATGAGGTCGATAAGATGATGACTACATTAAAACATGAAATGGAAGCTTTGTTGAAAGTCAGAGCTTTAATTCCCATGCAAATACATTTTTTCAATCAGTTATTTTAGGTGCTTGTATGGTAGTAACAATTTGTTTCATTAACAAAGTCGCAAGTAATATGAAATATTAATTGACATTTTTTGTAATTAGTTTTATTGGAAACCGCAAGACGATAAGGAATTAAAATTTATATGTATATGTAGGGTGGGTGGGTGGCCTCTATCCCACCCTTTAATCAGTAAAACATCATCAAAAATTATTTGAAAAAATTGTGTGAATAAATCTCTAAAAATTACAATTATTTTGTGTTTATTTACATTTTACAACTTTTAATTAAAACCCTCGCTTATGTTTTACTGATCGTAGGGTGGGATAAAGGCCACCCACCCGCCCTACATATATTTGACAAATTTTAAAGACAAATTGTTGATGATTTTGCTGCTTACAAAACAATCAAACCCTTTATGTAATAAAAAATCAAATTCTTACTAGTTTACTCACTCAAAAATTTTACCTTTTTAATTTTTTTTTATTCAAAAAGTTTTGTAATTAATTTTATTGGAAATCGCGAGACGATAAGGAATTGGAGTTTACATGTATATGTAGGGTGAGTGGGTGGCCTCTATCCCACCCTCCAATTACTCACTCAATAGTTTTACCTTTTTAATTTCTTTTTTATTTAAAATATTTTAATTCATTTTATTGGAAACCCTACATATACATATAAGTTATAATTCCTTACCGGAATTATAATTTATATGTATATGTAGGGTGGGTGGGTGGCCTCTAACCCACTGTCCAATCAGTAAATCATCATCCAAATTATTTAAAAAATTTGTGTGAATAAATCTCTAAAAATTGCAATTATTTTGTGATTATTTATATTTTACTACTTTTAATTAAAACCCTCGCTTATGTTTTACTGATTCGAGGGTGGGATAGAGGGCACCCACCCACCCTACATTTACATGATAACTTTAAATACCAATTGTTAATGATTTTGCTGCTTACAAAACAATAAAACCTTGTATGTAATAAAAATAAAGTATAATCTAAATTTCAGTTTAAAAATAAATGAACTTATGTAGCTAATCTTATTTAAGCTTGATTTAAATCTTTTCCACGTCTAGTGTATATAATATTTATTAATTTACACACCTAAAAATTTCACTTTAGCAATTTTCTTTTATTCAAATTTTCTAATTAAAGTTATTGCAAACCGTGAGGCGATCAGTAATTTAAGTTAATATGTATATGTAGGGTAGGTGGGTGGCCTCTATTCCACCCTCCAATTAGTAAAACATATTCAAAAATTATTTGAAAAAATTGTGTGAATAAATCTCTAAAAACTGCAATTATTTTGTGTGTATTTACATTTTACAACTTTTAATTAAAATCCTCGCTTATGTTTTACAGATTGGTAGGTGGTATAGAGGTCACCCACCCTATATATACATGATAACTTTAAATTCTAATGATTGATGATTTTGCTGCTTAGAAAACAATCAAACCCTTTATATAATAAAATATAAAACAAAATCAAAATTTAAGTTTAAATATAAATGACTTTCTATAGCTAATCTTATCTAATTTAGATTCATGCATCAAATTTTTACTAATTTATTGACTAAAAACTTTTACCTTTTTAATTTCTTTTTTATTCAATACGTTTTGTAATTAATTTTACTCCAAACTACGAGACGATCAGTAATTGAAATTTACATGTACATGTAGGGTGGGTGGGTGGCCTCTATTCGACCCTCCAGTAAGTAAAAATCATCAAAAAATATTTGACAAATTTGTATGAATAAATCTCTAAAAATTGCAATTATTTATATTTTACTACTTTTAATTAAAACCCTCGATTGTGTTTTACTGATTGAAGGGTGGGATAGTGGCCACCCATCCACCCTACATATACTTGATAACTTTAAATACTAATTGTTGATGATTTTGCTGCTTACAAAAAAATCAAACCTTTTATGTAATAAATATAAAACAAAATTAAAATTTAAGTAAAATATAAATGGCTTTCTATAGCTAATTTAATTTAATTTAGATTTAGAGTCTGCCCATCCATCATGCATCAAATTTTTATTAATTTACTCACTCAAATTTTTTTACCTTTTTAATCTTTTTTATTCAAAAAGTTTTGTAATTAATTTTATTGGAAACCGCGAGACGACAAGGAATTAAAGTTTGCATGTATATGTAGGGTGGGTGGGTGGCCTCTATCCTACGCTCCAATCAGTGAAACATCATCAAAAATTATTTGAAATACTTTTACGAAAATATCAATTGAAAAATACAATTATTTTGTGTTTGTTTACCTTTTACAACTTCTAACTAAAACCCTCGCTAATATTTTAGTGATTGGAGGATGGGATAGAGGCCACCCACCCACCCTACATATACATGATAACTTTAAATACTAATTGTTGATGATTTTGCTGCTTACAAAACAATAAAACCTTGAATGCAATAAAAAATAAAGGAAAATCAAAATTTAAGTTTAAATATCAATGACTTTCTATAGATAATCTTATCTAATGTAGATATAGAGTTTGCCCACCCATCATTCATCAAATTTTTACTAATTTACTAACTCAAAAATGTTACCTTTTTAATTTAATTTTTATTCAAAATGTTTTGTAATTAATTTCATTTGAAACTGCGAGGCGATCAGTAATTAAAGTTAATATGTATATGTAGGGTGGGTGGGTGACCCCTATATCACCCTTTAGACAGCAAAACATCATCAAACATTATTTGAAATATTTATATGAATATATCAATTAAAAAAATACAATTATTTTATGTTTGTTTATATTTTAGAACTTTTAATTAAAACCCTCGCTTATGTTTTACTGATTGGAGGGTGGAATAGAGGCCTCCCACCCACCCTACATATACATAGTAACTTTAAATACTAATCGTTGATGATTTTGCTACAAAAAACCATAAAACTTGTATGTAAAAAATAATGCATAATCCAAATTAAGTTTAAATATAATTGACCTTCTATAGCTGATCTTATCTAATTTAGATTTAAAGTCTGTCTACCCATCATACATCAAATGCTTACTAATTTACTCACTCTAAAATTTTAGCTTTTTAATTTAATTTTCCTTCAAAATGTTTTGTAATTAATTTCATTGGAAACCGCGAGACGATAAGGAATTAAAGTTTATATGTATATGTAGGGTGGGTGGGTGGCCTCTATCCTAGCCTCCAATCAGTAAAACATCATCAAAAATTATTTGAAAAATTTGTGTGAATAAACCTAAAAATTGGAATTATTTTGTGATTATTTATATTTTACAACTTTTAATTAAAACCCTCGCTTATGTTTTACTGATTGGAGGGTGGCATACATAAAAAATAAAACAAAAGCAAAATTTAAGTTTAAATATAAATGACTTTCTATAGCTAATCTTATCTAATTTAGATTTAGAGTTTGCCCACCCATCATGCATCAAATTTTTACAAATTTATTCACTAAAAAAATTACCTTTTTAATTTCTTTTTTATTCAAACATTTTTTGTAATTAGTTTTATTGGAAACCGCGAGACGATAAGGAATTAAAATTTATATGTATATGTAGGGTGGGTGGGTGGCCTCTATCCCACCGTCCAATCAATAAAACATCATCCAAATTATGTGAAAAATTTGTATTAATAAAAATTGCAATTATTTTGTGTTTATTTATATTTTACAATTTTTAATTAAAACCCACGCTTATGTTTTACTGATTGGAGGATGGGATAGTGGCCACCCAACCACCCTACATATACATGATAACTTTAAATACTAATTGCTGATGATTTTGCTGCTTACAAAACAATAAAACCTTGTATGTACATAATAAAAAATAAAGTATAATCCAAATTTAAGTTTAAAAATAAATGACCTTCTATAGCTAATCTTACTTAAGCTAGATTTAAAGCCTTTCCACGTATCATGCATATAATTTTTATTAATGTACATACTCAAAAATTCTACTTTGCCAATTTTCTTTTATTCAAATTTTGTAATTAAAGTTATTGCAAACCACGAGGCGATCAATAATTAAAGTTAATTAGTATATGTAGGGTGGGTGGGTGGCCTCTATCCCACCCTCCAATCAGTAAAACATCATCCAAATTATTTGAAAAATGTATGAATACATCAATTAAAAAATGTAATTATTTTGTGTTTGCTTACATTTTACAACTTCTAACAAAAACCCCCCATTATGTTTAACTGATTGGAGGGTGTGATAGATGCCACTCACCCACCCTATATATAATTTTAAACTTTCTAGGAAACAAAATTTATATTTAAATAAAATAATTATTGAATTGTAAATAATTTAAGGTATAAATATGTATTTACAAAATATATTGTTGTTTGTTATTTTCGTGTGTTTTTTATGATAATTAAATGGAATTCATTAGTATTCATAATATTTGAATTATAATTACTTTTACATATAAATACGAGTTTTGTATTCATAAATTAAAACGTCAATCAAGTCGCATGATAACATATAGTGGAATAATTTAGAATAAAAGAAAAAGTTTGTTTTTTCATAAGTACATTAAAATATCGTCGATTTAAGATATATATTTATTTCTAGTTTCAATTGTTTAGTGGAGGAAATAAGGGTATAATTTATTAGTAGATTTAAAAATCAATGTTCTAATAGAAACTATTTTTCAAAAATTTTAAACATATATTATTCAAATTTAATACTTGATGCGCTGCACTCTTGATGGAAACCTGACACGTGTTTCGGTCTTCGCAGACCATTATCAAAGTTAACTTTGATAGCGGTAAATGAAAATAAAAACAATATGGAACAAAACAAGAGTTACTATTTACCCAATATTAAAATATTATTCAAATGATTTCGTGTTTTTCTAATTATATATTATTGAATTTACTGACTGATTATTGTTTAATACAGGATAAATGAAACGCAAGTTTTTAAACCTAAAATGTTTAATTTATCCACAGTATTAAAAAACCAAAAATGATTAATGGTTGAGGCGTTAACTTCGTGATACATCTTGGAAAATTAAACAAAAATCATTACTTTGTTGATATCACACTTAATTTTATAAGTTTGAAAATGATTAGTTAATGAACTCTAGTCACTTAAAAAATAAACAAAGTAAATATTTTTGTTTAATTTAAGAAACCAAAATGGTCACCAACATCAAATTTAATGAATTTTATGTTTTTTTTTTTAGATGATGTATTAACTTTTGTTTATATCCGTTGTAGAAGAAATAATATAACAACGTTTTTTTTATTTAGAGTAAATCTTTTGTGCAAAACTTTTTAGGTATATAAATATAATAAGATTACATTGCAGCTTTTTTAAATACGAATTAGTTTATATTATAAAACCACGTAAAGGACTGTAATGCAACTATATTTTACGATGAATTAATTTCTCACTTAACCCGTGGTGAAACATTTTTATGTTAATTAGAAGGTTAATTAAGTATATTTTAATTTCAACTGAGGGATAAGTTCATTATTTATCTATCCAATAATATATTTATTTAATGGAAATTATGTATTTACAGATAAATACAAATGGTTAATTTGTAAATGATATCTCATTGTTTGGGTCCACCTTCTCGAAAGTTAAAAGCCTGTAAGTGTTTTATAAAATAGCCTTCATTTTAAATATATCTCAATGTTATCAAATTGGGCTAATGATTACAATTAGTATCATCGGAATTTACAAAAATTTATGTCAGCGATAATATTAACCGGAATGTGACTTACCTCGTCAAGAGCCATGGTGAGTGCGCCAGAGATGGCCAATCCCTGGCGCTCCTTGAGCTCACCCTTGACCGCGGTGAGGTAACCGACGGTGAGCTCCTTCTTCTTGTACAAGGGCTCCGCTCTGAGATTGTCCGACGCGAGGTTGTCCTTCTTGGCGTACACCACCTGCGTGGTGTACGTCTGCTCGGCGGAGTCGTCCGTAAACGTCGCGTTGTTCCTGAAATCATCGTCGTGCAGCTCGTTGATTCTGTCGTCCTTGTGCGGTATCGTGTTACTGGTCGTGCTGGGGCTAGCGTTCTGCACGAATCTGACGGTGCGGGTCCTCGTGTTCTCATTCTCGACGGCCCCAATGAAGAGAGGTAGCAGCGCGACCAGTAGGGCCGGACCGAGGCGCATGACCGGCCCGCGCGCTTATGAAAGTTCCTTGATCACCTGCAAAACAATTGCCTGTTGTTAATGCGTGGTGTAAGCGTTTACGAGTGATTAGGGAGATAACGTCCATTCACGCTGACTCGTGCAACTCGAATGAGGGGGAGGGATAATTCTGACTTCCCTAATTGATGTGGTAATTACGTTAGTAGTTAGTGAATTACATTGTTTCATAATTAAACGTACGGTAGACCATCCGAATTTCGATGGTTTTAAAAGGTACTCGCTGCTATGAATGTTAACAATTTGGGTAATTCCTAAAATTAATTTCCATAAGCGTACAAAGTAAATGGTGAATACGTGAATGGGGTACACGGACAAAGTCAAATAAAACAAATACATTTAACAACAAAAACAGATCGGATCAAAAATTGATAATAAAAAGAAATAAGACATAACCAAAGCAATGGAAGTGTAGCTAAATTAAAAGATCCTTTTATTTTTTTGTTATTATTATACTTTTCCATTCGACATTTTTGCCATAACAAACATACTTAAGGGCCCAAAATAGGTTTATTTTTTTTTACAACGGATAGCTTAAATAATTTCATGTTGATTTAGATGGTTTCAAGTAAAGATTTTAGATAATATGGGGATTAAAAAAAATTAGTACCACTCTGTCATATTGAAATGAACATACTCGTAGTTAGGATTATCTGATTTAAATCAATTCTGCACCTTTTTATTCGATAACTTTTATCCATTTTGAACGAAAAATTTATTGAAGCCCTCATCCCTATTAGTAAAAAAAAACTTGACCAACTTATTTTCACAAGCCTCTCTTGAGTCCAGTTTTGTACCATCTAGAGATTTTTGCAAATGCGTGAAAATGTAATAATCTGTTGGTGTTAGGTTTGAACTATACCAAGAATGTGATAGAAACTCCTAACACCTAAGTTCTCGAAGCTTCTGGAGCTTCGGTAATCATGTGTGTGGCCTGGCGTTGTTGTTAGAACACTCTTCCTACTGATCCCTTCTGGTCATCACCTACTTCAGTTATTGACAGTAAAATCGGAATTGAGTGTTTGGTACTATAGGCTGCTAATAATGTATATTTGCTTTACAATTACAGTACACAACAAAACATCTTGGCAAATTAATACTCGACGATCGTTTTGGTCGGCTCACCGCGATTGAACCATGACATATTATTGCTGTTCTCGTATGTGGCCCATTTTTTATCACCAGTAACCATCCGATTAAAAAAAATCGATTTAGTTACGTAATTAAAAAGGCATCAATTTTGCCCAAAAGGTTCTTTTGCATCAATTCGCGTGGCACCCACAAATCGAGCTTTTTCTTGAATTCAGCTTTATGTAAATGGTTCCAAATAGTTTTCTTAGATTCTTCTGTATGAATTTTTAGTGGAGAATATGTAGCTAATTCCATCCAAACTCATCAGGTTGTTTTCAGAAAATTTTAAGAAAAACTCTTCAAAGTGATTTTTATAAAATAACAATAACTTTTAGAGGAAATTCTTGAAAAATCAGGTGATCAATAGTTTTTGGTTTCTTCAACATTTCAGAAGTATATCCTGCAGATTTCATCAAAATTTGTCAGGTGGATTTTAAATAATTAAAAGAAAAATACTTCAAAGTGATTTTTATCAAAAATATCAACAAGTTTAAAACTAGTGATAATGAATTTTTGGTTTCTTAAACATTCCAAAGCTACCTGTTTCAGAAATATATCCTGCAAATTCTATCGAAATTCATAGCGTGGTTTTCAAAAGAATTGAAATGAACAGAAAGTAATTTTTATAAGAATATAAACAACACATTCAATATAAATTCTGGAAAAATACGGTAATATTTATTTTTTGGTTTCCTATTATTTTAAAGCCATTTCAGGAATATATCTTGAAAATTCCATCAAAATTCATGGGTGATTTTCAAAATATTCAGAATTCAAAGTGATTTTTATTTTTAAAAAAAAAACAACAAATTTGCGTGAAAATTTTAGAAGAACAAAAGACCATCAATTTTTCCTTGCTTCAATATTTCAAAGCCACATACTTCAGGAATAGATTCTGCAAATTCCATCTAAATTTATCTAGTGGATTCGAAAAAATTCAAAGAAAACCTACAGAGTAATTTTTATAGAGAAAATAATAAATTTTAGTAGAAATTCTTAAAAAAACTATTGATCACAAATTGATGATTTTTATACCTTTAAGTCACATATTTGAGGAATGTATCCTGCCAATTTCGTCACAATTTATTTTAAGATTTTCAAAAATTTTATAAGAAAACACTTCATAGTGAACATAAAACTTGAATACATATTTTTGAAAAAACAATTGATCATTAATTTTTGGATTCTTTAATATTTCAAATCCATTAATCCCAGGACTATATCCATCAAGTGCCATCATAATTCTTTCCTTATATAGAATATATTTCGTGAACGGGAATGACTGGGGCACTGTATCTCAAAAACCAATGATCCTATTGAAATGAAACTTTAAACTTAAGGTTTTATCACGAAAAACTAGAACTGAAAAGCTTTTGGTAAACATTCATAAAACAGAAGTAGATTTTTTTTTCTAAATTTGAAATATATTACATAACTTTTCAAACACAAGTTAAAGGGAATAATAAACTGAACAAGTTTTATTAAAACATGTTTTTTTTGAGATTTTTTGCCTATTGCTAATAAACTATAGGAGTGAAATGAAATATATATAATAAGTAATTGTAAAAAATCCAAAATTGAGCAAATTTGCGTAAACCTTTTTCGTTTTCGAGAAAAATATAGGGAAAGTATTATGATGGCCACATCACTATTTTATTTGGCTAATCTTTATTCCTCAGTTCCTAGGAAATCAAGAAAGACTGCTCGATTTACATTAATTTAGCGACAATTTCAACAATTGGCTAATCAAAGCATGTCCCATCTTTGACGGCCATATTACCAGAACAGAATTGTATCAGTAGGTGGGATGTTGTCCCAATTTAGTTTTAGGGCCCACAAATACTGAATCAGACATTTAGCGAAGAAGGTGAGGGGAGCGAGAAAAACAAGGGGAACGAAAATACGAGAAATTTCCGATAGGATGATTCGTTTAGTACAACCTCTGTCCTGTGCATTAACCTTAAAGGTAAAACAATCAATATCTGTCTGCCAGTGTAAACCCAGAACTTTGACGAATAAGCCTCCTGGATTATTCAGACAAAGAGACGGGGCTGGTACACATGGTGGCACATCAGTCAGAAGATCTTTCACATTACTTGCCCATTTTTAAAGCTTAAATCCACCTGACGACGATACGAGTTGATTTTTTTGTAGTAGTGCTTTGGCGAGAGAAGCGCAGTCTGTAATGACGTCATCAACGTAAATATCTGTAAGAACCACTTGCGATGCAGCAGGAAATTTATACTGTTCTAGTTTAGCTATAACTACATAGTACTCGAAATGTACATCTAGCAAAATAAAATTAAATTGTGAAGAGAGTGTTAGTATTTGTTTTCCAAGTGTATGACTAGTTTAACTAGTTCTAGAATAGTGCGTTGAGCTAGGTACGGTGCCTAAGAGAGACCGCACGTAACGGTATTAAGCTGGCACACCTCTAACTCTTCTTTAGGGAAGAAATGCCACACTATCAATTGAAATTTTCGATCTTCTGAATGAACAAAGATTTTCTGAAACATATGTTTAATGTCGGCTCTGAATCTTAATAAGATAGAAATTTGTCATTCTGCAACTTATGACCAGTTAATAGTATACAATTGAGGCTAATACCTTCATCAGATTTTGCCGAAGCATCGAGTTTGGTCGTAGTACTATCTGGTTTTAAGACACAATAGTGCGGACTGAAATTTGAGTCTGAGCGATCGACGGGTGAATCTAGCCTTTGCATGTGATTAGAGTCTAAATAATCCCTCATGAAGTTAACATACAGTTGATGAAGAACATGATTGCGATTGGGGCGACAGATTTAGAAGATGCGAAGAGAGGGTTTTCGATGCGAAGTGGAAATGATACTGAAAACGACTTTTGTTGTTACCAGAATAGCTCTGAACAAAGATCTCCTCGGCTGCAATGTTATCTGGTGACATTACTATTGCCTTTTGAGGAACATTTTCTATCTCCTAAAATTTGGAGAGAGTTTGATCGATATGAAGTTTGGTCGTAGTACTATCTGGTTTTAAGATACAATGATCCGGAATGAAATATGAGTCTGAACGATCGACAGGTGAATGTAGTCTTTGCATGTGATTCGAGTCTAAATAATTCCTCATGAAGTCAACATATAGTTGACGAAGGACAGGATTGCGATTGAGGCGACGTGCGAGTCACAAAAACCGGTTTATTGCAACGGATTTAGAGAAGCGTTTTCGATGCGAAGTGGTAATGATTCCGAAAACCGACCTAGTTGTTACTAGTATAGCTTTGAACAAAGATCTCCTCGGCTGCAATATCATCTGTGATATTACTATATTGCCTTTTGAGGAACATTATCTATCTCCCAAAATTTAGAGAGAGTTTGATCCAAAGGTTCAGTAACAGATTTGAGACAAAATGCATTAATTATTTGAGAGTGTGGAAGGTTGACCTTTTCCATTATAATGCATCCGAATAAGGTATTAAGTGCGACTGGAGATGACTCATTTGGGCCCTTAAAACGACCATCCAGAAGCACAGAAGGGTAGTGAAAAATGTATCGAATTTTGAAATCATGTTTTTAGTCAAACCAGTTATACGTGGTTTGCCCAAACACTAAACTGTTAAAGAACTTTTTTAATGCATAATATCCCTTCAAATTGCTACATAAAATGATCTATGGTAACGAATTATAATTCTATTTTTGGGGCTATGATGGATGTGAATAGTTTAAAAGTTCATAAAGTACGCAGAAATTTGTAAATTATTATTAAATTTTCTTCTACTTCTATCTATCCTTAAATTTTAAACATACGAGTTTATTTAAGCTCTCAGAGAGAAATAATTAGAAAAAACACGAAAATATTTCGTAAAATCTACAACAAATGAGTCTTATTAAGACTACAAGAAACAAATCACTTTTGAAACAACTACTTCTCTAGCTAATACTTCGACAGACATTGAATAATACAAAAGTAATTTGCGTGTTACAAAATAGCAAGGCTATCAAAGCAACACTAGTTTTCTCAGAGAGAAACTCTGTAGAACATAACAAAGGAGATAAGGTAAAATTTGTGATCGGAACAAAGGACGTAGATTTACAAAACTTCTTCCGATGTTAAAAAATCAGTTCTCGTCCAAATAATTCTCACAACTACAAATAATAGGAACAAAAAATCCAAACACAGATGATACTTCGGTCGATAAATGAGACATATATTGATTGACCCAAATATTATCTGTGTTTGGATCTTTTGTTTCTATTATCTACTAAAATTATTTCTCATCCAATAACGATTATAATATTCAAAATGTCGAACGATAGTATCACTAATGCTAAAAGTTTATATAACATATTTTAAACAAATATTATCAACATATATATCCAACTTAAAGACTAATGCCTACTTTTAATGTCAATATGTTGATGACATCTTCTGTGGCTGCACTTGAAGGCAACTAGACAATTTTCTAAATAAAGTAATTAGATATAACGTCAGGATACAATTTTCGATGGAAGTAGAAGGAACGATTTTTTTGTTATCAGAATCATGAGAAACAAAAAGGTGATAAATCAAATATTCAGCAGCCAACTCATCTCCCAACAGCAATTGTGTGAGCACAATGTGTAACTCCTTCCTCAAAAAATGAATTGTTTCCAAAGGCATGCTCAAAGAATCATCAATAAATATAACCCTCAAGTTTTCTCAACGACACACAATGAATCCTATTTGAAGGCGGAGGATTGTGTGTCTGTGCCTCGAGTTTCTCATCATATTCACTGCCAGTTTAGCTCAGCATGGGATTAATCGAGGGGAATCCCACGCATTCGATAAGATCATTTAATTTAACCTCATTTGAATAATTGTATAACACGCTTTCCCCGATCGTTTTGGTAATGGGAAGTTCCATAGGTGTTCTGGTGATACTAAACTTTTTTAGGCTGCTTCTGTTTGTGCATTGTTTTTTCG
Source organism: Ontholestes murinus (assembly GCA_963969525.1). Classification (NCBI taxonomy): domain Eukaryota; kingdom Metazoa; phylum Arthropoda; class Insecta; order Coleoptera; family Staphylinidae; genus Ontholestes; species Ontholestes murinus. The sequence goes on along the minus strand of OZ018390.1, from coordinate 17,642,100 downwards.
ATTAGGTGGAGGGTGCATTTGTTTCTTCTGAGGGCCCACTTTCTGTTGTTTCTTCATCTAACGACCTTTTTGTCTGAACCGATGATGTTGACGTGTCTTTTCGTTCTGTTTTTATTTTGTGCTTGACACTTTCTATATCTTCAGCCCATTTATTCAATCCAGGCATTGAAATTAAGAAAAAGGTATGCCTCTCACTAGTTACATTTTTACGACTCTCAAACAGAACTGCTTCCTTATCCGAGCAATCAGTAGTCTCCATGAATTTCCCATTCTTCAAACAGCTTTCAGTGGTGATTTCGTTTACTACTTCGTATTTCTCAAAGTAGTATTCTGGATCGTAAATGTCCTGTACCATACCCATGAATCTGACCAGCCTACCATCTTGCACGTTCTGGAGATCGTTCAAATTCAGTAAAGGGATTTTGTTCCAATTCCTAGTAACCACATCCTGTTGTTTAACCAAATGTTTATGCTGATGCTCGTCACCTCCATGATTTTATAAATGTGTTCCTAACTAAGAATTACAGCAGGAGCACCACGAATAACACCCTCAAATTGACGAATTACACAAGAGACCAACTTTTTCGTTATTTCAACCATTAGAAACAATAACGAATTAACATACATGATATGCAGAAAGTCTAACACAACATGACATGGTGATAAGCCGACTCATATCAATCAACTCATCTCTTCATTTACCGATTTTGAAATATATCAACGTGGAGTAATTTAAAGGCTTAGTCATTATAAATTTCATAGCTATTAACAATGAATATAATATCTAAACACCTTTATAAAATGACTGAGGACACCAATTAACAGCAATAACAACATTAAAATATTTTACAGTAACTAAATTAGTAAAAAAAAAACACAAAATAATCGCAATCTAAGCAATTAAACCCAACCTAGTTAGTATACTAAGAGGGTTGCCTTTTATATTTCGGGAGTGGCAAACAAACAAAAACATAATCACCGTATATGATTATTGATTTTCAGAAAAATTATACATGAACGTAAATTTAAATACACTTTTGCGTGAGCCTGAACTAATTCCTAAAACACCTTTTTCACTCAGATATATCTCTAAAATATTCAGATTGAATACATTAACAGCTTCTTCAGGTTTCGAAAAAAACCTCGGCATTGTAATTATTTTTTATTTTGGGAATAAAAATAGGATTTTTGGTATATACAACGTGTCCACGTAAGTATGCAACATATGGGAAACTTTTTTATTATTAATTTCTCAGAAAATTTTATTCTTTGTAAAAATTGGTGCTTGATCTTAAACATACAAAAAAAGACAAAACAAATGACATACGGTATTAATCAACAAAAAATTTAATTTCTTTGAAATTAACAACCTTAACGATATTATCTGGAAGAGAGCTTTCTAAAAAATTCTAAAGATCTGGAGGAGAGCTTGTTGAAAATTCGAGGCTGTACAATTTAAAATGATTATTACTGATAAAATCCAATTGCTTGAAAAACCTACTAACTTAAAAAAAAAACTATTAAAGCTAGAAACTCTTAAAAAGGTTAGATAAAACAATAAATTCTGAAAAATACTAAAGTTCTAGAAGAGAGCTGAAATTACTGAAAATCCAATTGCTGAAAAAAACTACAAAAAACTATTAAAGCAAGAAACTCTTAAAGAGGTTAAAATAGAGCAATTCTGAAAAATTCTAAAGATCTGGAAGAGAGCTTGTTGAAGATTTTAGATAATGCGTAATTACTAAAATAATCCAATTCCTGGAAAAACCTATAAATTAAAAAAAAAACATTAAAGCTAGAATCTCTTAAAGAAGTTAGAATTCAACAATAAATTCTAAAGATCTAGAAAAAAGCTTGTTGAAAATTCTCTAGGTTTGTACAGTTTAGAAGAAATATTACTGAAATCAAATTGCTGGAAAAAAACTAGAAACTTGAAAAAATTATTAAAACTAGGAACTCTTAAAGAGGTTAGAATACAAAAATAAATTCTGAAAAATTCTAAAGATCTAGAAGAGAACCTTTTGAAAATCCTAAGTTTGCACAATTTGGAAGGAAAATTACTGAAAAATCTATGCTGGCAAAAACAATAAACTTGAAAAAAAAACTATTAAACCTACAAATTCTTAAAATGTTTACAATACAACAATACATTCTGAAAACCTCTAAAAATCCTGAACATTAATACGATATTTACAATCATCATCCAAATAAATGCAATACTTTAACTTTTCACACAAGAGTATGTAGAAGACGTTGATTTAATAGAAATGATTTTGAAAAAACAATTACTATTAATCTACATAACCGTCATATACTTAACCTTCCGTGCATCACTAAAAATCCTCTAATAATGGAAGTAATTTTCAAAAAAAATTCAAAAAGTCAAAGAAACATTTATAGAAAATAAAAAAACCTACGAAGAATATTCTCGTCATTAAAAAAAAATTTGTTTGAAGGAGAAAAGCAGGGATAAAAGAAGACCTTCCAAAAATATAAAAAATTGAAAAGGAATTGCCGAAATCCTTACAAAATTTTAAAAACATTAAGTCTTTTTAAAAATTCTGAAAACTGCAAGAGAATTGGAAAATAAATTAGTCTAAAATTATCAAACCAAAAATTGAATCATTTTAATTCTGAAACCCTTAAAGAAAATTTAAAACAAATAAATCTGATTAAGAAAAATTAAAGAAAATCCTGCTACCTTTAGAATCTAAAGAGTCTAAAAAATTTCTTGAAATAATTAAATAACAATCATTAGATGTGATCCCCTTCCCTCGCAAAACATAAATTTGTTCTTCTGTTAAAATCTCTCATTACATTTTCAAGAATATTGGGATGATTATTTAAATATATTACAACATTTCTAATTTTATTTTCCAAATCCTTTAAATTTTTAAAGGGCACTATGTGCAGGTGTCCCATCCCGCATAAACCAAAGAGAATTTCTTGTAGCCAAAAGTAACATGTCAAATTTATTTTCCAATTCCATATTTAAAAATTCTGAATATCTTTTTGAATTTAAACACGGTCGAAATATGTAGAACCCTATAATATTGAATTTTGCAGATAATTCGGAATGCTGGATTGACCACCAACGACAGTTTTGTGATGAAACTACACCATTTGTAGTAAATGTAACTTCATCCGTAAACAGGTTCTTCTTAGGAAATGTTTATCAATTTTTATTTCACCTTGTACCATGAAATAAAATTCAGAATGATTGTCGCAGTCATGTTCTTGCAAAGTTTGAACATATCTTGGTTTAAATGCTTTAAACTTATTCGGCGCTAGTACTTTATTTTGCTTTTAATTGCTTTAAAATTCTTGACACTAGTTAAAATTTTTAGCTGCTTCTCTGCAGGTTTTATAGTTTTCGCCACATATTAGCACGAACTATGCTTTGTCTTGTAAAGCTAATCGCTCTGTCATAATTTATACAGAAACGTCAAAACTGAGACTACTTGATAAAATGCACTTAAAAGGTGCAAAAGTTATAAGAATTGTTCATTATCTTGCTAATATAGCGTCGAATGTCATATTTTTTGTCTTTTTTGTATGTTTAAGATCAAGCACTAACTATTATAAAGAATAAAATTTTCTAAGAAATTAATAATAAAAAAGTTGCCCATATGTTGCATACTTACGTGGACACGTTGTATATATATATATATTAATTCTATTAAATATCCCTTCTATCAAAACTGACAAAAAAAAACAGTTATTCACACTTGTCTTTTTCTTTTCTTCTATCTTCCTTATTATGTCCATTGCCTCAGTCCCTCCTTTCAGTAGCCTTTCCCCTTGACCATATCGCCTTTTCGACGCGTCTCTAGTCCCCACACAATCAATCCTCCAGTGCTCCCATCTTTCTTCTTCCCTTCAACACATTCGGCACATTCTCCCCTCCTCATTCATCCAATAGCGGTTTCCACGTTCTTCGCTGCCACATCTATATCTTGCCATCAATACTTTCTCCTTCCAATCGCCTCTTCTATACAAGTATTCGGGATTGCCCGCCTCTTCTGCTATTTCTTTATACATTGGGTTGTATATGCTTTTGTCTAGTAGTAGTAGTAGTGTTAGGCTATCGACCACGTGGTCCTTCCGCCACGTGTCGTTTGTGTATTTTGCTTTTGTCTATTTTCATCCATCTTTCCTGTTTATCCACATCCCTCAGGGTCATCTCTACTACACTTTCAAATATTTTACCCCTTCCTACCATTTCTTTAACAGCTTCGTTGGACCAGCTTACTTTTTTGTACATTTCACATCTACACTTTTCCCACTGGGTCACCACTATATACGTCTTGTCCGTTTTATTTAGTATTCCATTTGTAATTTCTTTCCGTCCATTCATTCTAATTTTTCTTTCATACTTATACCCATTTTTTTCCTACATCCACCCATACACTACATGCGTCCTGATATACTACATACCATGGCGTACTCTTCTCAAGCCCTAACATTCTCTTCATCCACTATGTTTGTACTCCTTCCATACTCTCTTTCATGCTGAACCCCCACACTTCTGCTCCATACATTAATATTGACCTCAAGCATACTTTCCATATGGTCTCGCTGGCCACCATTGAATCTCTCATTCTCCTGCCCTATTCTCTCCACAGAATTCCTGCCGCTGCCTTCACCTTCTTCGACACATATTTCATGTGCTTCTGCCACCTCCCATTTTGTACTTGAAACATTTCACTCTTTCTATTTCCTCTCCGTTCCAATAAAACCTTTCATCCTTCCTTCTCCCTCCCTTCATACACACCATTACTTTCGTTTTATTTACATTTACGCTTAACTTTCTCTTTTCAAAATATCGTTTCATTCTATCTATCATGCAATCCAGATCTCCCCTTTCCTCTTTGCCATTATTGCTAAGTCATCCGCATAAGCCACCACTCTAATCAATTCCTCTTTTTGAGTTCTGAAAAAGTCTCTTGTTTGAGCTGATATATGAAAGTTCGCATTGTCATTTGTCGGTTTAAAAAAAAAATTCCCACTTCCTTTATTTTTCCAAAAACATTTAACGAAAAAAGGTTGTCAAATTGAGAGAAGTAAAACTCTTGTTATGTTCCATTTCTTTATTTTCAGATAACTGGAAAAGAAATGGAACATAACAAGAGTTTTACTTCTACCAATTTGAAAATTTGGTTCCATCAAGAGAGTAGCAGAACAAGTATCGCTTACATAAAAAAGGTTGTGTACCAGAATTGACCATCCAATGTTGCATTAATTGTGCAGCTGCAATATGCCCAACTTTTCCAAAAAAAAACAGGCGACTATTTGTTTTGAAGTGATTCGTGTGCGAACAACTTTTGTTAGATTTGGCCCATCTTGAAGGACCTATACAGTCGACTGCTGGTTATTTTCGGGCTCACACCCGTATATACATAATTCGTCATTATCATCATACCACGATATCGTAAATTTGATGTTTTTTAGTATCGCAATCGTATTTCTTAAGCAATTCTTTCGACCAACAGACATCAGCCATTTTTAAGCGATTGTTAAATTAAACAAACATTTTTTACAGCCAAATGCAATATTGAATCTATGTTGGTTCCAAGGATGCCTCGTAGATAAGTCACGTGATGATCATGTAATACCAGTTCACACATAGCATCTATATTTTCTGGAACAACAACCGATTTTGGACGACTTTCACAAAATTCATCACTAGGAGAACTGCAGCTATGATTGAATTTCGTATACCATTGATGTATTGTGTTTTTTTTATTATGCTTCATCTTCAAAAGTTCATAGATGAACTGATGCTGAGAAAGTCGAAAGTTTGAAAAAAACAAACGTTTAATAAACATTAAGTAAATTAGTTTGTTCATTTTCTCAAAATCTTTTAATAAAATAATTAGAAAATGTATTTTGTGATATTATCTTCAATATATAATCTTTGCATTAAAACAGATTAATCAATTTGGAAAATTATTACAAGCAACAATTTTATTCAAATTAATTAAACTTTTTTTAGATGTATCTGTTTTGGCAATTCCTACTTTCCTAAAACGTCCCTCGTCATATTGACATTTATGAAATATTCCCACAGTGTATTATTTATTTAGACATATAATTATTATCAACAATGTTAATACATTTTTAATAATTTAATAGTGGAGGCTCTATGATGTATGTTCTAAATTTACCAAAATGTTAGCGCTTTGCTGCACGTTTACATATTTCCCTCGAGGATTAAAAACTTCATAAACTAATATTATGGAGAGCATTTCATGTTGACACACATACGAGCAATTATGCACATTCGCATTTGAGTCATGCCGATTATTTGTAATGCGAGCTGGATGCCTATTTTTGTAACGAAATTTAAATATTTGAGCAAGATATCGTGCATCAATTCACCGACGTGTAGGCAGGAACGATGAGTTGGTGGGTGTGCAATGTTGAGGACGAACGGAGAGATACATCGTCCACGCAATTTCAAGAGGCGCCGTCTCGTGGTTTCTTTATTCTTCATGTAGCAAGGTTAATGGTGGCCATTATGCAATTCTGTTTACCATTTATATAAATAGAATCTACTACTGGTTTTGTAGTAACGTTATTACGTGTTTATCTATTTCTGAATATTTATTTAAGACGACCGCTGTTATTTGAGTAATATGCAATCGTGTCATTTGATGGTTGTAAATCAAGGGCACGGTTAGTTGTTAATTTTAAATATTTATGTGTTTTCATGATAAAGGCATTAGTTCTTTTAATTAGAAGTCAACAATTACCTGTCATCTGGAATAACGAGATAAATTGATGTCATTAACTGATAAGCAGGTAATGGTACTTATTAGGGTTTGTCCAATCGATTACAGTGTAAATGAGTTGAGACTTTAATGACTATCTGAAGAAAAAACTATATTTGATAAATAACACCTTGACTACTTTGATCAATTTGGAAGATCATCTATTTGCAATCAAAAACCACTTTCAGAAAATAATCATGTATATAGGTTTAGAATTTTTCTATTATAACTGCTTTTTTATTTTCAAAATTTTAACGTCAATTTTTGCGAAAAACTTTTATAAAATACAATAGAGATTTGTTTTAGATAATAAAAAAGCAGTTATAAAAGAAACATTCTAAACGTATATACATGACTATTTTCTGAAAGTGGTCTTTGATTGCAAATATGTTAGATGTATCATTTGTAAGTGAAATACAAGTGAGTCTCAAGCGGGCTATACATTTCAAATTCACTCTTGATTCATTCAATACAATTCCACGCTGTTTTGCAATTAAAATAACGAAATTTTAAATTCGGTTCAATTATGTACTACAGCCAACCCATCCTCATGACTAAAATACATTTTTGATTTATACCACATGCATATACAGCAGAGCCTATCGTTACGGTCATGATGAATGTATGGCGATGTGGATTGTCACGTTGGCTGCTATTATACATTTTGAATAAACACGATTATGTTAATTGTTCACATTAAAATACCCGCTTTAAATCATTAATCTTCTCAAGGAATTCTTCGCCGGCAAAAAACGCAGAAACTAATTTGAAATTAGTCTTTAAGGTGGAGTTTGAACACAGTAATACAACAACAACAATTAATACAGTCATCAGTGTTTTAATACAAGGAATGTGATTAAGATAGCAAAAATTGTAATCATTTAAAAAAATTAGATACTGAATACATTTAAACAAAGATATTTTTTAGCAATGAATTATTTTACATTTAGGTTTGCTGTAAAACTTTGACATGCTGTTGTAGCAAAGGCAAGTAGTAATTGTTTTTGTTATTTTTGTAGCTATCTAGCATTGATACGTGGGAGAGAGAGGGAGAAAAACACTAGAGAGGAAGAGAGAAAAAGAGAAAGATGGAGAAAAATGAGATACATTTATTCAGACAAATTCTCTCAATAGGTAATTAACCAGCGGTCTCAAAGCTTTTGAATTGATAAAATTCTATAGTTACGTATGTTACATGAGATTTGGTCTCTTTGTGTCATTAACTGTTTTTTAATGGAGAATAGAACCGAAAAACAATTCAACATTTCTTGAGTTTTGTAAATGATCGTCTTATGTCGACCACGAAAATTTAACGTAATTTTTTTCAATTTTAATAACTTATGGACGTTTCTCAGAAATATTAACCAATGCGAAACGTTTTAATTTTACTCTGCATGCGGTATAATGTTTCGGTCACGATTTACTGCTACAAGAAATATATTTTTCTTGGAACATTATTCACAAGTTATTCAAGTAAAACAATTAAATTATGAGGCAACAAAAATATCAATTTAGCCTATACATCATGTTGATGTTCATTTAAAATTAATAATAAAAATGTTAAAGTGGTTGTATTATTATTTTTAATAATATTTATTATTTGAAAAACTTAGAATTTATGGATTACGACATAAAAATCTTGGATTTTCAATAAAAACATCAACAATTCAATGATATTAAATTATTTTTCTTAATAGAGCTTCTATTAAAATAATGTTTATACCTCACAATATTAATTATTAATGATTTATAGTTTTTTCGAGTGTTTTTTTTAATTTCGTTCTTCTGTAAACTGGTTTTTTGCCCGATGTGAAGATGTGATCCAGTTAGGATCTCTCGCCAAAAAAGAGGCAAACCAAAATCGTGTTTACGACCCGGCCCAAATCCTCTTCAGAGGCTGGCAATTAGAAATTGGTTTGTCTAACCTTGAAAGGATGCGGCCACGTAAAGATGTATTTATAGTCTCATCCACAAAATGCTCAGGTAATTACGTAAACAAGGATGCTATCCAATAAAGTAAATGGTTCGTGTCTTGTTACATTCTAATTTTGAGTACTGTTGCGTTCGTGTACGGCCGAGGAAATTGTTTAGCGAAGTCGTATATTAATTTATGGTAGGTGCTGACTCACTTGGAATTCTAATCGCCGAAGGAATAATATATATATATTTTTTGATTTAATCATATTTAATAAATGTAAATAAATTGATATATTGTTCTGTCGTCCTTTCATATTTTATAGAATATATTATTATTGTGAATATTTTAAATTATAGTAAAAACGTAGTGTAGTAATATGGATTACTATGTAATAACAGTCGTAACCATCATATTTTTGACTTTTAAACATAGAAAAGGTTAGAGTGGGATACATTATGGAAGATGTATCATCGCGAAAAGAATAAAATAAAAGTATTTTCGAGGTTTTTATTATTTTAGTCTTTAAAATGAACTACCACAAGGTAACGATCGCTACCATTAATTTCGTGGTTATAAAAATAAAAAATAAAATAAGTTTATATATTTGAAATGAACGTTCCAATACATATAATATATTTTTAAAATAAATAAAATACAACAGTAATTGAGAATTATAAAACGTAAATAACAGTCAAATAATATTATTTAAATCTTCATTAAATAAAATACAGTAATATATTTATATTTAATTGAATTTTGATGGTAAAAACGTAGTAATTATTTATTTTCCGTTTATATCATAAATAATTACAATTAATTCAAATGGAATAAAGAAATATAAAAATTCTTACCCAAAAATCTTCCTCAGTAGAATACCAAGAGTTTAAGGGAATTAAACACCACCGACAAAATATTCGTTCAGCTTCCAAAAATTAAACACTTAAGGCAATTATTTCAAATTCCAAATGTTTAAAATATCAATCCTATTTATTTCAATTTGCAGCTGATATATTTTACAAACTAAGGGCTACACAAACTCATAAATGTCACGAATTAATGGTTTTACAGTTAATGAATGACAATCGATTTAAATATACTAAAAACTAATCTCGTATCATAAAACACCGCCGATATTAATTTAATTTTATCTAAGACTAAGTAAAGGAAATATAAAAATATTTGATAAATGTTATCTTTTAATTTTTTATAATAATATTTATTTTAAGCGTTGTCTATATATTTTATTGTCTCTTGATAAGTAAAATTAAAAATTTATTTCCCATGGTAAACTAATAAAATTTGTTTATTTACTGCTGCATACTGCCTGAGAAAATTGGTACAAGATGTTTTTCATTATTACGAAATCTTTCTTTATCTTTAATATAGCAAAACTTTCCATGAATTTCTCTTGCAAATTGCGGAAAATTTCTTCATAAATTTTAGAATGGCATCAAATTGCCTAAAAAAAATGGTCGCGGGATTTTGGCCTTCAAAATAATTTGATTAATCTCTTTAATTTCGTTAGTCGCCTATACCTTATCAGAATTTTCTATTTTTTCTTTCAAACAGCATTTTTTTAAAATCTTGTATAATTTTCAGTTTTTAAATTGGTCCAGGAATTGAAACTATCAGGGCTTTATGCAAATTGCGAAAGTTTTGGTCAAGGTTTCAAGAATTTTCATCCGCAAATTGCCTAAAAAATGAAGCAATATGTTTTCCATTCTCTCGGAATTTTCACCTTATCAGAATTTTTCATTCATTCCTCTTGTTAATTGCGAATATTTTTTTTTAAGTTTTTTGAATTTCAAACCCTAAATTGTTTAAGAAAAATAGTCCAGGGAGTTTGGTTATCAATATTTTGATTGAACGAATTTACTTCACCTACTAATGTCAAAGAGGAAGCGCTCTTTGACTATCGCCATGACCGACATGCTTTCTACCATCTCTGGAACCTATTCTTGCAGATGTGAGTTTCAAGTCATCTAAGTCATTTGGCTAATTTGTAAAAAAAAATCAACACTCAAAAAAGTAAACTGTTTTTGTTCAATGTGCACTTTGTGGAAATAAGAAAGGATGACTTTGGTGAGAAAATGCGTAACCTTAAAGAAGTTTTGTAAACAGATTTCGCAATTAGGTGTAAGATTTCAGTTTTAAGTTTAGCAAAATCCCCATAATTAAACAAGGAACATTGTTTGGAATGATGTAGCCGACTCTTCCATAATGACAAAGTTTCTTCGCTGGTGAGTTTATGTATTAAATTAAATTATATGTATGTATATGTGGAAATTTGTTCTTTTTCTTCTTCTTCTATTGTATAAAATCATTACGTTAAAAAGTTTCGCGAAGGCATACATAATGAAATATCAACTTCATCCATACAAACTTTATCTACTCTAGAAACTTTATGAAGATGACTGCACTGCCACCTTAAGTTTTATGAATGCTACAATGCGATGAAAATCCAAGATTTCTCAGCAATATTCTTTCTAGAGGTTGATTAATGTTTACTAGATAATTTTAGAGTTTATCACTTCGTAATTTGATCATTTATGATAAAACCAAACACCCTTATGGTAAATGAGTGCCAGATTATATAAAATGAAACAAATATTTTTTTTGCTATCAATTTTTTTTTGAATACCTAAAGAAAGCAAAACAGTTTCTTTAGATCACTTTCTATACAATATTTTAGAGTGTACCAGGACGGCCAGGAAGATCAACAACAGATTAGCTGTTTACGGTACAACTACTACAAAAGGCCTAGGAACACAACGTCGATGTGTACAATATTTTTGTAATAAAAAACAAAAAAGTTTTTTTCTATACAAATATTAGAGACGGCGAAAAAGATCAACAACAGAACAGCTGTTTACGGTAAAACAATTACTATAAAAGGCCTATGAACACAACGTCGTTGTGCACAACATTGTTGTAGATTTCAAGTAAGAATATGACTCAATAGATCGAGGAAAACTGTTTGCAATGCTACGAGAAGTAGGAATACGAGGTAAAACTGGTAAGAATATTACGAACCACAATGGCAACTCACCGACTTGAAGCAGGGAAACAGACCGGCTCCAACACTACAATTAGCAGCGTACGCAGACAACATCTACATCATGAGTCGAAACAAGCCGCGGAAGAAGCGTTCACAATATTAAAGAAAGTGGCAGAATCAATCGACCTAGAAGTCAACACCATTAATACAATGCAGGTCCAACACTGCCCCATGGCCTAATCCTGATAATATAGAACAAGTTAGCAATTATTTAGGAGTAACCACAGCGGTAAAGAAGACACCGAGATCAATGCAAGCATAATACCGGCGAACAAAGTGTATTTCGCTATTTCACACATCTTCAAATCAAAGAAGTCCAACTCAATACGAAATTCAGGGTATATAAAACCATCGTAAGGCCTATTCTCACTTACAGCAGTGAAATATGGACGTTGACACAAAACAACCAGATTAAAATCGACACATTAGAAAGAAAGATCATTCGATGCATTCTGGGCCCAATTAAAGAGAACAAAGAGTACAGAATCTAACGAAATCAAGAACTGTACACCATCTTTAAAGAACACCCTGTATTAGTAATTATGAAGCTACAGGGATTTCAAGGGGCAGGATACCTGCTAAGAATGCTGGAAGACAAGATGCCACGTAGAGTGGAAGATGAAAGGCAAAAAAACCAATTGAAAGGCAGAGAAAGCGTTTAGAGGATGCTGTGGAAGGAGACGCCAAAAAAGTTCTAAAACTAAGAGTGCCAATGGACTATACACAATGGAAATATGAATTAAGGTCCCGAATCGGGCCTTTAGAACCAATGAATTTAATTCTATACAATAAATGCTAACATAAATCACCTTAATTTTTACATTAGTTTGGAGAAAATCCTTTCAAATCCTTTATGTGGACTTTCATTTTGATAATTTAAAATAAATCGAATCACTTCTCTTTGGATCACATTCAAATAGAAAAGTGGAAATAATGAGAGAACGCTTAGTGAACTTGTCTTTCTAGAATAACATATATAAACATTAAAAAAATATATGTATTAAAATTTAATCTCGACCCATCTTTGATAATGTTTCCGAATGTGGGCATTTCACAACATTATCGAGGCGTTTCTTTGCAGTCGATTTTACCTAAAGTTTTGGATAAATTAGTGTCTCGTCAGCTAGCATGGATGTCCAAAAATGTAATTAATATTCAGCAACATGGTTTTATGGAGGGTAAATCTACAATAACTAATTTGTTAGAATTTGAAACCTTCTTATTGGATGCTTTTAATAGACACAGACAAGTTGACACTATTTATACAGACTTTGCTAAAGCCTTCGATCGTGTTCAACATAATGTCTTATCTAGAAAACTTGAATGCTTGGGATTCTCTGAACAAATAGTGAATTGGGTTACTAGTTTCTTATCAAACCGATTTCAAGTTGTTAAGATAAAAAATTACCTATCGTGCGTTATTAAGGTGTCTTCTGGGGTTCCACAAGGCTCGCATATTGGTCCGATATTGTTCATTATTTTTATTAATGATATTAGTGAGAACTTGAATTATTCAAAATGTTTATTATTCGCGGATGATTTAAAGCTGTTTCATGCTGTTGATGATATTTCAGATTGCCATAAAATCCAATCCGATTTAGATAACCTGTCCTCTTGGTGTAGAAAAAATTGTCTTGATCTAAATATCAACAAATGTAAAGTTATTACCTTCAGTAGATGTCACAATTTGATTATGCATAATTATAAGATTAACGACATAATATTGGAAAGAGTTAAATGTATTAAAGATCTAGGCGTCTATTTTGATAATAAACTAACATTTTCTGACCATATTGAAAGCATTACTAAAAAGGCGTTCAAATTAATGGGTTTTTTATTTCGTAATTGTGCTAAGTTTAGTTTTGCTACTATAAAAATTTTGTATTATAGTCTAGTCAGGTCTAATGTCGAGTATGCGTCGGTTATTTGGTCGCCATATTATAAAGTATACAAAGAACAAATAGAGCGCGTACAAAAGCGATTTATTTCTTATGTAGTTTTTAAATTTAATTACCAGTTTAATTTCAGTTCTTTTAATTATGATTTTGTTTGTTGCACACTTAATGTTGAATCGTTAGAAGTCCGTAGAATTAAATTAGACTTATTTATGTTATTTAAAATTGTATCAGGTTTAGTTACTTGTGAAATAATTCGATTTATTAATTTTCATATTTCTATATCATTCAGATCTCTACGGTCGAAACCACTTTTCAGATTGAACGCTGCAACTAATAATTATAGATTCAATAATCCTATTCAAAGACTAATGAGATGTGCAAACACCCTCAATGCTGATCCTAATTTTGATTTATTTGTACAGTCTTTAAATAGGTTTAAAAGAAATCTATTTAGAGTTAATTTAAGTGATTTATGTCATTGAATGTTTGATTTAGTTTATATTAGTTATTAGATTTAGGTTATAATAGATTTAAAAATGTAAGTTATTTGTATAAAAGGTGCTACCGTTAAATAAATAAATAAATAAATAAAATAAATAAATAAATTTTTCTCGAGAGGTAGATCGAAAGAAGGGGGAATAACTGAATCGCCTTCTATAGTAATAAGCCAAATGACTTGGATAATCTGCAAAATTATGACCACTATGAAATGCCTATAAACAATACGACTTATTGCAGAAATCATCGTTCATCGAAGTTAATTTCAATTGGCAAGTGGTAGAAAGTTTAAACACAATTTATATTCAGTTTTTTTTAATATTTTTTTTCGAGTTTATCAGAGGTATAAAATTTAATCCTTCAAAATATTATGAATATATTTTATTTAAAAAAAATGTTATGAAACATAAAATAGTGTAAATTTTATAAATAATGGAGAACATAATAACAGGGGATGGAAAAAATACTGATGGCTGAATGGGACCAAATGTCCACATAATTAAATTTAGTCTTTACTAATTGAAAATACAAGATTTAATAAATATGTATTTCAAAAACGCTTAATTATTTTCTTCTAAAATAAAGAAAAGAATAAAATACATTAATTATGTAGCCTTCTTCCTAATAAAAATATTTTAAAGTTTGTCTGTATAACAGAATTTAATCTTGACTATAGTTTCTACAAGACACAAGTCATTTTAAAAATATAGGTGATTTAAAAAATACAAAAGATAGCTATCTATAATATTACAATCTTTTGTAGTATGTTGGATAAATAAATAAATAAATAAATAATAATATTAACAGCCGAGAATAGAGGAGTGTTTGATAGTGGAAATTCTGGATTGGCACGGACTTTGTGAATTTCGAGTGATTCCAACAGATTCAATTTTTGTCCCTTTTCAGCAAAGTACATCTTCACCAAAATAAATGTGACTCATAGATAGATGTTTAGTAAAAGATGTTTAGTAAAAGTTGATTTATCAGTTTGTCTTAGCTGAAAAGATCGTAAATGTTCTTTAAGTTAAGCCTAATGTTAAAATCACGTCCAGATTGTTCTATGTACACCTCTTGACAATTTTCACAACTTGACTTAAAAATTCCCGACTTATTAATTTTATCCAGCATGGCTTTTGGATTGAAAATAATATTACTAATTTTTAAACTAGGTCTAAATGCTACGTTAATATTATGTTTTTTTTAGAATATTCAAAATTTCAAAACAACATTTCTCAAAATATGTCAAAGATTTATAATTTTAATCATCTACTTCTAACTTCTACTTCTACTTCCTAACACTTTTCCTATGTTTCTCAATGACTGACCAAAAGTATTACAGTTCGGCTAAACAGTTCGTAACATTTCTAAGAGAGGGCACTACTAGATATTTTTCATATGATTTTCAGTATGAACTAATTTTCAAACGATACGTATCAAAATTTAACAGCGATCGGACAATTGGTTCTTGAGTGAAGTATCTTTTGTTATTGGAAACAAATGGATAAAAAAGAATTTAGTGTATTAATGAAACACTGTTTTTTAATGGAAAAAATAGTGCTGGAGCAAAAACTTTGCTCCAGCGAAAGCAACCATTGTTTATTTTTTATTGTTTATTAATCTTTAGCTTTCTTTCCAAAAAAAAATACAAAACGTACAAAAAATTTGGATGGATGAAGCTGGGCGGAGTTCATGCAGCTGCGACGTTCTTCCACTCTAACCCTTATTTTTGTCCTTGATGCTGAGGGTGCAAATATCCTCTTGGACATCTATATTCTTCTTAATATACTTGTATTTACTTTTTTGTCCCCTTTTTAGGGGAGACTTGTTGGCTGTTTATGTCAGCACGACAGATATATTTGACATATATTAATGGTGGTTTGCTAAATTCCGAACATGCCATATCTTCGATGCCCGATGATGAGTGCAGTGAGCGTCCAAAAGAGAAAACATCAAAAAAATCCACAAAATAATTTTGAATTACCGTAAAGTGAAGTTGATCAAGATGCTGCGACTGTGAAGTTATCAAAGGAATGTTTTGGACATATCGTGCATGAATTTTAGAACATGCGAAATCTCTGTGCAAAGTAGGTGCCACGTGAGCAACAACAACGTGTTGAAAATTCATTTGCACTGTTTGAATCTGTTTAAGCGTAATAAACACTAGTTTTTACGTTAGTATGCGACAATGGATGAAACATGGATCCATCACCACTCTCCAGAGTCGAATTGGCAGCCAGCTAAATAAATTGTACAATAGTCGGCTAGCAAGGTTATGGTGTCTGTATTTTGGAATGCGCATGGTATATTTTTCATAGATTAACTTGAAAAGGAAAAACAATCAAAAGCGACTATTGCATGGCATTGCTAGAGCGTTAGAAGGAAGATATCACTGAAAAATGGCCCGATTCATAGAAATAAAAAGACAATGCGCCGGCCAAACTCAATAAACTGAGCTACGTGTTGCTTCCCCACCCACCGTATTCTGCTGATTTGCCCCCTTGTGACTATTTCCTCTTTGCAGATCTCAAGAGAATGCTCTCTAAAAAAAATTAGTACCAATGAAGAAGTAATCGGAGAAACAGAAGCCTATTTTGAGGACAAATCATACTACAAAGATGGTATCAAAAAATTAGAAGAGCGCTATAATCGGTGAATCGCTTTTGAAGCCAACTATATTGAATAATAAAATTTAATTTTGCCAAAAAAAAGTTTTTTTTTCTTTAAAATGATACGAACAGCCTATTTGTAACGTCGGACAAATAGGAAGGTTTTTCCGTAGGAAATGCTATAGAATGTCTATAAATTCAACCTATGTTAATCACCGTGTTTCAGAAGACCATAATCCCTATGAGACTTCATAATTATTTATTTCTTAGAAGAAATAATGAAAGTTAAATGTTTAAAGCATGATATAACATGAACGAAAATGAGATAAGGTTTTACTCTGGAATTACAAACGTATACACTACAAATTATAATGGTTTTTAATACCTTATTGATAAAACTCCCCGGATCACAGAAAACATAAGATTAATAATGCAACTAAGAGACGATGCACTAAAAAAGTTCAAAAGATCTTTTAACTATTATAAATCCTTAAGAAATTTAATAACAAACTTCATTAGGAAAGAAAAGAAAGCCTATTATGATTTTTAATTTCGTACTTCCCCAAAGCAAATGTGGAAAACGCTTAAAGAATTAAATATTTCGAAGAAATCAAAAATAGGAATCTCGCATTCACTTAAGGATCCAAACCCATTTAATAAATACTTTAGAAATTCTGTGAACCAATAATGAATTAATTTTTACAATACAAGTTAAAAATGTCATTTTAACGAATTGTTTTAAATTGGTAACAAAATAGAGAAAGTATTAATCAATATAAAATAAAATGCCACCGGTAGTGAGAATATTAATGCTTTTATGTTAAAAATATTACCTGTATTGACACAGATTGTTAATTCTTGTTTACTTCCAAACTAAGATATCAAATCCTACTTCTGTCGCAGACTTTAGACCAATTAGTATGCTTCCTACGATTTCTAAAATCCTAGAAAAGATTATTGATTCGCAGCTTAGAGAGCATTTAGTAAAATAGTAGTATAATATTCTGTCCGAACACCAATCTAGCTTTAGACCTCACCATAGTTGTGCGACGGCTTTACTTGATGTTACGGACAATTTAATTGGAGAGTGTGGCAAAGATTGTATTTTAGTAATGCTTGACTTTAGTAAAGCATTTGACACCATAGATCATGATATATTAATGTCAATATTTCATTATATTGAATTATCTAATGATGCCACTACTTTCTTTGCTTCCTACTTATCAGGGCAATGACAATGTTGAATCACTTTCGTGTAGAACTACTAAAGGGGTCCCACAAGGATCATTCTTAGGGCCACTTCTGTATGCTGTGAACACATCCAATTTTTAAAAATATTTGAAAAATCTTTTATATCACATGTACGCAGACATGCAGCTGCTGCATTCATTTAAAGCATCTGATATAAATAATGTTGCAAATGAAATTAATTCGGAATTAAAAACGTTCACAGATGCATGTGCTAGACACTGTTTACAGATATACAAACAAATCATGTGCTATCTTATTTAATAAAAAAGTGAAGTGAAGAATGCATGCAAATATCTTTAAAACGACAAACATTGAACTTTGTGGATGAAGCTAAAAATCTTGGATTGATAATAGATAAAAAATTGAGATTCGTTTCACATATTGCAACGTGCATCCGAATAACATATTCAAATCTAAACTAATTGATTCTTTGAAATACTGATGTATACAATAATAAAATTAGGGACAAAGCTTTGATAACGCAACCTAATCATAGAACTGTCTATTTTGAACGCAGTTTTTTTTATATAACATTGCAAAGGTGTACAATGAAATTCCGACAGTGTACAAAATTCAATAATTGTATGCATTTAAAGGATCTATAAAATTATTAATAAATTATGATAGGATACGATAATACATAATTTTATACCAGTGAAATTAAACCTTACACATTTATATTTTTACTGAATTTGTTAAAATCGTTTTTGAATAATAAGTCATTAGATATATAAATGCGGTTTTTTGTATTTGGGCTGAGCTAAAAGCAGATATGCTTCTGGAAGCACTACTGTGAACTCCACCCTAGGGTTTCCTACTATCATTTATTTTCTGTTGTGAATTTATTATTTTGTATGTAAGAAGTGGGGAATAAAGACTTATATTTATATTTATTAATATATTTAGGGGTATATGAATTGGCCTATGAAAGAGTGAAACATGTTGATTTTTATTTTGAAATTGATATTGAATTTGGAATTATCGTATCTATAAAAGTAGCTTTTGGATTCTAAATTTTTGTTTGATTTCATTATTGTTATAGGAAATTAAGCCAGTCATCGTTTTCTAACTATAGTGATAGTGTTAATTAGATATATTTATTGAAAATCAGAATCACATCTAGAAATTGTTAATAACTTGTATTTCATTTTAAACAACGCTTGATAATGACAGACCTACCCAATAATGAATTAAATATTTGAATACAAAATTCGATATATGTAGAAGTATTTACCTGGTATCGTAAATTAAAGGCACGTGTCCATTCAGACCAAAATAACAAAACAATACACGAACAGCGATAAATCTCGTTGCCGACACATGTAATCCTTGTGCACAAGCCTTTTAATTACGGCATCACTTGCTCAACCACAAAAGCAGAACTTAAGGTATGCTCCAAGTCCACAGAACCTTGGAACGACCACACGTAAATATGCGATGGGAACTCACTTGTAAATGATCACTACAGCCTTCGTCCGGCGCACATGAAATTTTAAAAGTCGCCAATTTTCAAAAGCCGCACGGTCTTCTGGAAATTTACACTATATTAAACGAACAAAAATTATCAATCCGGCGTAGTGAAATTAACTCCACAAGACGCACAAACAATATTAACAAACACCATAATATAAGTCATGAGGTTCTTTTGTAATGTATTGGGTAAGTATCACGTTACAAGAAATTGTTTACCATGGTCTCAGGTTGCGCTCCTGATGTTATGAAGTGGAGTTGAAGGCATTACGGTAATAACTCGATACATAAACAAACGCAATTTGTGTTTTCTGATCCAAGGGAAAGAAGCACACTCGCGAGCACAAAACATATGTAACTATAATAAACTGTAAAACATGTTCTAAAAATAAATTGGCCCGAGACGTTAAAAACATGAAGGCCAGCTAAACGCTCGAGGCGCACACACAAACTGATTCCATTAACCAGTTATTTTTCAATATATTTATGTAGACACATTCACACACGGACACATTCGCGAAGCGTCTCTTGAAAATATTTACATTCGGGGGAAGGACGTGTGCACCTTTTCCGTGATAATTTTGGTGCAAATAATTTGTGGATTGAATGCATGCGCATGTCTAAAATAATTTCTATAAAATACCAATTATTATGAATTAAGCCGGAACCAATAATGACACCTATGAATAATTTAGTTTCAAAACAATGTTGATTAGTGAAAGTTGTATTACTATCATCATTTAATGATTATTTACCAAGCAATGTATTTGTGTTCAGCTAGCAAGATTTCATGCTAATTAAAATCGTCAATGAATAATTTTCCGGTTTATTGGAAAATTGTAAGCAATTAAATGCTTAATCTGTATATAATGAAACGTATAATGAAATGATGAAAGGACACTAAATACTTTATAAGTAAACTCCATATTTAATTTCAATATAATAAAATAACATTATGTCTTTATGCTCACAAACAAAGGGAATTTTTACAATAATTGGAAACGGTGTTTATGTCTTAAATTATTTATTTAAAAGCGATTTATTACGTACTTAAATTAACGATTGAGAAAACACTTTTAAAACTTTATTGTATCACTGTATTAATCCTTAGTATATATATCGAGTATTATCATAACGAGGTTAATAATCTTTAAACTATCGTGAATCAAGCAATCCAATCCGGAAAAATTGTGAAATGTTAAGACAATAGACTTCCACACCGTTATGAAGTAGTGTTGAAACCATATTGGAAGAGATGCCATCTATTTACGGGGACTCTGGTCCAGGAAAAAACATGGTGTACAAGTGACACTACCTCCTTAAGCAAGGAAGGGAATCAATTGAAGACGATTTCCGACCTGGGCGGTTTGTTGAAGCACCACTTCAGTTTCATTAAAAAAATAGAAAAATTAAAATTGGAGGGTGCAGGTTTGAAAAAAAAACAACTCTCATAAATGGTTGGATTATCTAAAACAACCACATTCAAGGTCATCCATAATCATTTCGGCAAAAAGTCAAACAAAATGGATGCCTAGATTGCTTACACCATCGTCGAGTGAACCAGTGTAATGAAGACGAGGATGTTTTTTCGAAGCGAATTTTTACTGAAGATGAACCTTGGGTTAATTACTATGATCCTGAGCCTGAGAAAGATTCAATGCAGTGAAATAAAAAGGATACACCATCACCTAAGAAATTCAAGGTTTCGCAATAGGCGGGACTCATGGCGACAGTTTTCCAGGACACAGAAAAAATTTTGTTGATTGATTATAAGTAAGAAGGTGTTTCTATAATCGGAGAATGCTACGCTTCAATTTTAGACGATATAAAAGAGACTATCAGTGAGAAAAAGGGAAGAAAATTAACCAAAGGTGTTCTGCTCTTGTACAACAATACTCCCGTTCACAAGAGACAAGTTGCGTTGTCTGCTTTGCATAAGATGGGCTTCGATATCACCGATCATCCACCTTATAGCCCAGATTTGACTCCCAGCGGCCATTATCTCTTTTAAAATCTGAAAAAAGAGAGGAAAGAAATTTTCTACCGATGAAGAAGTGAAGGATGCAGTTTAAGCGTATTTTTCATAGAAGGATACATCATTTTTTATGAAGGTATTCACAAGTTAATTCATAGATCTGAGAAATGTGCTTCTTAGGGTTGTAGATGCATGTATTGAAGAAGAAATATAATTTTGTAATATTATTTCATCTCCTTCTATTCCATTCCGAAAACTTAGAAACGCATCCTCCTAAAAGAGACGAAAGTATTGTCGTTTTTTGCCATTAAAATCTAACAGATAAGTTTTTATAAGTTTTTATTTTTCATCAATGTTATTTAGTGTGCAAATTATCCATTGATGATCAATAAAAATTAATTCGTTTTTGTAAAATTATGATAAATACTTATGAATGTTCATTTAATTAGTACGTTTACATTTTTGTGGCTTGTATAAATTAGAAAAGAAAGTGTGTAAAAGTGTCGACTTATGCATCCTTGCTCTGGATCTACATGATACGATCGATTACCCTGCTAGAGTATCGGAACTCTTTGACGAAGTTAGTATTGAGCGGAATGTCGTCGGTGGCATCGAAAATGGAAGAGTGATCGTCGCCAATGAAAACGCTGGAAACAACTTGAGTGGGTCTTCGGCGGCTTCCTTGATTTTAGCCTTGATATCGATATAGGATGCTGGTTTACCAACGGGAAGATCATTCCGGTGAGTTTTTCATTGTGAGCGGTGATGATTTTACCAAAAGTCTTGGCAGCAAGTGGCTGCATGAATGATATTTTGGGCGGCACCACATCCATCACGCCACAACTTTTCAGATGGTCCGTCAATGGTGTTCTGGGTGGTTGTGGGTGTGCGGTCTGTGCTCATCAGGTCCTCAACATTCTCAAAGTTGTCGTGAATGGCTTTAGCAAGAGAGGCCAGGCAGTTGGTCATGTAAGATGTGTTAGAAATAACTTTATGGCTTAGACCGCAGCCGTACATTGGAGGGTCGGCAGAAGGCGCGGAGATGATGACGCTGCCCTGAAGATGAGTGGATTCGGCGATGTACTCCGCACTGACCCTGCTTCACGAAATGGGGGCTGGGTCGCTCTCTTGGCAGACGTGGCTTGAATATGTAGGCCATGTAGTCCAGTTCGATAAAGGAATTGATGATGGTGCCGTGTTTGATGGGGCCGATGCAACCAAAACCGTTTATTTATTTATTAAAGAAAATTTACAATAATTTACATAGTGTATATATAAATATATTGTTGTCTTTTTTCCTTCGTCCTCATCTCGAGGTGAAGTGAAGGTGGTTAGGGTATTAGAGAACTTGTTCTGGTACCATGTTAATGATATTGGCTATGTGTTTTATATAGAGTAATATTTTTGCGCACATAAGTCAAACACTGCAGAATATAGAGACAGGGTATCACGACAATCGGCTCGATAGCTCTGCGATTGCCCTTCTGTGGAGGATAAAGAGCATTTTTGCAGTCCCGGATTGGCCCCAAGACAAAATACAATAAGTAATATGTCACTGGCAGAGCGCGAAGTATGCCATTTTTAAGGCTATCACGGGAAGAAAGTTCTTGAGTTGTCTCAGCAAATAAATATTTTTACATAGTTTTCGTATGAGCAAGCCACTTGCTCATGCTGGCTCCACGTTAGTCTCGAATCTAAATGGATCCCTAGGAATTTAGTACTGCTTAAATCGATATCTTTTTTCATCGAAAACGATATGCTCGCTGATTTGGTAGGATTGACAGTAAGTTTATTGGTAACACACCATTCAATCGCAATAGTTACTTCATTAGAATCCATCTGAACAGCCGTCATTTTATCAGTTGAGTTACTTACTAGGGTTGTATCATCAGCAAATACTATGGTGGTAGGTTAGGTCATTAATATAAATTATTAATAGTAATGGTCCCAATAATGAACCCTCTGGAACACCATGCTTTATAAGTACTTCTGATGAATTAGTACCATTAAAACCAACGCGCTGAGTTCTATCGCTAAGATATGAGTTAATCAAGTGACAGCTGTCTGGATGGAAGTTGTAACAATATAGTTTGCGCAGGAGAACAACATGGGGCACTCAATCAAAAGCTCTTGAAAGGTCCATGAAGGTTCAGTCTCAAAACCTTCATAGATCATTTCCTTTAATGCAGTGATTGCATCACCCATGGACCTTCCCCTACGGAAATCATACTGCTAATTAGAGATAAGCTTATGCGATTCTAAATATTCAAGCATTTGGAGGTGCATTATACGCTCGAGAACTTTAGATACTATAGGCAAAAGAGATATAGGCCGGTAGTTATTGATGTCATTTACATCTCCTCGTTTATGAATCGGTATAATACAAGTAAGTTACAGGCATTAAAGAAAGCAACAAGTTTTTATGCACTGGTTTATCAATTTAGTTACGGGCTCCAAGACTGCTCCATATATATCGCGGCTTGATGATGATTTAAGGTTATTGATAGTATCTCTAGCGGTAGCATTGCTAACTTCCCTGAACCGGAGGTAGGTGTTGGATTTAAGATCATTAGATTCAACTAGGGATTTAATAGGATCAGAATCAGTTGGAGGTAACTCATTGAGCAACTTTACTAACATGATTGTTGAACGACTCCGCGCCAATTTTACATTTTGAATCACCAATGGATTTGCTATGTCCAGATCAGGGTATCTTAAGATTTGCATCACGAAGCAGGTGCAGCGTTTCCCGCATCTTGTGTAGTTTGCTGTTAAACCAACTTACCCTATATTTACGGTCAGATAAGCGAGCAAACTTTTCGGGACATGACCCCCCTAAATAGGCCTCAATAATTGACATAAAGGTGGTGAATTTAGATTGCACACACATATCCAATTCATGAACAAAACACCAGTCAGTACTTTCAAGAAGTGAAAACAATTTATAACGTCCAAATTGCGTAATTAGTCTAATTATCTTATTGACGGAGCAGGATTCTGGTTTAGGTAGATTTATCTCAACGTGGATGCCGACATATTTTAAAAGACCAGTATCATGTGTAATAGGTAAATGTTAGTGAATACATTATCAAGACAATTGCTATATCGAGTATTAAAATTTACCATACTAGTTGTAAAGTGCTTAGTAAATCGCAAAGTGTGGTTGATCTTACATCGTTGATGTTAAATTTGACGTTAAAATCTCCTCCTATTATTATACGCTTCGTTAAATCAATATAGTCGAGTGGTTCGCTCATAATGCATATGAATTCGTTAAAGTCACCAGTGGGTGGCGTTCAAGTCAGGAAGGCATGATGCAGCTATTTTGCATTGCTTCTTTTTTGACATTTTATTTATATCTCCACGCCTTCATCAATAAACATAGTACGAGCGAAAGCAGATATAAGTTCGTATGAAACCATGTTTACTGTTTCCAATTCATATTCATTTAGCCAATGTTCACTTAGTCCAATAACATATGTAGTGGGGTTGTCAATGATTGATGTCTCGAACTAATTGATTTTGTTTCTCAAGCATTGTATATTGAGAAACAAAATATTCACGGTACCTTCTGCGGGTTGCCGTTGGTTATATAATTTCGACTTGCTGGGCTGTTTTTCTAAAAATATAGCGATCCAAAATAATTAATTGTGGCCAGTTTTTGGGACCGATGAGGGTGTTATTGTAAGTAAAATTGGCTCCAATTTTGAATGCAGAAAAACGAGATTTCGTTCTAATTTTTTCACACATGAATGCGTCAGATTTCATGGTTGTTTGCACATGTTCTTTAATATCATTTTCAGTTACATGACTCTGAAGACGTTTTATGAATATCCACGTTTTTTGGGGTCGGCTTGGAGCTTGAAATTGCGTGCAAAACCAGTACAAATAACTGTGCTTTCGCTTGTTTGTAACAGTGGTAAATCCATCCGTTTTGGCTAAGATTGGCTCACTAGGATGAGATATTACGTTATTATCGCCACGCTACAAGAAGATTCAGTGCAGTTATCGGAACTTATGGGCAATACTAGAGACACCGGACACATTTATGTTACGATTTATGTTGTTACTTTGTTTCATTTCGTTTTTAGCCATCGTAGGATTTTTTTATGCTTCAATATTTATTGAGGGGGTATCAGTTAGAGATCTGTCTGTTTTATTACCGGTATCAGGTTGAAGATGATAGATGGAGCCACTGCGGTCAGCTGTAAATCCTCTTTCCAAATATAATATTTTGTCCTTTAATAAACCACAATTCTCGTTAAGGATATTATATTTATCTTCTATTTCCTCAAGTATGCGTTTTGGTAGCACATTCTCTTGGGTCAATATATCGACTTGATTTATTGCATACTTGTTGCTCGTCTACAGAGATTGTTGTAGATTTAGAATGATTACACGCCGGCGTATGCCTCTTCAGACAAGCTGGGTGGAAGTCGACTTTGCAGTTATCACACTTTTCGGATTTTAGCACATTTGCTTTGCAAACTTTACACATTTTGCAGTAATTAATAGCTGTTGTTGGTCATTATAGAATTATGCATTTTTTGCTGGCAGGCGTTGGCCACTTTGCCACTTTTTAATTTAATTTCAGTTTTTTCAGGCTTCAGGACTTCAAATAAACCACTAAACACACACAAGCGACTTTTTGGAATGTATCATTATCAAATATCATTATCTTTTGCACTTTGGATTATTATAGAGGACCAAATCTTCATTTCAAGTGATGAAGCAATCAATTTTTTTAAATTTTGTGCCGACGAAACAATAAGTTGCATGCGGTAGATCAGTTAGTTTTGTTCAGAAAATTTATGCACGATCCAAACACTTACTTTCCCAATCTGCTACAAATATTTTTGAATGATCGACCAAGATTTGGACAGTTCATGGATTGCTTGTCATAAATTTGCTCCATTTCCAACCTTAACATAAATGTTTAAGTTTTTGGTGTTCCTGATCGATAAAAGTCATATATATTACAATTTTTAGATTTGAACTCAAAAAGCCATTATATTGAATTATACTTGGGTTGTTTCACAATTTTTTTTTATTTACTCGACTAGTTTCGCTTTTTAAGGCATTATCAAGAGTGAGTTACAAACGAAACCTTCAACAATAATAGTTTCACAAGTTTCACCAAGCGATAAATGAGAAAGTCTTTTAAGAAATTAAAAATCACACTTTCTCTGCTACACACTTGATGGAAAAGTATAATAGAAACATTTGAATTAAAACACTTGTTATTTTCCATATTAATATATTCAGTTTCCTGACACGTCAACCGAAACAAGTGTTTTAATTCAAATGTTTCTAAATTGAAAATCCATCTTTGTCATTGACGAACGTATGTCTAATGCGTTTGAATAAACATCGCATTTTTTTTTTGATAACAATTGTTGGATTACTGACTTTGTAAAATGTATGCCGAATATGTATCTTTTCTGGTATTTGCAATTTCACAATAAATTACAAGAAATAAAATTAATTAGTAGTAGTAGTGTTTGGCTATCGACCACGTGGTCCTCCCGCAGTGTGATTTGTGTGTGTGTAAATGAGCTTGTTACTTTAAGCGATCGCCCCTGTCACTCTAAATCACCATTAATTGTTAAAATTAATTATTTACAAGCAAATGTGTTGTTCTAACTCTAAAATATCTTTGGCATTGAAGTACAAAGTGAGCTCATAACCGAATATCGACATCTGCAGAAACAGAATTCTCGGAACCCCCTAATAATTGGGTAACATTCGTATTGCATCCTAGATTTACTTGATTACTAGACTCATTTTTATATAGAAAGAAACACAGATTCATTTGTTATCCACGTTTTAGAAAATATGTACATCGCAAGGCATGATCGTCGATCTCAGATGTTGTGACTGTCATAAATGTTAATTGTCTTGACAAAATTCTAGTCTAAGTGTATAATTCCAAACCATTTAACATATAATACCTTTAAGGTTTATTTGACATAACTTTGACTAAATACAAAACCCACTCTCGTCCTCTTTCTTTCCCATCCTATTCTCCTCAGCACATTTACGCTTGCCCCATCCTCATTCATCCAGTCTGTGACCTTTCCACCCTCGCACTCCTCCGTGAAATGTCTCCACGTATTCCTCCCATTCTTACACAAATCGCACTTTCCATAACTCTCTCTCATTCATCTCTTGCTCCCTCTTTCATCTTACACACACCTCGCCCTTGATATTGCCATCTTATCCTCTCTTCCCATTCCGCTCTCCTCTAAATACCTCTTCATTCACATTCACTCCTTTCTCAAGTAATTCATTCATTTCTCTACCAATCCTACCCTTTCGTACATTCTTCTTCTCTCCGCTCTCCATCTACCCTCTAATATACTCTTGCTCCTCCACCTTACCATTTACTTGAAACAGGTCATAAAATAACAATCAATAATATAAAATTATTAAAACATTCATCAAATTGTCGGTTAGAAGCCATTGAAATGAAAAAATATGAAAGTAAATTATTGATTTTATAATCCTTTCGGCATATATATAGTCTAAAATTTTTGTTATGTATTCAGTGCTAATCCATTGATAATGGTCACTTTGTGTCCGAAATGTACATCTGGTAAATGAAATAAAATTGTGAAGAAAAGTTATTAGTGCTTCATTCGTCAAATTCACGATACCTTCTTGACCAATCTCCCTTTTTCCAGCGCACGCAATTTCATTTCGTACCCTACCAGTCGCTTTACTGCTTCACACCCTAAGGTCTCCCTATTCTACTCTTGCAAAACTATATGCTCAGGTGTCGACCTCTCTATCCCTAATATTCGCCTCATGAACCATCTTTGCTCCCGCTCCACACACTCATACCTCTTTGTTCCCTACACCTTCACATCATACATCAAAATTGACGTCACGCACGTAACCCACAATCCACACATCACTCTCACATTGTTTTCCATCCATCTCCCCTATCTTTCTTCCACCATCTTATGTACTCTTTATATCCTCCCGTACACTTAAAATAAATCCCAGGTTATTAAACCCTCTCAATCACTTCCTCTTTCCATTTTAGCTCTCTAACTCTTCCTTCAATTCCTTTATTCCTAAACCTCTTCCACTTAATTTTTTCTACATTCACACGTTACTCCCTATTATCCATGTACCTTTCCACTCTCTCTAATATCTCTTTCATCCCCTCTCAGTCCCTTGCCCTCTTGCTCTCTCCTCAAAACCTCCTCTAATTCATTTATATACACCTTAAACAACAGAGGACATCTCTATCTCACTCTCATTCACGATCTAAATTTCTCTTATACCCTTCAACATATAATAGATACACATGTATAAATGAAACCTGGGATAATTTTCTGACTTAAGCAATTTAAGTGAGCATATGTAAAATATCTTGTGGAAGAATAGAAGATTTTCGTTCTTTACTATATTTATTTATAACTTAAATAGTAGTAAACGGGTATTATTAACTATACGCGTAGTAGTTTTTGCAAAAGTAAGAAAAAAATCCAAGAATGATTGGGTAATATAAAAAAAATCATAACACGACGCTCACAATAACATATGTGGACTCGCACGATAGTTTTCTTCTTAGAAAACGTGATAGTTAGGCGGGGATTTGATTCTATGACCCGGCACTCATAAGCAGGAAGTCTACTCACTATACCACCCTAAAAATAAGCAAAAACTCGGGAAACATCAAAGATAAATAAGCGAAAAATATTTATTATGGTCTGGAAATACAACAAAACAGTGACAGTACTGATGAAAATGGTTTTATTTGATTCAAAATATGAACGATTTTAATTTCGTTCTGAGAATGATGCAGAAATCGAACATTACCAATGATAGTTTTGCAAAGAATTTGAATCACATCGAATACGAGGAAAGTGACAGCTCGAATTTTGTAAGAACAGTCTTATAAAGATGTTCGGAGAAGAGAAGAATATATATTTTGAATCACTGATTAGAATATTATAGAAAAATATGTAGAATGGGTGGAGAAAAACACTTGTTTTGTTCCATGATTTTATTATCAGTTTCCTGACACGTGTTTCGATCCGTTACGATCATTTTCAAAGTTTTAAGTTAAACTCTTTGAAAACTTTGAAAATGATCGTAACGGATCGAAACACGTGTCAGGAAACTGATAATAAAATCATGGAACAAAACAAGTGTTTTTCTTTTTTTTGAATATATGGTTCTATCAAGAAAGTAGCAGAAGAAGTATTGAATATAAAAATATGTAGGTTTGCAAAATGGTTTCTGAAAACATTAACTAATGAAATTTTCAAAGTCGCTAGGAAATGTCAAACAAACGATTTGTTTTCCTTACTTTATTTGTTTTAATAACACATTTTTACTTTCCCTGAAAATGCAAATGCATTGAACAAATTACATAAAAATAATAATATGGAATTTCGACAATTCAATAATTACATAAACGCTTTCTAGTTCTAAAAAGTGATATTCCTTTATTGGATTTTAATAAAGAATTATTTTTTTATTTATGTTCTAAACATGCAAATATCAATCAATAAAAGGAGTGTTAAATCGTTGCTTAATTGATCGTTAAGAAATAAAAATTGAATTGATATTTTGTATCTCTTAGTTTTATTATTATTCTTGAAATAGGTTACTCTTTAATGGTTTCTATGAATCAATTAATTCATTTGGTAACGTTTTAAAATATGAATATTGGATTGGATATTTGATTTTTATTAGCAATGTGCAAAAAATCAAATCTATTACAGTTTCTCAAATTTTAATTTATATGTAATAAACAATAATTTAAATTATTACTTAATTTTCTACAACGAACTAAAGGAGTTTAATACATTTTATTATTAAGTGTAATTGTTAAAGAATTATAAATATAATGTAATATTTTCATTAGAACTTTTACCAAGAAGATATATTCTAAGTTTTGATTTTTTATTGTTTTTTTAGATACAGTTCCACTAAACACATTTAAATCGTAAGAATTTTCATTTGGATTAAAATTATGAATTAAAAAAACACAATTTCTTTGGATATTTCACAGGTAAAGTTATCTCGATAAATTTGATAAATTAGAAGTAATTTATAAATTTTTATATTATTTAAAAGAAAACCACTCACGATTCTTTATTGGGATTAAATAAAGAATAAAATTCTTATACACGTTTTAAACATGTAAATAGAAAGCAATAAAATACGCGCGTGATTGGTAACTAAATTGCTTATTAAGAAGGAAACATTTAATAGATACTTAGTAGTTCATGATGTGTTTTAATTATCTAGATAGGGTTTTTGCAATGAACGATTTTTGAAATTATTGCTGCGATTTAACGAACCACATTTTCGTTGTCTAATCCGATTATTGATCTTTTACAGTCATATTAGAGTGTGTAAATTAGATTTATTTTTTGGGGCCAATTTACGTTATCAGGGTGTTATGCTACATCCTTCACTCTCTTTTTTTCCTCATGAGGTGGTGTCGCTTAGCGTCCCTGCACTGCAGTTTCCGCGGTTCTTTTGTGTGCCTCTGGGTGTTTTACTCCCTGTGTACTCCTGTGTCTTCTATGAAGTCCAGGAGTTTCTGCCAGGGGTTGCTTTCACTCTCTTGATGGGGAATCTAAATAAACGAGCCTCTGCACGAACCTTTGATAGTATTGACAGTTATTATATGTTAATTTATGATAAACACTAAACTAAAACACAAACTAGTTCTTTTAGTTTAGAATTACCTTTAACTTAAAGCATTAATCGTTTATATCAGTTTATGTACTTTCAAATAAAATCGAGCATAAAAATTCATAAACGTGGCTGAATGAATCAAATTTTTGTACCGAAAACAGATGGCTTATTCTCTATTAAGATGATTAAAAACGTTTGCGGTGTCTCGGACAATCCTTACCCCTACTACCAACAGTTTACGGTACTTCAAATAGAACACCTTGAGGAAAAAAAAAACACGTGTGCAAAACAGGCGCGAAATTTTAATTCATTAATACTTAATGAAGTTATTTATTTGATTTGCATGGGTAATTATAACGTGACAAGTTGGGTACGCTTATGATTGATGTCCGGAATTATACAAAAATTAATTCGTTTACGAACTTATAATGTAATCCTATTATCTCAGTGGGAAACACAATAAATTAATCTTTTTCTAACGCGTACTGGCAGGTCCGAATAAGAGATTAGATAATTCTTCTTGTTTAGTTATTTATTTATTCATACTACACACAATTTGCTCTTGCGCAATCATCACATCTGTTGGACGTTTATTTTGGATACCTGGTAACTAATTGGTTGGGTTTACGGTTTGAATACTTCATCAATTAAAAATATTTAAAAAAAAAAACAGTTAAATCATAAGATCATATTTACAATATAACTAAAATAAATCATTATATGAATTTTATTCGTTATAATGTTAATAAAAATATATATTTAAAATCTTGGAAAATAAGATGTTTCCTTTTAATAAGGTACATAATTTATGTCATCAAACGAGTAAATGAAAATACGCGGAAATGAAACAAATTATTTCTTAAATTTAATATTTTGCGACATAATCTTGTTTAATATCAACAAAAGAATCTATGTAGGCATTTGATTATATGTATTATGTTGTGGAATTTGGAATTTAATAAAAAAATATAATTCTTTATTAATTCATTATTTGTATAAATTTGTGTAACTCAAAAACAACAAACGTGTTTTTATTTTATAAAATTTATAATGTATTCAAGTATCAAAACTAATATTTGATAGATAAAGAAGTGAAGTTTTGTTGGCCGAATAAAATAAAGTTTGTAAAACATGCATATAATTATCAACAATATTTTTAATATTTTAATACGAATACTGTTGATTCTTTTTCATACGACTGTGAAGGAGATCTATGATTAGGGATGATTGATTTGATTATTTATTTTGAAAAAAAGTAGCATTGTTTTATTTTAATTTACTTTTCTAAGGCAAAACAATAATAATGTTGTTTGATAATGACGAGCTAAAGTTTTCGAAACTATAGTTACAAATGTAAACAAAAAAGTGATACCAACAAAGTTAATGGTTTTATCTATTTTGAATTATATGTAATATACAATTATTCTACAATTATTTATTTAAAGTTTCTTCCTTTAATTTTGACATCAGTTTAATACACACTGACTTATTTTTGTGGTTAATCGAATATGTCAGTAAGTGCTAGTAATATTTAAAAACATATTATGCTAAATTTAATCACTATTTATTATTTTTTATGTTTAGTACTTTAGTAGATATAAGGGGTATATTTCGTTCGTGTCACTCAAATAGAAACCGGACTAAAATACTCTCTAACAGACAGAAAAGCAGAATGTAATCGTCTTTAATGGAATTGGCTGAAAATATAAGTACATGTTGCCTACAGAAAATCTTGCACCAGATATATCTCGATGCACACTCGGCCTGAATTTTATATAAATGCAGTTATAAATATGGAATGTAAACACTCAGACATAAATAACGTATTTTATTATTTTGCAAATGTAAATAAAATAATAAACACATATGTGTTATTAATAAAATATATGTAATAAATATTTTTTGCTCTCTATACAACTAATTATTTAATTTTTCACCTGGCCTGGGGTAACTTGATAGAAATTATCTAATAGGGTTCATGTTAGTAAATTATAAATATGGTACATTCATAAATAAATAAAAAGGTATCTGGCGGGCATGCGTTGCGGCCTTTCTGCCCTGGGGAAAATCGATTTATTTTGTTTTTGTTAGATTTATTAAACACAAAATATACTCACGGATTATTGATCATTGGTCAATTCCGGGAAGTTTGTAAATTAAACTCACCTGAAACAAAACAAAACAAAAACTGTCAAAAATAATTTTCAATTATTTCATGTCGAAAAAAATATAACTATATTTATCTATTTTATTAATTAAAAGCACAATTTTATGTTTTCCTTGAACACATCATAGATATCAAAGTATCTTTAAGAAGGTAAGTGGTCTATAACTTTCAACTACTAAACACACGTATGTAATAACTAGAGAAATATTTAATTAAATAATGACTTTTTTTGAAATTTTCTATACATACATCTTTATTAACAAACAACAAATACAAGCAAAATAAATACAATGTACAGGGTGATTCATTAAGGGTGGCCACTGGCCGTATCTCGGAAACCGTATATCCTAGAATTTGGGGGAAAAAATTCTAATGACATAATCGGCGTTAAAATATTTTTAAATGCGTAGCTTTCCGCTAGGTGGCGCATTTTATCATTTGCATAATTAATTTGCGTTTTTTACAAAATATTACCGCATTAAGGCTATTGAAAATTATCAAAATTAGAAACTACTGTACTTGGTTTACAATTTTTGCTTAAGTCATTTTTTTCTATCACCTACAGTTAAGTGGTGGGGGAAGTATACTTTTGTTTACAGAAAATGGTCTGTAACTTCCGTATACCTTAACCGATTTTCACAAGCTTAGGCTCAATAGAAGTATTAGAAGTTGATTACAAAAATAAATAACATTAACACATTTAATCTATGCGCTGGCAACTAAAGGGCGTTATGTAACACTTAACCCTATTTATTTATTTTTCTCAGAAATATCAAATGGAATGATATAACTCGAAGCAGCTTACAAAAAAGAAAATGAAATTACATATTGTTTCGTCAAAACCGCAAACTGATATCTTTTGTCATACCAAAGATATTTAGATTTTTTAAATTTTCGTTGTTGTTTTTCGTTGTTTTCGAAGTGTTGGTTCACTCTGTAAGTTGTAAGTGAAAACATACTGCTACAGTTACATTTCAAAAAATATCAAGTTTAATCGAATGGCACAATATTTATTAACATAATTAATGAAAAAAAAATACAAAAAACTAAAATTGATAACTGCACCTATTACTTAGTTATTTTAGGTACTCAAAATGTTACCCATCATTTGCTATGCACAAATTCAGTCTTTCTATAGTGGAATTGACACTGGCCTCAATTTCAGCACCAGAAATACCTCTTACTGCTTGCCGAATCCTTTCTTTCATATCCTCACGTGTAGTTGGACGTGTTTTAAAAACCAAATCTTTAATTCTACCCCATAAAAAGAAATCTAAAACCGTAAGATCTGGTGACCTTGCTGGCCATGGAAAAATACTTCCCCTTCCAATCCATTTATTTGAAAATACAATATCTAAATAATTTCGGACACCTGCGGCAAAATGTGCTGGGCAACCATCTTGTTGATACCACATGTCTAATCTGTTACGAATTGGAACGTCTTCTAGGAGGATGGGCAAATCGTCAGTTAAAAAATCTAAGTACCTTTGGCCCGTTAATTTTTCTTCAAAGAAAAAAGGTCCTATTATCTTCCTATTTAAAATACTACACCACACATTTATGCTCCAGCGATTTTGGTAATTGACTTCCCTCTGCCAGTGTGGATTTGTTTCTGACCAGTAGTGACTGTTGTGCAATTTTACCAGAGCTTGAAAATGTAGCCTCATCCGTCCATAATATTGCAGATAGAAATTGTTGATTATCATTTAACATTCCTTTTAACCAGTTGCAATAATCTAGGCGTCGATCAAAATCTATGTCTTTTAACTCTTGATGTAAAACAACATGGTAAGGATGCATTTTATGTTCTTTTAGTATTCTATTCACCAAAGAATAATTTAATTCTAGATCTCTTGCAATTTCCCTAATACTTGCACGTGGTTCAGCGTTAACGTAAGCCAAGACGTTAATAACATTTTCTTCATTTTGTCTTCCACGTACCCTATTTCTTTCCGAAACAGGTTGAACATTGCCAGTTTTTCGTAATCGTTCTGCCAGTCTTTTAAAAACTTTTCTTGAATGACGCCGTCTTTCAAGAAATCGTAACCCATATTCTCTTTCAGCAATGACTGCATTTTGTAGACTTTCAAAATACACTGCTAGCATATCATATGCTTCTTCATTTGTAAAATAAAGCATTATAATAAAGTGATTTTTCAAACGTTCAAATTAACTTTGACAGCAACAACAAATTATAAATAAACAATCTCAAAACAGAAATGTAATTTCCAAAGGTGACTTGATTACTTTTATAACATTGCCCTGGAAAATAGTTTAACATACTCGTAATGTTACAGCTTATCCATATAAAACCATTGAAGAAATTTTAAGGAATCTAGGATAAAATTTCACTCTAGAAGGACTGAATTTGTGTAGGTACAGCAAATAAGGGGAAACATTTTGAGTTTCTAAAATAACTAGATAATGGGTGCTTTTAGAAATTTCAGCGGTTTTGTAAATTTCTGTTATGGGTAATAAGATTTATTATTTTTCATTAATTATGCTAATAAATATTGTTGTCATTTGTTTTTACATGACATTTTTTCTAAAAGTAACTTTAGCCATATATTTTCATTTACACCTTACAGGGTGAACCAACGAAAACAACAAAAAACAACAACGAAAATTTAAAAAATCTAAATATCTTTGGAATGACAAGAGATATCAGTTTGCGGTTTTGACGAAACAATATATAATTTCATTTTCTTTTTTGTAAGCTGCTTCGAGTTATATCATTCCATTTGATATTTCTGAGAAAAATACATAAATAGGGTTAAGGGTGACATAACGCCCTCTAGTTGCCAGCGCATAGATTAAATATGGCAATGTTATTTATTTTTGTGTTCAACTTCTAATACTCTTTCCATTGAGCCTAAACTTGTGAAAATCGGTTAAGGTATACGGAAGTTACAGACCATTTTCTGTAAACAAAAGTATACTTCCCCCACCACTTAACTGTAGGTGATAGAAAAAAATGACTTAAGCAAAAATTGTAAACCAAGTACAGTAGTTTCTAATTTTGATAATTTTCAATAGCCTTAATGCGGTAATATTTTGTAAAAAACGCAAATTAATTATGCAAATGATAAAATGCGCCACCTAGCGGAAAGCTAAGCATTTAAAAATGTTTTTACGCATTTTTTTTTTGGCCGATTATGTGATAAGAATTTTTTCCCCCAAATTCTAGGATATACGGTTTCCGAGATAAGGCCGGTGGCCACCCTTAATGAATCACCCTGTATATTTATTTATTTATTTGTCTTTGGACCCCTTTCTAAAAAATGATATATATATATATATATATATATATATATATATATATAACAAAATCCATTTAAAATTTTTTCACGAACACAATACTTTCCCTATATATACTATATAGAGAAAGTAAAAAACATACTTCAAATTTTGAGCGGAAGAGCACAGCTGGAGGTTATAATCACAATGTGTTCTTCCACTCAAACCCATCCTTTTTCATGATGCTGAGGGAGTAAATATCCTCTTGAACATCCGGATTTATTTATAAATACTTTCATTTACTTTTTTTGTCCTCTTTGAGGAGTGACATTTTAGCTGTTAATGTCATCATGTTATTTATTAATTGGCCTTGTTTTTTTTTTGAAAAAATTCTCTTACATAGGAATAGAAGGCGTTCATTAACAGGGATAGCAAAGATATAATCATATATAAGTTGCTTAGAAGGATTATGATTGTATGGTATTGAATTAACCTTTATCTAACATGCATTACATAAATAGATATATAATTGTACCCAAACCATAAGAAAAAAAATATATACAAAGAATTTTCACTCCATGTAGAAGGGCGGAGTTCACTCTTACGAATGATCTTCCACTCGAACCCGCTGAGAGAATTGAGGGAATTATTTATTGTTCTTAGAGACGAGCACTCATTAACTTGCAAGTAGTCCTAACATTAGCTGGAAGATGCAGCCATTGTGCCTACTGGATGTTGGAAGTACGCTTTTTGAAGGAGTCACGAGGGACAGGCTGGTGAAGGAGGTTCGCAGGCTCGTCAACGAGATCAACAGGGAAACTGCCTGGAAAATACCTTGGAGGTAAAGAAGACCTTCAACTCAATCCCCTGGAAATTACTTTAGACGTGAAGAACGCATTCAACTCAATCCCCTAGTCCACCATTATGTAGGCCATCCTTACTGACTACCTGCACGAGCTTTCGATTCACTTCGAAGTGAGGTGAAGAGAGGAATCTCGCAGGGCTTCGTCCTGGGCCCTAGACTGTGAAAACTTCTACTGCTGTTGCTGTTGAGATGGAATGAGAAACCTTTTTAGGGTTTTTTTTGCCGAATTCTTGGGAAGGAGTATAGTCTGGTTGTTGGGTAGCACACCTATCTGAGCGATCTATAATTAATTAATTCGGTTTATAACGTCTTCCGATTTCGTCTCCATCCTTCTCTGTCTATCCATAGATCCCCTTCTATCTCTCCCTCCCTCTCTCTCTCTCTCTCAGTTCTTTATCGACAACCTCTCTCCAGCTCTTCTTAGGCCTTTCTCTTCTTCTTCTTCCATGTGATATCCATATTTGTTTTGAAAGTCTTTCGTCTGGCATTCTTTGCACGTGTCCAAACCATCTTAGCTGGTTTACTCCGATGTCCTCGATTACGGTGTATGTTACTCCCGATATTCTGTCATTGGTTATTCTCTCCATTCTGGATCTCCCGGCAGCCCTTCTTCAGAAATCCATTTCCGTAGCTTTTAGATTCCTTTCTGTTTTATCTTTGAGCGCCCATACTTTATTGCTATATGCTATTATGGTTTTTGTTATGGTATTATGGTATTATATATTCGTTGTTTGTTTTTGTTCGATATGCCTTTATCCCATAATATTCCATTCAACATACCTATTGCTCTTAAATATTTCTGTCACTTATGTTGTCATCTTGTTTTCCTAAGTTTTCATATTTGTTGGTTTCTTTTATGTTTTTTCCAACTTCTAGGATAATAGGATAAGGTCTTGCTACACATATACGCTGTTTTCTTTATATTTACTTCCATTCCCTACTTGCTGTAATGTTCTATGAGTTTTCTGGTCATATATATGATGCTCATGTAGATCTTTCGCTGTCACTATTTGATCGTCTGCGAAGCACAGTGTGTAGACGATATTATCGTTTAGATGTATACCCATGTTTTTGCATTTTCTTTTCCACTGTTTTCTAGGTATATTTTAAACAGGGACGTTGATAGGCAGCATCCCTCTTTAAGCCCTTTAGTTATATTAAAACCTTTTCATAATTTTTGCCCTATTTTAATTTTCGCTGATGCATGTTGGTATAATCTTCGTACCGCCTTTATTATGTTTGCATTTATGTTAGTTCCTTTTAGTGCTTCCCATAGTTTATTTTGTGGAACAATTTCAGATCTATATTGTTCATCTTCTCACCCGGAATCCTGCCTGCTCCTCCGCTTCCATGTCATTGTATTCTGCTTCATTTTTTTGAGCCAGAATCTTGCCTTATATTTTTTATAGTCTGCTCGTTATAGCTATCCCTCTGTAATTGTCGCAGTTGTCGTGTGAGCTCCCTTGTGTATAGTAGATGAAAGGGCGCTGTTCCATTCTTCCGGGGTTGGTTTCCATTTAAGCAGTTTTGGATTAGTACTGTTAGTTCTTGGTATAATTTTGTTGTTCCCCATTTAATGAGCTCTGCTGGGATGTTTCCAGGTCCGGGTGCCTTTCTATTCTTTAGTGATTTACAAGCCTGCTTTATGTCCACACCAGTTATTCCGATAGGTGATGCTGTTATTTTTATGTTTCCTTCTCCTTCTGGGTTCTCTTGGAAACGATCTTAACGCTGGAAAGTAGTTCATTCAATTCTTTGTCGTTACAGATGGGCAGCTGTAAGTGACGAGTTTTCTTATTATCCCTGGCGGTGTGTTTGCCAACTTTAACACTTAAGCTGCTTAGTATTCCATGACGGCTACAAGTAACCGCCTGATGTATTGGAACTATAGATGCCACACGGATGTCATCGCAGGGTGATCGTGGAGGTCGAGAGACTGGGTGCGACCAGGAGGAGTTTACAGTGGTTGTGTTATCAAGGCTCTTTCGGGCTTTGGTCGAAACTGGGGAATACCTCCCGGAACGATAATAAAAAAGTATTCACGTAATAATATCAAAAATGGTAGCCTACCTGGGATTTGAGAGACGGAAAAAGACTTAGCAACTCACTATGGTATTCACTTTCTAAGATAAATAGGGAAATTTGGAAATAATGGTCGTTTATGATAGGGTTTGAATGTCCACAGAATGAATATGTATATTAAATGACAGAATATTTACAAGAAAAAAAAACTAACACTTACAGTTACAAGTAGAAATGGAACTACGTTAATTTACAAGTGACCACTTCGAAAGAGACCTTAGCCTTCGAGGGTAGGCGTATTTATTTGGTCGATGGTCAACCCTCTTCCTTTCTTACTCCTCTAGTGACCACCGATCTCTCAACCGATTCACAAAAATGATTATAACAATTATAATTTTTAATATATTTTGATATAGCTTATATAAAGATTACGCACCTGGGCATCCCCGAATTATTGCGCTATCTTTAGATTACAGGTACTTTTTACCTTTTTGAAGTAGTAAAAAGGTGGGCCTAATTGAATTCAAGTTCATATCGAACAGATCTATCAATAGAGCGCACATTTTGACTTACGAATTACATATCATGAAAGCTCATGGTTTCCATTGTTCAAAATATGAGTAACCATTTCGTATATGGTATCGTTCGAATCGTCTTCGTTTCAGCTATCCGATGTCCTACGTGGTTTTCGCGTACGTGATTTCTGTACGCGAAGATTCGCGAACGCCGAAGGGGGTGTTTATAACTTTCGAATTCGGTGCTTTGACGTCATGTCCGGTCCTTTAGTTTTCGACACGTGCGTTTCGCCTGGTCGATCGGTCCGGTCGCAGGTAGTTGCAACAATTCCCAGATGTGGCGAATTCGGGATTACCAGAAATTTTGGACACCCCTGGCAACGGCTTGGAAGGCGGCAGAAGAGGAGCTTTTAGTCACGAAGTTGCTCTATCATGATAGGCTGTCCGAGCCAAGCTGCTGTACCCCGCACATGGGCAAAATGCTTCAAGGCACAAAGAAACAGGAACAGGCTACGCAGAGTTCTGACAGCTAGCGCCATTCGAGTGGCCAGAGGGTACCGCACGATTTCCACCGAGGCCTCGTCAGTCCAGTCTCTCCGAACGTGATGATCGTGGCGAGAGAAGAGTTGTTCATGGAGACGAGGAGTGGAAGTGCGAAGAACACCGCGAAACGCAACGCCCAGAGAAGGTTGATGGACCAGTGCAAGCAGAAAGAGCTCATCCCAACGTTGAAGCCTTGACCGATCAGAAGGCACGGTATGCTGTTCTACCACCTTACTCAAATCTTGTTAGGATACGCATGCTTCGGCAAGTAAGTAAAATATCAAGAAAGTCCCCAGGGAGAAATGCCTTCAGTGAAACGATGTACTGGATGACGCGTGATATTTTCTTTAAGTGTCCTCGGTGGGAACGAGAACAGGAAGTGCTAAGCAGGGAACTGGGTGAGCCCGTCGGTCCAGGAAATCTCGTTCTGCACGGTGAAGATAAATAGGTCGTGGCAGAGAAATTTTGGAAAAGAAAGAAGATTTTGTCTCTGACGCAGTTGGGGCAGGCAGAACTGGCAGAGCAGTCAGGTCGAGGAGGAGGCGGAAGAGTCTGAGGATAAAGAAGGATAAAGGGGCGGAGGTGAAGAGTGGAGAGCCCTGGTGAAGAGTGCCCTTATCTAATCGACCAGCATAGATGGGTCCTACGACGATAGCGGCGCAGCAGAACATCATTAAACATCTGAGACCCCGCACAAATATATAAAGCAAAATCAGTGAATAGAACACTACTTTCTAAATTTGTATTTTTGGAAGATTATGTTGGAAAAGAGTTTAATTTAGTTCTGTTTAAAAAAGTTGAAGTAGCACCACTTTCAGAATTTTTATTTGTTGAAGATTCTGATGTAAATGAATTTAATTCAGATTATGTGTTTATTAAAGTTGAATTGGTTTCACTCCCAGTATTTTTTGTTTTTGTTGAAGATTCTGGTGTAAATGAGTTTAATTAAGATGTTCTGCTTAATAAAGTTTGAGTAGTACTACTTTCTAAATTTTTATTTGTATGAAGATTCTCATGGAATAGAGTATATATATACAACATCTTTATTAGCAGACAAACATACAACAAAAATATATATAATACATGTATGGTAGATGATGTTAGTGGATTAGTCCGTGAGTCCGTTAAATGGTTATCGACCAGCGGTCTTTCAGCCCGGATTTGTCAGTCTTTATATGTCTCGTCAGTCTGTCTCTGATGGTGGTGATGATGATGGATGATGTG
This sequence comes from Ontholestes murinus, assembly GCA_963969525.1. Lineage (NCBI taxonomy): Eukaryota > Metazoa > Arthropoda > Insecta > Coleoptera > Staphylinidae > Ontholestes > Ontholestes murinus. The sequence continues at coordinate 17,600,414 of OZ018390.1, read as the reverse complement.
ATTCGATAAATTCGAATGTCGTGAATGAAGGGGTTTTGTATTTAGGGATTAGGTCAGGATTTCTGCGCAAGCAGTGAAGGGAAAGGATGTGTTGGTTGAAGGAGTTTTTGGAAAATTTGGAATAGAGTTTAATTCAGTTCTGTTTGTTAACGTTGAAGTAGTACCACTTTGAGAATTTGTGTTTGTTGAAGATTCTGTTGTGAATGTATTTAATTCAGGTGTTCTGCTTAATGAATTTGGAGTAGTACTACTTTCTAATTTTTTATTTGTTAGACAAACTCTTAAGTGCGATTAAGTCTATATATTAACTGACGAGGCTGATATAAGTTGAAAATTCATATTCACTTGTTTGGTCGTTAAAGTTAAAACACTTATATTTTCAAAATACTTTTTTAAAACTTAACAATTGCTTCGTCACACTGTGGCTTCTTCGCCATTTCTTCACCTGAAGAAGCTAATTGTTACATTTTAAAAAAGCAATAATAAAGTGTTTTGAAAATTTAAGTGTTTTTACTTCAACTGTTTGGTTGTTCCATATCACATTGAAAACATTATTGAGGTAGAATAAGGGTACGCTAGAATAATGAATTATTTATTGGCATAAGCCAAGAGTGTGTTTGGATAAAAAATAATGTCTGGGATTTGTGAGGGGTATATTTTTATTTCTACAAAATTCTTCTTAAAGGAGCAATTATAAAATAAAAACTTTTATGTTTCAAAATATAAGATATTAACTGAAACTGTTAAATTGAGGAGATTGAAAATAAATATTCGAGAGAAAATTTAGTAATAAATTGTAAATGCAAACAGTCAATTTGTTTTTTCATAAATCATCATCACACATCACAAGATATCATAAAACATGCCCAAATTAGCAGCAAAAAGACCTATTATTCAGGACACCACCGACGAGGGAGTGCAAGTACAAAAAAAAAAAACGGAAAAGAGATGCAAGAACTACTCAGAAAAGCACGTCTCACCATGATGCGGCTTGACACCGATAATCAAACTTTCAAATGCCTACAATGCTGTATTGCTGTTCTGCCCAAAAATTGGACTGAGGCGCCAAAACCTCCACGAAAAGGAAAAAAGATTATCAAGCGAATAGTCTTGGTGCGCAAAGGTTTGGATGCCATTAACACTCTTGACTCTGTCGTTGATACGAGCAAAAGCAAAATCCGCAAGATACATAAAGTCATTCGTAAAAATATTTTCTGATTCTATCAAGGATATAATACAAGAAGAAATGAAGAACATCGTTGAGTTTTACGAAACCAAAATTAGTGCACTGGAAGATAACATTAAAGTGTTAAAATCCGATTGTGAGAAAATTAAGGCTGATTGTGAGGCCAAGCAGGACATCCATGAACAGCGTGGCCGCAGAAAAAACATTCGTATATTCGGTGTGGATGAGAACAAAAATGAACGCACAGAAGAAATTGTGTCGCGCGTACTCTCCCAAAAATTAAATATCTACATTTCGTCCAACTGCATAGAAGAGTGTTATAGAGTGGGTGCAAAGAAAAACACTAACAGACGTCCGATAATAGTGAAATTTTCCTCGTATAAACTTAAAGCAGAAGTGTACGCAAACAAATCAAAATTAAAAGGTACGAATATAATAATTAAAGAAGACCTCACGCGTGCCAGGCTAAATTCATTTAAAACTTTATCGGAAAAGTATGGTAATCGAAACGTGTGGACCATCAATGGTGACATATTTTTTAAGACTGAAAATTCTGTGAAGAAATTTCATAATTATACGGCAAATCAGATGTAAATTAATTACTTAAATATTTGTGCAGTCGCAAATTGCTCGCTATTTATCTTTTAAAACCAAATAGTATTCACATTCATTCACATTATTTTGTATTATTTACGTGTATAATTTTTTTTATATAAATTACCATTATTTTGTAATTTCAGTAATAATCGAAAAATCGAAACTATTGTAAATTTTTACAATTGTGTTTTTTACTAATAATTTACTAACATAAACAATTAATTATTAATTCTGTTCAATAACTGTGGTAATGTACCATTTCAATTTTGAATACAGAGACATTATATAATTGCATTGACGAGCAGGTTAATACGTTTTTAATATGGTAATAAGCTGTATTAAATTTTCACATATTAATGCTAGATCTCTATCAGCTAATTTTAGTTCCATAAAAGAATTAATTCTGAACGATTCATATGACGTTATGGGTTTATCAGAGACATGGTTGTGTAATGAAGTACGTTCTGAAAATATACATATTGAGGGTTACAGAGTTATTCGTTGCGATCGAGGAACCCGTGGTGGTGGCGTAGCATTTTACATAAAGGAAACATTACAATTTAACATCATACAAACATCAAATAATCTAGAGCAACTGAGGATACAAATTTATATAAACGGCAAAAATTACGCCTCTGGTGTTGTATATCGCCCTCCAAATTTCAATCATATTTTCTTTAACGAATTTGAAAATACTTTATCTGAGATTCTACCATCCAATGATGAAGTTATATGTGTTGGAGATTTTAATATAAATTTTTATAACTACACAAGTCCGACTACTACCGCATTTAAATCACTCTTGGATTCATTTGGTCTTGTGTAAGTTATAGATTCTCCTACTAGAATTGTTCCAAACAGTCATTCTCTTATCGATTTAATGATTATATCAGATCCTGATATAATAGCCAATATTGGAACAAAAAGCGTACATATTTCAGATCATGAATTAATATTTGGTGACATAATAGTCAAAAATTTAAAACGTGAGAGAACTTACCGTACTTTTCGAAAATTAAACAGTATAAATTATGAAATATTTTATAATGATTTGGAGAACATGTCATTTCACAACATATATATTATGAATATCATTGATGAAAAGATTACTACTTTTAATAAAATGTTGTATGAGTTATTTGATAAGCATGCTCCATACAAAACTTATCGTTTTTCCAAACCTTCGGCACCTTGGTTAACTGAGGCTATCAAAGTAATGATGCGCTTAAGAAATAATGCTCTAAGTAGGTATAAAAGAACAAAAAAACTTGAACATTGGAACTATTATAAATCACTTAGAAATGTAACAACAAATGCGATTCGAAATGAAAAAAAGCCTACTATAACTTCCGATTCAACACTGCCACTCCCAAAGATTTATGGAAAACGTTAAAAGAATTAAACATAAGTAACAAGCCCAAAGTAGCAGTTCTAAAATCACTTCAAGATCCAAATGCCTTTAATAATTACTTTATCAATTCAGTACCTCAAATTTCCGTGATTAACCAAGAGTTAATTCAATTTTATAGTAATAATACAAAATATGAGTTTGATGAATTATTTGAGTTTCGTCTTGTGACTGTTACTGAGGTGGAGCAAATTTTGTACAGTATAAAAACAAATGCTACCGGCAGTGACGATATTAATGTAAATATGCTAAAGCTATGCTGTCCTCATATTGTACCGGTCTTAACACATATCGTTAACTCTTGTTTGCTTCACAATTATTTTCCTGATCATTGGAAGCATGCACTGATTAAGCCTCTGGCAAAAGTTTCCAATCCAAACATTTTAGCTGATTTTAGACCAATCAGTATACTTCCAACAGTTTCTAAGATACTTGAAAAAATTGCCTCAAATCAACTAAGTGAACATTTATCACTACATAATATTTTGCCAGTACAGCAATCTGGGTTTAGACCTCATCATAGTTGCGCAACAGCCATGCTTGATGTAACAGATAACATTTTAAGAGCTGGAGATTGTGGTGAAGATAGTGTGTTAATTCTTGTAGACTTCAGCAAGGCGTTTGATACTATAGACCACAATATATTATTGTCAATACTACATTATATTGGTTTATCTAATAATACTTTATAATTCTTTAAGTTATACCTATCGAATCGCTATCAGTCAGTTGTTATAGAAAACATCAAATCTGACTCCTATGATGTCACTAGAGGCGTACCCCAAGGGTCCATTTTAGGGCCCCTTCTCTATGCAATATATACATGTGATTTTGGACGATATCTTTCTTATTCAAAATTTCATATGTATGCTGACGATACTCAGTTATTATATACGTTCAAACACTCTGATATGGTACGTTCTCTGAATAACATAAATTCTGATTTAAAATCATTTACTGATGCATGTAGTGAGCATTGTCTACAAATTAACCCTAATAAATCTATAGCTATACTATTTAGTAAAAAGTTACATGAAACTGATATTGAATTATTTTTAAATGGAATTCGAATACGTTTTGTTGAAGAGGCAAAAAATCTTGGACTAATTATTGATAAAAAACTAAGGTTTGCATCACATATTTCTAAGTGTATTCGGAATGCATATTCTAATTTAAAAGCAATTTATTTAAATAGAAGCTTCCTTGTGCGTGATTTAAAAATAAAGTTATGTGAAACCTTAGTTCTCTCGCATTTCAATTTTTGTGATGTTGTTTACGGGCCGTGTCTTGATGCGGTTACACAAAAAAGAATACAGTTATTACAAAACTCATGTCTTAGATTGATTCATGGCATACGGAAATTTGATAAAGTTTCCCATACACTGAAACTTACTAACTGGATTAATATGGAAGACAGGAGATATCTTCATATGGCCTGTTTGTATCACAAAATTATTCACTTAAAATGCCCAGCTTATCTATATAATAAAATATCATTCAGAACTGATGTACACAATATAAATATAAGAAATAAAGGTATTTTAACACCACCTATGCACCGAACTACCTATTTCGAACGTAGTTTTACATATAATATAGCAAAGGTGTACAACGATATTCCTCCCTTGTATAAAAGTCTGCCACTACGATCGTTCAGAAATTGTATAAAGTCTCAATTAATTCTTAATTACGTATAATAATGGTACATGCATGGTATATTCTACTACATATTATTATTAAAATTATTTAAGTTGATGTGTGTAATTTTAGAATGCGTTTATAATTTTTTTTTAAGTATTGAAATATACTTTTTATTTGTTTGTTAATTTTCGAATTTACAATTTTTTGCGCCATTTATTAAAATTAATCATTATTTTAAGATTGGGTTGAGTTTATAGCAGAAATGCCTTGTGCATATCTAATTCTGTACTCCGCCCATGAGTTTTCTACTATGTATTTTTTTTTGTTATTTGCATGTCACATATTGTACTATCCTATTGTAGAAAATAAAGACAATTATTATTATTATTATTATTATAAAGAAACTGTGAGATTCCAAGAACCGCCAAATACAAGGCAAATATTATTAGACTTTGGGTCCATTATAAAAAAGAAACGAACATCTCTAAAGCACTTTTCAGAAAGAACTAAAAGATGCTGTGCAGTCTTCAGGTGGCGTCATTAAAGCAAAGCTTTGATAGAATTGGTAGACTCATAGCTAACATCAAGAATGATCTTGAGATTCCCGAGAGTTCTCAGAGAAGACGATAGAAATTGAGTTGCTTGATAGTAGTATAAAAAATGACAACCATAAAATAATTGCGAACAAGTTACGAGAGCTATCGAAAGAAGAATATTTAGATATTGAAGTATTAAAGTGAAAATTTAACATTTATCATAATAATGTTTAACTGTATTTTAATGCTGAGAAGCTCAGGAGTACATTTGAGTAGTAAAAAATGTATTGGGATAGGTCAAGAGTACATTACGGGAATCAAACACTTTTAAGTTAAGAATAGGATAGGTTAAGAATACGCTAGAGCTAGATCTTTGAAATTGGGTAAAGTAGAACACTTGTTTTGTTCCATAATTTTATTATCAGTTGCCTGACACGTGTTTCGATCGGTTAGGATCATTTTCAAAGTTAAACTAATTTAAAATAATGAAATGTTATTATGGAACAAAACAAGTGTTCTACTTTACCCAATTTGAAAATATGGTTCCATCAAGAAAGTAGCGCAACAAGTATTCAGTATAGATCTTTGAGGTAGGTCAATGGAGAGATGGGGCAGCGAATAATTTGTTTGAATAGGTCAAGAATCTTTAGGATATTAAAATTTATTTATTGAGATGATGTGAATTGAAACAAACAAAAATCTTCCAATTATTGTGTAGCAGAAAATTTGGAAATTATTAAAGCAATTGCTGTCGTCGTTAGAAAAAAAGTTCTTAGAATTCTAGAAATTATAGCTCAACTTGACAGTGGCGCTTATCAACTAAAAGAATTGTCTTTACTTTCTACTAAAGAAGATGTTAACACATCAAAAGCCAACAAAAATGTTGTTGTTGTTCATTAAAAGCATTAAATAATTATTTTCTTTCATACAGTAAATCCAAAGCTTTCTAAAACGTTTTCACCAACGTTAATAAAATTATTCTGGTATGTAAGAATCCAAATCTTCAAATAAACTACAAATAAACCCAAATAAAAAATGAGTGGCTATATAGCGGAACATTTAGATTAAATGCCTTAAAAGTTAACCCAAAAATGTTGTATGCTATTAAATTATACAATTTTGAAACAACAACATCTTTATTGTGGTTGTACTGTTCTGAACAGCTAGAAAAATATTGATTGTGTCGTAATCATTTATATTTTTTGATAATTGTATATCATGAGATAAAGATAACTTATAATTTAATTTTATTAAATCATATTTAACAGTCGTGAATTATTTTCAATGACAAAGTATATAGGTATATAAATAACAAAGCCATAAATCAATTTTTTTTATCGAATCCATAAATAACAACGAAGTTCCGGTTAGTACAAAATAAAAATGCATGCAATAAGATAATTAGCGACATGATACATTCCTCAAGAATGTTCGTGCAAAACTAATTACCACTTTTTTTTCCAAATACCAAAATTACTAATGAGTAAACACGTACTGCAGCAACAGTCAAATAGAAACTTACGTAACCCAAGTAATCGCATTTAAATATAAAAATAATCCAATTAAATCCAAACTATTCGACGGTACGATTATTTAAACATTACAAAAAAAAACTGGCGAGTCATTACTCTAACGAGACACCTTTTACGACCAAATACTCGATTAAAATGATAAATATTTTCGTCAATGATTAGGTTAATTATTATTCATTAATAGGATGTGAAGGGTACTACTTAAAAGCACATTAAAGTGTGTTTTTATTGTTTGAAAATTTTTATTGGTTAAGCGATTCGTATTATTATCTAACGCTCCAAATTGGGAACAAATTAATTTGCATTTGTTTAATTCGCTTTTTTTTGCATTGCGTAGCGTATATAAACAAACCGTTTAAATAATGAATATATATTTTTTATTGTTCTCATTATAATTCTATAAATATTCATGACCTTGCGGATTCTTGTGTGTTGCATTCACCAGATGCAAGATCAAATGATTTGTGCATTAAAGTGTTTCCTTTATTTAAAAATCGAAAATGTACCACGAAGTAAACGACTCCAAAATTCAAGAATAAATGTGTTTATGAATTAAATGCAACTGTTGAAAATATTGGTAATATTAGAGATAGTGATGAAAGTTGCATTTGTTGCCTTTAGATCAAGTTATTTTAAAATCGTATAATTGTACAAACGGGATGCATTTTTAAGTTCGTGGAATAAATAGAAGGGGATGAAATAATATTACAAGATTATTTCTCTTTTTCAATATATTCTCCTGCAATCCTAACAAATTTCTCAGATCTATGAATATCTTCATAAAAAAATGATTTATTTTTCTGTGAAATCCTTCACTTCTTCATCGGTAGAAAATGTCTTTCCTCGAAGCTCATTTTTTAGATTTGGTAAGAGGTAATAGTCGCTGAAAGCCAAATATGGGCTATAAGTTGGATAGTACAAAGCATCCAACGCAACTCGACTCTTGTGAACAGGACCATTGTTGTACAAGAACAGGACACCTTTGGTTAATTTTCTCTTCTCTCCGATAACCTCTTTTAACTGCTCTAAAATTGAAGTGTAGTATTCTCCGGTTATAGAAACACCTTCTTCTTTATAATCAATGAACAAAATTCCTCCTGTGCGTCAGAAAACTGTCCCCCGCCAACTGCGTCATGTTAAATTTCTTAGGCGGTGGTGTACAAACAAATTGATTTCTATTTCTCACATTCAAGGCGATTAGGAAGCTTCGAAAGAGTAGGACCGTTAATTACTCATAGACCTATGTGCAATAAAGATAACCGTCAAGGTCAAGAAATAACCCGTTTTGTATTGTAACTTCTTGAAGTGGCGAAACATGCGAACGCAAAACAATTGTAATAATTAATTAAATAATGACAATATTTTACACATTGACTTACTAGAAACCACAAACCGTGGTGTCTTCCGGAAATCACCACGGCCACAAATAGTGTTTACACAGTCAAGGTTTTACAGGTAAACAAATATATGAATAGATAATACATAAATGTAAATATATGAAAATATGTTTTTTTTGTTTTTGTCCATTTACATTAATCTTATTAATTAATGCCGCAAAAATTTCATTATAATTTCAATTTGCTTCTTTTATTTCAGACTCTGACCTCGGTAATATTTTTAACTCAAGCGGATCTTATTAAAATAGAAATTTTCTTTGCTAATATTATTTAAAGATGTAAAGATATTTAAGGGTTCGAAATTTATTTTAGATTTAAGCAGAAAAATAAGAGTCCAGTTGGGATTACAAATCTTGAAACATTTGGATTTTTTTTCCTAAATTCGATGAACAGAAAGCTTAGAAATGACGGAAGTATTTAGAGGTCCAAAAAGTGCATCTAAAATCTGAAATTATTCATTTTACATCCTATTCATTAAATATGAACTTAACTAATCCAGTACAGTACCGTTGAAGTTTTTGCTAAAACTTTCCGCAACCTTCAATTTTGTTTGCATTATTTATTATTCAAATTTTCGGCAATTAGTAGTTAACTATTACAAATTAAATGAATGCTACTTTCATGCAGATTAGTAAAGGTTATATACAAAAAAGTTATTGTTTGTATTTATTTATTTTGACCAACTTAATATTAGCAATTAGTTAAGTGTTACAAATTACATGATTGCTACTCTTAGGCATCTCGGCGAAATTTTAGGATTGTGCCCAAACAAAAAACACCCAATAATCTTCTAATTCGTGTTGGTATATTTTGAAGAGCTCAACATTTTTTAATGGTACCCGCCTGTGCGATTATTCATAAGGATGAGTTTGAAAACAAAGCGGAATGCAAATGAGACGATACCGATGCTATTTTCGGAATGGCTGTTTTTAAATATGGCTTTCTTGGAGCGATAAATTCGTCGATTGCGAAATACCTCGCTTTAACGGCTTTCCTCGTGACCGCGCGATAATTGTGCAAATTTATCGATCCCGGGACATTTTTTTTTCGTTCGTTTATCTCTTACTTCAAGCCAAAATAACAGTAAAAGTAACACGTGCGAAATAAAATATAACGGATATTTATCGCCTGATTAGTGGAAAGAACCGCGGTACGAATAAAAGTTTACGATAATAACTGAATGTTCAAAAAGTCGTTACAAGACCTACATTTTGGAATCCTCATAATTGCTTTATTTTGAATTCAAGAAAAATGAATTGTAAATATTGTTTAGAGTAACTGTGCAATCTTTATTATTATTGTTTAGATTAGTTGCGAATCAAAGAAGGTTCTACTGAATAAAGCTATTTTTGGAAATGGTATTTGTTGTATTAGTTTGGTTGGTTTGTATTGCTGCTCAAATCATCAAAGATTTTTTCCTTTTTTACAAGAATTGAAAAATTTAAACTGTTTCAGGAAAAATCCTAGAAAGCAAATCATTGATGAGTTGAAGGTCTCTGCTTTATTACTTATTTTATAAATTGCTTTCACCAATTTTTTCTTTTTTGTGTGAAGATAACACAGCTATCTGTGTTGTATTTTTGATCATTATTGGTTCCTTATTATCAATTTTTGATCGTTTTTGGTCTATTCCTGGACTATTTTGACACTATCCTACCCTCCAGTTTTAAATTATACGCAATGGTTCTCTAATAAAAAAATATTTAAAAGAAAAGAAGTTATATACTTAATCTACAATAGCATAAATCTGCTTGTAATCAAATTTGTTTTCGCCAAATCACTCATGTATGATGTACATGTTGGAGGGTTGGATAGAGGCCACCCACCCACCCTACATATCTCTTGAAACTTGCATCACTGTAACTCTTTAACTTCCCAAAAATAAAGCCAAAAATTATGAAAATGTTAATAGTGTTTTTATAAGCACTACTGTGGTTTAAGTTTCAATGAATATGTAGGGTGGGTGAGTGGCCACTATCCTACTCCCCAGTTTTAAATTATACGCGGTGGTTCTCTTATAAACAAATTTTGAAAATAAGAGAAGCTTATATACTAAATCTACAATAGCATAAATCTGCTTCTAATCAAATTGGTTTTCGGCAAATTATTCGAGTATGATGTACATGCTAGAGGGTGGGATAGAGGCCACCCACCCACCCTACATATATATTGAAACTTTCATCACTGTAACTGGTTAAGTTCCCAAAAACAAAACCAAAAATTATGAAGAAGTTAATAATGTTTTTATAAGCACTATTGTGGTTTAAGTTTCATTAAATATGTAGGGTGGGTGGGTGGCCACTATCCTACCCTCTAGTTTTAAAGTATACGCGATGGTTCTCTTATAAAAAATATTTAAAAGAAAAGAAGTTGTATACTAAATCTACAATAGCATAAATCTTCTAGTAATCAAATTGGTTTTTAGCAAATCACTCGTGTATGATGTACAGGTTGGAGGGTGGGATAGAGGCCACCCATCCACCCTACATATATATTAAAACTTTCCCACTGTAACTGTTTAAGTTCCCAAAAACAAAGCCAAAAATTATGAAGATGTTAATACTGTTTTTATAAGCACTATTATGGTTTAAGTTTCATTTAATATATAGAGTGGGTGGGTGGCCACTATCCTACCCTCTGGTTTTAAATTATACGCGATGGTTCATTAATAAAAAAATATTTAAAAGAAGAGAACTTTATATACTATATTTACAATAGCATACATCTCCTTGTAATCAAATTGGTTTTCGGCAAATTATTCAAGTATGATGTACATGCTAGAGGATGGGATAGAGGCCACCCACCCACCCTACATATATATTGAAACTTTCATCACTATAACTGGTTAAGTTCCCAAAAACAAAGCTAAAAATTGTGAAGATGTTAATACTGTTTTTAAAAGCACTGTTGTGGTTTAACTTTAATTGAATATGTAGGGTGGGTGGGTGGCCACTATCCTACCCTTTAGTTTTAAATTATACTCGATGGTTCTCTTATAAAAAAGATATTTAAAAGAAGAGAAGTTTATATACTAAATTTACAACAGCATAAATCTGCTTGTAATCAAATTGGTTTTCAGCAAATCACTCGTGTATGATGTACATGTTGGAGGGAGGATAGAGGCCACCCACCCACCCTACAGATATATTTCGAAACTGTCACCACTGTAACTGTTTAAATTGCCAAAATACAAACCCAGCAATTAAAATGGTAGAGATTGTTGGAACCCTAGAAGAAGATTCTCAGAATTTTGAAATTTTTAAAAGATTGAGTATTAATGATAAATTTCGACAAAACAAAAACAGAAAATTTATTAAATCCTGAAGACAATTTAACGAAAAGGAAAATTCTTCCAAATTAAAGGAGAAATTAAAAAAAACTAGACATTTTTAGGGAAGTGAAAACTCTAGAAATATTTACATTTTCCAAACTAGAAATCTAGAAAAAAATTGTTTAAAAATTTTAGAAATCTATAATTAGGAAATTTCTATAAAATGGTGGAAACTTCTCAAAAAAAATGAACAGACACTGCTGGAAAATTCTAATAAAAAAAGTAAAATGCAATAATTTGAAAGATACATTTCTGGAAAATATGTAAAATAGAAAATACATGACTGCAAATACCTTTTATTTATCACACACTTTTGATAAATAAAAGGTATTTACAACCATTTATTAATAAGAATATATCACAAAGTAGAGGCCTCCACAATTATCTATTTAAAATAGAAAATGTTAGAAGAAAATTTTCTACATTTAAAAATGACTGAAAAATTCCAATGAAATCAAAAACAATCAAGGTTTCTAAAAAATAAATATAATGAAGAGAATAATTTAATCCAAGTTAATTCGCATAAATTTTAAAAAGAAACTTCTGGAAAAACCCAGAAATCTACAACAAAAATTACTGAAAAATTTTAGAATCCTTAAAGAAAATAAAGTAGAACAAGAAAGTCTAGAAAAATATGTAAATATTGAAGATATATTGCTGACAAAACCTAAAAATCTGAAAAAAAAGATTGGTGGAAATTATTAGACCCTTGGACGATAATTTTCACAATTTAAGAATTTTCAGACAACTTTGATTAGATTAAGAAAACTTTAGAAACGTGGAAGAGAAGTTACTAGAAATATTAGAAGACTTGAAGTTAAATCGTACAATATGCAGGAGTAATTGCTAACAAAATTAGAAATTTAGAAAAAAAGTAGTTGTAAAATTTTAAAACTCTTGAACAATTCCTTTAAAAATTCGTAAGATATTGGAGTAGAAATTGCTAGAAAATTATGATAAAAAAAATAACTAAGGAAGAAATCTGGAAGATATTTTTGTTGGAAAATCTGAAAAATATATTGCTGGAAATTGTTAGAAGAAAATTCCCAAATTTGAAAATTATTAATAAAAGAGCAGAAAGACCATCGCCAATGGAGAAGAAGAGAAGCAGCATAAAAATTGTTATGTCTTATTACATAGACTACCTTCAATAAAGATGTTTATCTCTCGCTTACAATAAATCAAAGAATGAAAATGTGTTTTTTTTTAATGGAGGAGAAATTAGAAATGTTTGTAAATTCCTGAAATGTGAACGAAAAATTACTAGAAAATTTGAAAACCACAAATAAAATTCAAGCAGATTTGAAGACAAATTATTCGAAAATTCTAGAAATCTTGAAGGGAATATATAAATCTTGAAGGAAATATAGAAATCTGGAAGAGAAATTACTTCAAGTTAATCTGCATAATTTTTAAGAGACATTTCTGGAAAGTCTTAGAAAAAATATTACAATTAAAAGTAAAGTAATAAATCACGAAAAAAATGAATAGAAATAGTTGAAAAATTTTGATAAAATAAAATAATTGTGAAAAATATGGACATTAGGCAGATTTCTGGAAATATCCAGAAATCTAAAAAGGGACGGATTGAAAGTATTAAACACTAGGAGAAAAATTCCACAAATGTTTGGAAAATTCCAATTAGATAAAGTAATTTTAGAAGCCTAGTTGCTAATTCGTAAAATTAGTAAGAGAATTTGTTAGAAATTCTTACAATTAGAAAATTATTTTAAAAAATAAATAAATTCCGGAAACTTCTCAAAAAATGGAATAAAAATTGCTGAAACATTTTTGTAAAACAAATGAAAAAAATCTAGAAAATGCAAATGCCTGGAAAAATGTAGAAATCTGGAAAATGTCACAATTCGAAATGTTTAAAAAAATAAAGGATAAAATATATTGAAGAAAAGAGGAAATGAAGAAAACAAATGTTTATAGCCTGTGATTATGCAATAATAGTATTAGCAATGAGATATAGACTAATTATTACCAATTTAGATTCTCTCACGAGAACGAGCTTACGAGCAGCATCCGTAAAATTCCACTATGTTAACAGCATTCCAAGAAGAATTCATTTAACGCCACATGATGACAATAAGTAAACCAACAAAGTTTAAGATTTATATCTTGTTTTCTGATTTTGAAAGTAATTCACGTTCAAGGCGATCCATCTAAAACTAGGCGGAGAAGAAACATTAAATTAAATCGAGGAAGATTTTAGAATCCTAGACGAAGCGTCTCTGGCTATACCGCTTTTCATTATGAATTCCATCTTTGTGCATCACCTTAGAACTTTCTTTAGCCTCTCTTTCTCCATCACTTACCTATTTTCCTCTCTCTTACCTCTGTAAATACAAACTCTGACAATAAAGTTCAGTAACATGAACGTAGTTGAAATATTAACAAAAGTTCTTTCGAAATAGTCACCCCCCATAACTATGCATCGCTCAGCCCTGGAAACTTTTCAAGAAGGCTTCTTTTGGGATGGAGTTCAAAAGCCTCGTCGCGTTTCGTTGGATGTCAGGAATACCAAATCTCTTTTCTTTCAAAGCGAGTTTGAGTCGTTGGAACAGGAATAAGTCTAGAGAATTGAGGATAGTAAAGTAACTTTCGTTAATGTTAGAGCACTATTCACCAAACTTTATTTTCAGAGGTTGTATTATGCAAATAGCCATTCAAATCTCTCACGAAATCTGCTCATTGAACAGAATTTTCGGAGTAATTTCACTATATATTTCAGAATGCCATTGAGCAAACCAACATTTATTGAGATTTATATCTCGATTTCCTCATTTTGGAGGAAATTTACATTCAAACAAAAAATGGCAAATTTTTCAATTTTTATTGTTTTTCTAGAAAGTTAAGAATTTAATGAAAAGTATATTTTAATAAAACGTGTTCAGTTTGGTGGGTGTACATTATCCTACCCTCCAGTTTTAAATTATACGCGATAGTTCTCTTATAAAAAATATTTAAAAGAAGAGAAGTTGTATACTAAATCTACAATAGCATAAATCTGCTTGTAATCAAATTGGTTTTCAGCAAATTACTCATTTATGATGTACATTTTGGAGGGTGGGATAGAGTACACCCACCCACCCTACATATCTCTTGAAACTTTCATCACTGTAACTGTTTAAGTTCCCAAAAATAAAGCCAAAAATTATGAAGATGTTAATGTTTTTATAAACACTATTATGGTTTAAGTTTCATTGAATATGTAGGGTGGGTGGGTGGCCACTATCCTATTCTCCAGTTTTAAATTTTACGCGATGATTCTCTAATAAAAAATATTTAAAAGAAGAGAAGTTGTATACTAAATCTTCAATAGTATAAATCTGCCTGTAATCAAATTGTTTTTCGGCAAATCATTCGTGTATGATGTATATGTTGGAGGGTGGGATAGAGGCCACCCATCCACCCTACATATCTATTGAAACTTTCACCACTCTAACTGTTTAGGTTCCCAAAAACAAAGCCAAAAATTATGAAGATGTTAAAAACGTTTTTATAAGTACTATTATGGTGTAAGTTTCGTGAATATATAGGGTGGGTAGGTGGCCACTATCCTACCCTCCAATTGGAGGTAACGGAATGGTTCTCTTATAAAAAAAATATTTAAAAGAAGATGATTTGTATACTAAATCTACAATGGCATAAATCTGCCTGTAATCAAATTGGTTTTCGGCAAATCATGCGTGTATGATGTACATGTTGGAGGGTGGGATAGAGGCCACCCACCCACCCTACATATCTCTTGAAACTTTCACCATTGTAGCTGTTTAAGTTCCCAAAAATAAAACTAAAAATTATGAAGATGTTAATAATGTTTTTATAAGCACTATTGTGGTTTAAGTTTCATGGAATATGTAGAGTGGGTGGGTGGCCACTATCCTACCCTCCAGATTTAAATTATACGCGGTGGTTCTCTTATAAACAAATTTTGAAAAGAAGAGAAGCTTATATACTAAATCTACAATAGCATAAATCTGCTTGTAATCAAAATGCAAAAATTTGAAAGATGCATTTCTAGAAAATAAATGATTGCAAATACCTTTTATTTATCACACACTTTTGATAAATAAAAGGTATTTACAACCATTTATTAATAAGAATGTATCACAAAGTAGAGGCCTCCACAATTATCTATTTAAAATAGAAAATGTTAGAAGAAAATTTTCTACATTTAAACATGACTGAAATATTCCAATGAAATAAAAAATATCAAGGTTTCTAAAAAATAAATATAATGAAGAGATTAATTTAATCCAAGTTAATTCGCTTAAATGTTAAAAAGAAACTTCTGGAAAAACCCAGAAATCTACAACAAAACTTGCTGAAAAATTTTAGAATCCTTAAAGAAAATTTTTACAATTATATTTTTTTAATAAGGAAATTTCCGATAAAGTAGAACAAGAAAGTCTTGAAAAATGTGTAAATATTGAAGATATATTGCTGACAAAGCCTAAAAATCTGAAAAAAAAAATTGATGGAAATTATTAGACCCTTAGAAGATAATTTTCACAATTTAAGAATTTTCAGAAAACTTTTATTATATTAAGAAAACTCTAGAAACCCGGAAGAGAAGTTACTAGAAATATTAGAAGACTACAATATGCAGGAGTAATTGCTAAAAAAATATAAAATGGTGGAAACTTCTCAAATAAATGAACAGAAACTGCTGGAAAATTCTGATAAACAAGTAAAATGCAAAAATTTGAAAGACGCATTTATGGAAAATATGTAAACTAGAAAATAAATGATTGCAAATACCTTTTATTAATCACACACTTTTGATAAATAAAAGGCATTTACAATAATTAGTAATAAGAATGTATCACAAAGTAGAGGCCTCCACAATTATCTATTTAAAGTAGAAAATGTTAGAAGAAAATTTTCTACATTTAAAAATGACTGAAAAATTCCAATGATATCAAAAACAATCAAGGTTTCTAAAAAATAAGTTAATTCGCATAAATTTTAAAAAGAACCCTTTAGAAAAACCCAAAAATCTACAACAAAAATTGCTGAAAAATTTTAGAATCCTTAAAGAAAATGTTTCCAATTATATTTTTTTTAATAAGGAAATTTCCGATAAAGTAGAACAAGAAAGTCTTGAAAAATATGTAAATATTGAAGATATATTGCTGAAAAAGCCTAAAAATCTGAAAAAAAAGATTGATGGAAATTATTAGACCACTGCAAGATAATTTTCACAATTTAAGAATTTTCAGACAACTTTGATTAGATTAAGAAAACTCTAGAAACCTGGAAGAGAAGTTACTAGAAACATTCGAAGACTTGAAGTCAAATCGTACAATATGCAGGAGTAATTGCTAAAAAAATTAGAAATTTAGTATAAAAAGTAGTACAATTTTAGAACTCTTGAACAATTCCTTTAAAAATTCATAAGATGTTAAAATAGAAATTGCTAGAAAATTTTGATTAAATAAAAGAACTAAGGAAAAAATCTGGAAGATATTTTTGTTGGAAAATCTGAAAAATATATTGCTGGAAATTGTTAGTACAAAATTCCGAAATTTGAAAATTATTAATAAAAGAGCAGAAATACCATTGTCAATGGGGAATAGAAACAGCATAAAAATTGTTATGTCTTATTACATAGACTTCATTCAATAAAGATGTTTATCTCTCGCTTACAATAAATCAAAGAATGAAAATGTGTTTTTTTAATGGAGGAGAAATTAGAAATGTTTGTAAATTCCTGAAATGTGAACGAAAAATTACTAGAAAATTTGAAAACCACAAATAAAATTCTAGCAGATTTGAAGACAAATTACTCGAAAATTCTAGAAATCTTGAAGGACATCTAGAAATCTGGAAGAGAAATTACATCAAGTTAATCTGCATAATTTTTAAAAGAAATTTCTGGAAAGTCGTAGAAAATATATTAAAATTAAAAAATGCTCAAAACATCGATAAAGTAAAGTAATAAATCACGCAAAGAATGAATAGAAATAGTTGAAGAATTTTGATAAAATAAAATAATTTTGAAAAATATGGACAAATCTGGAAAAGTCCAGAAATATAAAAAGACATGGATTGAAAGTATTAAACACTAGAAAAAAAATTCCTCAAATGTTTGGAAAATTCCAATTACATAAAGTAAATTTAGAAGCCTCGTTGCTAATTCGTGAAATTAGTAACAGAATTTGTGAGAAATTCTTACAATTAGAAAATTATTTTAAAAAATAAATAATTTCCGGAAATTTATCAAAAATGGAATAAAAATTGCTGAAACATTTTTGCAAAACAAATGAAAAAATCTAGGAAATGCAAATGCCTGGAAAAATTTAGACATCTGGAAAATGTCACAATTTGAAATGTTTAATAAAATAAAGGATACAATATATTGAAGAAAAGAGGAAATGAAGAAAACAAATGTTTATAGCCTATGATTATGCAATAATAGTATTAGCAATGAGATATAGACTAATTATTACCAATTTAGATTCTCTCACGAGAACGAGCTTACGAGCAGCATCCCTAAAATTCCACTATGTTCACACTATTCCAAGAAGAACATTAATTTAACGCCACATAATGACAATAAGTAAACCAATAAAGTTTAAGATTTATATCTTGTTTTCTGATTTTGAAAGAAATTCACGTTCAATGCGAGCCATCTAAAACCAGGTGGAGAAGAAACATTAAATTAAATCGAGAAAGATTTTAGAATCCTAGACGAATCGTCTCTGGCTATACCGCTTTTCATTATGAATTATGCATCACTTTAGAACTTTCTTTAGCCTCTCTTTTTCTATCACTTACCTATTTTCTCTCTCTTACCTCTGTAAATAAAATCTCTGACAATAAAGTTCAGTAACATGAACGCAGTTGTAATATTAAAAAAAGTTCTTTCGAAATAGTCACTTCCCATAACTAAGCATCGCTCAGTCCTGGAAACTTTTCAAGAAGGCTTCTTTTGGGATGGAGTTCAAAAGCCTCGTCGCGTTTCGTTGGATGTCCGGAATATCAAATCTCTTTTCTTTCAAAGCGAGTTTGAGTCGTTCGAATAGGAATAAGTCTGGTGCATTGAGGATAGTAAGGTAACTTTCGTTAATGTTACAGCACTATTCACCAAACTTTATTGTCAGAGGTTGTATTATGTAAATAGGCATTCAAATCTCTCACGAAATCTGCTCATTGAACAGAATTTTCGGAGCAATTTCTCTATATATTTCAGAATGCCATTGAGCAAACCAACATTTATTAAGATTTATATCTCGATTTTCTCATTTTGGAAGAAATTTACATTCAAACAAAAAATGGCAAAGTTTCAATTTTTATTTTTTTTCTAGAAAGTTAAGAATTTAATCAAAAATATATTTTAATAAAACATGTTCAGTTTGATGGGTGTACATTATCCTACCCTCCAGTTTTAAATTATACGCGGTGGTTTCCTTATAAAAAAATATTTAAAAAAAGAGTAGTTTATATACTAAATTTACAATAGCATAAATCTGCTTGTAATCAAAATGGTTTTCAGCAAATTACTCGTGTATAATGTACATGTTGGAGGGTGGGATAGAGTCCACCCACCCATCCTACACATTTATTGAAACTTTCATCACTGTAACTGTGTAATTTCCCAAAAATCAAATCAAAAATTATGATGATGTTTGTTGTGGTTTAAGTTTCATTGAATATGTAGGGTGGGTGGGTGGCCACTAACCTATTCTCCAGATTTAAATTATAAGCGATGGTTCTCTTAAAAAAATATTTAAAAGAAAAGTATTTTATATACTTAATTTATAATAGCATAAATCTGCTTGTAATCAAATTGGTTTTCGGCAAATCATTCGTGTATGATGTACATGTTGGAGGGTGGTATAGAGGCCACCCACCCACCCTACATATATATTGAAACTTTCACCATTGTAGCTGTTTAAGTTCCCAAAAATAAAGCCAAAAGTTATGAAGATATTAATAATTTTTTTATAATATAAGCACTATTATGGTTTAAGTTTCAATGAATATGTAGAATGGATTGGTGGCCACTATCCTACCCTCCAGTGTTAAATTATACGCCTAGAGATTCTCTAATAAAAGAATATTTAAGACAAAAGAAGTTTATATACTAAATCTACAATAGCATAAATCTGCTTGTAATTAAATTGGTTTTCGGCAAATCATTTGTGTATGATGTACATGTTGGAGGATGGGATAGAGGCCACCCACCCACCCTACATATATATTGAAACTTTTACCACTGTAACTGTTTAAGTTCCCAAAAGTCAAAGCCAAAAATTATGAAAATGATAATAGTGTTTTTATAATCACTACTGTGGTTTAAGTTTCATCGAATATTGTAAGTGGGTGGGTGGCCACTATCCTATACTTCAGTTTTAAATTATACGCGGTGTTTCTCTTATAAACAAACTTTGAAAAGAAGAGAAGCTTATATACTAAATCTACAATAGCATAAATTGGCTTGTAATCAAATTAATTTTCGGCAAATCATTCATGTATGATGCACATGTTGGAGGGTGGGATAGAGGCCACCCACCCACTTTACATATCTCTTGAAACTTTCACCATTGTAGCTGTTTAAGTTCCCAAAAATAAAACCAAAAATTATGAAGATGTTAATAATGTTTTTATAAGCACTATTGTGGTTTAAGTTTCAATGAATATGTAGGGTGGGTGGGTGGCCACTATCCTACCCTCCTGTTTTAAATTATACGCGGTGGTTCTCTTATAAACACATTTTGAAAAGAAGAGAAGCTTATATACTAAATCTACAATAGCACAAATCTGCTTGTAATCAAATTGGTTTTCGACAAATCATTCGTGTATGATGTACATGTTGGAGGGTAGGATAGAGGCCACCCACCCTACATATGTATTGAAACTTTTACCACTGTAACTGTTTAAGTTCCCAAAAGTCAAAGCCAAAAATTATGAAAATGATAATAGTGTTTTTATAATCACTACTGTGGTTTAAGTTTCATCGAATATTGTAAGTGGGTGGGTGGCCACTATCCTATACTTCAGTTTTAAATTATACGCGGTGTTTCTCTTATAAACAAACTTTGAAAAGAAGAGAAGCTTATATACTAAATCTACAATAGCATAAATTGGCTTGTAATCAAATTAATTTTCGGCAAATCATTCATGTATGATGCACATGTTGGAGGGTGGGATAGAGGCCACCCACCCACTTTACATATCTCTTGAAACTTTCACCATTGTAGCTGTTTAAGTTCCCAAAAATAAAACCAAAAATTATGAAGATGTTAATAATGTTTTTATAAGCACTATTGTGGTTTAAGTTTCAATGAATATGTAGGGTGGGTGGGTGGCCACTATCCTACCCTCCAGTTTTAAATTATACGCGGTGGTTCTCTTATAAACACATTTTGAAAAGAAGAGAAGCTTATATACTAAATCTACAATAGCACAAATCTGCTTGTAATCAAATTGGTTTTCGACAAATCATTCGTGTATGATGTACATGTTGGAGAGTAGGATAGAGGCCACCCACCCTACATATGTATTGAAACTTTCACCACTGTAAATGTTTAAGTTCCCAAAAACAAAGCCAAAAATTATGAAGATGTTATTACGTTTTTACAAGCACTATTGTGGTTTAGGTTTCATTAAATATGTAGGGTGGGTGGGTGGCCACTATCCTACCCTCCAGTTTTAAATTATACGCGATGGTCCATTAATAAAAAAAATATTTAAAAGAGGAGAAGTTTTATACTGAATTTACAACAGCATAAATCTGCTTGTAATCAAATTGGTTTTCGGCAAATCATTCGTGTATGATGTACATGTTGGAGGGTAGGATAGAGGCCACCCACCCACCCTACATATATATTGAAACTTTCACCACTGTAACTGTTTAAGTTCCCAAGAACAAAGCCAAAAATTATGAAGATGTTTATAATGTTCTTATAAGCACTATCATGGTTTAAGGTTAATTAAATATGTAGGGAGGGTGGGTGGCCACTATCCGACCCTCCAGTTTTAAATTATAAGCGACGGTTCTCTAATAAAAAAATATTTAAAAGAAGAGAAGTTTATATACTAAATTTACAATAGCATACATCTGCTTGTAATCAAATTGGTTTGCGGCAAATCATTCGTGTATAATGTACATGTTGGTACGTCGATATATATATATATATATATATATATATATATATATATATATATAGAAACTTTCACCACTATAACTGTTTAAGTTCCCAAAAATCAAAGCCAAAAATTATGAAAATGTTAATACTGTTTTTATAATCACTGTTGTGGTTTGAGTTTCATTGAATATGTAGGGTGGGTGGGTGGCCACTATCCTACCCTCCAGTTTTAAATTGTACGCAATGGTTCTCTTAGAGAAGTTTATATACTAAATTTACAATAGCATAAATCTGCCTGTAATCAAATTGGTATTCAGCAAATCATCCGTGTATGATGTACATATTAAAGGGTGGGATAGAGGACTCCCACCCACTCTACATAAATATTGAAACTTGAAACTTTCTTTATCTGGTTAAGTTCCTAAGAACAAAGCCAAACATTATGAAGATGTTAATACTGTTTCTATAAGCACTATTATGGTTTAAATTCCATTGAATATGTAGGGTGGGTGGGTGGCCACTATCCTATCCTCCAGTTTTAAATTATACGCGATGCTTCTGTTATAAAAAGTATTTCAAAGAAGAGAAGTTATAAACTAAATATATGTACAATAGCATAAATCTGCTTGTAATCAAATTGGTTTTCAGCAAATCACTCGTGTATGATGTACATGTTGAAGGGTGGGATAGAGGCCACCCACCCACCCTACATATCTATTGAAACAATCACCACTGTAACTGTTTATGTTCCCAAAATCAAAGCTAAAAATTATGAAGATGTTAAAACTGTTTTTATAAGCACTGTTATGGTTTAAGTTTCATTAAATATGTAGGGTGGGTTGGGTGGCCACTATCCTACACTCTAGTTTCAAATTATACGCGATGATTATGTTGCGCAAGCGCAAATAATTTATTGTTATCGCATACAAAAATAATTATTTCGTTTTGAATTGAATTCCTAAAGCAATTATCGTGTTGTTGAAAAGAACTCCGTTCGCAATAATTTAAAGCATTTTCTACAGGTACGGACCAAAATTTTTCTGAGCATATCTTTCTCATTGAAAAATACTTACTCGGTTTAACAATTACAGAAGTCTTTAATAAAGAAAGTGTGAATTAGTTTGGTGATCTCTTAATTTTAATCAAATCAATTATATCAATTTATACGAGAAAGGATACGAGTTTTGCAGATTACAACATAGATTGAACAACTTGACTCTATGCAAATTCGCGTACAAAAGTCCGAACGTAATTACAAAAATCGCGTTGTCCCTTAATTACATGCCGTATTTAATATCATAATTAACAATCTAGTCCGCGCTCTAAGCGCACGCCACAGGAACCAAACCGTTGGAAGCACTCCAAGTCAAATAATTACTTAACATCGTTTCAATTAAAATAATAATAATCGTCGTCTGAGGGAATTTTCCGCTCGGTGGAGGCAAATATTTACATGATAAATATTTGATTACATCTGATTTATAAATAGGCCGTTAAAAACTGAACGGGATTACCATAATAAGAGGCGAGGATGATGGTAAAATGGCAAATACGCAAAGTTCCACGTTATAATTATCGCGCATTAAATTTTATTATTTAATAAGGTGAGCCTAATAAAGGCGAACGCGCCGAGTGGGGGATGGAAACGCGCTGTTAATATTCATGGCGATGGTTTCTGCGCTATAACGTGTTAACTATTATATTAGCAATTGGAAATAAAAGTCAGTATGGATAAACGTACGACATAACGTTTTTGTAATATCACGGGACTTGTAATAGCGAGATTATTGTAATGTAGTGACTGACATTGTAAGGTGATGAAACCTTTCTATAGAAGCAACAGGTGTGTTAATATTTACTCTTTATTGAAATTAAGCGAATATTAAAATATGACAATATTGTAAGAATTGTTTAAAAATGCTCGTATCAATTGGTCGAAAGAAATTCTCAAGAAATGCAATTGTGGTGCTTTAAAACAAGTCTATGATTTTATAACAGTTGATGAATTTTACCCATGAGGTTGAAAGTATACATCAGTTGACTAAATGGGGCTTTCAAGAAGAACCAAATCCATCAAAAGTGGTTCGTTCAAGATGTAAGTGGTCGCTTGTTGATTTTCAAAAAAAACCATTAGCAACTGATTAGTGGAATATCAATCGATCAATTTTGAATGGTATGGAAGAAGTTAAAAGTCCTCGGAAAATAAGGGAATCCAACCGTGTAAGATGCATCATTTTCCACTAGGACAATGCAAACTCATACATCAGCTCAAACAAGAGACTTTTTGAGAACTGAGAAAGTTAAATTGATGGGCCATCAGCAGTATAGCCTTTATTTTGCATCTAATGGCTTCTTCTTATTCACGCAAATCAAAAATAAATTACGAAGTCGACGTTATCCAATACCTGAAGAAGTGGTTGATGCATTCAAAATGTACGTTTAGGAGGTATTTTAATCAGAGTGGAAAAAGTGTTTCGAAAATTGCTTCAAGCACATGCATAATTATATTGATCTTTATGGAGACTATTTTGAAAAACAATAAATCCATGTATAATTATTAATTTCTTTTTTGTTCTCTATTTCCAAAATCTAAAAAAGAATCCACATATGAAAGATCTTTACCACAATATTTATACAAACGAGTTAAAACAAATATATTTGGAAGTTAGTCACTATTTGCTAATTCACAAATTTTACTTGTTTAAAAATTCAAAATATGTACGGAAATAATGTATACAATTCATCTGATATTTTCACTCTAACGTAACCTATTTCAACGTAGTGTATGTGTATATCCATTCGATTTGTCGCGTTACCAATACTCGAGCGAGGCCATAAAACAATACTCGCTCCTTGCTTTATATTCGCATAAAGGGCAAGGGCTTATTACCGCTGAGGTCAACGAGATGTTTTCTCTATTTGCGAAGGAATAAGAGCTCCCCGAGTGCACTTGAAAGCCGAGTTTGGGGTTCATTATGCACAATTTATTACGTAACGACAACGCGAGGCATTTTTATTGTGCCATTGGATGTTGGCCATATTTAATATGAAAGGTTACGAACGTTATCGGCAGTGCGGAGGTTATTTTTCCCTGAAAAAAAGAAACCGTGAAAATATCAACAAGTCTGTTCTTCTCTTCAACGATTGTGTGTACGTATTTTATCTGGAGATAAGGGGCAAATTATTTTTTTCTGGATGGCCATTGACTTTATAAAATAACATAAAACACGTTTCTCTGCCTTCAATTGCGTTATGCTGATGAGATCCAAAATAGATCAAAACTGGTCCATGGCTATTGTTGGCGTGGTACAAAAATGTAATGCTTAAATATGATTTAATGTATATCTTAAATTAAAAATTGTGCATATAAAAAACCTGATGAATAAAATAATTTTGTTTAGCTTTACCTCTTATTTAATTATTTATCCGTTCTTTCTAAGATTCTTCATTTTTCGTTAAAAGTCATCCTATCCGGTTTCTAAATCAGGCATAAAAAACGTATTCAAGAGATAGTAATCCAATTATGCACTTCTAAATTATCAGATAATCTGTTTGCAAACTATATGTTTTAAAATGTGAAACCAAACTAAACTTATAGCTTCTTTACATACTCCCATTTCATTACTCTATCAGTGGAGGACGAATCAATACCAGTCTTTATCTGTATCGACTAAAAAAAACTAGTTAATTCTGTAGTAAATTCATTTTCTGATTTACCTTGATCTTCTAAACTATAACAATTGATCCTTTTTTATCTTCATAAAGCCAATGTCATATAGATAAATTGGAATAATAAGTATGAAGGATTTTTTCCACATCATTTTCTGAATGAACTAATAGTTTGCTCAAATATTTTACTTTTAATACTCCATGACGCATAACCAGGTTAATAAGAAATAATGATACATTTAGCACGTTTAAAGTTTTCTTAGGAGTCGCATCAGATAAATTTAAAGTTTCCAGAAAAGACCTTTATCGTCAAAATAATACTTTACCTATATTTTTCTCGAAAACCATGAGGTTATTCTTAATAATTTGCACAATTTTGAATTATTTACAATTAGCTCCTATAGTTTATTAGTAGTAAGCAACAACATTTTTAAATTGAGGACTTTACAAAAACAAATATTTCAATAAAACTTATTCAGTTTCTCATTCTCTTCTCATGTCTTATTTTTCAAAATTTCTTAAATTTCAAAATTTGTTTGAATAAATCAATTAAATTTTGCAATAATGTTATGTTTATTTATGTTTTACAACTTTTAATTAAAACCCTCGCTTATGTTTTACTGATTGGAGGGTGGGTTAGAGGCCACCCACCCACCCTACATATATATGATAACTTTAATTAAAACCCTTGCTTATGTTTTACTGATTGGAGGGTGGGTTAGAGGCCACCCACCCACCCTACATATATATGATAACTTTAATTAAAACCCTTGCTTATGTTTTACTGATTGGAGGGTGGGTTAGAGGCCACCCACCCACCCTACATATATATGATAACTTTAATTAAAACCCTTGCTTATGTTTTACTGATTGGAGGGTGGGTTAGAGGCCACCCACCCACCCTACATATATATGATAACTTTAATTACTGATCGCCTCGCGGTTTTCAATAACTTTAATTACAAAATTTGAATTAAAAAAATTGAATTGACAAAGTAATATTTTTGATAAAGACAATGGTTGCGACCGTTACTACTTGAATGGATTACCACGTAGTAACGGTAACTATATAAGAATTTTTAAAAGAAGTCTAGATTTCTAAACGAATGTTTTTTTTTTAATTTTAGAGCTCCCAATAAAATCTTCACAATTTTGAAAGCGGGTTGAATTAAAAAATCTTGAAACCTAGAGAAGAAATTTGTGGAAAATTCTTGAAAAAGTAAGTCTAGATTTTGGAAAAAAAAATTAAAACATCTAGGGCTTAAAAAAAGAGAAATTGCTGAAAATTTCCTGAACCCTCAAGAAAAGATTTCTACAAACAAATTTTCTAAAAAGTTCAAGAGCCTTCAAGAAAATCTTTGCAATTTAGAAGATTAAAAGATAACCTTGAAAACTGAAGGAGAAATTTCTGAAAATTTCCTTGGAAAAAGTCTAGATTTCTAAATGAAAATTTTCTAAAAATTCTAGAGCCTCCTAGAAATTTAGAAGACCAGTTGAAAAAATAACTTGTAATCGGGAAAAGAAATTACTGAAAATTCCTTAAACGAAAATAAGAAGCGGAACATTTTCTAAAAAATTCTAGACCCTCCAAGAAAAATTCCGCAATTTAGAACTATCTAAAAATATTTCTAGCCTCTAGTTGAAACAAAATGTTGAATTCTAGAGAAGCAATTACTAAAATTTAAGTGAATTCTCGAAAAGAAGACGAATTTAGACATTTAGAGTCTGAAAGAAAATCTTCGCAATTTATAAGAAAAGTTGAAAAAAAAATAATAATTTGGGGAACTCTAAACTTTCAGAATAAAAAATTTCTAGAAAATCCTAATGCCTCAAAGAAAATCTTTGCAATTTAAAGACGACTTCAAAAAAAATCTTGAACTCTGGAGAATAAATTTCTAGAAAATTCCTAAACCCTCGAGAAAATAATCTAGATTTCCAGAGGAAACTTCTAAAAATTCAAGAGCCTCAAAAAAAAACGCTTTGCGATTTAGAAGACAAGTTGAAAAAAAATTGAAATGTGAAGAAGAAATTACTACAAATTTCCTGAACTCTTGAAAAAAGTCTAGATTTTTAAAAACAAATTTTCTAAAAAAGCCTTCATTTAAACCTTCGCAATTTACTGGAAATTTCCCGAATTCTACAAAAAAATACATTTCTAGAAAAAAAATTCTAAAAACTGAAAAGAGTCTAGATTTCTAAGAACAGATTTTCTAGAAAAATCTATAGCCTCGAAATCTGAATAAAAGTTACTTGAAATTTCTGAACTCTCGAAAATAAGTCTAAAGTTTTGGAAAAGATTTTTTTTTAATTTTTTGAGCACTGAAGGAAATCTTTGCAATTTATAAGGCAATATTAAAATCTGGAAGAGAAATTACTGGAAACAGCCTCAAAGAAAATTCTATAAATATTGAAACGAACTAAAAAATCTAGAACTACCGAATAAGACCTTTGCTAAAAATTCTGGAAATATGAAGAAAAAATTACTGTTAGCTTCTAGAATCTTCCAAAAAAAGCACAAGGAAAACTTGTGAAAAATTAAAGAATCCTCGATCAAAATTCTTTGGAAAGGAAGATGAAAAAAACCTGAAAATATGGAGGAGGAATTCATGAAACTTCTAGAAGAAAATATCCTAATAAATCTTCAAGTTAAACAAAATCTTGGGAGAACTTTCTGAATAATCTAGAACTCTCTAATAAAATCTTTGCTAAAAATTCTGGAAATATCTATTTATTTATTAGATAAGAAAAAGAAATTACTGTACACTTCTGGAATCCTCAAAAAAAGTTTTATAAACCTAAAATAAAATCTTGTGAAAAATTCTAGAAACCTCAATGTAAAAAAAAACTAAAAGTATGGATCATCTGAGAAAATTATAGAAGTTTAGAAGAACATTTTCTAATAGAAGTTGAACAAAATCTTCTATAGAAACCACGAAGTAATTTCTATAAATAATGATTTTCTAAAAAATTTTGAAACTCTTGAATAAAATCTTTGCAAAACTTGTAAAAATTTCTAGACTTCTCGATGAAAATTTTTTGGAAATGAAGTTGCAATAAAAAATAAAAGTATGGAGGAGAAATTACTGAAATTTAAAGAAAAATCTAAAACAGTTAATTTTTTTCTCACAAATTAAGAACTTTACGAAAAACATGTCTTAATAAAACTTGTTCAGTTTCAATTAATAAAAACACGTTAGAATTCACTTTCTTCACAATTTATTTTGTATTCACTAGATGTACATTTCGAGCACTAAGTGCTCATTATCAATAGCTAACTAACTAACTAACTTTAACCTTTGCTTGAAAAGTTATGTAATTCATTTCATTCATTTCAAATGTAGAAAAATATCGAGGATAATAAAGGAAACATCCACTTCCGGTTTATGAATGTTTACCAAAATCTTTTCAGTTTTAGTATTTAATGATGAAACCCTAAATTTAAAGTTTCATCTCAAACGGATCATTCGTTTTTGAGATACAGCATTCACACAGCGCCCACAGACATTTTCCTGCACGAAAACAATACTTTCCCTATATATTCTATATACGGAAAGTAATAATATTGACTTAAAATAAAATATTTATCCGTGCTTCATGACCCTTTCTCCTTTATCCTTATCTAGAAAAACACTGTTTGTTATCGCTTCTTCTCTCATCCATTAATTAAGTCTGTTATTTCTTCGGCCATCTCCAAGTATCCTTACCACTTACAAATAATACATTTTTTCCATATCTTTATTTTCTCTTCTCTTTCTCTTTCTCTCTCTCTCTTCGAACAAATATCTAACTCTTGCTAAGATGACCTTTGCCTTCTCTTACTCATATACATTTGTAGCCTCCTGTGCAACTACCATCTATTAAACATATCATTATATATACTTATTTCTATAACTAATCTACTTACAGATTTGTTCGCGTTGGTTATTTGTGAAACCATCAGTTTAATTTACTCATACTTAATAAATCGGCAACATTTTGTACATTATGAGTGTTGCATTTCTAAGGTTTATACTCCCACCAGTGTAATACCTCAGGGTTCCAGCTTAGGCCCCTTGTTCTTCTTACTATTTATAAACGACCTGACACAAAATTTTAGATCATCATACCTGTTGAAAGCTGATGATTAAACATATATAGTCGTATAAGGACCTTGATGAATTATGCTTATGGTGCATCTCTAATAAACTTTATTTAAACATAACTAAGTGTCAACCAATGTAGTTTTTGATTATATGCTCCAGGAACATGTGCTTAACAGAAGGACCTTGGTGTGACTATCGACGAAAAACTTACATTCAAGCCATATGACAAATTACAAATAAATGTTATCGCCTTTTAGGCTTCATCATAAGAAATAGTAAAGATTTCATTTATAATACAACCACAATAAAATTGTTTCAACCGTTTATATTAAGTAAAATAGATTATTTCACAATTATTTGGTCATCTCACATAATTTCAAAACAATGTAATTGTTTATAATTATTGCATCAAATAATTGTATACTAATTCTAGTTCTTTGAAAAATATCTCTTAATCATTTAATATTGGGGGTCTATAAATAATTAAAATGAAAAAAAGTGATATTAACTCGCAGCAGAGCACTTAAAATGATATTTTAGCAATAATTTTGGTTATATTTTACAGGTTTTCAATTTGATAATAAGGAATTTTTAACAAAAATTTACACAAGTCTAAGATGTCACTAATACCGAAATTTTAAAGTTTTAGAAGTATACTTTCATAAACTGTATCCTTCATAAAAGCCAGTTGTTATGGTATCTATTTCACGATCAGTCTCCATGAATTATATAACTTATCAGGTAATAATGAAGATAGGCATAGAGATAAAGAAATAATAATAGCTCTTCAAAAGTTTTTGGTATAAAAAAATATCCCATCTCTAGTAATGATAAAATTATTTTTACGGTCGCCATTGTGGATAGGTGTGTTTTACCTTTCCAGAGAGAAGGATAGCAACAAGACCTTAAAAGAACTAAAAGAGAAGGTGTCGATGGTAATTCATCGGGACTAAAAGATTTGATTGAGTTAATTCAATTAGAACATCTCTGGTTTTGATGACTGAAATACCGTTTAAATTAACGTGGTTGTAAAAAAGTTGAAATTGTTATTGCATAATCACTATTAAAAGAAAAAGTGTATACTGACCTAAATGAGTAGCAAATAAGGTGACAATAAAAATAATGGGGACAACCTTTACTATGTGGTAGTTCATTTAAGAGAGTAAATAAATATTTGGAAATATTTAGGAAACCTACCAACGCCAACCCTACAAATCAAATCATCCTCTCTCCACAAGTTAGCCGCATTTCATTCTATGATACTTAGAGCCTTTAAAATTCCTCTATAAGAATCAACTAGCGCCACTGATAAAGACCTAATTATTTCAATAGTTGAGAACTGAAATACACAGTCAAAGAACTGAGTTATATGAAGACATAGCCCAACAAGCAGAGCACCGGTGGACGGGCCATAAACTACTGCTCTCATTATTTCTTGTATTTATTTTATGTTAGATTTAAATGTTTTGTGTTCATTAGTTTAATGTTTTGGTTGCTCTCCGAGCCTGCAAATGTTTGCGCTATCGCCATTTTAAAATTGGTATTATATTGTACTCTATCAAGAATAAATATTAGTTTGGCACGAAATTGCTGTTAGTTTGCAACACGCCGATTCCCCGAAAAAAACTCCTTTTAAAAACCTTCACGGACCGACAACATATATAATCACTGCAAAAGTATCAAGAAATCAAGCATATAATAACGAATTGTGGCAAGAATTTCTAGAATACGAAGAATATCAGCAAGAAGAATGTCAATCTAATAACCTATCTAAGATAAAACCTGCAAAGAAATGACAGACAACATATGGAAATTTGCAAACAAGAAGCACTGAATGCAAATCTAAATATAAAGAATTGAATGTAAACATTTTGATAAATTACCTTATGTAGAAATTCTTCAAATTGATCAACAATGTCTGTTATCATAATTGAATACGATTCATTCCACACTAAAATTCCCCAATAAACTACAGATTAAAATTGTTCAATAAACATATTTCCAACCAACATGATGCTTAACATTTCACCAAAATTTTAAAGGATTCCTTACATATACAAAAAATAAACAGCGATATTATATTAAAGTATCGAAAGAAGTTGACCTAGAACAGACATACCTATCCAGGTGATAACAAATCATTATAAAATTACATTTTTTAAAACAAATTAGAGATACTTATAAGATTTAAAATAATTACACTGATAAAAAAGCAGAAATGCAAGAAGCAAGAATTAAACAGTCCTTTGAAGCACATCAATGAAGGAGTAAATAAAACAAAATTGATATTGTTACTAAAAACATTTTCGTACTTTATCATACGGTTAATGGGGTTAATTAGTCAGGTTAACCTATTAACCAAATTGTTGCAATATATAAGACCGTTACTATGTTGTATAGCCAACTACTTAATATTCAGCATTCTCCTTCGTCTATAATCACTGGTAAAATATCTTTTCATTCTTGTACACATTGTTTTTAAAAACTTGTTTTGAACCATTCCGATTTGCTGTTAGTAAACGGTGCCCAAATTGTTGAGGCATATTCGAGTTGTGGCTGAACTAAGGAGAGGTACAAAATTTTAAATTGATTTTTTTAAGATTTATGTCAAGATTTTTATCCTTCACCGCAATGTCTTGCTATCTAAATAAGTTTGAAAGTGCATCTTGAACATTTTCAAGTAATCATCCTAGATGAGAAACTGGTTGTCTTTAATATTAATTCCGATGTCACTTATAAATAATAAAAATAAAAGAGGACCACAGTGAGAACCCTAAGGTACACCTGATGTCAACTTTATGCTACTCGACAGGTATTTACCCATACGTACATACGTTCTATCCAGCAAATAGCTTCTTAAACATTTTATAACATTGTCACCAAAACCCATCGATTTTAATTTATGTAGTAGCATATTATGTTCTACACGATCGAAGAAGTCTGTAATAAATTAACCTATCCACATTGTGTACATTAAAGCACTTGTTATGTTCCATAATTTTATTTTCAGTTACCTGACATGTGTTTCGATCTTGAACAGTTTTCACTTTGAGAATGATCGTAAAAGATCGAAACATAACAAGTGCTTTAATTTACCCAATTTGAAAATTTCGTTCCATCAAGAAAGTAGCGCAAAAAGTATTGAATATAACCTATCCACTCTTCGAAGACTCGGACAGATATGTTTAGTAAGTATGTAAGTACTGTGATTTTTCTAATGCTTTAATATTAACTATGGTTTTATTATCGGTCCTCACCCTGAAGGACTAAATCGACAATTTTCTGCACTTCACCCCAGGATATTTTATGTAATAAGTGTAATACTGAACTGCCAAACAACTTTATTCTTTGAAGAATTCCTATATTCGATATCACGAAGTTCGTACTTTAGTTGTTGAAGCGCTTGTGTTACTAAGCCAGGATCAACTGAAGTCCCCATGAAAATAAATATACCATAGAAGTTGTTGGATAACGCCCACCCTCTAAGTGGGGTAGTAGGATACGCCCCTTTGGGAACAGCAGGTACCGAAAAATCAGGTCAGCAATAGCTTTCGTCCGCATAAGATTAACTTGTACTCGTGAATTATTATCGTAGTAAACACTGAAAACACAACCAAGTCTTTTTAATCGGCCAACCGGCCACCAAGTCTTTTCCAGTTGTTTCGAATATTCAAAATCAGGTCACTACTAGTACATATGTATGTAGGTATTGTGTTTACAAAGGATGAATTTTTGAATATTCCAAAAAGCGAGAACAAGATTTATACTATGAACATCACTAATCCTGAACCTTGTGTAGTGGAAGAATTAAAAGTCACAAAAATTAGTCATAATGTCTCCAATACAACTGGGCAACAAATGAGTTATCATGTTATGCAAAAGGCTATACGAAACCTAGCTTCAATTATCCCCAGTTGTCTATTCCTGACCATTCTGACTGTGAGAGAATTGAGTATGACATTCCCAAGCAGCAAAATGATTTCTCTCTCAAAATATCCTAGATAAATCGTGTGTTTTAACCCTGTTATACTTATTTTTAGAGTTATTTGAAGTCAAAGATCTATGCCAACAAGCTATCAAGTAGGCGTGTATTGGAGGTGGAAATTCAACGCTGTATTAACGAAATTCAACCAAATTCACTTAAAGTGATCAACAAAATTTTCGAAAAATATGTTCACTATCCTGTGAATTTAATAAATAAAATGAAATAATTGAAAAACGTGTTTTTTAAATTCAATTCAATTCTTGAATACATTTTAAGACAGCATTTATTACTTTAAAACTTCTTCAAAAAGTGGCTCTAAACATTAAGCTATAAAAAAATCTTTAGATATATTTAAAAGTTATTGTAACTAGAGATTATAATTATAAAGAAAAGTTAAAATTAAAAATATATCAATAGAATATTTTTTTACAGATTTATAAGCCATTTTTTTATTTAAAAGGATCTTCAATTATTCTTTTTATTGCAAATTTTGAAATTACACAATTACACTTGCATTATAATCCGTTATCAGTCACTTACGATGAAAATGCCATTATCATAAAAAAACAATTTTTGTGTGATCTGTGAGTACCTACTTAAACGTTCAAACATTATTTTGTTTGTTTTATGGAGTAATTGCATTATATTAGTGTGTATTCTGTACACATCTCAGAAGGCGATGAGTTCTTAACAAAATAATCAGATAAAATTTAAAATATATATCAACAATTACAATCATTGTGGAGCAGGAAAATGTTGGGATATCAAATATTTGGTAAATGATGATTATTAATGATTTTGTCATTAATTAATTATTATAAAGAAATAGGGATAATATTTATCTTGTATTTGATTCTCATTTATCACCTGGTGAAACATAAAAATTCAGCTGTATCAGATAGTTTTTGTTTTTTATAGTTGATGCTTGAAGCCTTTACTTTGTGATACATTTTGAAAATTAAGACGATAAATAAAATTCACTTTGTTGTTATCAATTGTAGTTTGAAAATGACCATGGAATGGTTGAAACCGGTCACTAATAATAAAAACCGTGTGTGATAACAACAAAGTGAATTTTATTTATCGTCCTAATTTTCGTTTTATATTCAACTTGTTTATTTATTGGTGCACAAGGTAAAATTTAACATTTTTGCCGTAGTAATGATTTTGATTTTACTGAAGCTTTTGTTGTTATCTTTTACAATATCTAGGCTCCAAAGACGCGCAAATTTTCATCAACTTTTTGAGTTTGATAGAGGGCGGATTGTTGGATTTAGAGAGGCTGACTTTCTTTCCGAGAAATTAGAGACATAGTGCACAGAAGTTTAGATACTAGATTAAGATGTTGTAGGGCGTGGGATCAAGAGGGTGGAACATGAGGAGCTAGAGGTACAGGACCACGTTGAAGAACCACAAAGCGTGCTTCCTTTAACCGCCGAGCATCGACGAAATCGTTTCAAATGATGTGGAGAATGATTGATGTGGGACCAGGAATGGAATTACACTAAACACTATGTTTAGGGATGCATTATGGTCGGGTCAGAATTAGAAGAAGACCTGGTGAAAGAAGAGATCCACAATTTTTTGTCGAAAGACACGTTCATCACACTGTTGGGGTTATGGTACGAGGTGCCATTGTTTATAGCAGTAGGTCAACTCTAATCTTCGTTAGAGGCAAGATGACCATACAGCAGTACATCGTAGAAATTATGGAACCTCATCTCCTACCCTATCTTCAGACATTGCCAAATCAAACTTTTCAGCGGGATGATGTTCGATCACACATTGCAAAAGCCACAGTGAACTTCTTCTTGAAATCAATTTGTTGCCCTGGCCCCCAGGGTCACCAAACTTATCTCTAATTGAGCATGTGTGGGATATCATGGACCAAAGATTACTTAATTTTCAGCATCCCCCTCAAACTCTAGAAGCACTTCAAAATGCGTTAGTTCTAATTAGTTGATGGCCTCGTGTGGTAGCCATCAACTAATTAGAAGCGAACCTAGGTACATTAGAAAGTATTTGGATTTCTATGTAACTTAGTATATTTTGAACAACAATTAAACCACTGAATTTTCAATCTAATAGTAACTGATTAAGCTCTCACATCGTAAATTTGGTATATGTTTATAATACAAATCTAATGCGTTTGTAATTGTTAACATTTTTTTGTGTGTGCCAGTGATTACACTACAAACCTCTGTTTAATTATTCGACATTTGCATAAAGTATCAATTTATCACGGCACGGTTTAATTAAAAATAATCAATTATTTCGCACCGGAAAAAAATTAATAACAGCAATTAAGTAATTCCACGTAACCGTACATTATTTAGCGCTACAAGTGTGCGTACCTGTTTGATCACCGGCCAGATTATTTTTAGAAATGACAAACTCATTATGAGAAAGAGTTCAAATCTATTTCGAGTTAACAAAAAGTGCCAGTGCGTCCATTAATCAACCTCTATTAATTAAGCACACTTTTAATTTTTTTTTGCAGCTTCGGCCGGAGTTGAAACGTCGATACGGTGAGACGCGATTCATCATTTCTGACAACGAAATTATTATGTTTACGGCTTAATTCTGATTGCTTTGCTATGATAGTTTATCAGTACGAACGTTGGTATGCGGTTCAAATTGCTTTTCTGTTCACAATATTATTGATTGGTCGAAGTACTGGGATCGAGGATACTGCATTCGTCGTAATTATGGATGCAAATGGCAATATCGCTTTTATTCACTCCTATAATTAATTGCTTGATTTCTGTATTTGTTCCTGTTAAAAGACTCGTACATCTTTTGAGATTATATTATAATACGTGTTTGAATATATAAAAAAAAAACTATTGCCTAAGACATAATTTTTAGAAATTAAAAATATAAATTTTTAGAGAAATATAGGGTATAACATTTTTGTTATTTATCTGATACTTAAATATAATATACAATTTTAGAGCTCTCAGAGAGATGCAAGATACATTTAAGGTGTAATTTAGTAAACGATATGCAAAATATTAAAAAAAAAATAATTTGAGTTCGTTTAGAAAACAAGATACGCAAGAATTAGAAAATAATGATAATAAACAAATCATTTTTAATATCGTACGTGTTTACTTTTAATTCTCTTAATGGGAACTAAGGTGGTGTATTACATCAGGTTTAATCAATGAGCACAGAGCTTTTGCATAATTCTCAGAGATGTTTCTCAACTTTTTATTGGCTAATATTTTTGCATTATTTAGTTCTCTATTGTATTTTTGTTTAAATATTTTATATTCAGTCAAAAAGTCTGTATTCCTTCTGAAAATTTAACCATTCACATCGCATCGAACCACGCGGTTCGATGTTGTACCAGTTAACTGTAGACATTTTGCTTTTGCTAAACTACAATTTTTTCAGGATAACTGACGCTAACAGAAGCCATGAGAACAACACCAACAGCGACAAAAGAAGTCCTGCTGCACCTGTCACCCCTGGACATATTTTTTGGGGAAAGGGCAGAAGCGGCTTCGAGCAACAAAGACTTGGCTTGTAAGCAACAACCAAAAAATCTAAGAGGATCTAAGGAAAAGAAATCTCGAGATTATGATGCCGGTGGACAATATCCCTCGAAAATACTTGTTCACCGGAAAGTTTCAAATAGAACTGAGATTTGAAGACTCAGGAGTAGGAAGCAAGCACAAAGACATCCGCATATACACTGATGGGTCGTCAATGAAAGCCGGGTCTGGTATAGGAATTTTTTGCAAAAACATGTCCTTAAAAAACAGTACTGTTATAGGTAAGATAATGAGCACACCAACAATGGTGGAACTCGTGGGTATACTATATGCAGCAAAAGCAAAGTCTGACGAGAAGATTAAGGGAAAAAACCTATACAACATAACGAATAGCAGAGCGGCAATCTTATCCATTACCAGCTGCAAAATTACCTCAACATTAACGCTGGAATGCTGGTTTTAGAACCATCGGTGTAAATTTTAGAACCATCGGTGTAAATTCAGAGGTGGGGAAACCCTTTACTCTCCCGGTTCCTCTTTTTGTCGATACTTTGTAGGGTCTATTGAAGACATAGCAGGGTGGAAGATTGTCCGTCTTCCTTCTATGGAAGGTTGTCTTTTTAACAGCCTCCTCGAAGAGGTGACAGTGTCTACCAGCCTTGCCTCCTTTGTACCAGAGTCCAACTGAGTTTAGGCGCAATACTGCGGCCGTGGTCATCTCCTCTACGTATAAGTCAAGGGGTGGAAGGCAGAGCATTGCTTACATTGCTGCAGTGGGTGTTGTTCGCATTGCCCCGGTCGTGAGGAGGCATGCTATCCTTTGCAACTGAATAAGCTGCTTTGCTGAGGTTTACTGTCTGGCTCTGGGCCATCAGACCAGTGCTCCATAGATTAGCATTGGTCTTACTGCCGCTGTGTACAACCAAAGTGCTATCTTAGGAGATAGCCAGAGGGAGACACATGCTTTTTTACATTTCATTTTTAGATGTGGTTCTCAGGTTAGCTTGCCATCGAGGATCACTCCCAGGTATTTGACTTCCGACAACAATGTCGACCGGGTGTTGAGGAGCTTAGGAAGCTTTAGCTTACCTAGTTTCCTTTTCACTGTGAAGAGGACCATTTCAGTCTTTGACGGGTTTATGGTCACAGATTGGTCATTACACCAGTGTTCAATTATTTTGAGGGCTTCCTGCATCAAGCTGCATATCACCATCTTAAATC
The DNA here is from genome assembly GCA_963969525.1 of Ontholestes murinus. NCBI lineage: Eukaryota > Metazoa > Arthropoda > Insecta > Coleoptera > Staphylinidae > Ontholestes > Ontholestes murinus. Next base: position 17,562,223 of record OZ018390.1, on the reverse strand, counting down.
TACCTGTTAGCAGGATGGTGGGAAACGGTCTTGGAACTTAAGGCAGTCACACCAAGGATCTACATGAAAGCTGAGAGCTAATCCTAGGTACTTACTTCCCGGGATCAAAGGTAGTTCCTACGGACACAGTTGCAGCTATTACCGACTCAGGGGCTCTTTGCTCCAATCGAGACAGCCGCTGCTTGAACCATTTCTATTTAATTTGTCACATTGACATACACATCATAAAATAACTCCAAGTAAATTGGACAAAAATAGCCACTAGTAATGGCAAAAATATTGCCTCAATGGTAATAATCACCTCCTGGTCATCATCGGCTACAGGAAAAATGGTTTGAGTGGAAGAACACACACACCATGTGAACTCCGCCTTCAAGTCTTGCGATCTAAATTTAAGTTATTTTAAATGTATCTTATTTTGTATATTTTTTTTGTAGGACTTGTAAAGTCAATAAACCAAACCAAACTAAACCATAATACCTGATTTAAAACTTTTACGTATTCTGTTTGAAAGCCTGGGCATGTTATTGTTTGATACCATTTTTGAGGCGTTGTTTGATCCACTCAAAGCCGAATTGGAAGGACGCCATTTTCACAGTGATAAATCGTTTGTGAGTAATTTGCTGAAGACACGACCGACTACATTCTTTTCATAACGGAAAAAATGTGTACATAAAAGCGGAGAATTTTTTTTACTAAATTCCGGTTTATATTTGATTAAAAATTATTAAAAAAGCATGTGATTTTCGGGACTTTTTGGCAACTGCATTCGCTGGTGAGAGTAGAAATCTCCCTGGGTTTCACGCTTGAATTGTTGCGCAAGCCTCCTCTCCACTTGCATATTTTGTAAAATATTTGGTTTATTTTTCAAAATAATTTTTGGTTTACTAACTGTAAACATTTTGTAAATATTGTTGTGCATTAAAATGAAAAGGCACGTTGTTTAAATTAATGCAAAACTAAAATCCGAAAGGTCTTTGAACCAGGAGCACAGCTCGATCAAAACACTTTCGTGCTTAATTATTTATTTATTTATTTATTTATTTATTCTGCTTTACATGTCTACTTAAATAAATGTTCTCATAATTTATATAAATTTATAATATAAACACTTAGCAATTTGGAGCAGAAGACATGAGGGCGGAGTTCATGTTATAAAAGAAAAAAATATGGTCATCACCAATATATCTTTATATATTTCGTATTGTGGTTAGCTTCTTCTACCTTTCTTCTGCTCTCTGCAAATATTTCTAAAAGGTCTTAAACGTATTCTACTTGTAGCACTTCCTGTTTGATATGGGAGATGGAATTCTACATAAACGTCAATCCATATATCCAAATTAGTACCGTTTAAAACGATTTTTTTTTATAAACTGTGCATGGTTTGCAAAAAATGGACTTCTAATACTCCGCCAGAAATATCCAATCAATGTTGCTACATGAAGCATAGAAGAGAAACTGCGTTTTCCCCAGGATACAGTGTTATAATAATAATATTTATTAACGGAAAATCCAATATACAAAATAAAGAAAATAAAATATATCATAAAATATCTAATATAACTTAAAACTATTTTAAATCTAATAAATATTTAACAAAAATTGATAAGTTTTCGATGCGACATAAACCTGTCATACTACCCACAGAATAAATTAAAATTTGAATTCATGGACAAGTGAGTTCGAAATTCTCATGAAGCGTGAAATCGGAATATCCAAGTCATAGTCATAAAATGGTACTCTAAATATGGGTACATATCTGATGGGTCGGTTTATAGAATTTACATGAAAGCTTACTTCAGATAAAAGAGATGAACAATGGACATTATATGAAATAAGTTTATAGAAAAATGATATGTCCGCATAAAATCTTCGACAGGAAAGTTTATCTATCTTCAACTCGAATGCAACTGAGTTAAATCACTATGTTAAAGTCACTACATCGCATCTTAAAAGCAATTATACAAATAATTTACATAAATAGCTTGAGTTGGGGACCAAACGCATGACGAACATTCTAAATGTAAGCGTACATAAGCATAAAAAACGATTTTGAATGATGAAGTCAACAGAAATTCTTTTAATATAACAAAACAACATTTTAGGTGCACGACTAAAAATTATACCTGGATGTTAGGTCATCTTATAGAAGTATACAGTCTTCAACTCTTACGATCGTTTTAAAAATTTTTAAGTCATCGGCATAATAAAGAGTTCTTTATGGCTTGTGATATGTCATTTATAAAAAGTAAAAATAACAACAGACCAGAATGTGAGCCCTGGGAGACATCTGAATGAACTTAGATAAAATCTAATAAAAAAATTCTGTATTTTGACACACTGCGTCCGATTGACTAGAAAACTATGAATCCATTTAACAACAGAATTTATTTATCAAAAGCTTTAGCAAAATCGGTGTAAATTGCAGAAGCAGAGTGTTTCGCTTCAAAGCCATTCATAATTGAAATCTTATAAGATAAAAGATTCACTTTATATAAATAAAACTATACATATATATATATATATATATATACTTTCAAAAATATATTGTAAGACGCTACAATTGTTTCGCCATACTGTGGCTTCTTCATGCGAGGAAATGGTGATAAAATATTCGTTGTTAGGATCGTCTTGACCGAAAACCACGCTGCTAACTACATTCTTGCACATCCAATTTAATTTCACGGAAATTAGTTCATCCATTAATTTTGGAATAACAGTTTTCTTTTGAAATACCACGATAATTTGTTACATTTTCTCTATCATCAGATTTATATAATGGTGTTATATAGCTTTTTTTCCAAAAATCTGGGAAATCATAACTGAAATAAAATAAATAATGGAGTGATTATAGAAAAATACAGTTCTTTGGAAAACTCGAAGGAATGCCAACAGGACCTGAACTATTACTAGATTTCAAATTATTGATGGTTTCAAATATTTCACTTTGTGAGAATTGAAATGGCTTATGAATAACTTCAGGCATATTATTTAAAGTTGGTATATGCAATAGTGTATCATGACTGTAAACAGTTGAAAATTAATCGGCGAATAGATTTACATGTTGAGATCTCTCACAACTACTAGTGTTGTAATGCATATATTTTGGAAATTCTGCAATGGAGCTGGAAGATATAACAAAGTTCCAAAATTTTTTTAGAGTCATTTGTTATACTCGAATGAACAGATTCAACATATTTTTAATACAGATTATTTCTTAAATTACTGCATCTTTAAAATTTTGATAATTTATAGAATTACGGCACTGCATATACAGGGTAGGATTCAAAAGTAATGAGCCTTCGTTCAAAAAGACAGATTTATTGTGCCGATCGGTACAGCTGACTAATATTCTTCAAAATAGGAACCTTCTGCATCAATACACTTTTGTAGGCGGCTTTTCCTTGACATTTGCTTGGATGTCTTCATTCGAATCGAAACGTTTTCCTTTCAGTGCGGAAACAAGAAGAAGTCAGGAGGCGATACGTCCGGACTGTAGGGGGCCTAGGGGCCACAGAAATATTGACTCGGACCAGGCATGGGTTCCCGTTAAGACCGAATTTCGTGTGTTGATTAAACACTATTTTTTGATGAGGAAAAATTTAAAATATGAAGCCAGAAATTGGCTTGAAAAGCGGTCCTACAAGCATCGATGATGCTGGTCACCCAAATTCGCCAGTTGATCCAGAAAGCAAAAAAATGTTCACAAAATAGTTTTAAAAGACCGTAAAATAAAGTTGCCTGAGATAGCTAACACATTGAGGAGGATATGCCTAATTGAAAATCAACATGCCGTTGTCATTCCGCCTGACGTCCCTAATATTCCTGAAACTAATTCACCCCGTGAACTTTTATATTCACATAAAATTGTAGAAGAGATTGCTGACCGAAAAATTAGGGAAAACAATATTATTATTCACAATCTAGTTGAATCGAACGCTGTAAAAGCTGAAGACAAACACGACGAGGACCGCGTCCGTGTACTGGCTGAGCTGCAAAAAATAAATAATAATATTGTCGTAAAAAAATTATTCCGTCTTGGCAAACGCTCCGATAAACCACGACCACTTAAAGTAATCTTGGAGAACAGCTCAACTGCTCTTAATGTATTACGCAACCAATCAAAAATTGACTCGAAAATTAAAATTAAATCAGACCTTACTCTTATGCAACGGGAATATTTAAATACGGTAATAACAGAACTTAAGGCCAGGCAATTGAACGGTGAAACTAACTTAAGATTGAAGTTCTTTAATGGAGTTCCTAAAATAATCTCAAACTCCGTTTCGGAAAACTAATTCTCTCCCAACTGAATCACTCGAAACCTAAAACAAACCATGTTGAAATTTACTACCAAAATGCTCGTGGATTGAATTCAAAAACACTTGATTTCTACACTTTTATAGAAGGTAACACTTTTGATATAATAGCTATCACAGAAACGTGGCTAAAAGATGGATTTTATAGCTCTGAATTATTTCCAGACTGTTATAATGTTATACGCAGCGATAGATCTAATAAAAGAGGAGGTGGAGTTCTACTTGCTTTTAATAGCCATATTATATTAAGGGAAATCTTTCTTGATACAATAACGCCCAATATTGATTTAGTCGGCGCGAGAATTATTATTAATGGTAGAAATTTAGATATTTTGTGTGCATACATACCACCTGCTACAAGCTTACATGAGTACAATGTATTTTTTGAATATATTGAAACGAAATTAAATATTGAGCATTCATTGATTGTTGGCGATTTTAATCTTCCGCACTATTCTAAATTCGTCGCCAGTGGTGAATTATCAAATAATATTCTACCATTAAATCATTTTATTTGTTATACCGGCCTTGTCCAAATGAATAATATATTAAATTCCAATGGTAGACTACTGGATCTAGTTATAACAGCACCATCCATCAATTGTAATGTAAAACACGCATCTGATCCAGCAGTGGCTGAAGACCCACATCATCCAGCTCTTAATATTAATCTAGTATTCCCAGGCAAAACACCTATATTTAGAGGCGATATTAATCGTCAGTACAATTTTAAAAAGGCCAACTTGAATGCTCTATATATGGATATATGCAACGTTGATTGGAACACGATATTTGGAACAGTGGCTAACGTTAATGATATTTGCAACGACTTTTATAAAATATTATACTCATTATTTGATAAGCATGTTCCTAAATATAATCGTTGCAAAAAACGGTACCCTCCTTGGTTTAATTTAGAATTGATTAATATCTTAAAATCAAAACAGCATTATAGATCACGTTATAGGCGGCATCCAACCAGTTATAACAAGTTACGGTTATCAGAATTGCAGAAGAAATATAAACAATTGTCTAGAATTGCCTACAAAAATTTTATCAGTAGATCCGAAAATGAGATTGCCAACGAACCTGCACGCTTCTGGTCATTCATTAATAAGAAACGAATGTCTACAAAAATTCCTGGTGATATGATATATAACAATAAGTCACTAACAGGTACAAAAGAAATAGTTTCATCTTTTGCAATTCACTTTGCTAGCAGTTATGGACCATCACAAGGTTCCAACGTGGGATCGAGTAGAAATTCGTATATAGGCGACTATTATATTTCTGAAGAGACAGTGCTAAGATGTATGAAGAATGTTAAGCCAAATTTAACCATGGGGATGGACCATATACCTGCGTTTCTAATTAAGGATTGTTCGCACGTATTATGTGTACCGATTACGCGAATTTACAATTTAATTCTAAAAAGTGGAGTATTTCCGGACTGTTGGAAAACTGTACGAGTCGTTCCTGTTTTTAAATCAGGTGATAAGCACCATATTAATAACTATAGGCCAATTTCACTCCTTAGCAATTTTTCAAAGGTCTTCGAATGTATTCTGTCTGATGTAATTTATAGTCTAGTGCAGCATGATATATCTAGTTATCAACATGGGTTTGTTAAAAAACGCAGTACTATGACGAACCTAATCAACATTACACATAAGATATCTTCTGAACTGGATCAACAAAATCAAGTTGATGTCATTTACACGGATATATCGAAGGCCTTTGACTGCATGCCACATCATATTATTATAGAATATTTATATAAGTACAATATCAGTTATAATATTATAACTGTAATTAAATCCTATTTGTATAATCGTCAACAAATTGTTGAGGTAGATGGCTATAAATCCCCTTCTTATACGGCATCAAGCGGTGTACCCCAAGGGTCCAACCTGGGGCCATTATTATTCGTAATTTTTATAAACTCTGTTGCTAGAAGCCTTAATTGTGAATTTCTAATGTTTGCGGATGATATTAAGATATTTCGGACTATTCACACATTGGCTGACTGTGTAGAACTACAGTACAATTTGAATAACTTATTTAAGTGGTGCCGTGAACATTGCCTAAGTCTTAATGTAAAAAAATGTAACATTATGTCATTCTATCGCAAATCAAATCCTATAATATTTGATTATGAAATCAATAATAAAATTATCAATAGAGTAACTGAAACAACTGACCTTGGTGTAATATTTGATCAACGGTTGACTTTTATACCGCATTTAAATAATACTATTCAATCATCATTAAAGATGTTAGGTTTCATTATCCGAAGCTGTAGACAATTTAAAAGTGTCCTGAGTATTATTACCTTGTATCACTCATTCGTTCTTAGTAAAATGAATTATTGTGCGCCCGTTTGGAGCCCTAATTATTTAAGTTATATTCATTTATTGGAGAAGGTCCAGAAGAAGTTCGTGAAGTATTTGTATTATTTTAAATTCGGGGTATATCCTCCAAATACCATTAATTACGATATGCTGCTCAGTGAATTCTCGATGCCAACAATGTTTCAATGTCATAGGTACATCAAAATCCTTACATTATATAAACATATTCACAACCATATTGATAATCCATTTTTTCTGAACCTTCTTCACTTCTATGCTCCTAAATTTTTTACACGTAATTCATTGACATTTTATTACCATAAAGCCAATACCACACATTTTTTAAACTCCCCTCTATATCAAATGCTAAATAGTTACCACGAAATTCAATGTATTGTTGACATATTTAGTCCTAATCTTTCAAGGTTTTCTTCCGATATCAAGCGTATTGTAAAGTTGTAGTTTGTAATTAGAATAGTTTTCATTTATCACATGTATCTTATTGTTAAGTTTCCCTGTAACTGGATGTATTTCTGTTGGGAAATAAATAAATAAATAAATAAATATCAGAAGGTAGTGTGTCTACAATTTTACATGAAAATTTGGGCATGCGCAAGTTGCTTTAGAAGTTTAGCAACTTGCGCATATCCACCGGACCAAAAACAACAAAGCGTTAACGATTCAGAACGCTTTTTGAGGATTTCTTGCGTCAGTATTTGACAATGGATGAAGGATGAAGAGAAACAGTCGGTGATGACATTCATATAGCGATCAAAAACTCAAAAGTCGGAAAAAATTTAGCTCAAATTGTTTGATGAAATTGAGAGCAAAGACTAATCGCTTGACATAAAGTGTATCGAAGTTAAAGTTGGAATGAATGTATCACTCTTGAAGGATAATGTTGATAAATAAAGTGGAATTTCTAAAAAAAATTGTTTTTTCTTAGTTAGACCGAAAACTTATTGAGTGATGTGTTAATTGATTTCATATACAGCATTTATTTTTATTACTCCTTGATCTCTTTCCTCCCTAACCCAATTGAACACGGCCTTGCACAAGTATACATATATTTTGCTACAACAGAGTACATTGTGGTAATTATATTCTTGAAGTCCAACAATACAAGAAAGACAATTTTTCCAATGCGTAACATGTTTCCTATGACAAGTTCAAATTTTTGTAATTTTTAATGTATATATTCTAGTTTTGTTTACCTTATAGTAATAGGATATTTTAAAGTACAAATGAATAAATGAACAATATATATTGTTACAAAAATCGATGACAAAATCTTCATAACTGATTTGGACGATCAATTGATATTTTTTTCGCTTTTTTACCAAAAATGACAGTGCTAGAACTAGTTTTGCAAAACTTCGATGTCTAATGTTGAATACCGGTTGAAGCAGATGAAGAAGAGATTGCAAATTTGTTAATTAAAATAAAATTAACAATCTAAAAGCTTGGAAAATTATATAAAATCAAAAAATCTAAAAAATTTCTTTCTTTCTAAAGGTAATCGAGTTTAAATTTTGAGTTCACAGTGCATGCGAGAATGCAGCAGCAACGTACAAGGCATACGTTGGTGGCACGAACATTCCAATCAAATTCCGAATTGGAACATGTTCGGGTTTCATTGAGAAAATCATGGTGTCACATAAATCGGTCTATAAATAGCCATTCTCGGTCTCTATAAATAGAAATAAAAATTGTAAAGTCGCAAACCGGTATTACGGACCATGGACCACGACAGGGTGCAAGATGCAGCGGGAAGCTGAGAATGGTGGGCACACGTCTAAAAATAGAACCTGTAATACTCGAATCATTCCACGCTTTTTTTTCTTCTTTCTCATTTTCATCTTCATCTTCATCTTCGTTAAGGTAGTCAGTTATTGCCGGGCCGCAGTCTATGCCGTATTGACAGGATCCGTCTTTTGTTTCTCTTATGTTCTTGTCTCCAGGATAGTTTTACAACATTGGATCCCACGCAGAAGTTAATTATATTGGTTAAGAATATCGGAGATAAACGTAAAAATACTATCTAATATGGAAATGCACGTCGTAACATTATGTTTCATTAATAATGAAAACCTAATTTCTTCTACAATCCATTTTCGTTTATTGTATTCCACGCTTCTATTCGAATAGCCGACGCTTATACATATTTATTCAGCAGGAATAGAAATGCAGACATTCAATACCCTTCACTGTGGGACAGAATAAATTGTGCAGTTTATATGTCGTTGCAGTTTCCTTTTTATTTCTAATTAATTTACTTAAATAGGTCTTAAACTTACAATAATAATTATGATAATATTGGCTGTTATTATTTAGCCTTAATAGATTAACTTAAATAAATAAAGTTGTTTATTACTTTCCCTATATAGTATATATAGGGGAAGTATTGTTTTCGTGAATGAAAATGTTTGTGGGCGCTGTATCTCAAAAACTAATGATCCTATTGAGATAAAACTTTAAACTTAAGGTTTCATCGTTAAAAACTGGAACTGAAAAGCTTTTGGTTCTTAACCTACGAGAAAATTTAAAATTTTGATATTTTTTGCCTATGGCTAATAAACTATAGGAGTTACATGAAATTTATTACTTTCCCTATATAGAATATATAGGGGAAGTATTGGTTTCGTGCATGAAAATGTCTGTGGGGGCTGTAACTCAAAAACAAAAGATCCGTTTGAGATGAAACTTTAAACATAGGCTTATATCGTTAAAAACTGTAACTGAAAAGCTTTTAGTGAACATCCATAAACCGACAGTGGATGTTTATTCGAGGCGTTTTTTTGTTTTTCACGATATTTTCCTAAATTTGAAAAATATTACATAACTTTTCGAACAAAAGTTAAAGAAAATAAGATACTGAACAAGTTTTATTTTTCATAAAGTTCTAAACTTGCAAGAAAAAAAATAAAAACTTAATAATTTTTATATTTTTTGCATAGTGCAATAAACTAGAGGAGTTACATGAAATTTATATAACAAGTAATTGTAAAGAATCCAAAATTTAGCAAATTATTATGAATAGCTTTTTTGCGTAAAATTCATAGATTTCGATAAAAATGTAAGGAAATTACTGTGATGGCCACATTAACATTTTTTTATGTTTAATTAAATCCCTCGCTTATGATTTACTGATTGGAGGGTGGGATAGAGGCCACCCACCCACCCTACATATACATGATAACTTTAATTACTAATTGTTAGAGGATTCTACATCTTTTTTTACAATGAATAAGAACAATAATTATCACCACTATGCCATAATGACCCAGATGATAGAGCTGTTGACTCAAATTTCAAATGGTGGAAAAATATTGTAATTTGGAAAAGAACATTTTAGAAAACTTTGATTAAATTAAGGTTAAAATAACATGTTCGTTAATAGACATGTCGAATAAATTCTTTATATTCTTTATATTTTAAAGCCTCCGAAGAAAATTTTTGGAAATTATTCTTAAAAATTCCTACAACCCTCGAAAATTTTCAAGGAATTTTGGGAGCAATTTCTGAAAATATAGAAAATAATAATACTAATTTCACAAACCAGAAAAAAGTTCCAAAAATTTGGAAGACAAATCACCAAAAAAAATAAAGAAGACCTATTGAGGTTATGAAAATCTGGAAGAACTATTGTTGATTATTCCCATGCGATTAAGAAATTAATGACAATGTTTGAAATTTAGAAGAGAAACCTTTAATTGTAAAGAATGATAAGGTTAGTACATGTGAACATTAAATTCCATTAATATTCTATAAATTTAGGAGAAAAATTTTAGAAAGGCTTGAAAATTCTAGTCATCAAAAAATACCTTCCAGAAAACTTTTAGTAAGATAGATGGAAAAATCTTGTAATTTGAAGAGAAAACTATTTTAGAAATTTAGAAGAGGAGTTCTAAAAAGGCTTACAATTTCTAGTTATTAAAAAAATACTTCCTAAAAGCTTCTAGTGTAACACTCCTAAAATATATTTTACAAATTTAGAAGAGGAATTTTAGAAAGTCGTACAAATGCTAGTCATCAAAATAAAGTCTCAAGAAAAATAGATGTAAAGAAATTCCAAGAAATGTTTGATTGTAAGACTCCTGAAAAATATTTTAGATATTTAGAAGAGGAGTTGAGGAAAGGCTTACAAATGTTAGTCATCAAAAAACTTCCTAAGAGCTTTTAGTAAAATAGATGGGAATATCCTGCAATTTTCATAAGAAAATCTTAGAAAAATTTGATTGTGAGACTCCTGAAAAATATTTTAGAAATTTAAGAAGAGGAGTTCAGGAAAAGCTTAAAAATTGTACTCATAAACCACTTCCTAAATGCTTCTAGTAAAGTAAATGGGAAAATCTTGCAATTTGGAAAATTACTAGAAAATTTTAATTGTAAGATTCCTGAAAAATATTTATAAATTTAGAAGAAGGCCTCTAGAAAGGTTTACGATTTCTAGTCATCAAAAAACTTGCTAAAAGTTTCTAGTAAAATAGATGGGAAAATCTTGCAAATCTTAAAATTCTTGAAGACAAATTTAAAAAATAAACAACTTAATTCTTAAAAAATTCTACGCCCCTAGAAAATTTTCCAGAAATATAAATGAGCAATTTTTGGAATTATAGATAATAATAATGCTGGCAAATTCCACAAACCAGGGAAAAGTTTCCAAAATTTAGAAGAAAAATCTCCAAAAGATAAAGAAGAGCCATTGAGATTTTAAAAATTTATAAAAAACTATAGTTTATTATTCATTCTCATGGTTGTAAGAAATTTATGATAATGTTTGCAATTTTAAAGAGATATTCCTAGAAAATTTGTAACGAAGGTTAAAGTTAGTATCTGTAGAACAAATACCATTAATGTTTAAATATTCTAGAAATTTAGGAGAGAAATTCTAGAAAGAAATTTTTGTCACCTCCTGAAAGCTAGTAAAATATATGGAAAAATCTTTAGAGAAGGCATACATTCTTTATACATTCTAAAATCCTCGAAGAAAATTTTTTAAAATTATAAAATTAATTCCTTAAAAATTCCACAACCCTCGAAAATTTTCTAGGAATTTGGAAGTGAAATCTTTAGAAAGTAAAGAAGAGCTATTGAGAATCTAAAAATTTGAACTATTGTTAATTATTGATGACAATGTTTGCAATTTAAAAGAGAAATTACTAAAAACACTGATTGTAAAGAATGTAGAATAAATGTTTAAGAATCCTGAAAAATATTCTAGAAGTTTAGCGAATAAATTCTATAAAGTCATGAAAATTATAATAACCAAAAAACTTCCTAAAAATCAGTAGTAAAATAGCGAGAAGAAATTCTTAGAAAATTTATAATGGCACACCTGTAGCATAAATTCTTTATAAATTCTAAAATCCTTGAAGGTAAACTTTGGAATTTAGAAAATTAGTTTAATTCTACAATCCTCGAAATTTGTTTAGGAATTTCGAGAGCAATTTCTGGAAATTTAGAAAATAATAGTAATACTGGAAAATTTCAACCATACATGTTCTAGAATGCTGAAAAATTTTCTAGAAATTTAGGAGAGAATTTCTAGGAAAGCTTGTAAATTCTAGTCTTAAAAAAATAAAAACCTTCCTGAAAACTTTTAATAAAATAGATCGAAAAATCTTGCAATTTGTAGAAGAAAATCCTACAAACCGAAATTTGGAAAAACGATTGTTGATTATAAAATTGATATTAATGTTTGCAATTTGGAAGAGAAATTCTTACAAAATTTTGTTGAGGGATAAACTCAGTATATCTGCAGAAAATTTTATTGCAATTTCCACAATTTTTTTTAATAAATTTTCAGGAATTTCTATTTTAACGATACTTTTTTGGTGGTTCTAGAATAAATTTCTTATACATTTTTGATGATTCTAGAACTTTTGTTGTATTTATTCTAACTTTTCCTATATAGAATTTGAAAAATATTACATAACTTTACAAACAAAAGTTAAAGGGAATGAAAAACTGAACAAGTTTTAATGAAATTTATTTTTCATAAAGTAAATATAAAAATTAAAAATTTTGACATTTTTTGCTTATTACTAAAAAAACTCTTGGAGTTACATGAGATTTATATAACAAGTAATTGAAAGAATCCAAAATTTAGCAAATTATTAAGAATAACCATTTCCAGTAAACCTTATAGTTTTCGTGAAAAATATAGGGAAAGTACTATGATGGCCACATCACCATTATTATTATTATTATTATAGTCAATAAATTGGCTTATATATGGGATTCATAAGCCACAAGGCAAATTACCCACACAAGCTATAATTAATATTAATTGTTTCCATATTTTTCCTGTATGTTTATAACTGTAAATATTATTTATTGTGTTTATCAAAATCTAGCTAAACATTATAATTAAACATTGTAATACTCCAGTACAAAAATATCACCATTACAAATAATCATTGGTTAAATTATGAATTTTGGAAGGAGTATAATCTTTGTATTCCTATTAGGAACATAGAATGTAAATACATTTATACTCATAAATTATGTATTTCAGCTTTCCAATCATAATATAATTTGCGGAGAAATAGCGCATAAATCTATATTTAGCGGCAGCTGTAAGTTGAAATCCGCAGACGCTTTTAGATAAGCTGCTGTAATGAAATTGCCACACTTCGATTCGGCGAGAAAATAAAATTACATAATATCCGGAAAATATTGACGAGTACATTAAATTATCATGAAATCGTTTAACTCTAATATTTCTGCACGTAAAATCGATTTTAAGAACTGTACATATATTTTCTAAACTTTTTGTAAAGCAATTGAGCGTGTTTGGGATTTGTTTCTCTATATATTTACCAGATTACTAAAGAGGCCACCCACCCACAAATAATAATTGTCGATGATTATGCTGCTTACAAAACAATAAATCTTTGTATGTATGAAAAAATAAAGCATAATCCAAATTTAAGTTTAAATATACATGACCTTCTATAGTTAATCTTATCTAATTTAGACTTACAGTCTCGTCTCGTTTTTCTTTTTTTCTTTTTCCTAATCTTGCTTGCCATAACCCATCAAAAGCAACAGTAGATTTAATGTCTAAAATTGAAGATCGTAAAAAATGTTATCTCTTCCACATTACTATATATCAGCACATGTCCATTTTCCGTCCTTATAATTCCTTTCTCTTTCTTCATTTGTTTCTGTAATTCCTAACACATCTACTTTGGTTTGTTCAAATTCTTCCTCTAGTTCCAATTCTTTTCCTTGTAGGCTTTTTATATTCCATGTCCTTAGTTCCCATTGTTGTTTCTCTTTAACTTTATTAATATTATCCATATTCATGCCTGGTTTTTTTATCTGTGGTTGTCATTTGCTCTGATTTTTGGCTTAGTTTTTTGTCCCTTCTTTGTGACTTCGACTAACATCACTCCTTTTTTCCCTTTGTTCCATCCATTAATTTGTATTTTTCTGTATCCCATTCTTACTTCATTTCCTTTCTCTTTCTCTTCCTTCGCTATGCTTCTGATTTCTCTTTGAACTGTTCTTTCCTCCAGAGTTATTTCATTTTCTATGTAAATTTTTAGAATGCTTTATATTACTCTTAGCTTTCATGATTTGTTGTTGAGTTTTAATATAGAAATCGATCTTAAAATCAAGTACATTAGTACTTAAAGTACTGGTAATTGAACTTCCTACCTTATATTTGAAATAGAGCTTCTTCAAATAGGAGGTAGGAAGTTCATTTACCAGAACTTTAAGTACTAATGTATTAGAGGAGTTAGATACTTCTTTTCGCAGCTAATCCATAACACTGAAAAAAAGATGGAGGTGATTCGTAAAATGGAAGAGGGCAAGGCAAACACGTCCTAATGTCTGTAAAAGTATGAACTTAGCTCCATCGACGGTTACTACCATCATGAAAAATGCACAGACAAAAAAAAAGTCTGCGCAACAATCTACGGCGATAAATGCAACACAAGGCTGTTATAAAAGAAGTAAGATTTTTGAAAAAATGGAATATTTATTATAGTTATGGGTAGATGATTTAAATCAGAAACACATTCCTTTGACTCAGGCTGTTATAACTGAGAAAGCAAAGTCGATTTTTGAAGATCTTAAGAAGATAGAGGGAAGCGAAGAAACATTTTTGGAAAGCAAGGGTCGGTTTATGAGATTTAAATCTCGAAGTAATTGTCAAATTATGAGGTGAGGCGGCAAGTGCCGATGTTGATGCACAAGCTGCTTTTCCAAAAGAGTTGCAAGACTATGTAGGACATGGTAATTATCCTCCTGACCTCATTTTTAATGCCGATGAAACTGGGTTTTGTCATCACGCACCTTCATTTCCTAGGAAGAACTTTCCGCTCCAGGTTTTAAAGCTGCAAAAAATAGACTCACTATTGTTGGGAGGAAATGTTTCCGGAACTTTGAAGCTTAAACCAATGTTGGTGTACCATTCGCAAATACCACGTGCTTTCAATGGGCTAAACAAAAAGATGTTGCCAGTCTATTGGAAATTGAACAAGAAAGCTTGAGTCACACGAGATGTTTTTAAAAATTGATACACAGATTATGTTTGTCCAGCCGTGCTTCTCTTTTGTAAAGAAAATTATTTACCACTCAAAGCACTTCTTCTTTTAGACAATGCCCGAGTAGTGATTCCCAAAATTTTTCAGCTAAATTATTTAACTGTATTGAATCTAGTATCGAGAGATTTATTTTTCTTTGGCAAGGGCTCTTACGTGAGTACTACAACCTTAAAAAAAATTCGAAATTGAAGCTTAAATAAAATAATATCAGTTAATTATAGCTAAAAAACAACAAACAGAGAAATACGGAACTAAAATATAATTCATGCTCGTAAAACTTCCTGTCAGAAATATTAAAAATTTAAATTAAACACTGGAAGTAGGTAAATACGTAATATTTCCAGTACGTAATGTATTATTTATGTTTAAAATCAGTATAACTACTTCCTAGCCACTTATCAGTAGAATTATTTTCAGAGATATATTTTTGGTTAATTTTTGAAGGATTACTGATTATTGGAACTGTACGCCGTATCCATTTATCTGGGGCATAAAATTCCCATTATTCCAAACTGTGCACGCTCCGTGGAAAATAAAGGAAGATAAAAATCCTCAAACAATCAATCGCTCGTTTATTCCCTTGGGCTGAATAGGGAAATAAACCGGCGCAAAAATAACACTTGATCCGTCTTTTGTTTGAATTAGATCGTGTTTTAATGAAGATTACATAAAATCTCCCAAGTCAATTAAAATTTTAATTTATATTAAATAATCACATAATATAATGTTTGGCGAATAAAGTACTAATAACCTTTCTTCACACTTTTACTTGAATAATTAGTGCTTTCACTTCGTGATAAATTTTAATAATTCAAAATAAATAAAACAATTAACTTTGTTGGTATCAATTTTTATTTACACTTGTAACTATAGTTTCGACAAATTCAGCTTGTGTAAATAAAAATCATACCAACAAAGTTAATTGTTTCATTTATTTTTATTTATTTTGAATTAGTGCGCTTTTCGTCAAATTAATTTAATCTTCACGTAACCCAATAAATCAATTTGATATAATGTTGCTGTATATTTAATTCAATATACGCTTTAAATTGTAGTAATATAGCAATTTGATTTACATCAATATTGTATTTTTGAAAATATCAAATAGTATCAAAGTTGGCCAAAAATGATATTCAATCACACCAGAAACCAGTTTCATTGGTCAAATTTGAAAACCCAAAAATTTTTCTAAATTTTTTTATTGTAATGTAACAACACTGTTTAGACAGTTCCATATTTATTGTTGAACACTGAAACATGTTTCGCCACACAATGGCTTCATCAGGCAGATGACTAATTTCTATCTTCAATACTATTTCGGCCAAAAACTATGTTGCTTCTGTAAAAAATCTTCCATCCTAGTAAAAGCTTTATTTTGCATTTTTGTACCTAACAGGAGTTGTTTCACTAACTTCGGAACCATTTCTAATGTTTATGGTTACTCTCTGAAATAAAAATTACTGACCCAGTTTAGAGTCTCGGTCTTAACAGAAGGGTACAATATTAGAATGCTAAAATCAAACTCGCAACGGGTACACGCATTAAATCCAGACAAATCGGTCTTCACGACTTCCCGCATACAACAAACATCTAAAATTATTTCTCGCAAGAACATAAAACAGGCGTTTGCTCCAGATTTAACACTCGCGAGTGCATCTAATTAAATGGTTTGTTAACTGGCACCAATTTATACGTTAAGATTTATGTGCGGATTATAAAGGAGTTTTTGAATAATTTTCCCCGGCCGACGTCAATTTACATGTCGAGAGATTTATGTCAATATTCAGATTAGCACGGGTCGTTAATAATTTTTTTTCGTGTCATACAATATAGTATTATATGTATCATAATTCAAATATAATGGGTTGACAGTTTATTGTAATGGACGCAAATAGAAGTTGGTACGCCTTCTTGCAATTGCACAATTTGCTACTGTTGCAAGATGAATGCAATGCTGCGGACGCATTCGAAAAAAAAAAAAAATGAATACCTGTTTGAAATGAAGTTATGTGGATGGATACCATTCTTCTATTTTAATTAGTTTATTTATTAATCTACCTTTCAATAGTTATGTTAAGTTAATTCGTTATTGATTACTTTACTTTTCATTTTTAATAACTTGTTGAATTTTTATTAAGCATTTAATACACGCTTGTATATAGTAAATTAATTGTTACTAATTAACTCAACTGCCTAATTTGGTAAAATGCATGCTTTAAATGATAAAGACTAAATATGTGTAATATAAATGTAATTCATTTATATCTTCAATTTTTTCAAAATTATTTATTCTTGTTTCACTTTAATTTATTATTTTTTTTGCACAACTTCTCTAACGAGCTGTGTTGCAGCGAAACACGCGTCTGTAGATTTTACGCATTTAAAAATCGATAACAAAAAAAAAAACGTTACGTTGTACTTATTATGATTTCATGTCATGGCATTTCAGAACGAATAGTTTTAACTATCAGATGTTAGTTCTTACATAATATTAATAAGATAATGATTAGAGGAATCAATTTTTCTCATAATTATTTTTAATTGCAACATGCACAATTAAATATTTTTGCATAAACTTGTTTGTAATATTTAAGCATATTAAGAATGTTTTTAAATACTCAATGTAAATAGTAACATAGAATAGACGTATAAGGTAGTAAAAAATTAATTAACAATTTAATTATTATCTATAGGTTCCTATTCAATTAGCAACATCAAATTGATGCATCTGTGTTAGTTAATATGCGGTCGAGACTATTATGTTCACCGTGACCGCAACATTAATGAAGACGAAATTCCACTAAACACACTTAAAGGTATAATAGGACGCACTGCAGTAGTAATTCATCACGGGCGGTGACCATTGAGCATTACAAAGGCTCAGAGGTTAAATGCAATCAATATCAATATCGTTAATCAATTTTATTCGATTTATGACCATTCAATTCATTCATCGGTTTGTAAAGTGGATATAATGGCACCTCGGGGATTGTGTCGAATCTGATTTTGATGTCATTAATTTATCGAAGAATGTATCTTTTTGAAAATTACTATAGATATTTAGAAACTATATAGCGCGGATAATGTTATAAATGATATTTCTTCAATTTTTACAGTAAATAAGATAAATTGATATAATAAGCTGGTTTAATTATTGGTATGCAACCATATGTACATTTTGGTGTACTTTTGGATACATATGAAATTATTATCTTTACAGGAATGTGCATGAAAACAGCAAATAAATTCTTGAATAAACATTTTTCTCAAGTTTAATATAATTTTATAATTAAATGCAGTGGTGTGTCATGAATTAAAGGCTTGAATATTCATTTTTAGAATATTTAACGGAACTAGAATTATATACCCTAAGTTCCTTTTCCTGTTGTCAAATGCAAATTTTTACTTCTAGTTTCGAAATTTGTCGGTTTACTTTAGACTATTATTAAGGTGAGACAAAAGTCCTGCTATCATTTTAATTGCCTATAACTTTGCTCAAAGAAAAGATAAGTAAGTTTAGTTTCAATAAAAAGTTTATTTGGTCTTTACATTTTTTTTTTCGTTATGATTGAAAAATTATATCGGCTAAATGGTGACCGCGATTCGCTATGCAACTTTCGGCTCTTTTTAGGGCATTTTTCATGACATCCTTCAACATATCGGGCTGAATTTCTTTAATTTCGTGACAGATATTGTCTTTAAGATGTTAAATCGTTTGGGCCTTATTCACATAAACTTTTGATTTTAAAAAACCCCATAAGAAAAAGTCTGCTGCTGTTAAATCCGGAGATCTGGCTGGCCATTCTAAATCGCCACCTCGCGAAATTAGTCTTCGTGGAAAAACGTCATTCAATAATTGAATTGTTGAACGAGCTGTGTGTGCTGTGGCCCCATCTTGCTGAAATCACATGTTCTCTAGTCCTTGCTATTCCATTTCAGGCACAAGAAAATTTCGAATCATGTCTTGGTACCGTTCAGCATTAACAGTAACTCCAACACCTTGGTCATTTAAAAAAAAAAATAGGGACCAATGATGTTTCCAGCATGAATACCACATCATACAGTTGTTTTTAGTGGATGCAATGATGTTTCATGAATTAATTGAGGATTGTGTGTTCCCCAAAACCAACTGTTCTGTTTATTGATGTGGTCACTGAGAAGAAAATGGGCTTCATCGTTCATTATCAATTTAGATGAAAAATCTTCAATTTCACCAGATCATGATCTCTCGGTAGCAATTTTTGGGCTAATTGAATTTTGTACGGACACATTTTCAAATCAGTTTTCAAAATTCGCCTTAAACTGCGTACAGAAATGTGTAACTGGGAACCACGTCTCCGAATTGTTGTTTCTGGAGACTCTGCAACACTATCGCGCACCAGAGTCACATTTTCAGCGTTGCGAGACGTCCGTTGTCTTCCAGAACCAAGGGCGTTTCCAGCCAACTGGCTTAA